>CM057226.1:100315641-101552901 GCA_029891385.1 Erythroxylum novogranatense | reverse complement strand
TTATTACAATTGTATTTATATATGGAATGGGTTTGAGTCGATTTAACTAAAGTCTAATTCAACCTTTTAAAGAATTTTAAATTTGTAATTTATGTATACTAATAAGTTTTTAATAATTATAGAAAATATAAATGCATATAGTTTAAAATAATCTTAGAATAATATTTATAAAATATTAACCATGATTCATAATAATATTAAATAATATAAATAATTATAAACATTATAATTTTAATAAGATTTAATAATGTATGTATGAAAGAAATAACCTATGGTCAGCATCCAATTGTTTACCTGCATCTGGTCTTGGTCCCGACTGACTAAAAAAGAGTCAGCACCAAGATGTTTCAATGCCTCCTCCTTCTTGCCAGGAGAAGTACTAATCACAGTCACCTTAGCACCAAAAGCCTTGGCAAATTTCACGGCCACATGACCTAGTCCACCAAGGCCAACTATGCCTACATGCTTGCCTGGTTCAGCTAATCCATAATATTTCAACGGACTATAAACTGTAATTCCGGCGCAGAGCAGCGGAGCACCGGCTTCAAGCGGCATGTTATCCGGGAAACGGATGATGTAGCGCTCATTAGCAACCAAGTGGTCGGAGTAGCCTCCATAAGTGGTGGTTCCGTCATAGTAGGTGGAAGCGTACGTGAGTATCATGTTTGGGCAGTAATTCTCAAGGTCATTGGTACAGTTCTCGCACGAATGACATGCACCAACCAAGCATCCAACGCCCACTTTGTCTCCAACCTTAACTTTTGACACCTTGCTCCCAACTTCTGTTACTTCTCCGACAATCTCATGCCTGAAGAAGTAATCGTTTATCATATCAATTTGATTAATAATTGGAGTGAATTGTTACATGATTAACTCGTAGAGCTCACATGCTGGTCACCATAGTTTGCTTTAATTAAGAGAACTATTGATGATATTTTAAAGGTCACTTTTGTACAAAGAAGATGATATTTTAATGGTGGGAGTGCAGAAAAAGTTGAGTGGTTGGCAGTAAACAATTAGGGGTAAGTTCTTAGTATTTCCAAAATCATATTCAACACAATAGAATGAATCTAAATGAACAGTATATCAGAGCTTGATTGTTTCTTGGTAACTTGTTAGCTCTCTAAATAAACAACAAGAATCCAGACCAAGTGCAAGTTCCTCTAAGGGGAACAAGAGATGCCATTTTCATGGTTTCAAAAGGTGAAGCAAGTACCAATGAAAAGAAAACTAAGAAACAGAAAGTTATGGTCATACCCAGGAACAAGAGGGTACTTTGACATGTTCAATTCGTTCTTGAGGTTGTGAAGATCGGAATGGCATATCCCACAGTATAACACTTTGAGCCTCACATCTTCCTCGCCAGTAGCCCTGGAATTAACACACAAAAACAGTCAGGTAATGCTGTTTAAACCATTTATGATCCACAAGTCAAATGAAGATGATCACCTTCTGGAGAAGTTTAAAGGTGAAAGATGGCCAGATTGATCTCTGGCTGCCCATCCAAAGGCCTTCACTGGGTGTTCTGCTTCTGGTGCAGTAGCCATTGCTACTTTGCGCTCAAACAAAGAGAGATGATAGTTTAAAAAGCTGCAAAGAGTTGGGAAAGTTTAGACACTGTAAGATGGATAATTATATGTTTTTTGCCTTGGAATCCAGAGGACACTAGTGGAGGTGCAAGTGTTGAAATGCTTATTGCCCATAACCACTATACTTAAAATAAATAATATGTCAAATTGATATTATTAAATAAATTTTATATTCAAATTTTTTAAGTAAATTAATTAATTTTTATAAACTAAAATTTAACAATTTTTTAAATTAAACTTCAGCTTTTTGATAAATAAAAATAATCTCTATCTTTAATTTTGTTTTAAATTCTTCATTTTTTAATCTGTATTATAAACTAATATTGATTGAATATTTAAATCTTAAAATTCTTATTTTATTAATTTAATTTTTCATCCAGTTTTTAAAATATCATTAATAATCAATTTAAGAGAAGATTCAAGTTTCTCTACTTCCAATCCAATCCATCGATTGGTCCACCTCCGATGGTACACTGTTGATGATTTTGCTTAACAGCTACATGGCTGACATTACCGATGAGCACATGAATTCATATTTTATGTATTGAACCATCAAAACTCTTCAAGAAGATGATGCTAAATAAGTTCATGATGTTGATAATTAATTAAAATTTATAAATCCCACCACCAAAGTTTAGAGCATATTATAAAATAAGGTTTCATATTTCTTTCCATTGTCGGTTAATGTCTCGTTGAGAAAGGAAGGGATATAGCAATTTCACTTTTTCAAAGGAATATTAAAATCCTTCATTTAGACCAAAAAATAAAATAAAATCACAATGTTGTTCCTTGATAATATATATTTAAGAAATAATGATTTTTTAAAAGTAATTGACAGTGACTTTGGTCAGTGTTGAAAAGAGGTGGCTAATTCATGACTATGTATGAACATTATTTTACAAGATATTGTTTCAAAACGATTTGATTTTTTAAACTTTATAAAAAATGGTATGAGACTTGATTCGCATCCTAAAATAATGTTATTTTGAACTACTCCAATAAGGTTAGATTAAGTTTAGGCTGTACAATGATCGGTACATTGACATTATTTGATATCAATCTTATTTAACTCTTTTAATTCAAGTTTTAGTTATTTTACAAGTTCTTGTTTTCATATATTAACAATAATTTATCTAATATTTAATAATTCTGCAGAGTTTGTTGAAGAGTGTAGTTGTGAGTGATTTTAATAATGTATAAAACTAAAATAACTTAAATTAAAATTTTAGTATTTATTGTACAACTTACAGATAAATTGGTTTTATGAATTGATTAAGTAAATAATTGTAATTTAATATCTTATATAATATTTATTAATAACTATTAATAAAATCCATATACTTTATTAAAGTAAATAATTAAACAATTGTAAAATTTTATCTATTTATTATTACTGTTAAAACCAATTTATTCAGGATTAAATATTTAAAATTATTTCATAAATAACTATTTGAAATTTACGTATTTAATTTTAAAATATATTTACTAATAGATTTTAAATTAATTATAATAATAAATTAAATAATGAAAATATATTTATCATAATTCACAATTTATGAAAGACAGAAAAATCTCAAAACTTTATACAAAATCAAAATTTTAATAAATATATTTTTACTAAAGCAAAAATCAGAAAACAAAACCAAGCCAAATAAATCTTTACATTACATATCACACGACCGACAAATGGATCAATGAATTTACGAATCAGTCACACTTAGTTTTATAATCTTAATGTGAATTTTTAATGACAAATCTGTCGTGCACAGTATCTTTTCAGTTCATGACGTATGGCGGCTTAAACTCAAATGCATAGGACTTTTTTTTAATATATAAATATATTAATAAAAAGGAAAGGTTCAATATATAAAAGAAAGACGCTAAGGGAGACAATAAAAATTATATATACAAAGAAATAAAGAAGCCACAGGAGGCTCTAAAAAATAATTAAAAAAACAAAGCTAAGTGGGAAGTTTCTAAATATGCCGCTAAAAATAAAATATCCGAAAATGAGAGTCAAGGTCTAGAAATCGAGAACGGATAAGTTTGACTATTTTCTAAGGTAATCAGTGTCATTTGTTGAAAATGTGATTATTCTTAAAGTAATCAGTGTTATTTGCTGAAAATATGATTATTCCTCACGTATAAAAAAAAAAAAAAAAAGTAAACAGTGGCAGATATAACTGTGATAACATGTCTGAAAATTGAAATCCTTTCGTCCGCTAGCGAAGATGGGTGGAAGTTTACTGGAGGAGGGGAAACCAAGAAGTTGAAGGTTAAGTAGAGGAGGTCTTTGTCGAAAGAGAATCAGAGCAAGAAGAGAACTGACACGGAAAGAAAAGATGATCTCTACATGAGACATTTTTAGGTGAATGCATGTAAGTGGCAGTCCAATTATATTAACAGAGCTTCGTAATCCTTTTGTTTTCTTTATTTTGTCAATAAGTCTTATAGTGGTTAACATAATTTTAAAAGTTGAGATAGAGGAAAAAATCAAATTATTTAATTCTTTTCTTTTGGTGTATAATATTTTATAATTATTTAAATAAGTATAAAATTTTAAAATCAGATAATTCAATAGAAAATGTTATTTCTATTAATAATTCGTTAATGTAATAAATATAGTACATAAAACGAATATTTAAAATTTATATAAATTTTCATTTTGTTAACATGTTTTTATATTTTGTAACAAACACGTGATGGCTATGTATTCAATAAATAATTATTTATTTGATATTATAAAATTATGCAAAAAGAAGATGAAGATTATTCTGTAAATCACATATATAAAATATTACGAAAATAAAATTTTGAATTGAATAATTATTTAAACACTTAATTAAAATTTTAAAAAGTGGCTTAAAATTTTAAAAGTTGATTATTGAAATAAAATTTATTTTGTTATCCCAAGAGTTGAACCTTTACAATATTACGCTTATAGTCTCTATCTAATTTTTCTTTTGGATGGATACCATCATACATCTATTTTATTATTATACCTTTTAACTAAAAGGAAAAGTGACTATTGACAAACTCACTTGTTTATATATATTTTTATATAAATTGGATGAATTTTATCACTAAAATTGGTCTTTATAGTTTTATTTGATTATTTTTGAATTATTGTGTCTTACATTTAATTTGTGTTTGTATGGACAAAATTTTTCATATTTTAGTTTAACTGTAATAAATTAATTTTTGAATAATTGATACTACATTACTTATAATTTTTATTGTAAGGTACTTAAAAAAAATTAGGCTACAAAAAAGATTAAGAAGTAGTAATCCAAAGCATTGAAACAACTTAAGAAGAGAGCTTAAATGCAAGTATCACTTTGACAAAAACGACAATGTGAGAGAGGAATGGAATGCGTTGAAACAGCAGGGTTGAGGCATTGAAAAAGACACAAAACGACAAGTGAAAACAACAGTGTGGCATGGGCAACAAGGAACGAAGAAATGATAGCATAGATGTAAGTGGGTCGAAGGGTTTTGTACGGGAGTCTGGACAGAAATTACACCATAAAAAATAGTCACATCAAACGTGGGAGGCAGTTGGTGTTGCGTTGTTAGTTGTTGGTGGGCCAAAAGAAAAATTGGCCAATTAATCTGTCTCATCATGAAATGGTGAAAAGAGCTGGTGGCGTTGGAGGCTGTGAGTGTGTGCGTGAAGAGTAAAGGTGGGACAAGAATCAATGAGCTAAATGATAAAACTACACTATAATATAAAAACACACATTCCCTTTTCAGCTGCCTTTATTGATGGTTGTTTGTATATATATAGGCATACAATAGAAGAGTCTGGAAAAGGGTTGTAAAAAACATTATGTAACTAATTGGGATCTAATGGAGCTTTAATGGCTCAATTGAGAGCAAAACTTACGTTAAGACAGAGATTTGTGACGCTCGAAAGAGTGATGATAAGTTACAACAACTTATCATACTACTCGAAGGTAAATGATCGATTTTTCGCAAGGTGGTGGTGAATTGTATTATAAGGATCGATTGTGTGTACCAGCGAATGATGAATTGAAAAAGAAGTTATTGTTTGAGACTCATAATACAGTATTTACTATGCATCCGGGTGGAAACAAGATGTATCAGGATTTGAAGCAGTATTATTGGTGGGCAGGTATGAAACGGGACGTTGTGGATTATGTAGCAAAATGTCTAACATGCCAGCAGGTTAAGGCTGAACACCAGGTTCCATCTGGTTTGTTAAATCCTATTCCTATTCCTCAATGAAAATGGGATAATATTACCATGGACTTTGTTACTGGACTTCCTCTTACTCAAAGGAAACATGATGCAAGATGGGTTATCAGGATAAGTTCACCAAATCTGCTCATTTTCTACCTGTTCGTCCTGACTATTCATTGGATAGGCTTGCAGATTTCTATGTGAATGAGATTGTAAGACTGCATGGAGTACCATTATCAATTATTTCTGATCGTGATCCTCGATTTACTTCGAGAGTTTGGAAAAGTTTACAGGAAGCATTGGGTACTCAACTTAAGTTTAGTACTGCTTTTCATCCCAGACAGATGGACACTCATAACGAGTTATACAGATTTTGGAAGATATGTTGAGGGGTTGTGTGTTAGAGTTTCCCGGGAGTTGGGATAATTATCTGACTTTGATGGAGTTTGCTTATAACAACAGCTTATCGACGAGCATTGGCATGGCACCTTATGAAGCGTTGATGGTAAGAAGTGTAGAACTCCGGTATGTTGACTGGAGTTGAGTGAAAACAAGATGATCGGGCCGAAATTGTGAAAGATACGGAAGAAATGATTCAGATTATTCGACAAAGATTGAAAGCTGCCAGTGATAGGCAGAAGTCTTATGCTGATTTAAAAAGGAAGGATATTGAGTTTCAAGTGGGTGATAAGGTGTTTCTAAAAGTGTCACCATGGAAACACATACTTCGGTTTGAGAAGAAAGGTAAGCTCAGTCCGTGATTCATTGGGCCTTATGAAATTCTGAAGAGGGTTGGACCCGTAGCTTATCAGATAGCCCTTCCTGGAGAATTGACCAGATTGCATGATGTGTTTCATGTTTCTATGTTGAGGAGATACCGATCTGACGCCTCACATAAGATTCCGGTGCAAGAGATAAAGGTACAACAGGATTTGTCGATGGAGAAGGGCCAATTTTCATACTAGCCAAAGAAGTGAAACAACTCAAACAAGTCAATCAGATTAGTAAAAGTCCTTTGGCAACATCATGGAATTGAGGAAGCAACTTGGGAACCATAGGAAATCATGAAGGCTCAGTATCCGCAATTATTCGAATCAGGTATGAATTTCGAGGACGAAATTTCTTAAGGAGGAAAGAGTTGTAACGCCCCAAATTAGGGGTTAGAATATTAAATGAATTTAGTACGAATTATGTTTGTTATTTGCTTATTAAATATTTGCTTAAATTGTGCATAAGTATTTTGGCATGCATTCATGACATTTTCCGGATAAATTGTTTAATGAAACTTCGGATTGATCCTAACCGTAGTAATATAATTTTAGTAATTTTTGTATACTTCAAATATTTTTAGAAATTGATGGTGAATTAATTTTGAGTTGAAAATTTATTTTACGAGTCATTATTTTATGACGAAATTTTGGTGAATTTTCGGAAGTTTTCTGGAAAGTTTGGGTATTTATTTGTTATAAGAATCATAACAATATTTTTTGGTTATTTAATGGTGATGCTGTCGCCTGCAACCAAATATAAAATTTTTTACTTCCGTTAAAACAAATTAATGTAGTAGCGGCAAGCGGATATCGTTTCCACGAGGAATTTCACGATTATGAAGATCACGAATTCAAACAGCACAAATAATAAAAAGGGGGGTTTTGTTACTTACTGAAGGAAGAATGAAAATCAAAAAGGAAAAATTGCAAATTGAAGTAATAATCAAGTCTGAAAAGCCAATAGGAAAAAATACATTGGTTTCGGTCACCGATGTTACCATGCTATTTTGGATCCTCGACAAAAATTATAATTATTAATGAACATTCATTGAGAGAATTTTCTATCAATTATATTGACTAGAAACATGTATCCTAGCAACCTTATTAAACAACAATCTGGATACGATCATAGATTAATTGCATAATAGCATTAAGAACCAATGACAAGTGATAAACATGTACGACATGAAATCAATCAAGTGGATAATTTCTTAGGATTTTTCGACTCTAACGTAGAGGGGTTAATCCTAATTGCTACTTGTGGTTACCAAAATTGAACGTCAGATTTTGTTAACCTAGCGACTAAATCCATTAATCCCTAGTTGCGTACCTAGAAATTAACGAGTCCAATTAAAAAGATTAATTTGAAATTACCCAATGAACGTTAATAAACATGAAGAAAATTCAGAACATCTCACCACAATAGCATGGAACATGGATCCCTCAACCAAGACAAGAAAATTAGTTAATCATACTTGAATTGAAAACAAAAGAAATAATTGATAAAACAGTCTCCATAACTAGTCTTTAATGAAAGTAACGAAAATAACAAGAGGAATTGTGCAGCAATTGAAAACAAGAAAACCAGATTTTTCAATCCCTCTCTATCTCTAAGCTTACGATGATACTGTTTTTAAAACTAGAAAAACTCAAAGAAGAAAAACTGTTGTGCGGCTACTTCTTCCAGCCAGAAAGAAGGTCTTTCCACTCTAAAACCTAGCCCACTTGTATCCACGTCAGCCTCCTCTTTTTGAATTAAATCTCCCATGATCTTGGTTAGATTATATCCCAATTAGATCATCTTCAACTTTAAGCGGGAAACTTCTTAAAAAGGGGTCCACAGAATCTTCGAAAATTTTGTTCTAATTGGAGGTAATCTTCTGGAAAATCTGCTGATTTAGAATTCTGACCTTAGGCGTGCCCACGCCTAATCTGTGAATTTCGTCCAGATTGGGGATTTTCGAACTTCTTGCCATATCTTTCCTCTTTTTGGTCCTTTTTCGTCTTTTTGGTATTGAAAACCATCTGTGAACATTTATAAAACAATTCCATCAACTTTTATAAACCAATTTCACAAATCAATCAAATTAAGTCCAAAACATATGCATTTAAAATGACTTATCATTTAACAAGAATAATTTATTAATAAAATAATAATAAATAAATTAATGAACTACGGTTATAGTGGCATGTGGCAGTTTGGGTTTGTGACATTTAGATAATAGTGAAGACATGTTTATAATAGTTGTCCTACATGCAAGCTTATACGCCAGTGGTAATGACGGGTGGATTTTTTTTATGGAAGAGTTAAAAGAGTCCTATTTGTTTTAGTCTTTACCGAATTCCCTTCACTAGTTTCTCCACAAACTAACGACTGAAGCATCAATTGAGTCACTCTTCGGATCTTTACACAGTAAGTGCTTTTGTTAATGTTTAGTGTTTAGAATAAAGAGTTACATGCATGAATGGCTTGAAAATTGAGATATATGTATATGTCTATATGATCTGTTATGTTCCGTTAGAAGACAACTGACTATGTTGTTTTTGTTATTTTACATACTTGGTTTACATAAACTAAGACCTAGAAATATAGATATACACTAACGTGGAAGTTTCAAGAAGTGAGAGAATGATATGTGGCATTTTGGATTTCTAAGTTTTGGAATGTATTTGAAGATTTTGATAGGTTAGACTTGCTAAATAGGTTAGTTTTTAAGTGAAGATGCTAAAAGAATTGAGAAGAAAAAAACCAAGAAAGAGGGATAAAAATATGAATTTGGAAAGTGTACCGTAGAGAGAGAGAAAGTTGAAATGTTAAGTTTTGTGATCTTTAGAGTATAAGTTGTTTCTGATGATTCTGATAGGTTAGAAATGCTAAATAGGTTAGTTTTAAAGTGATGAAGTTAAAGAAAAATGGAAGAAAACTTTGTTGTTACGCCTGGTTTGGTGAAGAAGACGATGAACAAGGATATAAGTCGACTTGTTGTGGTGTATAAGTCGACTTATCGCATGAAAATGTCATCTCCGCTCTTCAATAAGTCGAAGTTATGCAAGTGTAAGTCGACTTGTGGTGTTATATAAGTCGACTTGTGTAAGTATAAGTCCACTTATGTGTATTTTAATGGATAAGTCGACTTGTCGTGTTATGTAAGTCGACTTGTATAAGTATAAGTCGACTTGTCGTGTTATGTAAGTCGACTTGTATAAGTATAAGTCGACTTGTGTGTGATAAACTTCACTCTTTTGACCATATCTTTGTCATCCGACCTCCGAATGACCTTATTCTCGAAGCGTTGGATTCGTAAGAAAATTTTCTACCTCTTTATGTGAAATTTGTAAATTTTTAGATTTAATTAACAATCAAGGATTTAATAATTTAAGTTAAGAATTTAGGGTTTGGTCCCGAAATTTGTCATGAACATGCATCCTACATATCCATCATACATTGGTGAATTTTTAATCATGCACAATAGTGATTTGTATCTGTGTTCCCTATTATAGAGGAACGACCACTGCCGGATATTGCCGGGACTTCTAGGCAATAAACAGTAAGGGCGATTTTGGTAAGTAATACAGGTCAGTAATTTCAGTCAGTAATATAGGTAGAAATTTTCAGTAATACTATAGGTAGAAAATTTCAGTAAATACTTTAGGTAAGTAATTTGTTTTATGATAAATTTTGTGAGTGCTATTTGCCTGCACATGAAATGTCTGAAATGACCTTGTTCTGTTTTAAAACTTTTAAGTCCTAGTTGTGGGTAAATAGGCATGCCTAGAAGGGTCTACAGCTGCTCCTGTTATTTGACACTTTGGTGTCTCCTGATATCGAGACATATGTCTCTCCTGCTGATACTAATTATGGTATCTCCTGTATAAGTCCCGTTACCCATTTACATCATGGAGTTATAAGTTTGATTTGTTTTGTATTCGATGTCATTTAATTACGACATAAACTAAATTATATTCGATTACGAAGGATCTCCGTGTTCGCAATTACATTTAGTATAAAATATGTTCAAATGCATTCTTTACATTTCTCAAATCATTAATATAGATTAGTTGATATTCACTAAGCTATATGCTTAGCACGGTGGATTTGCCCCGTGTAGGTTCAGAGCGAAGAGATTAAGGACTGGGACAAGTCATCTGCAGTGGCCAAAAGAGTCTGAGTTTTGTGTCACGCAAAACAAAAATGTCTTTTGTTTGGTTTGTTTGGGCCTGTAAATATTCTTTAGATTTGTTTCTGAAATTATGAGATGTATTGTATGTGTGTTACGTTTAGTTTTTTAAAAATGCATGTGTGAAACGTTTTGATTTGTTTGTCCTGTCTTGGGTGGCATCCATGTATCCTCCTAGGGGTATTTGGGTGTTACATCTTTTGGTATCAGAGCAAGTTTAGGCGGTTCTGGTTTAACCACGGCTTGCCTATTGTTTTCGATTGAGTGTCTAAGTTGTGTTTTGGCCTAATGCGGTGTCCCATGTTTTGTCTTTAGAAATTACGATGGAAGGATCTCACGAATTTGTTGACGAAGTTGCTGAGAGTAATCAACCGGAGCAAACTCGTTCTGAAATACCTAGACCGTTAAGGGACAATCAAGGGGAAGCTGAGGTTCCACCTCCTCCACCAGCTCAAGGAGAAGCTTTGATTGTCGACCGAGATATGATGACTTTCTTTGCATCGGATGACAACACCTAAAGCTCCGATAACTGAGGAAGTATGGGGCTGAAGAATTTTCTGGGACTTCTCTGGAGGAATCTGAAGGAGCCGAGTTCTAGATTGAGAAGGTGAAAAGGGTACTGGACGAGATTAGTTGTCCAACAGAGCAGATGGTTCACTGTACTGTTTCCCTTCTACAGGGAGCAACTTATGAATGGTGGAAGTTTGTCCTTAGGAGTCCTCATCTACCGGTGCCTCTGATGTTGGAATTCTTTGCCCAAGAATTTAAAACTAAATATATGACTAAGCTTCTGAAAAGGATAGGTGGAGCGCTTTTTGAATCTAAAGCGAGGAGTTTATGCATTCTTTGAGTATGATCGGGAGTTTAATCGGCTCAGTAAGTATGCCCCTGAATCTGTGCTGACTGAAGAGTTCCGATGTCATCAATTCGAGGAGGGATTGCATGATTCGATCAAGGAGCATTTAGCAGCGTTTTCTATGTTACAACAAGTTACTTACCATCAGTTGGTACAGGCTGCAATAAAAGTAGAAAGACAAGAGACGATCAGGAAAGAAAGAAGTCAGAGAAGAGGCTTTAATAGAGGAGGTCAGTCTTCGGGGAAACGAAGTCGGGAAGGTACTTCCTCTGCACCGAGAGTTGCTCGAGATCCGTGATGAGGGAAGGCAACAAAACTTTCCTACATCGACTGCTTCTAGTAGGGTTCCTCTGGGGGTCGAGGTTCTGGTACTCCGGAGTGCCCACACTGCTCTATTCACCATTGGGGTGTCTGCTGGAGAGCTACAGGTGCATGTTTTCATTGTGGCAGTACGGAGCATATGATTGCAAATTGCCCTCTGAGACAGTCTGGGATGGCACCAGCTAGTGGAGAGGTTTCGCATGCTTTAGTTGGGAACAGAGGTCGAGGAAGAGGACGAGGCGGATATAATCAGAGCAGGGCTAATCCGAGCTCGCACTTAGAAACTGTGAATCGACCAGCTGTGTCTGCTGCTTCAGCTCGGGCTTATGCACTGAAAGCTCGGGAGGATCAGGATGCACCAGATGTCATTGCTGGTATGGTTTCTCTCTTTGGTTCTGAATTGTATGCATTAATTGATCCTAGATCTTCACATTCATATATCTGTGCTGAAGAAATGTTTGTTAAGGAGATGCTTATAGATCAGATAGAATATGACATGCATGTAACTAGTCCTCTGGGTAGTAGTGTGTTGGTGAATCAGGTGGTTAGGAATTGTCCTGTTAAGATTCAAGAAAGTGAGTATGCAGCGGATCTGATTAAGTTGTCGTTTCACGAATTCGATTTGATTCTGGGTATGGATTGGCTGTCTAAACATTAGGCAGTAATCGACTGTAAGGCGAAGATAGTTTTCTTAAAGAGGCCCGACCAGTCTGAGATTGTATTTCGTGGTGGTTGCACACGTGCTCTGACTAATGTAGTATCTGCTATGCAAGCTCAAAAGATTCTCAGGAAGGGGTGTGAAGCTTATCTAGCTTTTGTACTTGATTCCCAGAAGGGTGGTGCTAAGGAGAAACTGCTTGAAATTCCTGTAGTGAATGAGTTTCCAGATGTTTTTCCTGAGGAATTGCCTGGACTCCCTCCAGAAAGAGAAGTGGAGTTATCTATTGAAGTTATGCCTGGTACCGCTCCTATATCCAGAGCATCATATAGAATGGCTCCTACTGAGTTAAAGAAGTTAAAGTTGCAGTTACAAGAACTTCTGGATAAGGGGTTTATTACACCAAGTGTATCACCGTGGGGTGCACCGGTGTTATTTGTGAAGAAGAAGGATGGTACACTGAGAACGTGCATTGACTATAGGCAGTTAAATAGAGTCATAGTGAAGAATAGGTATCTACTGCCACGGATTGACGATCTATTTGATCAGTTAAAAGATACAGGAGTGTTTTCGAAGATAGATCTGCGATCAGGATATTATCAGCTTCGGGTCAAGGATGTGGATGTGCTGAAGACTGCATTTAGGACCCGTTATGGACATTATGAGTTCCTAGTAATGCCATTCGGGTTAACTAATACTCCTGCAGCATTCATGGATTTGATGAATAGAGTATTCAGGCCGTATTTGGATCAGTTTGTTGTGGTGTTTATTGATGATATACTGGTCTACTCTAGGACTGAACAGGATCATAGTGAACATCTCCGAATTGTCTTGCAGACCCTACGGGAAAGACAGTTGTATGCTAAGTTGAGTAAATGTGATTTCTGGCTTTAGGAGATATCATTTTTAGGGCATGTAGTCTCTACTGAAGGAATTAGAGTTGATCCTAGTAAGATAGAGGCAATTGTTATTTGGAAGCCACCACGGAATGTGACGGAAGTAAGAAGTTTTCTGGGTCTGGCTGGTTATTACCGTCGGTTTGTTAAGGGATTTTCAGTGATAGCATCCCCTTTAACTAAACTTTTACGGAAGGGAGTGAAGTATGAATGGTCTTATAGATGTCAGAGTAGTTTTGATCAGTTGAAAAATATGCTTACTGAAGCTCCTGTATTAGTTCAACCTACGATTGGTAAGGAGTATGTTATGTATACTGATGCGTCTGGGACTGGTTTAGGGTGTGTTTTGATGCAGGAAGGTAAGGTAGTTGCTTATGCTTCTAGGCAACTAAAGACTCATGAACAGAATTACCCTACACATGATCTAGAACTTGCAGCAGAGAGTGTTTGCCTTAAAAATTTGGCGACACTATCTCGTATGGTGAAAGGTGTAGAATTTTCACGCATCATAAGAGTCCAAGTATCCGCTACATAGAAGGAACTCAATTTGAGACAACGACGTTGGTTGGAATTATTTAAAGACTATGATTGTATTGTGGACTACCATCCGGGTAAGGCTAATGTTGTAGCTGATGCCTTGAGTTGAAAGACCATCTCAAAGATTGTCACCGGGGCGGTCGATGAAAATTGGGATCTGATGGAGCTTTAATGGCTCAATTGAGAGCAAAGCCTACGTTAAGACAGGAGATTTGTGACGCTCAAAGAGCTGATGATAAGTTACAACAACTTATCATGGCTACTCACGAAGGTAAACAAACTGATTTTTGTGTGCAGGGTGGTGGTGAATTGTATTATAAGGATCGGTTGTGTGTGCCAGCGAATGATGAATTGAAAAAGAAGTTATTGTTTGAGGCTCATAATACAGTATTTACTATGCATCCGGGTGGAAACAAGATGTATCAGGATCTGAAGCAGTATTATTGGTGGGCAGGTATGAAACGGGACGTTGTGGATTATGTAGCAAAATATCTGACATGTCAGCAGGTTAAGGCTGAACACCAGGTTCCATCTGGTTTGTTAAATCCTATTCCTATTCCTAAATGGAAATGGGATAATATTACCATGGACTTTGTTACTGGACTTCCTCTTACTCAAAGGAAACATGATGCGGTATGGGTTATCAGGATAAGTTCACCAAATCTGCTCATTTTACTCACTGTCATGTCCCGACTATTCATTAGATAGGCTTGCAGATTTGTATGTGAATGAGATTGTAAGATCGCATAGAGTACCATTATCGATTATTTCGATCGTGATCCTCGATTTACTTGAGATTCTAGAAAATTTACAGAAGCATTGGGTACTCAACTTAAGTTTAATCTCGCTTTTCATCCCTGCATGATGGACAATCGAACGAGTTATACAGATTTTGGAAGATATGTTGAGGGGTTGTGTGTTAGAGTTTCCCGAGAGTTGGGATAATTATCTGACTTTGATGGAGTTTGCTTATAACAACAGTTATCAGACGAGCATTGGCATGGCACCTTATGAAGCGTTGTATGGTAAGAAGTGTAGAACTCCGGTATGTTGGACGGAGTTGAGTGAAAACAAGATGATCGGGCCATAAATTGTGAAAGATACGAAAGAAAAGATTCAGATTATTCGACAAAGATTGAAAGCTGCCAGTGATAGGCAGAAGTCTTATGCTGATTTAAAAAGGAAGGATATTGAGTTTCAAGTGGGTGATAAGGTATTTCTAAAAGTGTCACCATGGAAACACATACTTCGGTTTGGGAAGAAGGGTAAGCTCAGTCTGCAATTCATTGGGCCTTATGAAATTCTGAAGAGGGTTGGACCCGTAGCTTATCAGATAGCCCTTCCTGGAGAATTGGCCAGACTGTATGATGTGTTTCATGTTTCTATGTTGAGGAGATACCGATCTGATGCCTCACATAAGATTCAAGTGCAAGACATACAGGTACAACAGGATTTGACGTATGAAGAAGGGCCAATTTCCATACTAGCCAAAGAAGTGAAACAACTCCGAAACAAGTCAGTACCATTAATAAAAGTCCTCTGGAAACATCATGGAATTGAGGAAGCAACTTGGGAACCAGAGGAAATCATGAAGGCTCAGTATCCGCAATTATTCGAATCAGGTATGAATTTCGAGGACGAAATTTCTTAAGGAGGGAAGAGTTGTAACGCCCCAAATTAGGGGTTAGAATATTAAAGGAATTTAGTACGAATTATGTTTGTTATTTGCTTATTAAATATTTGCTTAAATTGTGCATAAGTATTTTGGCATGCATTCATGGCATTTTTCGGGTAAATTGGTTTAATGAAACTTCGGATTGATCTGGACCGTAATAATATAATTTTAGTAATTTTTGTATACTTCAAATATTTTTAGAAATTGATGGTGAATTAATTTTGAGTTGAAAATTTATTTTACGAGTCATTATTTTATGACGAAATTTTGGTGAATTTTTGGAAGTTTTCTGGAAAGTTTGGGTATTTGTTTGTTATAAGAATCATAACAATATTTTTTGGTTATTTAACAAGAATAATTTATTAATAAAATAATAATAAATAAATTAATGAACTACGATTATAGTGGCATGTGGCAGTTTGGGTTTGTGACATTTAGATAATAGTGAAGACACGTTTATAATAGTTGTCCTACATGCAAGCTTATACGTCAGTGGTAATGACGGGTGGATTTTTTTTATGGAAGAGTTAAAAGAGTCCTATTTGTTTTAGTCTTTACCGAATTCCCTTCACTAGTTTCTCCACCAACTAACGACTGAAGCATCAATTCAGTCACTCTTCGGATCTTTACGCAGTAAGTGCTTTTGTTTAGTGTTTAGAATAAAGAGTTACATGCATGAATGGCTTGAAAATTGAGATATATGTATATGTCTATATGATCTGTTATGTTCCGTTAGAAGACAACTGACTATGTTGTTTTTGTTGTTTTACATGTTTGGTTTACATAAACTAAGACCTAGAAATATAGATATACACGAACGTGTGGAAGTTTCAGTAGTGAGAGAATGATATGTCACATTTTGGATTTCTAAGTTTTGGAATGTATTTGAAGATTTTGATAGGTTAGACTTGCTAAATAGGTTAGTTTTTAAGTGAAGATGCTAAAAGAATTGAGAAGAAAAAAACCAAGAAAGAGGGATAAAAATATGAATTTGGAAAGTGTACCGTAGAGAGAGAGAAAGTTGGAATGTTAAGTTTTGTGATCTTTGGAGTATAAGTTGTTTCTGATGATTCTGATAGGTTAGAAATGCTAAATATGTTAGTTTTAAAGTGATGAAGTTAAAGAAAAATGGAAGAAACTTTGTTGTTACGTCTGGTTTGGTGAAGAAGACGATGAACAGTGATATAAGTCGACTTGTTGTAGTGTATAAATCGACTTATTGCATGAAAATGTCATCTCCGCTCTTCAATAAGTCGAGTTATGCAAGTGTAAGTCGACTTGTGGAGTTATATAAGTCGACTTGTGTAAGTATAAGTCGACTTATGTGTATTTTAATGGATAAGTCGACTTGTGTAAGCATAAGTCGACTTGTCGTGTTATGTAAGTCGACTTGTATAAGTATAAGTCGACTTGTGTGTGATAAACTTCACTCTTTTGACCATATCTTTGTCATCCGACCTCCGAATGACCTGATTCTCGAAGCGTTGGATTCGTAAGAAAATTTTCTACCTCTTTATGTGAAATTTGTAAATTTTCAGATTTAATTAACAATCAAGGATTTAATAATTTAAGTTAAGAATTTAGGGTTTGGTCCCGAAATTTGTCATGAACATGCATCCTACATATTCATCATACATTGGTGAATTTTTAATCATGCACAATAGTGATTTGTATCTGTGTTCCCTATTATAGAGGAACGACCACTGCCGGATATTGCCGGGACTTCGAGGCAATAAACAGTAAGGGCGATTTTGGTAAGTAATACAGGTCAGTAATTTTAGTACGTAATATAGGTAGAAAATTTCAATAAATACTTTAGGTAAGTAATTTGTTTTATGATAAATTTTGTGAGTGCTATTTGCCTGCACATAAAATGTCTGAAATGACCTTGTTCTGTTTTAAAACTGTTAAGTCCTAGTTGTGGGTAAATAGGCATGCCTAGTAGGGTCTGCAGCTGCTCCTGTTATTTGACACTTTAGTGTCTCCTGATATCGAGACATATGTCTCTCCTGCTGATACTAATTATGGTATCTCCTGTATAAGTCCCGTTACCCACTTCTGTTCATGGAGTTATAAGTTTGATTTGTTTTGTATTCTGATGTCTGTTTAATTTTGACATAAACTAAATTATACTCTGATTCTGAAGGATCTCCTATATTCTGCCGTTCTGTTTAGTATAAAAATCTGTTCTGAAATGCATTCTTTCTGTTTATTGAAATCTGTTAATATAGATTAGTTATTACTCACTAAGTTATATGCTTAGCACGGTGGATTTGTCCCGTGTAGGTTCAGAGCGAAGAGATTAAGGACTGGGACAAGTCATCTGCAGTGGCCAAAAGAGTCTGAGTTTTGTGTCACGCAAAACAAAAATGTATTTTGTTTGGTTTGTTTGGGCCTGTAAATATTCTTTGGATTTGTTTTTGAAATTATGAGATGTATTATATGTGTGTTACGTTTAGTTTTTTAAAAATGCATGTGTGAAACGTTTTGATTTGTTTGTCCTGTCTTGGGTGGCATCCATGTATCCTCCCAGGGGGTATTTGGGTGTTACAGGTTGAGCCATTGAAAAAGACACAAAACGACAAGTGAAAACAGCAGTGTGGCATGGGCAACAAGGAACAAAGAAATGATAGCATAGATGTAAGTGGGTCGAAGGGTTTTGTGCGGGAGTCTAGACAGAAATTACACCATAAAAAATAGTCACATCAAACGTTGGAGGCAACTGGTGTTGCGTTGTTAGTTGTTGGTGGGCCAAAAGAAAAATTGGCCAATTAATTTGTCTCATCATGAAACGGTGAAAAGAGTTGGTGGCGTTGGAGGCTGTGAGTGTGTGCGTGAAGAGTAAAGGTGGGACAAGAATCAATGAGCTAAATGATAAAACTAAACTATAATAGAAAAACACACATTCTCTTTTCAGCTGCCTTTATTGATGGTTGTTTGTATATATATAGACATACAATAGAAGAGTCTGGAAAAGGGTTGTAAAAAACATTATGTAACTAATTGTATTTTGGACATGGGCTTGGGTATTATTGAATTAACCCATTAGGCCCATGTTCTAGATGTTTCATTGCTTCTGGAGGCTTCTTTTCCCCTTTTACGTGTTGATGCTTTGCTGGATTCATTTTTCTTCTTTCATCTCTTAGTCGCTTAGCGAGAAGTGAGTCAGACTGAGATTTGGGTAAAGCTTTAGTAAAGATGTCAGCAAGTTAAGAGTGAGAGGTGACGGGTAGAAGATGGAGGAGCCCAGATCTGAGTTTTTCTCGGACAAAGTGGCAGCCGATCTCGATGTGCTTCGTTCGTTCATGAAAAACGGGGTTTTTCGCAAGATGGAGGGCCGATTGATTGTCACAGTAGAGGTAAGCGGACGTTTGAGGAGGAAAGCCAAGATCTTGTAACAAGTAAAAAAGCCATTGAATCTCACACGATGTCGTGGCAAGAGCTCGATACTTGGCTTCGGAGGAACTACGGGAGACGGTGGCTTGCTTCTTGGATTTCCAGGAGATGAGAGAGGAGCCCAGAAAGATGCAAAATTCGATGACTGATTTTTGAGTGTCAGGACAAGTGGCCCAATCCGAATAAGAAAACGCCTGCACCTGCAAGGTGGAAGTACGATGAAATAGCAGACCTTGGCCTGGAGCTTTTTTAAGGTAACGTAAAACCCTCTGAGCTGCTTGCATATGGATTTGTGTGGGTTTGTCGAGAAACTATGAGAGTTGTTGAACAACGAAGCTTATTTCTGGTCGAGTGATGGTTAGGTACAAAAGTTTGCCGATGAGCCGACGATAGCCAGAGATGTCGGTGTAGTGTTCTCCATCAGTCGTCAATCTGGTGTGGGGAACCATCAGAGTAGAAAGGGGCTTGCAGTCCAAGAAGCCAGCTTCAGCCAATAAATCCAATGTGTACTTCTGTTGGGAGAGATTGATTCCAAGGGAGGATCTAGCCAGCTCCAAGCCGAGGAAGTATTTGGCAATGCCGAAGTCTTTGATCTAAAAGGTAATATCTAGAAAATGTTTAGTATTTTGGATAAGAGTCAAGTCTTTACAAGCTAATAAAACATCATCAACATAAACCAAGAGTATGATTAAGATATGATTTTCTGTTTTTTTAAAGATGGAGCAATCCAAGGCTGACTGCTGGAAGCCATGGGAAAGCAAAGCAAAGGTGAGTTTTTCATGCCACTATCTATTGGCTTGTTTAAGCCCATAGATACTCTTTTTTAACTTACAGACCATTGTGGAATCAGGTAGAGATAGTCCTGGGGGAGGCTTCATGTAGACCTCTTCGTGCAGATCACCATGAAGGAAGGAAGTGTTAATGTCAAGTTGATGAAGGTGCCAGTCTTGAGAAGCAGTGAGGGCCAGGAGGAGACGAATGGTGGTATGTTTGACCACAGGAGAGAAAGTCTCGGTGTAGTCAACACCAGCCTACTGAGTGAAGCCTTTTGCCACAAGTCCGCTTTTACATCGGTGAACTGATCCATCCGTATTGAACTTATACCGATGGACCCATTTACAGTCAAGTGCTGATTTTCCAGGAGGTAAGTGGGTGAGTTCCCAAGTATTGTTTTGAGTTAAAGACATGAGTTCTGTTTGCATTGCTTCTTTCCATTCAGTGGACTGCATAACTTCATTATAGGTTGTGGGTTCTTTCAGGGCAGTAAGAGATAAGGAAAAATGTCTATGTGCTGAGGAGAGGTTGTTGTAGGAAAGGACTGAGGAAATTGAGTGAGGAGATGTGTGAGACAATGTGGGGCAGATATAGTCATTTAAATAAGATGGTGTTTGAGTTTGTCTGGTGGAACGTCGAGGATGAAGAGTAGGTTCAGAGGAAGGAGATGGGTCAGAAGCAGATATGGCTGGTGGGTCATCATAAAGTGAGAAGTTTTCAATGGAGGATAGAATTGGGCTTGTTAGGGCAGAATTGGGAAGATCTTGAAAGGGAAAAGAATGTTCATAGAAGATAACATCCCTAGATAAGAAGAACTGTTTGGTGTCTAGATCAAAAATTTTGTAGCCTTTTGTCCCTGGAGAAAATCCCAAAAAAACACCCTTTCTTGCCCTGTAATCTAACTTCCCTCTGCTGGCTTCCTTAGTGGAAGCAAAGCAGAGACAACCGAATACTTTAAGATGTGTGAGGTTAGGATTGCCACCAAATAGAATGGAATAGGGAGATTTGTTAGATAGAAGAGGGGTAGGAATCCGGTTAATGAGAAAGACTGCATGTAAAACACATTCGGACCAAAACTTGGTTAGAAGTTTGGCTTGAAACTTCAAGGCTCTTGCCACACTGAGGATGTGTTGGTGCTTTCGTTCAACCCTTCCATTCTGTTGAGGGGTCTCAATGCATGTGGTTTCATGCAAAACACCATTTTTAGCAAAAAATTCAGTCATTGCAAATTCAATTCCTTGATTACTTCTTATACATTTGGTTTGTGTTGTGAATTATCTCTCCACATAAGCAAAGAAATGCTTAATTAATTCTCTAGTTTCTGACTTATGTTTCATTAAATATATCCAGGTCATGCGGCTGTGATCATCAACAATGGTGAGAAAAAATCGATGGCCATGAATGGAAGGTGTATGGTAAGGTCCCCATATGTCAACATGGATAATATCAAAACAAAAGCAAAGAATGAAGAGCTTAAAGTAAAGGTAACCTTTTTTGCTTTGAAAAATGACAAGTTTGACATTCAGTAACATGCTGAAATATAACAGAATTTTCTATACTAGATAACAATTTGAGTGTTGCATTTGAAGGATGTCCTAGGCGTTTGTGCCAAAGATTGTGTGAATGTTGTGTAACTGAACATATTTCTGGCATAGGTGTAAGATAATTGTAGCGCCCCCTCACCGTAGGGTACACATCGGAAAACCCGAAGGTCGCTCCGATACGTATCCCACGATAAAGGTGCACCACCAGAACATTTCCCTTAATAATCCACGTGGCATCGCAATAATTTAAAACCATCACACAACACGATATCAGGAACCACTAAATTTTAAAATCATAATATCAATCACATACACCATCCAATAATGTAATAGACAAGTCTATCACCCCCGAACAAAACCAAAAGGAAACGTCTACAAGCATCTATCCTAAGTCATCCTCAAAATCCAACCCAGCTGACCGACCTGTGTGCCATCGCTTCTCCTGCCAGCACGCTCGCACGGTAGGAAAAGGCTATCTCTGGAGCTAGGGGTCTACTCTATCGATCCTGAAAAATAGGTTGCAATTTTGGGTGAGTTTGCGAACTCAGTGAGAAACCATCATCGATGGTTCACTCAAATCATGCATTACGCAAATTATGTGCAAAGACGACACGGTAATATTCGATTAACAGTATTATATAAAATTTCACAGTAGTCTATAACAGTTTACATTATCAGTAACACTTTTACAATAACATAAAACAGTTCACATCACAATTTACAGTAAATCATGGCATCACGCAGTTCAGTAATCGTCACACAATTTGGCAATTCAATCAGTCATGTATATAATGCATATGAGACTCTTTCTTGTTATTCAGTATTTTGCCCAAGTGCTCAGTCAGTGTTCAGTGGGGGACGCGTCAGGAATTTCTCCCTTCGGGCTCGAGGCCCGGTCAGTACAGTGTTCGAGCTCGAAGCTCTTTTCAGTGATAATAGCAACTTGGGTCACATTCCATTATCTGATCATGCATTTATGCATGCAATGCAGTGTTCAGTAATTCAGTATTCAGTGATTCAGTGTATGGCTATAAAAGACCAGTATTGTGATTCTCAGTAATATACAAGATAATTGAAAGATCTGATAATCCAATCGAAGACAATGTAAATATGTCATTTGATCACGTACATTTTAGTAATCATGCAATTTCACAGTCCAATACAGTAGAGGCATACCATCCGATCATGTATATTTCAGTAATCATACAGTTTCACATTTGGCAAGTAATTCACGTTGAGCATTTAAACAGTCAGGAATTTGAGAAACCAACTAGGTTACTCACCTGTAACTTCCGAGCTACTACCTGGAAGTTCCAGCAATGTCCGTGCAACGACGATCCAACAACGCCTCTATAACCGTAAAATACAGTCCCATTATTAGATGCTCAATTAAACCATTCAGTAATGCATATGTCTCAGTGAAATTATGTACAATGCATGTTCACGATTTTTTCGACGCTAAAACCCAATTTTGAACTCTTAAGTCCCATTCTAACTCTTCGCTCAATTGATAGACAATAATGGATCTAATCCAAAAATTCAGTTCAATTTCCTCAATTCATATTTCCTAAAGCAATTTCCTATCCATTGGGTCAAAACCTCTATTGAGGATCCCAATTAAAACTCCAATTGTCTCAATTCAATATTTAGGTCACACTATGAACCATAATCGACTTTATTCTCTATAAATCAATGTCACTTAAATCAATTCTAATTCCTATAATTATCCTCAATTTTAGACCTGTTTCTCTAGTTTATAACGAATCAAAAATCACCTCAATCGGAGGTCTATACCATAAATTATACCCAATAAATTAACAATCATCCAATCTAAATTTCTATCCCTCGTCGCGACATACGTCCCTCGTCGCGACGTACAGAGGATCGCCCGCTCGTTCGTCGCGACGTGGAGACCGCTCGTCGCGGCGAATAAACCTGCGCTCGTCGCGACGTCCAGCCGAGCTCGTCGCGACGTATAAATTAATTATTCGTCGCGACGAAGCCTCACGCCTCTGCGTGCTCGTCGCGACATGCGAAGGCCCGATCGTCTTCTCCGATCGATTTCCGCCATTAATGCATCTATAAGCTTAATATTTAACACCCTAACTACTCAATCTAACCCAATAAATGTCATAAATGCTCAAACAACCAGAAATCACAACATTAAAGCCATAAAAACTTATCAATCAAGGATCAAAGTCACAAATCACAGTAAACCCTAAATCTTTCTCAAATCAACGATTAATCCACTCTCCAAGCTTCTCAACCTTCAACAATCACAATAAACCACTTAGCCTAGCATAATGAGGAGAACCCATAAGGAAGAATCGATGAAACTCACCAATAGGGAAGGAATTGAAATCATCGTGGAGAAGGGAGAAGAAGAAATGCCTTAGGTAAATTTCTCTCATTCCAAACCTATCTATTTATAGACAAAGGTCTCCAACTCAGTCCAAATTTCAGTCTCAAAATTTCAATGGCTCAACATTTAAATTTCCTGACAGTATAACCCTAATATTTCCTTAGCCATTGGACAATTCTTTCAGTACTATACAGTCAATCAGTCTGTCACTCCAAAATTTCCGGTCCGGGTATTTTCTCCCGAATTTCCAAAAAATTTCCTATAAACCACTATCAATTACCAATCACTCTTAAACTATTCTAAATCCGTCATTCGAGCTCACTTACTCTTAATTTCTCAGTCAATTACAATCCAGTCAGTCCAGTCAGTCCAGTCAGTTCACGATTCAATCAGTTCATACTTACAATTAAAATGTCGAAAAATCATGAATGCATGTACCTATGAATAAATGCATATGCAAGAAACCAGTTCCTCTATAATTAGAGGCCAGTAACATGCTCAGTCAGTGAATGCAATGAAACCTATCAGTCTAACCCAGAATTACCAAAATATCCTTGCTAACAGTAACGGGATGTTACAATTCACCCCTCCTAATAAAAATTTCGTCCTCGAAATTTAATACCTGTCCGATCGAATAGATGAGGATACTGACTCCTCATATGCTCCTCAGTCTCCCATGTAGCTTCCTCAGAAGAGTGGTTTTTCCAAATGACTTTCAAAGAATAGAATTACCCTGTTCCTCAGTTGCTTGACCCGTGATTCTATAATCCGTACCGGCTCCTCAACATAGGTCAAATCACTGGTTACCTCAATCTCTGGCCAATCACATCGTCGGGTCGAACGGTGCCGTCGGAGCATACTAACATGAAATACATCATGCATCTGGGACATCTCACTCGGTAATGCCAATCTGTAAGCCAACGGTCCTATCCTCTCAAGGATCTCATACGGACCGATATACCGAGGGCTCAACTTACCCTTACGGCCAAATCTCAGTACTCCTTTCCACGGAGACACTCGGAAAACACTCATCACCTACACTATATTCCATCTCTCGCCGATCTTGATCCACATAGCTCTTCTATCATCTGAGCCGCTTGATGCGACTCGGATCAACTGCACCTTATCTATCGTGTCCCAATCGCCGGGACCCTCTATCGATCTCATACCCTCTTCATCCCAATACAATGGCGATCGACACGGCCTCCCATACAAGGCCTCATACGGTGCCATCCAATATCGCTCGACATCGATTGTTGTAGTAAACTCAATCGAGCGATCTTGATCCCATGATCCTCGGAACTCCAATACACACGCCAAGCATGTCCTCAACAGTCTTAATCGTCCTCTCACTCTGCCCATCTGTGCGAGGATGAAATGCGATCAAGTTCAACCTCGCATCGTATAGTAGTCTATAGGCTCTTCCGTAACCTCGAGGTGAACACAGGATCCTCGCTCGAGACTATCGACAACGGAACCCCGTGCAACCGTACAATCTCTGCCACATACTTCTGGGCCAACTGATCGAGAGTATTACTCTCCCTCACTGGCAAGAAGTGAGCCGATTTGGTCAATCGGTCCACTATGACCCAGATAGCATCATGCTGCCTCAGTGTCCTAGGCAACCCCGTCACAAAATCTATGGTAATTCGCTCCCATTTCTACTCCGGGATGGGCAACGAATGCAACTTTCCCACTGGAGCCTGATGCTCTGCCTTAACCTGCTGACAAATCAGACACTTGGAAATATACACTGCCACTTGCCTCTTCATACTAGGCCACCAGAAATGCTGTCTCAGAGTACGATACATCTTGGTCGTACCAGGATGCATAGCATAGCGACTACATGTGCCTCCTCTAGAATCTCCGTCTCAAATCATCTATATCGTGCACACACGCCTCTATCCCATCCATAATGTCCCATCTCTCAACTCAAACTCAATCAATACCGCTGGACTCTCTCAATCGGCCTCACTAACACTGGTCTTGATCCCGAGCTCTCCGGATGTTGTCATGCAACATCGGCCTCGACCTCGAGTAGCAATCGAGCTCCATCCTGACCCATATCCATCTGTACATTAAGAGCTCTCAACTGAATCAGACCAGGTAATCTCGAAACCTGAACCTGAGCTGCACTACCATGCGATCTCCTACTCAATGCATCGGCCACCACATTGGCCTTTCCTGGATGATACTCAATCGTGCAGTCATAGTCCTTCAGTAACTCTATCCATCTCCTCTGTCTCAGATTGAGCTCTCTCTGACTCAACAGGTACCTCAAACTCTTATGATCGGTGAAGATCTGGAACGTCTCCCCATACAGATAATGTCTCCAGATCTTCAGAGCAAACACTACTGCTGCCAACTCCAAGTCATGCACTGGATAATTCACCTCGTGAGACCTCAACTGTCTCAAGAAATACGCTATAACTCTCCCATGCTGCATCAATACACATCCCAGTCCCTGATGCGAGGCATCACTGAAAACCACAAAGCCTCCAGTACCAGAAGGAATGCTCAACACCGGTGCAGTCGTCAACCGATGTTTCAGCTCCTCAAAGCTCTTCTGGCACTCCTCAGACCATCTAAATGGTACATTCTTCCTCAATAGCTTCGTCAAAGGAGCGGAGATCAACGAAAACCCCTCGACGAACCTCCGGTAATATCCGGCCAATCCTAGGAAACTCCGCAACTCTGGCACACTCCTCGGAATCTCCCAACTCATAACTGCCTCTATCTTGTGAGGGTCCACCTGAATACCCTCACCGGACACCACGTGCCCCAGAAATACAATCTCATCAAGCCAAAATTCACACTTAGTGAATTTGGCGAACAACTGTCTCTCTCTCATGACCTGTAGAACAATCCTCAGGTGCTCAGCGTGCTCCTGCCTACTCCTCGAATAAATCAGTATATCATCAATAAACACTATCACGAACCGATCCAGGTAGGGCTGAAAAACTCTATTCATCAAAGCCATGAAGGCTGCCGGGGCATTAGTCAACCCAAACGGCATCACTAGGAGCTCGAAATGCCCGTACCTGCTCCTGAAGGCACTCTTAGGCACATCGGCCTCTGCAATCCTCAACTGGTAATAGCATGATCTTAGGTCCAATTTGGTGAACACCTGAGCTCCCTGCAACTGAGCCTTAAGCTCTCTCAGTTCCACCGGTGCCATCCTATACGGAGGAATCGATATAGGGGTTGTACTGGGAACAAGATCAATCTCAAACTCGGTCTCCCGCTCTGGCGACAGTCCCGGTAACTCCTCGGAAAATACATCTGGAAATTCCCTGACTACGGGAACATCTTGCAATCTCATCTCTACTCTGGAATCCACTACGTGAGCCAGATAGGCCTCACAACCTTCCTGCATCAATCTCAAGGCACTCAAGAAGGATATCATCCTCGCTGGCACTGCCTGAGTAACTCCTCGAAATACAGCTCTGGGCTGACCAGGAGACTCCAATACAACCTCCTTGGTATAATAGTCCATGATAGCCCTATGCGTAGTCAACCAGTCCATCCCCAATATCACATCAATCTCCTCGAGCGAACGATCGATCGGCACTCAGGCGCCGATCGATCCAACTCGACATCCCATACGCACCTCTCCCAATACAACAGATTACCTAGAGGTGTACTCACCTCAAACCCATGCTGTAACCTCTGCCTATCCCTATGCAGTCTACATGCTAAATGCGGTGCAATAAAGGAATGAGTGGATCCAGGATCCAACAATGCATATGCTTCAAGACCAGAAATAAGAAGCATACCCGCAATAACATCCGGGGAATCCTGGGCCTCCTGCCGAGTCATGGCATAGACCCTGGCCTGAGACTGCTGCCTGCTGCTCAGACCCTCTGATCTCACTGCGGACCCCTCTGCTAGACCTCGGCCTCGGCCTCGGCCTCTCCATCCCGATCTACTTCCACGGCTCTGCTGGATCGTGGTATTGCTGCCTGATCGTCCAGTCATAGTAGACTGAGCTCCCAAAGTCTCTGGGCAGCTCCTCACTAGGTGGTCCATCGAACCACACCTCAGACAGGCTCCAGACAGCCATCGACACTCTCCACCGTGTCTCTTGCCACAATGCTCACATAAAGGAGCAGACTGCCCTAAAACTCTGGCACTGCCGCCACCACTAATAGTGCATGCGAATCGCCCTCCGCCATAACTAGTCTTTAACCCCTCCGCGGACCAGGGGCCTACTCGTCATTTCTAAATCCTCTGCTAGACCGCTCGATCACATCGATCTCTTAATCTGGTCCCCGACCAGCCTCAATCACGTATTGTCTCAAGAAATGCTCTATCCTCACTGCTGCAGCCCTCAACTTAATAAAACTGCCTATATCAGATCTAGCCAATAGGGTACGGATCTCCAAATTGAGTCCGCCCTCAAAACGTCGACACTTGTCAGCCTCAGAAGCCACCAGTGAAGAAGGATATACTACTAACTCGTTGAACCGCACCTCATAGTCGGCCACGATCAACTGCCCCTGTCTCAGCTCTAAGAACTCCTGTAACTTCAAGTCCAGATAAATCTTGGGCATGAAATTGTCCTTGAACGCCCTCAGAAAATCATCCCATGCCAGTGTGTAGGGCCTGGTGGTATTGCCCGGAATAGTCTTCCACCACTGATATGCAGAACCCTGTAGCAGAGAAACCGCGTAATCGAAACGCTCATCCGGGTCACAGTCCATCTGATCGAGGACTCTCTCTATCCTCTCTAGTCATCCCTCAGCCTCCGCAGGGTCGGTGCTACCATAGAAGTCAACCCCCGCGCGATGAGATCATATCTCCGTTCCCGTCTCATAGGAACTCGAGGAGGCAACTCCTCTGAACGAGGCACAGGAGACTCCCTACTAGCTCCTACCGATTCTAGGTCAGTTGGTTGTTCAACTCGATCTCCAAGAACGGATGACCTAAAACAGACAAGAAATTCCGATCAGTTCTGCTATTCTTACAGTGATTCCAGCCTAAAACACACTATGCCTAAAAGATGCCAAACCATGCTCTGATACTACTTAATGTAGCGCCCCCTCACCGTAGGGTACACATCAGGAAACCCGAAGGTCGCTCCGATACGTATCCCACGATAAAGGTGCACCACCAGAACATTTCCCTTAATAATCCACGTGGCATCGCAATAATTTAAAACCATCATACAACACGATATCAGGAACCACTAAATTTTAAAATCATAATATCAATCACATACAGTCATCCAATAACAGAATAGACAAGTCTATCAGTCCCCTGAACAAAACCAAAAAGGAAACTGATACAAGCATCTATCCTAAGTCATCCTCAAAATCCAACCCAGCTGACCGACCTGTGTGCCATCGCTTCTCCTGCCAGCACGCTCGCACGGTAGGAAAAGGCTATCTCCAGAGCTAGGGGTCTACTCTATCGATCCTGAAAAATAGGTTGCAATTTTGGGTGAGTTTGCGAACTCAGTGAGAAACCATCATCGATGGTTCACTCAAATCATGCATTACGCAAATTGCGTATAGCATGACACGGTAATATTCGATTAATAGTATTATATAACAATTTCACAGTAGTCTATAACAGTTTACAGTATCAGTAACACTTTTACAATAGCATAAAACAGTTCACATCACAATTTACAGTAAATCATGGCATCACGCAGTTCAGTAATCGTCACACAATTTGGAAATTCAATCAGTCATGTATATAATACATATGAGACTCTTTCTTGTTATTCAAGACAGTGCCCAAGTGCTCGATCGGTGTTCGATGGGGGCGCGTCAGAATTTCTCCTTCGGCTCGAGGCGGTCAAGATCAAATGTTCGAGCTCGAAGCTCTTTTCAGTGATAATAGCAACTTGGGTCACATTTCATTATCTGATCATGCATTTATGCATGCAATGCAGTGTTCAGTAATTCAGTATTCAGTGATTCAGTGTATGGCTATAAAAGCCCAGTATTGTGATTCTCGATAATATCTGATAATTCATCCGATCTGATAATCCAATCCAAGACAATGTAAATATGTCATTTGATCACGTACATTTTAGTAATCATGCAATTTCACAGTCCAATACAGTAGAGGCATACCATCCGATCATGTATATTTCAGTAATTATACAGTTTCACATTTGGCAAGTAATTCACGTTGAGCATTTAAACAGTCAGGAATTTGAGAAACCAACTAGGTTACTCACCTGTAACTTCCGAGCTACTACCTGGAAGTTCTAGCAATGTCCGTGCAACGACGATCCAACGACGCCTCTATAGCCGTAAAATACAGTCCCATTATTAGATGCTCAATTAAACCATTCAGTAATGCATATGTCTCAGTGAAATTATGTACAATGCATGTTCACGATTTTTCCGGCGCTAAAACCCAATTTTGAACTCTTAAGTCCAATTCTAACTCTTCGCTCAATTGATAGACAATAATGGATCTAATCCAAAAATTCAGTTCAATTTCCTCAATTCATATTTCCTAAAGCAATTTCCTATCCATTGGGTCAAAACCTCTATTGAGGATCCCAATTAAAACTCCAATTGTCTCAATTCAATATTTAGGTCACACTATGAACCATAATCGACTTTATTCTCTATAAATCAATGTCACTTAAATCAATTCTAATTCCCATAATTATCCTCAATTGTAAACCTCTTTCTCTAGTTTATAACGAATCAAAAATTTCCTCAATCGGAGGTCTATACCATAAATTATACCCAATAAATTAACAATCATCCAATCCAAATTTTTGTCCCTCGTCGAGACATACGTCCCTCGTCGCGACGTACAGAGGATCGCCCTCTCGTTCGTCGAGACGTGGAGACCGCTCATCGCGGCGAATAAACCTGCGCTCGTTGCGACGTCCAGCCGAGCTCGTCGCGACATATAAATTAACTATTCGTCGCGACGAAGCCTCACGCCTCTGCGTGCTCGTCGCAACGTGCGAAGGCCCGATCGTCTTCTCCGATCGATTTCCGCCATTAATGCATCTATAAGCTTAATATTTAACACCCTAACTACTCAATCTAACCCAATAAATGCCATAAATGCTCAAACAACCAGAAATCACAACATTAAAGCCATAAAAACTTACCAATCAAGGATCAAAGCCATAAATCACCGTAAACCCTAAATCTTTCTCAAATCAACGATTAATCCACTCTCCAAGCTTCTCAACCTTCAACAATCACAATAAACCACTTAGCCTAGCATAATGAGGAGAACCCATAAGGAAGAATCGATGAAACTCACCAATAGGGAAGGAATTGAAATCATCGTGGAGAAGGGAGAAGAAGAAATGCCTTAGGTAAATTTCTCCCATTCCAAACCTATCTATTTATAGACAAAGGTCTCCAACTCAGTCCAAATTTCAGTCTCAAAATTTCAATGGCTCAACATTTAAATTTCCTGGCAGTATAACCCTAATATTTCCTTAGTCATTGGACAATTCTTTCAGTACTATACAGTCAATCAGTCTGTCACTCCAAAATTTCCGGTCTGGGTATTTTCTCCCGAATTTCCAGAAAATTTCCTATAAACCACTATCAATTACCAATCACTCTTAAACTATTCTAAATCCGTCATTCGAGCTCACTTACTCTTAATTTCTCAGTCAATTACAGTCCAGTCAGTCCAGTCAGTTCACGATTCAATCAGTTCATACTTACAATTAAAATGCCGGAAAATCATGAATGCATGTACCTATGAATAAATGCATATGCAAGAAACCAGTTCCTCTATAATTAGAGGCCAGTAATATGCTCATTCAGTGAATGCAATGAAACCTATCAGTCTAACCCAGAATTACCAAAATACCCTTGCTAACAGTAACGGGATGTTACAATAATAGAGGCCATTAGAGTGCTTAGCAAAACCAATCATCTTCAAATTACCGAGTTCCTGAATAACACATGAATGTTGGGTAAAAGTCAGTTGGCAGTGTGAAGAAGAAGTAAGTTGACTGATAGAAATGAGGTTGAAAGAAAAGAAAGAAACATAGAGAACATTGGTTAAAATCAGAGAAGAGATATGAACTGAGCCTATGTGTGTGACAGGTACATGTTGGCCATTAGGGAGTTTTACTGTGAGATTTTGGGCTATGGTGTATACAGTGAAGAAATGCAGGCTGCAAATAATGTGGTCTGTGGCCCCAGAATCCAAAATCCAAGTTCAGGTGCATAAGGGAGATTCAGTCGATAGAGATATACCTTTGTGATTTCTGGTAAGTGTGTTGACTTGAGATATATTGACTGAATTGTGTGAGGCATCCTTATCTTTGCTCAGTAAATCCTTCAACTGACAATATTCTTCTGGTGTTAGGTTCAAATGGGATGAAGATGCTTCTCTGTGTGCATCTGAAGTGGCATTGCTGGGGGCTGTGACAGATTCAAGGTGAGTTTCTGCATTGTTGACAGATTTAGTTTTAGGTTTAAAGTTGTCTCTTGACTGATAGTGAGTCTGTTTTCCATTGCCTGATGAAAAATTGGGTGGAAACCCATGCTTTCTGTAGCATTTGTCTTCTGTGTGTCCCTTATAACCACAGAAAGTACACAGAGGTCTTTTATTTGACTAAGGAGTCTTTCGAGTATCTGTTTGAGCAAGAAATGCTTGAGATTCATAGTTGGGTAACTGTGATGTGGTAGAATGAAGCTGTCGCTCATGTTGAGCTACCATGGAAAAAACTTTTTTGATGTCTGGTAAAGGTTCAATTAGCATAACTTGTGACCTAACAGTGGAGTAGGATTCATTTAAACCTTTCAAGAAACGTATAACACAATCACTGTCTTGATAGGACTTAATGATGCTCAGCATATCACTGTCTTGAGTATGATTGTTATCCACCGAAACCTCCTTCTTCTCTCTTCTCTCTTCTTTCTTTTCTTTTAATTTCGTGCTCCTTTCCTTATACGAAAGCCCACTCTTCTTATTTACAAAAAAGCCATTAATGAATGAGTAATGACCTTAATGCCCTTCCTTACAAGCCTTGTAATTTAAAAGCTTAAGTGTTCTTCCATTTTTGCCCCTCATGCATTCTTACCACTTTCATTCAATTAGATCCATGTCCTATGATCTTACTTACATTAACATGCTAATTAATTCCTCAAAATCATATAATATAACAAAGCCTCAAAATTCATTAAGGCATACTTAACTTAAGACATTTTTCTAATCATCAAATTGAAAGAATTTGCTAACAGTTCCTTCTAGAGAAATGTTCCTCATTGTCTCAATTTTATAATGAAACCCAAAAACATTTAATTTTATTCAATACTCCAAAAGTTATACCCCAAACATTTCCGAATTGTTCTTATACTAAAACATTATCCTGCGCTCAAATTCCATCCAAAACTAGACATTCTTATAAACTAAATTAAAACTCAATTTCATCAGACAATTTGTAGCCTTATCTCTCTAGTTTAATCCAAATTAAGAATCACCTCATTTGGATGACTAGAGTAAAAGTTATGGCCTAACATTTTCAGATTGTTACTAAACCGAGGTAGAACACTATATCCAAATTCACTCCAGAAATTGAAAGTCTTAGAGTCCGAATTGAAATTCAGTCCCTTCAGATAACTTGTAGTCTCATGTCTCTAGTTTATTTTGCAATAAGAATCAACTCAATTGGATCTCCACAGATTAAGATATCACCAAAATACCTAAGCATGTTCAGGAAAATTATCCAACTCACTTTGATTCAATTAGTCTTCCTTAATTAAATCTCAAAAATTCACAAATTTTCATGGAGAGGTAGAGGGATATCTTAGGAATCTAACGCTTTAAAAATCAGGTCAATCGGATGTTGAATGGAAAAGTTATAAGCAAAAGAGTGGAGAGAGGTCGGGTCAGGGGAAAAACATGACAATAGTCGACTAGTCGAAGACTATTAGTCGACTAATGCAAGTAAAAACATGACGATTAGTCGACTAATCCTATAATGATCGACTGGAAACTCTCGGTCTTTCTTCTTCTGACATCCCGACTTCCACAACTCATATCTTTTGACTTAGAATTCCAAATTTTACAAACTTAGTATCAAAAGAAAGCTAAAAAGAAGCTCTACAACTTTCATGAAGGACTTAAAAGCAATTTCTACCTTTAACTTGGTCAATTTTTTAATCAAAGCTTATGTCCAATTAATGTCATCGTAAACAGTAACACAACTTCTAAAATTTTTATCTTTCAACGCTAAGGTCCAAAAATGTCATACTTTACATCAATGTAAAGATAAAAATACAAACTTCAACTTTTATGAAGACTTTAAGAGCAATTTCAGCCTCTATATAGATCAAATTTCAATCAAAGTTTCTGTCTCATAAATTCACCCTAAACAACATCAAGACTTCAAAAATTCACATCTTTCAACTCCCACATCCAAAAATGGTACATTATACATCATTGAAAAACTATGAAATTTCTCTATAACTTTCAATAAGGCTATTTGATCCAATTCAAACCATATCATTCCAGAATTTGCCTCAAAGCACAGCATCCACAAAACCTACCCTTATGGACATTTTCAAAAACAAAGCAAAACATCCAAAACTTCAAATGATCATAACTTTCAACCTCGATATCAAAAAATGTCATACTTTATAGCGATAGAAAGCTATCAAGAAAAGCTACCACTTTCATAAAGACCATTTTATCAAAATCTGTACAGATCAGCCCAGAAAAATTCACAAAAGTTTCAGATCACAAAGTCAACACTGTTACTATTCATCCCAAAAATTTCAGACTTTTGACTCTCCAAAATCTAACACTTTCACTATTCATTTCTTGATTTTTAATTCCATTCAAATCAACTCATTCACTATACATGTTCATACTACCCTTACACATACAAATTTATCCAAAAATCTCAGTGTCATCAAAAACTAAAATCAATTCTTTTCACATCAATTTCATTAAAGCACCCACAACACATACATGCACAAAACACCTATTTAATGCTTTGACCTCAAAATATCATTTCAAATTCTTGAATTTCCCTTTTCTTTGCACATGAAAATAAAACCACCAATTCCTCATTTAATTTCATTTAATAATTCAAATTTTCCAAGAAAAATTCGGTGTCCAACATCAACTAACATCATTTGAAAGTCAGCAAATTTTTAAATCATTCATTGCATTTATTCACAAAATTTACACTGTTTCCTTAAGACAAGTATTTACAGCCTAGTACAGGTTCTAACAAAAATAACAAAACACAAAACACAACACTCTTGGAGCCAGCTGACAGACCTCTGAGCCATTACAAAATCCAAAAGGGTCCTTTAGTCCTTGTAGTTGTACATTTCATATTTCTCTTGTAGTTGTACATTTCATATTTCAAGTCTTGCATAAGGGTAAAATTGTGTACTAAATTCAGGGGAAAAATTGGATTAATCTAGGCTAAATTAGATAAGGTTGTCTTCTTGAAAGTTGTATCTTATCCTCTTAGCTTTTCAACGGTATAAAGTATGTAACTTTTTGACATCGGAGTTGAGAGATATGAGTATTATAAGTGGTGGTATTGCATGGGATGTATACACAGGACAACTATGGTAGATGAGGAGAATTAGTGGTTTTGATGAATCAAATTAGTAGAGATTAGAGGATTTAATGAAACAAGGTTGGAGGTTGAACTGATATGAAGTGATTTTGCACTAGGAGAGGTGAATTTGAGAAGATTATGAGTGAAAGTAATGTTAGAATAGATGTAGGAACCATGAGAGAGGCTTTGGAAGGGTTTGGCTATCCCCTATGTCCGTTAGACGAACTTTAGGTCCATTAAACAGATCTTTTCAGGTCTGTGAGGACCCCCAACATCGCCCATGTCCATTTAATAGACATTAAATCTGTTAAACGAACCTTCTCTGGAATGGTCCCCAACCCCGTGTATGTCTGTTAGGTGGACATGTATGTCCATTTAGCAGACATATACTGTGCACTTTTGGGAAATTGCGATGTTGACCCTTTAGATGGCAAAATATCTCTTCAAATTCTTCACAAAAGTTGTAGATCTCGAATTCCTCTTTGAAACCGTAAAATGACCTTAATCCAAGGTCTATAGAGAAAGTTATGTCAATTGTCCCAAAATAGGTACAATACAATTGAGCATATAAACATGGTGATTCTTTTGGCCATAACTTCATCATCCGACCTCCAAATGAAATGATTCTTGAAGCAGTAGATTTTTAACACATTGTTCTATCTCTCCACAAAAAATTGATAGCCTTTGGTGTTGTTTTAAAAAAATATGGATGGATAGAAAATGAGGGTTCATCGAAATAACCCTACAAGGTATTCCACTCATGCTTTATAACTCCGAATAGTTAGGCTCCGGAAACGAGGCTTAACATTTCTTATATAATGCCACCAAGTATCTAGGTCCAAATTGGTTCATATTCTGATCTTAGGCCAACCAGGTATCTCATAACGAATAACTTTTCTATTTCCTTCAGAAGTTGATCCTTATTGGTTATTATCAGCAAGGTTTGCTAAATGTCCTATAAGTAAATTCTTAATTTTTGACAAATACTCGATTTGGTTCTTCTCTCCCTTCTCACACTTAAAAATTCAACAGATAAATCACATATGTAAGTAACGTTACCAAAAAATAAAAGTCTCACATACTCCCATAGCTCCTTTGTGGAGTCATATGTTGACACATGGCAGCAATATTTGGCCCCATAACATTACAGAGGCTTGTCATTATTTAGTTGTAATGTTGTTCACACATCTTATAGGAGTTGGATATGTGATATGCTCATACCTACATAGGCCCTTAAGATATACAATGTTGCCTTCTCTTAACCAACATAATTCGTTCCATTCAATTTTCGATTTATGGCTTGTTGAATGATAATAGGTGGCTATCTTTCATTTCTTTCAGTTTTGAAGTCACTAATGATGCAATTGATATAGTAGGAAATACATTAACGAGAATTAGACGAAGAATAATAAAGCAAAAAATCAAACTTCAAATGTCAACAGTTGTGCAACAATAAAAGAGGGATTGAGACAAATTCAACCATCATTAGCAACTATGGTTAAACTTAAACACACAAACCCAGTTTCCAACAATTAAAAGTAGAAAAAACATATCACCAACTATGATTAAACATAGTCTATGGCAATGGGGTCAATAGAACATCACCTGAAGGTGGCTTGTGCACTACATGTATCGAATGACCAATGATTGTCGTCGATGCATATGGGCACGTGAGGCACGAGATGGCATTGCCTCTTCCTCTGACTTGGTTGTTGGTGGCTACGTAAGGTGTTTCTGGGTAAGATTGTTAAGGTTAGTCTTAATTTTTATATTTTAGAAGGATTGGGTATAGTTATTGGTTGTGAGAGAACGAAGGAAAAATTAGAGACAAGATTAGATAACCTACTCTTATATCATGTTATGAATCAGAAATTAAGAAGAGGGATTGTGAGAGCTTATATAAATGAGCAGTTCACACCCCTTTTATATACTAGATTATCCTATTCATATAAGGTAAGTTACAATTAAAATCTCTAATAACCCTCTCAATTAAATCACAATCATAATCTCCAAAAATTCTCTAAATCAAACCCTAATCTTCAAAATACGAATTACCAAAAAAAATCTTCAACATATATCCCTACTGTTTTTCTTAACATGAAGATGTGAAGTAGTAACAAAGAAGATGTAATATAACAATTTAGGTTGAATGGCACTATTAAGCTAAGGTAAAGCATAGATTAGTTATTAAAGAAAAGTTTCAACACAAATGTACGCAATATTGTAGAACAAAATTTGAGATCAAAAGACGAAATGAAATCATGTGGGAAATGTCAAGATGGCCACAATCCCAAGCTTTCTGATTATGGACTTAGTGCCTGTTTGGTTAAGCTTTTGGAGGGTGAATAAATACTTTTTTTACTGCAAAAGCTATTTTTAAGAAAAATGAACGTTTGATTATAAAATAAAAAAGAATTTTTTTAGTAGATATAGCTTTGTTGGCAGCTAAAATACAACTTTTTAAGAAGCTCAAATTTAGAGTTTCTAATAAAAAACAATTTTTTAGATAATTTTTTCAGATCAATTAATGAGCTTATTTTTTAGTTCTTTTTGCAATTATGTTTTACATATAATTCCTACAATACCCACAACATATCTTTACATTTATTTTGAGATTTATATAATATTATTTTACTTTTATATGTTTTAATATTTATTTTATATTAGTTTTATTTATGTTATAATCCATATAAAAGATTTAATTAGATATATTTTTATTTATGTTTCATATGGTTTAAAATTATATAATAATTAATATATTGTGCTTTGCATATTGTTTAATATATTTTAAATAATATTTATATGCATAAATAATTTTTATTACAAAATAAAATATAGTTAAAATTAAAAGTGAATTTTATTTTTATGTTACCAAACAGTCTATTGTATGAAGCTCTTTTAAAAAAGTTCTTTTTTAAATGATAACCAAACAGTTAACTGGCTTCTTAGAAAAGCTCTTCTCATAAAATCTTTATGAATAAAAGCTCTATTAATATAAGCTCATTCAAACAGATATTTAGTCCATCAAGGGACAGTCTTATACCGTCTATATTAATGGGAACATATGTTTATAGTGGCTCAAAATGTTGAAGCTCAGGTAACCTTACATCAAAGTCAGATGTCTACAGTTTTGGAGTTATTTTAATGGAGAAGAAGAGCAGTAGACACTACAAGACGTTTCTTAACATAGTTTGAATGACATTATGAGTTGGTTCAATTTCTCTCTCCCTCTTTAATTTTTATATATTTAGCTAAGCATATCTTTATATATAGTTGGTATTGATAACACTTCATTATTTGTCAAATGTAGAGAATGAATCCTTTATTCTATTACACATAAAATTAGAAGACAACTTCATACATTGCTATCTATATTATTTAATCCATAATATTTAAACTTAAATTTTAATATATTCTTTAGTAACATGCACAATTGAATTGCTTAGCTGTAACTTGGCTTCAATGTCTTAAGATTCAATATATAAAATTGAATTATTTAAATTGCTTAGCTGTAACTTGGCTTCAATCTCTTAAGATTCAATATATAAAATTGAATTATTTAAATTGCTTAGCTGTAAGTTGGCTTCAATCTCTTAAGATTCAATATATAAAATTGAATTATTTAATAATCTATAGTACCATCTCCCAACGAATCTTATTGGTACAAAAATACTCTTTCTAGGAAAAAGTAGAAGTAAACGGTGCAAGAGGCCGAATTGCTTAACTGACCTTTGACTTTCAAACTTTCAAATTATCAGTATTACCAAGCTTGTCTTCAAGAAACCCCAATCTCACCCATTTCCAACATTTGAAATTAGAAACAGTAGAGAGCGAAAGCGAGCCCTCGACTTGCAGCATCATGTCATCATTCAGCTACATGGACGGTTACTCTCTATCATCTCTGTTTCTCTCTTCTTTTTTCTTTCTTCCCTGAAGAGAAACCATCTCATATATAATGATTGACAAATTGAGTTGTTGGTTGTTGATTAAATTGGTTATCATTCCTGAATTGGATCAATAGTTTCTTATGTGTGTATCTTTGTTGCTGGCAGATGATTATGACAGAAATGAGAAAATATTGATGAGGTTCGACAGGGACTTGAGATACGGACCTCAAAATGGGATGACTCGGAAGGAGCGTTATGAAAAAGCTGTACGAGAAGGCCTTAACCCACCCAAAATAATTGGGGAATTGCTGAAGGACAAAAGGTACTCAGGAAGCCCGTGGAATGGCGAGCGCTAGACTTCGTTGGTAATGTTCAAATATTATACTGTTTGGACTAAACTGTACTGTTGCCAGCCTTCTTTTAACATGTTCTGTTCACCCGCTGGTTGGACTATTTTCTGCTAATAAATACTGTTTGGGATTGTCATGAGAAGATAATGTATCCCATGAACTTGTGTGCCCATGAACTTGTGTTAGCATACTTCTGGACATGACCAAAGAGAATGTTACTTTTGATCGTATAAAAGCAAGGCGCCTGTGTGCCTTTATCAGTTTATTGGGTGTTTTCGCTGTTCTCCTCATTTTTGCGGGGAAGGGGATTTAGTGAATTTCTTTGTGGATAAAAGGCCTTTTTTCTCCCAAGTTCATTTGTGGGAGACCTCAACGTGAAAAAAGATGGGGCTTGATAAACGAGGAGGATGTTTTTATTTTAAAATCTTTGAAGTTGGTAAAGTTGGTCCTTGTGTGTGAATTGTAAGCCTTTAATGCTCTAGAAATGGAGGCCTGACATGGGAATCGATAGAAATAGGATGAAAAATGTCCTAACATGGATCAATTTTCACAATGTCTCTCTTGAGTATGGTTAAAAGATAGGAAGTTGATAGATGTTGAGGCTACATTAAGCTGAGCAGGCGGTAAACAAATGTCAAAGTAGTAGAGACCTTCAGGTTCTCCTCTGTTCATCTTCTTTGTATTAAAATCCTTGACAGCAACAAAATGACGGAGAAAGGGGACAACAGTCCATTGATTTAGATGTAAATAAATTGAGATTGGCGGCAAGAATAACAACATTAAAGCTACGCACTGCCTGCAAAATCATGAATTTTGATGGTGTGGTCGTCTGGCTTATTATCGTAGCTGTGTTTCAATCAGTGAGTGGGTAGGAAAAGTCAAATGTATTAATTGTCAGTCAAATGTATTAATTAGATAAAATATAAAAATAAATTATTTTTAATTAAATATATTTATTTGATCTCTTATATAATATTTATTTAAATATTAAGTTCTTTTAATTAATAAATAAATAAATAATTTAAAAATCAATATTTATTTGAAATATACTTTAATTATTAAGTCAAATTTTGTTTAAATATTTAAAATTTAATTATATTTATTAATAATGATTGAAATTTAATTACATATAATTTAATTATAAAATTAAATTATTCATAATTTAATTGATAATTAAATTTAGTTTAATAAATATATAATGTTGAATTAAATTATTCATAATTTTATTAAAATTTAAATAATTAAAATAAAATATTAAATGATAATATTATGGAAAAATAGAAATAAAATAAATACTACTTTTATAATTTACATAATTTTTGATACAAGAAGAAATCAAAATTAAAAGTAGAAACTAAACATTCAAATAAATAGATTTTTAAATAAATTTGAAAATAGAAATAGAAATAAAATAAAAATAGAAATAGAAACAAATACTCCAATTTAAGCTTGATTCATAGAAACAATTTTAAGCTTAATCTTAATTCATAAAAGTATTAATTTTAATTATTATATAAAATGTAAATAATATATTTTATTGAAATGAAAAGATATTCTATTACAATATTATATGTAAGTACTAATTATAATTAAAATAAAATTGAAAATAAATAAATAAATAATATTACCTTTATGAAATGTAAATAACATTATTATATGATTACTAAATTAATCTATAATAAATGTTGAACTTTCAATATTGTAAATGGATTTGTCTTAACTTTTAAATTTATGTAACTTAAATTGATTTTCAAAATTTTCTGAGTTAAGTCTTCATTCATAATCTAATTTTTAAAATTAAAATTTTTAATTTTCAAAGAATCAAATAAGTTGAGTCAATTCATCGGATTCTTGTTTATTATTAAATAATGCAAGACAAAGAGGGAAGGCAAAGAGAAAGCTCACGGAAGCTTCCCAGTTGACGAAAAAATGTTTTATTAAGACCACTTCAAGTCAATCGATTATCTTCAATAATGCATATAAGTTTTCGAAACGCCATTTCCATTATTAGATAGCGTCCACCCTCTTGATTCAACAATAATGGCTTCTTCTTCTTCTTTCACTTCTTCTTTGACCTCCCAACCATGTAAGTACGACGTATTCTTGAACTTCAGGGGTGAAGACACTCGTCGCAATTTCATCAGCCATCTCTATGCTGCTTTGTGCCAAAAGGATCTTCAAACCTTCTTTGACGATGATGAACTCAAAAGAGGAGAAGAAATTGCTCGGTCACTTCCCCAAGCAATTCAAGATTCCACTGTCGCTGTCCTCGTTTTCTCAAAAAACTATGGATCTTCCAGTTGGTGTCTTGATGAACTTGCAGAGATCATCCATTGTCATGGATCCCACGGACAGATTGTCATACCTGTCTTTTACGAGGTAGATCCATCCCATTTAAGGAAACAATCCGATGATGTTGCAGCAGCTTTCGTAAAACATGAGCAAAATCCCAATAACGCACACAAGACCGGAGGTTGGAGGGATGCGTTGACCACAGCCGCCAATCTATGTGGGTTTGATTCTAAGGACTTCAGGTATGTTTTAGTTTGTATGGTCAATTCAGGTAAAGGGTTTTTTTCTTTTCATTCATTTATATTGTGTTTCATAATTGGAAGGAATGATCATATGCTTATTAACAAAATAGTTGAAGATATTTTGGAAAAACTGAATCAATCCATGACGTGGGATGGCTGTGAGAATTTGGTTGGAATGGACTCGCGCGTTGAGCAAATTAAGAAGATCTTTACTATTAAGCCATTGGAGGTTTGTGTTTTAGGAATTTGGGGGATGGGTGGCTCTGGCAAAACTACTATAGCTGAAGTTATATATAACATGATGTCCTATCAATTTCAAGGCTGTTGCTTTGTACGTAACGTGAGGCAACAAGCAGAAGCAGGTGGCTTGATGAAATTACAGGAAGTTCTTGTTTCAAAAGTGTTGGGTGAGGAAAATCCAGCGAAATATATGTTTAGTGCTGGACCTAGACCATTTCTTAAAGCAAGACTTGGTCGCAAGAAGATGTTAATTGTTCTTGATGATGTGGATAATCCACTACAAATAGAGTCTTTGGTTGGAGATCCATGTTGGTTCAGTTCAGGAAGTATGATTCTCATCACTAGTAGGGATAAGCAAGTATTTGAAGGAAGGGCTAATTTTATATATAAAGTTGAACTGTTAAATGATGATGAAGCCCTTCAACTTTTTACGAAGAGTGCCTTGAAGCAAAAATATCCAGGAGATAATTATACTTCCTTGTCAAATTCAATTATTAACTATGCACAAGGCAATCCTTTAGCTTTGAAGGTTTTGGGCTCCTCTCTAGTTGGGAAAAAGGAAATGGAGTGGAAAAATACAATAAATCAATTGCTAGAACTTCCTAACAAGGACATTCAACTAGTGCTACAGATTAGTTACAATGGGTTAAATAGGGTGGAGAAAGATGTCTTTCTTGACATTGCATGCTTTTTCAAAGGAGTTCACACGGACATCATGAGTCAGATATATAGAAGCAGTAGATTCAATATCGATATTATAATACGTGTTCTCGTAGATAAGTGTTTTTTGACTATTTTCGATCAAAATGCATTAGAAATGCATGATTTATTACAAGAAATGGGGAAAGAAATCGTTCGTCAAGAAGCCAAGTATCCAAACCAACGTAGTAGATTATGGGATCCTGAAGATATTTATGAAGTATTTGCGGAGAATAAGGTAAAATCCTAAATTTATTTAAAATAGAACTCTATATTATTAGTAATCTCTTATACTATTTGATTTCTTTAAATATGTTATTTATTGTTACATTAACTTATGTAGATATTTGGCTATTGTTTATTAGGAAGCTGAAGCAGTGGAAAGCATAAATCTTGACATAAATACGATAAAGGAGATAGATTTGAATCCGAAAGTGTTCATGAAGATGCCTAATCTTAAGTTTCTCAATTTTTATGGAAGTTCTGAAGAAATAAGTAATTTACATCTCTCTCAAGGTCTTGATTATCTTCCCAATAAGTTAAGGTATTTAGGTTGGGATAAGTATCCATTGGAATCTTTTCCACCTAATTTCCAACCAGAGAATCTTGTGGTGCTTAGATTACGCTACAGCAACATAAAACAATTATGGAGCAGAGCCAAGGTACTCTACTTAACTTACATATTGCTTAATAGTTTAGTCTTTTGTTCCTTCTTTTTAATAAAAGTTGAAAGTATTCTTAGATGAGAGTTAATAATGTCTTCTGTTATTTTTGTTAACTACAGGAAGATTTAGTGGCATCTCAAGAGACATATGGAATGTTGAGTATGATTGTTAGTGGTTTTCAGAGTTTGGTTAAAGTTCCTTCCTACATTTATGGAAGTCAGTTGGGCAAGTTAACTTCCTTAAGTTTGGTAAACAACAAAAGTATAACTCATCTCCCAAATGGTAGAAGTGAATTTCTAGAAGCTCTTGATTTTCTTGATCTTAGTGGTTGCAAAAATTTGAATATGTTTCCAGAAATTTCAACCAGCATAGAAAAGCTATATTTAAATTTGACAGCCATAAAAGAGGTACCTTCATCGTCAGTTGAACTCCTCAACAAATTAAAGAAATTGGAAATGAGGCATTGTAGAGAGCTTGAAAGCCTTCCAATGAATTTTTTTAACAAATTAACATCTCTCACAGAACTTTATCTAGAGGGATCCTCACGCTTTAAGGCGCTTCCTGAAATTTTAGAGCCCATGGCTAATTTGGAGCGTGTCAACTTAATGGAGACAGCCATAGAGAAGTTCCCATCATCAATTGGCAATCTCAAAGGGCTCCAAGACTTACAGATATCTTTTATAAATTTTGAAAACTGTTTTGTAGGAGACCACCAAGCATTGGCTTTGTCGTCGGAAGGTTTCTCTTCATTACAAAGCTTATTGGTTTACAAGTGTAATTTAAGAGACTTGGATGAGGACTTGTGCTTTCCATCTTCCATAGAAAGTCTATATTTGCAGGAAAATAGCTTTGAGAGAATCCCTGCAACCATCAAACAACTTTCAAGGTTACGATTTCTCGATATAAGAAAGTGCGAAAGGCTTCAATCCTTGCCAGAACTTCCATCGAGTGTCTCTGCTGTATTTGCCGAAGATTGCAGATCACTAGAACAAATATGGACCCTTAAACAGCTACCCCTTGACTCACAAAAAGAACAAACATGGCCGCCTTATAAGACCTTCCATTTTTTGGATTGCTTAAAATTGGATGAACGTCAATGTCAGGCTGTTGCAAATACACTGTTGAGGAATCATCTAACTGCTTTCGCAAGAAATCAAATGCAGAAACCATTGGTATGTAACTCTTTTTCTTTATTTGGGTATGTACAATCATTAATTTGAGTTATAAATTTGTGCTGTCAGGATAAATTTCAAATGGTCTATCCTGGAAGTAGAATACCAGAGTGGGTCAAGTATCAAAGCATGGGTGATTCCATTCAAATCCACCTTCCTTCTCATTGGTTTAATCATCGCTTTTTGGGATTTGGTTTGTATATGTGCGTTGATTATGTTCGACGAGGATTCCTTGTTAGATATGATTGCTACTTTGGAGACAATTACTATTCGTCCAGAACTTATTCTGAACAGTTTTTCGTTGGAAGAAAGGCTACAGAGCATATGTTTGTCTGGATTAGTAGAGGATTTTGTGAATGGATATGTAGAAATGATAACTTTGAAGAGGATGTAGTCTTTTTTAAATTCACCAGCTCAGTGAAGAATGTAATCAAAAGCTGCGGGATTATTCCACTGTATGCTCAAAAAGATGAGGACAATATCTGTGAAACATTTGACTTTATAAATTTGGAAGTGCCGAAGTTGAAGATCGAAGAAGTTGAATGAAATTAAGAGGTCGCAACTTGAACTTCAATGTTCTCACCAGGTGAGTTATACATGTTTTGTGTGTTCTGAGTTTTCACAAAAACTGGCTTTAAGAGAAACTACTAAATCTGAGTTTTATTTTTGTATATCATGTTATGTTCTTCTGATTGAGTATAACAAAAGCTGCTAAGTCTTACAGATCAACGATGTAAGATGTTCAAGATGAATGGTACATACGAAGACAAAGTAAGACAGATTGCTTCAAAATGTGTGAAGAAAAGCAAACAAGGTTCCTGCAAAATTTTCTCCAACTTTGTTCTTTAAAATGTTGGGACCTGGTAATTCAAGAACTCACTCCTTTTTACATGACCCAAAAGTGGCAACTGAAACCCCAAAACTGGAATGTATGATGTAAGTTTTAAATGTGTGATGATGAAATACAATGAAAGCTTCCTTGTTTGGCTACTGAGAATGTTGCAGAGAAAGAATAGAAAGTGATGAGAGAGAGGAGAAGTTTATGCCTTCATTGATTTCAACGTAAGAGCATTTTACAGTTTCAAGAATATTCTATACTATGTCTCTATTTGTCTAACTCTACCAATCTACAGTGTACATGTGTCAACATCTCAATACTATAAGACGGGGGAGGAACGCGTTCAATATGGTGAAGCAACAGGCCAGAGCATTCCCGACATAATTAAGGAATGGCTGAAGAGGGGAAAGTGCTCTGTAGAAGGCTGGTGGCGTGGCTCGGAATAGACTTCATTGGTAATGTTCAAATGTTATACTGATTGGAGTTAACTGTACTGTTGTCAGTCTTCTTTTAACTTGTTCTGTTCACCCGCTGGTTAGACTATTTTCTTCTAATGAATTTGTTAGGTTTGCCTAAATTTGGGATTGTCATGAGAAGATAATGAGCTTGTGTGTTAGCATACGTCTGGACATCCGTCATTTTAACCGTCAAACTCCCCCTCCCAACTTAAGTTGTCATCCTCAATGCTATTTTCTACATGGCCAAAGAGAATGTTACTTTTTATCATATAAAAGCAAGACTCCTGTGTGCCTTTATTGGGTGTTTTCTCTGTTCTTCTCATTTTTTGTGGGGAAGGGGATTTAGCATTAGATTGAGCATAGTATATGTGAAAAACTGAAAATCATCTCTCTCTCTCTGTCCTCCGGTTACCTTTACTCTTCTTTTTCTCTTACTTTTTTTTCTCATAGTCAAATCTTTTGTTTGACATTCCACTTTTGGCTAATGGTAGTAGGCGGGATCTTTCCTATTTATCAACCAATTTTGATTTTCTTCTACTTTGAGAAAGGAGACCATGGTTGCTCCTAGTTTGCCAACATCTTCCTCCAGTCCTTTAGTAGGTTTGGTCTTCCTCAAGTGGAAGGTCTGCTGAACTCTACTTTAGGAACTCAATTCTTATCAGTTGTTAACCTTTCCTCCTCTGCCTTGGTCTCTTTTGCCTTCTCCTTTACCTCTTCCACTATTGTGAACATCTAGAGCATACTCGTCACCGTTTTCTTATGTGGGTCCTTTTAAGGATCTTAGATTCTCGTGAATATATCTCAAGGAGTGAGGAGTTTAGTGCCACCAAGTATTTGGGCCTGAATTGGTTCATATTTTAATCTTAAGTCGACCAAGTATCTCATCACGAATACCCTTTAATATGGTATTCGTGACGAGAGAATTCTCCGCTTGGATCTTGAAAGCAACGGACATGCTACAGTTGAGAAGAATACAGTCATATTCAATGCGTTTGTTCTCTGTCAAGTATGTTTTCCATTAAAAAAATAAATGCTAATGGAAATATGAACTGAACATAATACCTCATCTTACCAACTCACGTCTTTAGTTTTTCCATTTATCTCGGCTGTATTTTCCTATACTTACTTTGATTATAGGGGTCAACTTGAATTAGAAAATAAAACACTGCCATCAATTTATTCTATGAACATTTTGAAGTTCCTAAACCACTACCGACCGTATAATGTACAGATATTTAATGAGTTCAATGCCCGCAAGCCAGATGAAATTAATGTTTTCAGTGGTGTGACAAAAAACTGGTTGTTTATGGGAATAGTTGGATTTACTTTAATACTCTAGGTGAGCATGTCACTTGGATTTTATTTTGGCATATGATAACACATTAACTTGACACTAAATTCTGTCGAACATTTTACAGATAATTCTCATTGAATTCTGCGGAAAGTTCACCAAGACTGTAAAACTTAATTGGAAGCTGTGGATAATATCCGTTGTCATCGGTCTTGCAGGTTTGTCTTGCTATCAGAATTTCTAGTTAATAGGGGTTTCGTCAAAATAAAGTTTGCATGAGACATTCCACTAACTTGGCATATAAATTGGTGGGCTTGAAACCAATCAGCAGATAATAAGCGAACAATGAAGGAGTTTTAAGTAACCAATATTTGTTGGGAGCTTAGGAGTAACAGCTTTTTTGTCATAATGTTCTTCCTCATATTGACTCTTGGAAATTGAGGGGATGAGCAAAAGCATCAAAATTTTGTTGTGGGGCCAAATTATAAGGAGTATTGAAAGAAAATTTGAAGCAGTGCTTAATATGTTGTCTGTTTCTTTTTGCCCCCCCTAAAACCTGACAAAGTCTGTTATATGTTTTGCAGTTGGCCTCTTGCTGCTGTGTGAAAACTCCTACCAGTTCCAAAAACCCCATTATCATCTTCTTTACCTTCAAATCCGAGGTAACAACAAAATGAGGGAAAAGGAGATAAAAACAACTATTTGATTTGATTAGTTTACTAAAAAAACATCAGTTGAACAAATGTTTTTTGAATATATAGTGTTGTTGGTAATGTGGTTGAAGGAGAAGGAAATCTAGTACTAACCTTACTTATACTAGGAGTGGAACCATTAGCAACAATAAGTTGGTGTGGTTGCTTAATACTATAACATAAAGTTTAACAGAGGACAGTATACAAGTTGTATAATTACATAGTTGAGCGAATGACACAATTGATGTGGTTGCTTAATACTAGAGAAAAGTGGCATATTTTTCTTCAGAAATCACCTTGTTTCCACTTGTTAAAGCAGAACCTTCATGCCAATTCTTGCCACAGTCGTCACATTTCTTTGGCCTCCTCTGCCCCTTCCTCCACGATCACCACAGTTACTTCGATGTCCTTTACCTCTTCCACTGTTGTGAATAGCTATAGCAGACTTATCACCACTTTCTTGGGTGGGTCCCTTTAAGGATTAAGATACTCGAGTGTACCTCAGCAAGTGATGGGAGTTCAGTGCCACCAAGTTTTTGGACCTGAATTGGTTCATATTCTAGAGATCTGATCCTTTGGATAAGGATCAAGTACTCTGATTAAATGGATGACTTAGATCCTCTGGCACAGGTTAGAGCCAGAGGATTTGAAGGCCATATTCTACCCTTAAACCAACCAAATATCTTATCACGAATAACTCTTCTTTTTCTTTCAGAAGTTGATCCTTATTTGTTTTTATCGACTAAGCTTTGAAATGTTATAAATAGATTCTTAATAGTCGACGTAGCTCTTCTCTTCTTGCTCACACTTGAACAATTCTACAAATAAATCATATATATAAGTAATATTATTTAAAAATAAAAGTCTCATTTTTTGGCGGAGTTTACATGTTAGCACAAGTCAAAAATATTTGGCACCGTGGTATTCCAGAAGCTTGTCATTATTTAGTTATGTTCTTCACATTTCTTATGCCTGGTCACTTAATATCAAGAGCTGGATCTGTGAGATGCTCATATCTGCCTAGGCCCTTGAGATATACAATGATCGACTCCTCCCGAGCTTGGTCCATCAGGGACAGTCTAGGATAATGGGAACATATGGTTATAGTGCCCAGAATATTAAAGGTCAGGTAACTTATCAGCAAATTCAGATGTCTACAGTTTTGGAGTTATTTTAATGGCTTAAGATTCAATATATAAAATTTAATCATTTAATTCATGGCTATAAATTGGCTTCAATGTCTTAAGATTCATTATATAAAGTTTAATTATTTATTTCATAGTATTTATTAAAGAGTCGATCGATTCTCGAGATTGTCGAAATCCCACATCGGACAGTTATAAAAGTATTCAAGAATTTATAATAATGTGCAAACCTCCTCTTCTCGAGCTAACTTTTAGGGATGAGTTAGGCATTTTTAAGATGGTATCAAAGTCAAGTCAGTTTGTCTCAATAATTTGGGGCGGTGCCCGGTTATGTTCCTTTGCCCAATAAGTCCATCAAATGTTCAGTCCTACTCTGGTCTGAGAGAGGTGTGTCAGGAATCCCACATCGGACAGTTATAAAAATATTCAAGAATTTATAATAATGTGCAAATTTCTTCCTCTTGAGCTAACTTTTGAGGATGAGTTAGGCATTTTTAACAAAGATGGATGCTGCAGATAACGTTCTACTGCTACTGCCTTAGAGAGTAAAGCTGAAAACGAAAAAAGAAAAGAGGCTCTTAATGCTGCAAACACACCCTTCTCTCCGGTAGTTCTACTGCTACTGCCTTAGAGAGTAAAGCTGCAACGGTAGGATTCTTGCATTGCTCTTTCGTCCCTGTCAATAGATTGGTTTAACCTCTATTTTCAATTTTCAATTTTCAATTTTTAATTTTTCTCTCTAAACATTTATTTAATTATTAATATTAATATTAATATTAACATAAATATAAATATAAATATAAATATTATTTTAATAATTAAATATTAAATATAATTAGGAGATGTGTTAATTTTATAATTTCATATAAATAAATAATCAAATAAATGCAATTATAAAACTATTTATAAATTAATTTATTAGAACTAATTTATTTAGAATTATATTTTTAAATTTAAATATGTTTTAAAATATATTGGATTTAAAAGAAGACTGAAATAATTAAAATTAAATACATTTTTGACATTTTATTATTTATTTAATTTGGGAAAGCCGTGTACAAGCTTTTTTTTTGGTGAGAAGGAAATAAGCAAAAGCCCTAAGGCCTGAGAAAAGCTACAGAAGCCACGTCAAGCGCCAGCGTTTGACGCAGTCCTGGATCAGGAGCTGGCGAGATAGACCACTGATGGGGAAGAGAGGCCCCCTTACGGGCTAAGAGGTCGGCACATTGGTTACCCTCCCGAAGAGTATGAACAAGAGAAGTGATCCAAGCTCGCGATAACCAGTTTCTGATATCCTCAGTGACGTGCAAATAAGGATGCGATCGTTCACAAGAGCCCATGACCAGGTTGATGGCAATGCAAGAATCCGATTCCACAATTATGCGTCGAAAACCACGCAGTCAGGCCAGGACCAAACCATAATGAAATCGTTGAGAGTTCCGCAAGCAAGCTAGTGGCATGGCCAATAAAACCTGAGAACCCGACTATCCAGTCGCCATTACTATCCCGGCAATCCATCGAAGCCCGCAACACAGGGTTACCGGTCGAGCTTCCATCCACATTGATTTTAATAAATCCGATGGGCGGAGCCTTCCAAGTTACCCATCTGCTCGGCTTGGGAACAGACGGTGCTACAGATGGGAATGCCTGTTGGCATTCATCAAAGAGTCGCAAGAACCGGCTTTTTAAAGACGTGTACAAGCTGGCGTATTTGAGCAAAACCAGCTAAGTTGATACGCGCAATGTCTCTGGACCATGTATAGGGAAACACGCGAGAGGTGGTGGGTTGATTCCCGTGGAACACATAGCACTCAACCAACTCCTCTTACACCCTCACGGACCACTCCACCTCCTCTGGGCTCTAACTATTGCCTTTCTTTTCTTTTTTTTCAACTTCCAAACAATATCTTTTTAATAAAAAATAGAATTTTTATTGTTTGGGTACATATTAAATGTATGTTTTAAGTAATCTATTCAATAAATATAAAAATTAAAAAGTATATAGGGTGATGTGGGCAATGTATGTACATAGGGTGATGGGTTGATTCCCGTGGGACACATAGCACTCAACTAACCAAGAAGCGAAGCAAAACTTAAATTCATACGGTTGTCATTTGCATGCATCGGAGGTAGGGTCGTTCTTATCGTTTTATAGGTCCTGAGCGAAATAAAAAAAAAATTATAATAAATCGACAATATATTTAATTTTACATATTTGTATGAAACATAAATAACTCAATTTATAAATTTACATGATCAACTAAATATTAAATGATCATAATACTAACAAATATACAACCAAACTCAAACAGCTTCACAATATATCACAAAGATATATAAATGATATTATATCTATGATAGAGGAAAAAATAAATAGAAAATTTTAATATCTAATATTAAAAATAAAAAGAGTAAAATACATTAAAAATAGAATCTTTACCTTTAAATTATACTCGAACTCGAAAAGATGTAATCGTAAAATTTTTTGCCTAATTTTTGAGTTAGAGTACTTTAAATACATATGTTGATGAAAATTAAAAAATTAGAAGATAAAATCACTCTTAAATATTTCAAGACTATTTATAAGCATAAGATGTTGACTTATAACGTTAACTTATAACGTTAAATAAACTTGCCTAACGTTAACTTATAACGTTAAAAATCACCAACGTTAAAATTGTTTATTACTACCTCTTCCGGCAGCCTACGTAACTTGCAATCTTGGAGTATTTACTACCTGTAATTTTGGAACTTGCCTAATGTTTATTCTTCGAAATATCACCAACGTTAAATCAATTTTGAGTGAATTAGTTATATATTATGAAAGTCAAACGCTAAAATATGAGGTTAGAGGCCCTTCGATCATGGGCCTGGCGGTGCCCTCTTGGCCCTTGCCCAAGGTTGCAAGCTGATCGGACGTCATGTTACAACTTACACATGACGTTAATTTTAATTTAAATATTTTTTACTAATTTAATTAAAAATTTTAGTTTAAGTAAACACAAATCATTCCATATTCCTATTAATTGTTTACCATTGAATTGCACAAAATTAGATTACAGAATCTCTTTGGAGCTAATTATATTTATGTTATGTTTAGAAATCACTAAAATATGTTTTGTGTTTAGAAAGCACATTCACCATAATTTTGTTTCAAGTATGGTACTTTTTTTTGTTTTAGTACTTATTACAAATCACATGGACAACTTGTTACGAATATAGAACTCGTCTCTTTTTTACGGAAAGGGAATAATGCTTTATTGATTACGAGTGTTAGTTTTGAAAGCGTGATTCTTTACTTAAGAAATGATTTTTAGACCCAAATAATTAGTTTTTATTAATTAATAAGTTATAATAAATTAAAATTAATTAATTAATTAATTATTTAACAAATTTTTTTAATTAAAATTTAAAATTTTCAATAAATAAATGGCAATTTCTTTTTACCATATTTTACAACATTTAATTTTTTTTCTATATTTAGACCGATTGAAACTTTTAAACATCGTATCTTATTACTTTTAACTTTCATTTTTAAAATATTGATCCTAAGCTTAAATTTATAAAGGTCAATTGAATTAGACCGTAAATCATGGATACGTCAAATAACTTGCCCAAGATACGTGACACTTTATCCAATCGACATGTAACATTTTTTAGAGGATAGTTGGTTCGTATAGGAAAACGATAATAAGAATAATAATGAATATAGTGAAGAATGAGAATGGATATTATCATGATAATTATGATAGTTCGTTAAAAGAAACGAATGATTATCGTTACCATTAATTGTAGTTGATTTGTAAAAATTTTGTGAAATAAAATTTAATTATATTTTAATTAAATAATTATATTTTAATTAATTATATTGTAATTAATTATAATACAATATTTTAATTAATTAATGAATTATATTTTAATTAATTATATTGTAACTAATTAATTAATTATAATGTAATTAATTAATTATAATATTTTAATTAGTTATATTGTAAGTAATTAATTAATTACAATATCTTAATTAATAAATTAATTATATTTTAATTAATTATATTATAATTAATTAATAAATGAAATTAGTTAAATAATACCAAGCCTTATTAAACTAGAAAAAATTAAGCATTACGTTAGTAACAGGGTAGGAATAAATAATGGTGACAAAGCTACTATATTAAAGAACAAAGAATATTGGGGGAATGACTTTCTTTCCTCTCATCATTGAGAGAAATAAAGTAATGACTAAAAATTAAAAATGAAAGTATAAATTATCAAATCATAATCTTTTATCAAATTTTATTTTTGATTCCACACTCATTCCTCACTCTTCGTAACCATCAAATCAAACAAGCATACTCTTACATATATAAGTCCACTGCTGTCATTAGATAAACAAAAACAGAGGGGGCACAAAACAACCTTAAACGTTCAAAAGTATTATTGTTGTTCACACAAAATAACTTTAAGCTTATTCGTAAGGACAGAAGAAGAAAGAGTGCAACTGAGGTACTTAACGCTTGGTGGCCTCCAAGGAGTTTCCAACGTCGATCACAAATCGGTATCTGACGTCATTTTTGGCCAGACGATCCATTGCTGTGTTCACATACTCCATATTAATAACCTCAACGTCTGCTGTTACATTGTGCTTTGCTGCAAAATCAATCATCTCTTGTGTCTCCTTCATTCCTCCAATGGCACTCCCACTAACTAACCTCCTTCCTGATATTTAATTAGTCAAATGGTACGTATCAGACCATACAAAACAAGATTTGACATATGTTCAATGTGAGTCCTAGTGCTTTACCTAAGATCAAAGGGAAGACAAGTAGCTCAAGAGGCTTTTCAGGTGCGCCAACTAGGACAAGCTTCCCGTTGGTCTTCAACAAGCCGAGCAATGGCACAATTGGATGAACCGCAGAGACTGTATCGATGATGCCATCCAAAGTTCCCGAAGCAATCTGCACAACATATACATATAAATAGAGTCTGAATTCTCTGACCAAGATTACTTTGTTTTATTCTATCGATTTGAATCTTAATTATTTATTTATACACATAGGATCTACATAAATAAATACGGGACTTATATAAATAGATGACCGAGATTCAATGGACAGAATAGGACAGAGTAATCTTAGATAAAGAATCCTGATTTATATAAATAAGTCCAAACTTATTACAATTGTATTTATATATGGAATGGGTTTGAGTCGATTTAACTAAAGTCTAATCCAACCTTTTTAAAGAATTTTAAATTTGTAATTTATGTATACTAATAAGTTTTTTAATAATTATAGAAAATATAAATGCATATAGTTTAAAATAATCTTAGAATAATATTTATAAAATATTAACCATGATTCATAATAATATTAAATAATATAAATAATTATAAACATTATAATTTTAATAAGATTTAATAATGTATGTATGAAAGAAATAACCTATGGTCAGCATCCAATTGTTTACCTGCATCTGGTCTTGGTCCCGACTGACTAAAAAAGAGTCAGCACCAAGATGTTTCAATGCCTCCTCCTTCTTGCCAGGAGAAGTACTAATCACAGTCACCTTAGCACCAAAAGCCTTGGCAAATTTCACGGCCACATGACCTAGTCCACCAAGGCCAACTATGCCTACATGCTTGCCTGGTTCAGCTAATCCATAATATTTCAACGGACTATAAACTGTAATTCCGGCGCAGAGCAGCGGAGCACCGGCGTCAAGCGGCATGTTATCCGGGAAACGGATGATGTAGCGCTCATTAGCAACCAAGTGGTCGGAGTAGCCTCCATAAGTGGTGGTTCCGTCATAGTAGGTGGAAGCGTACGTGAGTATCATGTTTGGGCAGTAATTCTCAAGGTCATTGGTACAGTTCTCGCACGAATGACATGCACCAACCAAGCATCCAACGCCCACTTTGTCTCCAACCTTAACTTTTGACACCTTGCTCCCAACTTCTGTTACTTCTCCGACAATCTCATGCCTGAAGAAGTAATCGTTTATCATATCAATTTGATTAATAATTGGAGTGAATTGTTACATGATTAACTCGTAGAGCTCACATGCTGGTCACCATAGTTTGCTTTAATTAAGAGAACTATTGATGATATTTTAAAGGTCACTTTTGTACAAAGAAGATGATATTTTAATGGTGGGAGTGCAGAAAAAGTTGAGTGGTTGGCAGTAAACAATTAGGGGTAAGTTCTTAGTATTTCCAAAATCATATTCAACACAATAGAATGAATCTAAATGAACAGTGTATCAGAGCTTGATTGTTTCTTGGTAACTTGTTAGCTCTCTAAATAAACAACAAGAATCCAGACCAAGTGCAAGTTCCTCTAAGGGGAACAAGAGATGCCATTTTCATGGTTTCAAAAGGTGAAGCAAGTACCAATGAAAAGAAAACTAAGAAACAGAAAGTTATGGTCGTACCCAGGAACAAGAGGGTACTTTGACATGTTCCATTCGTTCTTGAGGTTGTGAAGATCGGAATGGCATATCCCACAGTATAACACTTTGAGCCTCACATCTTCCTCGCCAGTAGCCCTGGAATTAACACACAAAAACAGTCAGGTAATGCTGTTTAAACCATTTATGATCCACAAGTCAAATGAAGATGATCACCTTCTGGAGAAGTTTAAAGGTGAAAGATGGCCAGATTGATCTCTGGCTGCCCATCCAAAGGCCTTCACTGGGTGTTCTGCTTCTGGTGCAGTAGCCATTGCTACTTTGCGCTCAAACAAAGAGAGATGATAGTTTAAAAAGCTGCAAAGAGTTGGGAAAGTTTAGACACTGTAAGATGGATAATTATATGTTTTTTGCCTTGGAATCCAGAGGACACTAGTGGAGGTGCAAGTGTTGAAATGCTTATTGCCCATAACCACTATACTTAAAATAAATAATATGTCAAATTGATATTATTAAATAAATTTTATTTTCAAATTTTTTAAGTAAATTAATTAATTTTTATAAACTAAAATTTAACAAGTTTTTAAATTAAACTTCAGCTTTTTGATAAATAAAAATAATCTCTATCTTTAATTTTGTTTTAAATTCTTCATTTTTAATCTGTATTATAAACTAATATTGATTGAATATTTAAATCTTAAAATTCTTATTTTATTAATTTAATTTTTCATCCAGTTTTAAAATATCATTAATAATCAATTTAAGAGAAGATTCAAGTTTCTCTACTTCCAATCCAATCCATCGATTGGTCCACCTCCGATGGTACACTGTTGATGATTTTGCTTAACAGCTACATGGCTGACATTACCGATGAGCACATGAATTCATATTTTATGTATTGAACCATCAAAACTCTTCAAGAAGATGATGCTAAATAAGTTCATGATGTTGATAATTAATTAAAATTTATAAATCCCACCACCAAAGTTTAGAGCATATTATAAAATAAGGTTTCATATTTCTTTCCATTGTCGGTTAATGTCTCGTTGAGAAAGGAAGGGATATAGCAATTTCACTTTTCAAAGGAATATTAAAATCCTTCATTTAGACCAAAAATAAAATAAAATCACAATGTTGTTCCTTGATAATATATATTTAAGAAATAATGATTTTTTAAAAGTAATTGACAGTGACTTTGGTCAGTGTTGAAAAGAGGTGGCTAATTCATGACTATGTATGAACATTATTTTACAAGATATTGTTTCAAAACGATTTGATTTTTTAAACTTTATAAAAAATGGTATGAGACTTGATTCGCATCCTAAAATAATGTTATTTTGAACTACTCCAATAAGGTTAGATTAAGTTTAGGCTGTACAATGATCGGTACATTGACATTATTTGATATCAATCTTATTTAACTCTTTTAAATTCAAGTTTTAGTTATTTTACAAGTTCTTGTTTTCATATATTAACAATAATTTATCTAATATTTAATAATTCTGCAGAGTTTGTTGAAGAGTGTAGTTGTGAGTGATTTTTAATAATGTATAAAACTAAAATAACTTAAATTAAAATTTTAGTATTTATTGTACAACTTACAGATAAATTGGTTTTATGAATTGATTAAGTAAATAATTGTAATTTAATATCTTATATAATATTTATTAATAACTATTAATAAAATCCATATACTTTATTAAAGTAAATAATTAAACAATTGTAAAATTTTATCTATTTATTATTACTGTTAAAACCAATTTATTCAGGATTAAATATTTAAAATTATTTCATAAATAACTATTTGAAATTTACGTATTTAATTTTAAAATATATTTACTAATAGATTTTTAAATTAATTATAATAATAAATTAAATAATGAAAATATATTTATCATAATTCACAATTTATGAAAGACAGAAAAATCTCAAAACTTTATACAAAAATCAAAATTTTTAATAAATATATTTTTACTAAAGCAAAAAATCAGAAAACAAAAACCAAGCCAAATAAATCTTTACATTACATATCACACGACCGACAAATGGATCAATGAATTTACGAATCAGTCACACTTAGTTTTATAATCTTAATGTGAATTTTTAATGACAAATCTGTCGTGCACAGTATCTTTTCAGTTCATGACGTATGGCGGCTTAAACTCAAATGCATAGGACTTTTTTTTAATATATAAATATATTAATAAAAAGGAAAGGTTCAATATATAAAAGAAAGACGCTAAGGAGACAATAAAATTATATATACAAAGAAATAAAGAAGCCACAGGAGGCTCTAAAAATAATTAAAAAAACAAAGCTAAGTGGGAAGTTTCTAAATATGCCGCTAAAATAAAATATCCGAAAATGAGAGTCAAGGTCTAGAAATCGAGAACGGATAAGTTTGACTATTTTCTAAGGTAATCAGTGTCATTTGTTGAAAATGTGATTATTCTTAAAGTAATCAGTGTTATTTGCTGAAAATATGATTATTCCTCACGTATAAAAAAAAAAAAAAAAATTAAACAGTGGCAGATATAACTGTGATAACATGTCTGAAAATTGAAATCCTTTCGTCCGCTAGCGAAGATGGGTGGAAGTTTACTGGAGGAGGGGAAACCAAGAAGTTGAAGGTTAAGTAGAGGAGGTCTTTGTCGAAAGAGAATCAGAGCAAGAAGAGAACTGACACGGAAAGAAAAGATGATCTCTACATGAGACATTTTTAGGTGAATGCATGTAAGTGGCAGTCCAATTATATTAACAGAGCTTCGTAATCCTTTTGTTTTCTCTTTATTTTGTCAATAAGTCTTATAGTGGTTAACATAATTTTAAAAGTTGAGATAGAGGAAAAAAATCAAATTATTTAATTCTTTTCTTTTTGGTGTATAATATTTTATAATTATTTAAATAAGTATAAAATTTTTAAAATCAGATAATTCAATAGAAAATGTTATTTCTATTAATAATTCGTTAATGTAATAAATATAGTACATAAAACGAATATTTAAAATTTATATAAATTTTCATTTTGTTAACATGTTTTTATATTTTGTAACAAACACGTGATGGCTATGTATTCAATAAATAATTATTTATTTGATATTATAAAATTATGCAAAAAGAAGATGAAGATTATTCTGTAAATCACATATATAAAATATTACGAAAATAAAATTTTGAATTGAATAATTATTTAAACACTTAATTAAAATTTTAAAAAGTGGCTTAAAATTTTAAAAAATTGATTATTGAAATAAAATTTATTTTGTTATCCCTGAAGAGTTGAACCTTTACAATATTACGTTTATAGTCTCTATCTAATTTTTCTTTTGGATGGATACCATCATACATCTATTTTATTATTATACCGGTTTAAATGAACTTTAAGGGAAAATAAGGAAAAGTGACTCACTTGTAAGCTGGAAATTAAAGCAAATATGATAGATATTAGAGAGAGAGAGAGAACCTTCATCTTAATTAGTAAGGTTAGAGTAACTTCTATGATATGCTTTATTTTCTTTTAACAACACCATTTTATTTTGGTGTGTGAGATCAAGAAGATTGGTGAATCATACCAAAAAATTTTATATAAGGCTTAAAGGATTCAAAAAAATATTCTCTAGCATTATCGCTTATGATGATAAAAACAATATGACCAAATTGACTCTTGATTTCAGAGCAAAAGGATAGGAAAACAAAAAATAATTTTAAACGTTCTTTCGTTAGAAAAGCTGAAGTCATTCTAGATTAATCATCAACAAAAACAACAAATTAACGAAAACCAAGTTTGAAGATAACACGAGATGGACCCTAAATATCATAATGAACTAACACAAAAGAGCTTTCAGCTTTATGATTAGCTCTAAATGGAAAGTAACACGATAATATTTTGTCTCAAATCAAGAATCAATTTTTTTTAATTTTTAGATGGATGGATGACAAAGGCGATTTGGAGGGGTGAAGTAACAACTAAATAGGCAATAAACAACTGTCAAAATAGTTGAGACTTCTAAATTCATGCCCTCCTCTAATCATCTTCTTTGCCTTCAAATCCTAGATAAAAACAAAAGGAGGGAAAAAGTAGACAATTCAATTCATTGATTTAGTTAGTTTACTAAAAAAATATTAAGTTGAATGTAAATTTTGAAATATATAATGTTGTTGGTAGTGTCGTAGAAGGAGAAGGAAATCCAATACTAACCTCACTTATGCTAGTAGTGGAACCATTAGTATCAGTAATTTGGTGTGAGTCTAGTACAGTGGTAATTTAGTCAAAATATTTTGGGTTACCTCCAATATGATCAATGGATTATGAATCTACAACATAAGGTTTAACAGAGGACAATATACAAGTTGTGTGGTTACCTAGGTCAGCAAATGATGCCATTAGTGTGGTTGCTTGCTTGACTGCTTAATACTAGAGAAAAACTGCATTTTCTTCTTCAGAAACCACATTGTTTCCACTTGTTGAAACAGAACCTCCAAAAGCCTCCACACTATTAATAGATTGAGAGGGCTTCGGGCACAACTCTAGGCGTAAGTCCTAATAATAGTTCTAAATATGCCCATTCTTGCCATAGTGGTCACATTTCCTTTGGCTTCCTCTGCCCTTTCTTCCATAATCACTACAACCACTGTGACTTCAACCTCCTTTACCTCTTCTACTGTTGTGAATAGCCAGAAGGATCAAGATATTTGTGAATATATCTCAGCGAGCGATGGTAGTTCGATGTGTAAGTTTTTCATTCTTAATATTCAAACATCAAAGACATAAATTATCATAAATCATGAAACATACATAAATCATTTATGCCCATTTAGATCTTGAATATAATAATAACTATATAAATTAAGCGAATAAATCGCTTACCTTGAGCAGAATATGTCATGATGTTGAGACAAAATTTTCGACGATCACGAATTAGTTTCTCTCTCTTAACTCTCTTTATGTACAATATCTTGATAGATAGCCCAATATACAAAAACCTATGCTTTGTATTTGTTTTGTTTGTACTTAATTAGTATAGAGAGATCACTACTTTATATACAATTTCCTATTAATATTAAATCTTGTAAGTCCATCAAATACTAGATTAACGGTAAAGATTTACATACTATTAAATTAAGAAAACCTTAATCTAAGTTTAATATAGGCTTACAGAAAATATGGATCATAACATTAGGCCATATATTTTTTACACAATGCCACTAAGCATCTAGGCCCAAATTGGTTCATATTTTGATCTTAAGCCAGCTAAGTATCTCATAAATAACTCCTCTCTATCCTTCAGATGTTGATCCTTATTTGTTGTTATTTGCTAGGTTGCTAAATGCTCTATAAATAAAATTTTAATTTTTGAAAAATACTCAATTTAGATCTTCTCTCCCTTCTCACACTTAACAATTCCACAAATAAATCATATGCAAGTAGCGTTACTAGAAAATAAAAGTCTCACATACTCCCATAGCTTCTTTGCGAAGTTTACATGATGACACATGGCTTCAAATATCAACAGTTGTGCAACCACAAAAAGGGACTGAGACAAATTCAACCATCATTAGCAATCACGGTTAAACTTAAACACACAAACCCAGTTTCCATCAATTAAAAGTAGAAAAAACATATCACCAACTATGATTAAACACAGTCTATGGCAATGAGGTCAACAGAGCATCACCTGAAGGTGTTTCTGGGTAAGATTGTTAAAGTTAGTCTTAATTTTTGTACTTTAGAAAGATTGGGTATAAGTTACCGATTGTGAGAGAAATGAAAGAAAAATTAGAGACAATATTAGACAACTTGCTCTTATACCATGTTATGAATGAGAAATTGAGAAGAGAGATTGTGAGAGCTTATATAAACTAGCATTTCAAGGTCTTTTTATATACTAGATTATCTTATTCATATAAGGTAAGTTATAATTATAATCTCGAACAATCCTCTTAATCAAATCACAATCATAATCTTTAAAAATTCTCTTAGTTATACCCTAATTTTCAATATATGTCCCGACTATTTCTCTTAACCCAAAGGTGTGAAGTAGTAACAAAAAAGGTGTAATATAACAATTTGGGTTGAATGGCACTATTAAGCTAAGAAAAAACATAAATTAGTTATTAAAGAAAAGTTTATGTACAAATGTATGCAATATTATGGAACAAAATTTGAGATCAAATGACGAAATGAAATCATGTGAGAAATTTCATTCTGATTATGGACTTGGTCCATCAGGCACAGTCTTGTGCCGTCTATGATAATGGGAACATAACGTTGTGTTTGGTTGCAGTCTTCAGGGGGCAGAGACAGAACAGAAGAGAAGAAATAGAACAGAAACTGAGGACAGTTAGGTGTTTGGTTATGGTGGACGGAACAGATAAAATTATCCCCGTCCCAAGGACAGAAATGTGTTTGGTTGTGGTGGACAGAACCAAAAAACAGTATGAATGACAATATTGCCCTTGCAGTGTAATATGAGTAGATATAAGTAAGTAAGTGATTATTATATAAGTAAGTGATTTCTTTTAATTTGTAATTTTTTAAGGAAATTTGTAATTTTATAATTACAACGAAATAAAATGAGATACCAAAATTAATATGGAAATGTTAAACCTTTAAAATTAAAAGAAATGAGTTATTTAATAGAAAATGCCTACAAACTAAAATATTTAATTATAGGTTAACAAAAATTCGTATGATTTAGAAATTGCAATACATAAAAATGTAATAAAACATCTAAGCATTCATTCAATTAATGACTTAATAATTTAGTACATAAAATTTAGTTAAATGTTTAGCGTTTATGAAACTAATTACATAATAGGACTCAAAAATCGTATAAGGTATAATTTTAATACATAATACTAAAGTATATCATGCAAGCAATAATGAAATTAATTACATAAGATGTCCAAATTGTTAGAAGTTACAAATTGTACAACATAATAAATTAAGAAAAGATGTAACCATTCATGAAACAAATTACATAACAGGTTTGAAAAAGTCCGACAAGTTCGAAATTGTAATACATAGTAAGTTAACACAACATCTAGGCATTGATAGAATTCATTACATAATAAGTTGAAGATACATACAACCCATATATTTTATTAAGAATGCCGGTAATAACAAAACCCAAAATTAAACCAACGGCAACGAGTGAAATTCCTTTAATGCAAGCAATTTTCTTCTTCAAAGTAGCAACTTCAATTTGGAGTTCATTTGTTGGAAGCGAAGATTGATACAGTATTAATGACGGTTCATTAGTGGTATGTACAATTTCTTCATTACGACGAGTCCACCTATCAACATGGATGAGATAGGCGCGTTCTGCTTCTACATAAGTCCGATACCCTTTGAATTTTGCATTAGGAAACCCCTCTGTTGCCAATTTTACATCATCCCAGTGTGTAAAAATTCCTACGTGACGCCCAACAAACACGACATAAAAGCTATATCGACCCATAGCAAAGTACTTGAAAATGAATAATAACATCATCATCCATACACCAACATACATCACAAATATCAAAATAGTTAACAAAGCAACCATTCATTATGGAGCCACAAGTGCACAAACAAAGTCAGCAATTCAAAGTAGCATCATTCAACATCACACAATCTTTTTAAAGAAAAATAATGAAGCCATAAAATATTTCTAACGACAGTCAGTCTTCATCATATAAGATGCTCCTAACATAGGTCTCTCTGTGTTCTGCACTAACACGCCAGAACAGTCCCTCAGCATGAGCATTCGCAGAGAACATCCTCATAGTCCTAACAATTTCTGTAGTGGAGAACCCCAACCTCTCAAGCTCATCACCTAGGTTGGGTCCTTCACCTCCTTTAATTGCATCAGCAATTATCTTCGCATTCTCACGACTAGCATCAATGGCCTTTGTAAAAGACGCAGAAAGGCCATCGAAAAGTTCAACATCCGTCATCTTCCTTTTCCCTTTACTTTTTCGGGTCGCTGCTATGTTGCTGGAAGACGAGACAGCTTCCGTTACATTTGTAGGTGCTGATCCAGGAGGAGTCCCCGATTGACTCATTGGATCATATGATGAGCCAACAGGAGGTGTTGGCGCATCACCCTCAATGTCATCGATATCCAGTTCAGCTACAGCATCCGCAGCATTTTGAGAACCTGTGCAAGTGGCTCTGTCCCTTCCAAAGATATGCTCAAGCCTAGGAAAAATCGGGAGCGGCTTCCCAGGAGTGTAGTACTTGTTGGGGTTTTTCTGGAAAACAATAACACAACTTGAGCATGATAAACAAATGACTTTGGGGATGATGCAACAAATAACCAGAGGTGAAAATAAAACAGTTACCCTCCTCCATTCATGCAAAGACTTGCTTGTCAAACCTCTACACATTGCATGGTTTCATTCCAACCAAAGCCACTACAGTTCAACGTGTCAAAAGCTGTTTGATATTTTTCCTTCAACCTCTTGTGCTTATTTTTAACATGGCTATTGTCAATGCCACACTCAGAAAACTTGTCCACCATCCTGTCAACAAGAAGTTGGAAGGTACCAGGCTTAAATTGTCCATTATCAGTTCTATAACCAGCAACAACTGCGTCTTCCATAAATGTCACCAATGCTTCTGTTTCATCTGAATTCCAGATTCTTGACATCTGACCTAAACCATGGAATGTCATTCCGCAAACAAAGCAACCAAACCATTTCCATAATATATTAATCACCATTATTTGAAACATGTTTGGAAATTACGAGGAATATATTGCAAGTTATCACATTTCTGGCAGTATATAAAATGAAATTAAACCACAAGCCTCAAGTCTATTACAATGAAATTTCAACAAAGTTCAGTACAATGCACTAAAGAAAAACAAAAACAGAATTAAAGTTCACAACTTAATGGTTTCCTCTCCAATCATCATACATGTTCCTAGCTAACTCATCTCTCTATTGACTCCATTCATTAGTTGGCTCAACACGATCAACAAATTCAGGAAATGGTGCATCTTCCCCAATCGGCATATCCTCTTCTTCAAAAGGAGTCTGCTCTGCTGGATCATCTGTCATAAACAATCTAATAAAGTTGTGCAACAAGCAACATGCAAGAATTATGTGCACATGAGTGGCTGTTGGATAAAAAGATGGATTTCTAAGGATTTTCCATCTTTTTTTCAGTAAACCGAATGCACGTTCAATGACATTTTTGGCAGATGAGTGTCTCTTATTAAACAACTCTTCTGGAGTCCTAGGTGCTCTTCCATCTCTTGCCCACTCCTGAATATGGTATCTTGTGCCTCTAAAAGGTGCAAGGAAACCAGGACCATTGGTATAGCCAGCATCCACTAAGTAGTAATTTCCTATATCCAGAAACACACTCCAACCATTATGTTAGTAATTACACCTTAATAAACAAATTTCCAAATTCTAACACATATTATTATCTGACATACCCCTTGGCACTTCAAGTCTATTACGCCTAGTAACAGCATCATGCAGAACCCTTGAATCTGCAGCTGAACCCTCCCATCCAGCAAGAACATATACGAAGTTTAAGTTCTTATCACAGACGCCTAACACATTAGTGCATATCCTACCCTTCCTACCTCAGATACTGGTTTATCGCTGCCTGTGGCACTGTTATGTCCAAATAGGTCCCATCCAGTGCACCAAGGCAGCCCTTTGAACAAATTCAAACAATACAGTCAACATTTCTACCTTAGTACTGTGAATAAGTGAAATTACACAAGTTATTGTAGGTAATGCAACTTACTAACCTTAAACCACTTCCAGCTATTGTCTGTGCAATCCTCAGGAATTGGTTCGGGCTTCACATACAACATATGTTGAAGCTTCAGTATTGCCTTCAACACACTATGGAAGATCCTACTTATGGTTTCTTCTGACCTCATAAACCGAACTTGTAATACTCTATTAGATTCATTTTATGCCAATATTCTTAGGAAGATTAATACTTTTTCTTGTATAGCCACATGCCCATTAGCATTCAACCCACCATGAACCTGAAGCATTTGACATAACAATCTAAATGCATTCAAGTCCATCCTTAAATCCCAGTGGCAATTCTTATCACCCTCATGCAAAATTCTATCTATATTGGCTTGCCTGCTAGGTATTCTCAATGCCCGACTACCTCTAGCATTTGCACTCCTTCTCCTTTTTCTAGTGTGCACAAACAAACACATCAATGTAAACATTCTCATAAAATCCAATTCCCATCCATAGCTCATACAAAGTAAGGCACTTAAAAATAGCATCACGGCGCAGATTATTCATTGTTAAATTGAAAACTGTCTGCAAAGAAAAACACACTGGATCATAAACAAGCCATAACCAACAATAACATAAATTGTAAAAAATGATGCTTCGTATGATACATATATGTACATATATATATCATATGTACATATATATAACACATCCACATGCACATGGAAACCATGTGGATATATATATCCGTATAGATATGCACATATATATACGGACAAATATACATACATATACGTATGTATATGTGTGTATATACATAAGTTCATATATATACACTTATATTTTTATATGTACTTTGTAGAGCAAAAGTACTAGTTTGTAGAGAACCATTTAACCTTGTAGAGAACCATTTAGATTACCTAGGTATTGAGAGACTAAACATATCAATGTGCAACATATCAATATATCAATAAAAATTGTTGGACAAATCAGAACTCAATTCCTTTTTCTTTAGCTTCTTTCTTTTGTTCTAGAAATAGAATTCAATTCCTAACCGCACATATATAATGGCTTTTTGGTAGAGCCAAATCAGAACAAGAAATTCAATGTAGATTTGGATTTTTAAGAAGAGGTGAAGATCCTATTCTATTGCTCTAGTCCTATTCCCGACCCTTCTGCTCTAATATAAGACAAAATGACTAATACTTAAAATAAGCAGACAAAATAGCACAATATTAGCAACAGAAAGTACAAACATGGCATCCCATTAATATTTGCAGAAGAAAGTACAAACAAAGCTAGTATAGAAGCAATATAGTTAAAGATAGTTTCAAAGAAATTAGGCATCAACAACAAACTGCCTTTTATCTAGACAGAAATTCAACATTTCTTTTTAATTGACTTCAATTTTACTCAATTATGAGGAAGTGGAGAGAAAAATGTAACGTTGTGTTTGCTACATTCTGATTAATTATGATTAATGTCAATCCTCATTCAATTATGATTAATGTCAATTATGATTAATGTCAATCCTCATTCAAATATAAACAATCATAAAATGAAAGGCATGTCAACTTCAGAAATCAATTATCCATGCTAGATAAATATCAAATACTGAGATAAATATCTGATACAAATACAGAATTCAATATCAGATACAAATACAAATTGCTGGAATATACGTGTATACTGAAATATATAATGCATCAACATAATGTATAAGCTTTTATACATTATACAATATTTCAAAGAAGAAGGGTTGTAACAGATTAAAGCATAACTCTACATTTTATGAGAATCAAACACAACTTCTACTTGTAAGTAAATACATTTGAAAGTAGAGTTATACAAGCCATTTGGATTTAAAGAAGAAAACACAAGTTCTACTTGTAAGTTTTATTCCATGAACCATATTGAATTTGGAGAAAAAGATACAAGGAAAAGTGTACATTGTCATGATTCACTATAAAATATTAGAATAACTTGTACATTGAGGTAAAATATAAGCGCAAACGTGTACCCATTGCATATTTCTAAAATTCTAACTCAGGAAACTAACTTCAGCAGTTTTGTAAATGTATTATAACATCTAAATAACTCCTTCATCATACCCAAATAAAAACTTTAGTATGGGCAACTAGTTCCTAGGGAAAGATTAATCATAATTAAGCAAATACACAAAATATATGCAGCTGTATAACAATTTGCACATCATATATGATTTTGTTGAATATTATGATTGATTAGTGGGTATGATATCTGGTGTTGATTTGGTTATGCTCCTAAACTGCAAATGAGAGGCACATTACTAAAACTGAAAAATATCCATATTAACTATATAACTTTAGAACTTGATTTTTTTGAACACAATAAATTTGTAAAAATTTATTCTGTTTGTCTTAGGATATTAACTGCTACGATTAATCATAAGTTCTATATATATACATAAGTTCAAATGTATGTCATGTATAAATAACCACAAGTTAGGACCAAGTTATAAGAATGGGGAACTAGTTCGTAGGCAAAGCTTAATCATAATTAAGCAAATACAGAAAATATCCTCTTCTGGATAACAATTTACACATAAAGAAAATTAAACATGCATATTAACAAGTGATCAAACATGCAGGCAAACGATAAATTTCACAATCACAACAACCATTCCATTGCATGACTAACCTGATATGCTATCCTTTTCTTTCAAATGCTTTTGTGGTTATCACTTGGATCCACCTAAACAGAAATGAAACAACCATTAGATCTGAACTATGACATGTCAAACAGAAAGGAAAACTGGTTTCAGATCTTTCTCGCAATCAGCCGTCTCAAGAAAAAGAAGAAAAAGAAGACAAGAATGTGAATCAATGTTCAAAATCACGAAACCAGATCCACCGAACTAGAACAACCACCGAACAAAGACAAAACATAAAAAAAGAGGGGAAACATCGGATCTTCCGGATCGAACCCAGATCCAGAATGCAGGGAGACAGAACCAGAAGAGACGAGAGCGAGGAGCATTGGGAGAAGAACATGCAAGGAGGCATACGGAAGAACAAAAGGAGAGGAAACTTACCCAGATCCAGAATGCACGAACGTCTAACGAGGAGTTTGGTTGCTTCGGAGACGGTAGCGTAATGTTTTGGGAGAAACGGTGAAGCGAAGTGGTGATAGGTTTGGACGAATCAACGAGGATAATGATGTAATTGCAATGTTCCATCCCGGGGCAGCAAAATCATGTACCACAGTTTGTTATGTACAGAAAATTACCGTCCCCGTAATCCTGAGACGGGGATAACTTAATGGAGACATAAAACCAAACACTCCGGCGATGAAATTTTTTAGTCTCCGTCCACTGTCCCCACCCATGAGAACGGTAACCAAACACAAGGTAAGTTTATAGTGGCCCAAAATATTTATTGAAGGATTCACGTGCATGGATACTATCTCCAAGTTGTTGGCGGGATCAAAAAGCTCAACAACCAGAATTATAATTCTTGGTCTACTTACATGATGTCATACTTGCAAGGACAAGATTTGTGGGAGGTTGTAAATGGAAGCGAGGTTGTGTCACCAGAAATAGAAGATGCAAATGGTACCTTACGAAAGTGGAGAATTAAAGTGGGCAAAGCAATGTTCGCTCTAAAGACCACAATTGAAGAAGATGTGCTAGAGCACATACGTGATGCCAAAACACCAAAGGAAGCTTGGGATACGTTCATCAAGCTTTTCTCCAAGAAGAATGACACAAGGCTCCAGCTACTAGAGAGCGAGTTGTTATCAGTAGCACAGCGAGACATGTCAGTAGCTCAGTACTTTCATAAGGTAAAATCTTTATGCCGAGAGATCTCTGAATTGGAACCGAAAACTCCAATAGGAGAAAGTAGAATGAAGAGGATTATCATCCATGGTTTGAAGCCAGAGTTTCGAAGTTTTGTTGCTGCGGTACAGGGATTGAAAAATCAGCCATCACTTGTAGAGTTTGAAAACTTGCTAGCTGGACAAGAAGCATTGGCTAAGCAAATGGGAGGAGTCGATTGGAAGTTGTGGCAAATGGATGTAAAGAATGCATTTTTACATGCAGAAAAGGATCGGGAGATATACATGTGTCAACCAATGGGTTTCCAGAGTAAAGATCATCCTGGGTATGTATGTAAGCTTCGGAAGACACTCTACGGATTGAAGCAAGCACTAAGGGCTTGGTATGGTAAGATTGCTGAATTTCTTACCCATACTGGTTATTCGGTAACACCAGCAGACTCTAGTTTATTTGTTAAAGTTGTTGGAAGCAAACTGGCCATTGTGCTAGTGTATGTAGATGATCTGATTCTTACATGAGATTGTGAAGATGAAATTCTCCGAATAAAGGAAAATTTGTCAATTCGGTTCTTAATGAAAGAGCTTAGACAACTAAACCACTTCCTTGGCTTGGAAGTTGATCGCAGTGAAGCTGGAATGTTTCTTCACCAACAGAAATATTCCAGAGATTTGTTGAAAAGGTTTGGGATGGTAAATTGCAAACCAATTTTGACGCCAATGGAGTCAAATGTTAAGATATGTGCTCATGAAGGGAAGGACTTAGAGGATGCGACAATGTACCGATAGGTGGTAGGTAGCTTGATCTACTTAACTCTAACAAGACCTGATATATCTTATGCAGTTGGTGTGATGAGTCGTTACATGCAAAATCCAAAGAAGCCTCATTTAGAAGCAGTCCGACGAATCCTAAGGTATGTGAAGAGTACACTCGGTTGTGGTATTATGTACAAAAAATGTAAAGATTGCAGACTAGTTAGCTACTGCGATGCTGACTATGCAGGAGATTATGATACTCGACGCTCAACTATTGGATATGTTTTTATGCTTGGGTTCGGAGCAATTTCTTGGTGTAGCAAAAGACAACCAACTGTGTCATTATCAACAACAGAGGCGGAGTATCGAGCGGCAACAATGGCAGCTCAAGAGAGTACATGGCTTGTACAATTGATGAAGGATTTACATCATCCAATAGATTATGCAGTTCCATTGTATTGAGACAATCAATCAACAATTCAATTGGTAGAAAAACCAATTTTTCATGCAAGAACTAAACATGTAGAAGTGCATTATCACTTTATCAGGGAGAAAGTTTTGCAAGGAGAGATTACATTGGAGCATATCAGAACAGAGGATCAAGTTGCAAACTGTTGCAGTCTAAACAAAACAATATTAATTAAATTCTATCTAGACCAATTAGAGGCAAGTGCACCCCGTCGACAAGTAATATAAATCGGTAAGAACCGGATATCGTACCCAAGGGAAAATTTTCCAATACGTAAGACAATTAAATTAAACGATGAAAAATTATTTAGACGATAAAAAATTGATTGAATTGAAAATAAAATAAAATTAAGCAAGCACATTCAGAAAATATGAAAAATGCAAGGTATGAATTTAAAACGACTAGATTTAATTAATTGACAAAAATCGGTTAAGGTATTAGATTTCAATTAGATTAGACACTAAAAATAAAATTGTAACGGTGGATTGATTTAGGAAATACTTCACTCAAGCAAGTCAAACCCAATGTTCATGGTGTTCCCTTCTCTTCTAAATCCGAGTCACTACTTGGTCCATAGATAATTCGGAATAAAAGGAGTTAAATACAAGAAGCCTAAAATTAAGTTCGTTAATCCTAGGTATCTTCACACAAGATCCTAAGGTTGGTCTACACTTAAGTCTCAAGTATGTCGCTTGATTAATTTTCCAACAAATTAAATCCCATTGGTTGTGGCATTCAATCATCTAAGGTCTTAATTTAGGTGATCAAGCTAAATTAGGACAAAATATGTATTTAATCAAACAAAAATCAATACCACAAAAATTATCCTAATCCAATATCAATCTTAACCTTAACCGAAAAGAAAGACTTACTCACACATATTCATCAATGTAACATAAATCATGGTCATAATATATGTTTGCATTGATTAAAACCACATAATTAAAATAAATAAGGAATAATAAAAATAAATTAAGAAAACACCCCTGCTTTTCTTCAGCTGCAGCGTGCTCCTTCAGCTCACGTTTGTTGTCCAGCTACCTGTATGTGAGTTTTAGAGTGTATGTGAGGGCTGTGAGTATTCAGTGGTTGATGGAATAGAGCTCTCCTTGGTGATGGTATAACGTTGTGTGGCTTCCCCCTCCTGCTTTCTCCCTTTATTTCGTTACTCCTCCCAGCTGTCTTCGTGTGTGTTCTCCACCTGCTAAAGTGTTTTAATCTCCAGCAGCTACTTTGATCGTTAGTGGAGGGAGTATGTGAGTGTGCGTCAATACAGCGTTTTTAGAGGATGGGTGTGTTGCCTTTTTGTCAGTGAAGGATGGGGCTATGTGCGTTGATGGAGGGTTGTTCAAAATGTTAGAGGATGGAGGCTGTTTTTCTTACTAACATGAGTGAGTTGAGAGTGTCTTTTACTGTGTGTCTGTAACGTCAGTCCAGAGGAGTGTCCCAGCTACGTGCTTTTCATTTCTTTTTTTAGACACCCAGCTGCCATCTTCTTTCACGCCCATAATCACGTCTTATCAGCCTCCTCAAGCCACCAATCGACTTTTTTTAAACCATGCTAAATCCACTGAAGCTGAAGTGACAAATTAACATTGCTTAGTTTCTCCACCATTCACGCACCTCACGCCTAACTCTTCCATTTTTTTTCAATCTTTCGCCACCAGCACTGCTATCTTCTTTACTACCGCAACTATCTTCTTGTATTTTTCATGTTGAAAAATCTCCAACTCACGCACGCTTCCCAGCTATCTGTCATTTCTTTGTTTATGTTGCTGCCATTCTTTTCTTTTTGTTTGTTGTATAATGAATGTCAAACTTTACTTCACGCCTAACCACAATCCTTCTTTTATCTCTTTGCCACCAGCTGACTTTTTCTCTCTTATTTTTTTTTCCTTTAATGTTTTAGCCTCTTCTTCATGCCAAAAATGTTAACATTTTCTCTTTTCTTTTCTTTTTATATCCCCCCTTTCTTTTAGAGTTTTCCTTGCTTTAGGCTTCCAAATATAATGTGTACCTAAAATTAAAACAAATAATTCTTAATTAGTGCAATTTAAACATTAAATGGACAATAGTTTAGTAAATTATGTCTTAGAAATTAATACAAAAATGTCCATTAACAACACCCCCATATTTGAATTGTTACTTGTCCTCAAGCAACTTAGGTCACAAGCAACGTATTCTGTCATTTTATTTTCAACGAAAATCAAGTGCTTGCAATCCCTTAAAATTCGACAAACTCGAGTATTAAGCGACAACACGTATCATAATATTTTCATCAATTCACATAAACAAAATCAAAGGTAGATATCTTTGATAAAAAAAAACAAGCACAAAATTAAAATGGACTTCCCTCACGATATTCACTCATGTCGCTTAAGTGTATAATGGTTCCATTTCGCTCAAAACTTTCTCTAAGAGATTACACTACCATAGGCTTGCAAATTCACCCATTTTTCACTACATAGAGTACATGCCATCATGGATCAAAAGGGCTTTTATTCAGGGTTGTAATGGAGTTTAGGTTACGGTGAGGTAAAAAGAACAAAGGCTACTCACAAGTATTCACAAAGTACTAAGTGACGTGGGACAATTCAAAAAGAACTTCTGAAATGTACATAAGAAATACAGGATTACAACTACTCATCACTATCAAACGCGACTGTTTTGATTTTTTTTTCTTTTTTTTCTTTTTTTCTTTTTCTTTTTCTTTTTTGTATTTTTTGTTTTTTTTACAATAAACATAAAAGAAGATAGTAGTAACAAAAATCAACAATAACTGAGTAGATGTACTTCTAAAATATCTCAGAATAACATGTAAACCAAAAGTCCCTAAATCAAAGACATCAACTACTTAGTATGTCATTCATCTTGTGAAAAGGATAAGGCTAAAAGTTTTCAAGTTTCAATGCAATGCGATTAATACGAAAACAACAAGTTAAAGGCTCACAGGGGTAACAAGGGAAAAATGAATTGGTGGGTTATTTAAGCTAAAGGTTAAAAACAAAGAAGGCCTTTATCATGTCCATAAAGCATGTTACTAGCAGTATCAAACAGATTCAGAGCAAGTTCTGAAGGTAATCCACATAGGGAAGCATCACATATGACAAAGAAAATAAATGAGTATGAAATGCAATCATATGGCTCAAAACCTCATAAATGTTTAAATGAAAATCCATCAAAATTTCATACATTGTTTCATCACTCAGCATCAGTTATTGACTAAGTTTATGCAATTGACTACTTTAATTAATCCACATGGTTCACTATCCTCTCAAGCTGCCTAATCCAAGTTCATACAAACAACTCAATTTTCCATCCAACTACTTTGACAGAATTGTATGGTCAAATTCATCACAACTGTGACCCAAGTTAGTTGCCAAAAGAGTCGCAACCATTCAAGTGTGTATTTCTCAACATCAACATCAATATCATCAGCATGCACAAAATCTCAATCCCCCCACACTTAAAATGAACATTGTCCCTAATGTCCAAGTAGTCAACAATCAAACACAAAGAGGGGAAAGAGAAAGAAGAGACTTCCCTGAAGAAAAATTAGCTAAGAAATTTTTTTTTGTCACCAACCACGCAAACCTGAAGAAAACTCAAAACAACTCGAAGAAATGCATTAAACTAAAAAGAAACGCAAAGGAAACAACGAAAAAATAAAAGAAAGAAAATTACAGTTCTACTAAAGGCATGCACTGCAATCAAGGAGGCAAAGTGTCATGAAGAGACAATCGCTCCTGATAAGAGGGATCTTCAATTGAAGGCTTCGGAACTAGCTTGGTCGGATGTTGGAGAGGCTCGTATGCTCTATAATGTGTCCAATATGCCTGCTCCAACTCAACTGCAATCTCCTCCAACTCTTCTTGCAATTCTTTCCCTAACTCTTCGATCATTCATTGTGCTTCCCCTTCTAACAAATTTGAAAAAATAGTAGAAGAATCTTTAGCATCAGAAGAATAAATATCAATAAAATGGCAAGAGTCAAGAGTAGAAGGATGCTTCATATCATTGAACACATCAAACACTAGTTCTTCATCTTGAAGTCTCAAGATGAGCTTTCCACGTTGCACATCGATGATGGTTCGTGCAGTGGCCATGAAAGGTCTCCCAAGAATGATGGGGATGTCTATATCTTCCTCCATGTCAAGGACTAAGAAATCCACCGGGAAGATGAATTTCTCGACCTTGACCAATACATCCTCAATGATTCCCCTTGGATAAGTGATTGACCTTTCTGCCTGTTAGACCCCGATTTTTAAGTGGAATTTAGAAATAATAAATGATATAAAATAAGTGTTTTATATATGTATTATGTAATAGATGTATTTATGCTTTGAGGAAATTCATGAGAAAAGAATTATTGGGTTTTGAAAATTTTGATTATTGTGGAGATTTGTATAGTTTATGAAAGTTTAAGTGGATGAGTTGATTGAAATAAAGTTGAAAAGCATGAATTTAAATAGAAAAAGTGTGCAAAATTGAAGATTTAAGAAAGTTGACTTTTAGATATAGAAAGTTTGACTTTTTGGCCATATAAAGTTGACTTTTTGATTTAGGCACAATTTGAGAAAATGATCTACATGAAACTTATAGTTTATGTTGAGAGCTTTCTGTCGCTATAAAGTTTGCTATTTTTCGATATCGAGAGTAAAAGTTTTGGTCAGTCAAAGTTACGGTTAGTTTATTGTTTGAAAAATGCTATGAAGAGTGAAATTGTGTATGCTGTACTTTGAGGCAAATCGCCATATTGATGTGGTCTGAATTGAGTGAAGTGGTCTTCATGTAAGTCATAGAAGACTTTACAAGCTTTAAAATGATGTATAATACGCAATTAGTGGATGTGAGAATGGAATATTATAAAATTTGAAAGTTTAGGTGTGTTATAGGCTGACCTATGTTATGGCTGAAGCTTTGACTGAGAAATTGACCTAGTTAGAGGTTGTTTTAGCCTTTACGTTCTTCATGAAAGTTGAATATTTTGATTTGATCTTTATTTTGATATAAAGTATAGAATTTTTCGATCATGGAATAATAAGTTATGATTTTTACAAGTTTCTGTTACGGTTTTAGCATGATTATTAGAGGACAGAACTTTTGATGGGAAAATTGACTACCTTAGAGGTCAAATTGACTTTTATGTCCTTCATGAAAGTTGTATGTGACTTTCTGATATTCGCATTGATATAAAATATGATATGTTTGGAATTTAGAGTTAAAAGATAAAAATTTTCAAAGTTGAGTTATGGCTTAGGAAATATTAATTTGGACAAAATCTTTGATGAGAATTTTGATCACAGTAGAGGCAGAATTAGTTTTCGAGTTCTTCATGGAAGGGGTAGAGCTTCTTTCAAGCTTTCTATAAAGACCAAATTTGTCACATTTGGAGTTTGGAATCAAAAGATATGATTTAAAAATTCTAGAATTTTCTGCAAATCCAGATTCCATCCTTAGGCGTGCCCACGCCTAGTCTCTGAATTTCTTAGGCGAGCCCACGCCTAATGTTTAAATCTCGCCGTCACTTATAACTTTTTCGTTTGACATCCGATTGACTTGATTCTCAAAGCGTTGGATTCCTAAGACAATTACCTACATCCTCATGGAAAATTTGTAATTTTATAAGATTAAATTGAGGATGATTAATTAAATCAAATTGAGTTAGATATTTTTCTGAACATTGTTCAGTCTTTTGCGAAATTCGGGATCTGTGGTGATTCGATTGAGGTGATAATTGAGGCAAAATAAAATTAAGACATGGGGCTACAAGTCATACGAAGAAATTAAATTTTAATTTAGCCCCTAAGACTTTCAATTTCTAAATTGAAGTTCGGATTAGTGTGCAGTTTTGGATTAGGAACATCTGAAAGTATTTTGGACACAACTTTTTCTCTAGTAATCCAAATGAGACGATTCTTGATTTGGATTAACCTAGAGAAATACAACTACAATTGTTATGAAGACATCGAGTTTCAATTTTGTGATTAAGAATGTCAATTTTTTGATGGAAATAATGTGCTGGAAAATGATTTAGCATAAGACATATCTAAAATGTTTTGAGCATAACTTTTGATGTAGTGCTCTAATTTGGATGATTTTTGTGACATTATGAAATTAAGACAATAAGGAACATTTATCTAGAAGGAAGTTTTGACAAATTCCTTCAAATTGATAGTGTGAATCATATCCGAAAGTAAGCATGAAAGAATTAAGACTTTAGGCTTAAGTGGAAGGGCACTTTGGTCTTTTATCCTTCATTTAATGACCTGGCCATATAAAAGCAAGGAGATTGTCGTTTTTAACAAGAGAGAGCCGAAACTTAGAGGAAAAGAAGAGAAAAAAAAAAGAAGAGATGAGAGGATGAAGGTTCGGCTATGGAGAAGAAGGGAGAGAAGTGAGGGTTTTCGAATTTTTGAAGGATTCTAGGATAAGTTTTGCTTGGATTGAAAGGAAAAAGGAGGGAAAAAAGATAAAAGCTTCCTCTCAAGCCAAATAAATTCGAATTTGGAGAAGAAAAGAGGTAAGAGAAAAGTTTAAGCTTTGAGTTTTTCTTCAAATTTTGGTTTAGAAATATGAAAAATGGTATGGGTTTGTTAATTCCATGATCAATTTTGGAGATTGCATGTTGAAATTGATTCAATTTTGAATAATGGTGAATTAGGGTTTATGCCCGATTTATATGAGTTGGGGCTTTTGGAAGATTGTGATTTAGATAGTTTGGAAATCTTATGGGTTTATGATTTATGAAGTCAATTTTGAAGATTTTGTAATTTATGATGTTGAATTTGGATGTTTATGGCTTAGGTGATGTTAAATTGGAAGAAAAATAGAATAAATGGTCAAATTGAAGCTAAGGACAAGCCTCTAACATTGATTCGAGGTGGGTAATACGTTTGTATTTTGAATTATAAGCCATATATGAATTTTCGAAAAATAAAGAAAGCAAAAATTTGCAAATCATTGATTTTTGAAAGATTAAACCCAATGCTTTTGGTATGATTTTGAGAAATTGCTATAATTATGGAATTCATTATTATTCTAATGTTTCGAATAATTTGAGAAATTGATGACTTCATTATTTGAAAGAATGAAAATTGATTTGTGTTATGATTTTGTGTAATTGTCAAAATTACTACATCTTTTGTGATGTTTGATTGTAATGTTAATTGTTATGAGCATTTTTTGGAATTTGTGAAAATTTGTGAATGGCAAATTGTTTGATGTGTCACGATATGAATACCAAGATTTTTGAAATATGCCTTCAAGCATTCCGTTTTCAAGTGTGAATTATGTGATAAGTGGGTTTGGTTAGGTCCCTTAAGATTGAGTCAGTGCACTGTCTCATTTTTTAAAAGCCTTCTCTCGACTGCCCGCTATTGGCACTAGAGTTTCGATTTCGGACTCCCATAAGTCACGGCTACACCGGACCGCTATGCGGGAAGATGTAATACGATTACGCTCACGGTTACCAGGACCGCTATCTTGAGAATGTGCGAGACGTTCCGTTTTGGACCGACCCAAACCGTTTGATATGTTTTAGGTGTTTGAGTTGTGATTTTATGTGATTGCATTCATGTTATTTTTGAAATTGCTTATGATTTATGATTTATGAAAAATGGGAGAAATTTGAGAAATGAAAAAGTGAATTTCCAACCATGAAATTATAGAAATTTATTATGAAAAGTTTGAAAAAAATTAAAAGGTTTGAGAAAAATGTTTGAAAAGTTGCAAAATTTGAAAAATAAGCCTTTTGGCAAAAGTTTATGAAAAATGATTTTTGCTTATTTTTCAATTTATAAATGTGTTATCCACTGAGCCGTCGAGCTCACCCCCCTTTCATCCCCATCTCCAGGTAATGAGCAGGAGTTCGGATGAAAGAAGGTCAAGACCATTTGTTCGAATGTGTATAGCGTATATTTTGTGTAAAGTTGATTTTGGTAATGATATGGTATATGGCTGAATTGCCATTGATGTATTTCGAGCATGTATTTCAGAATGTATGAGGATTACGAATTTGTGTATATATTTGAGTATGGCATATCTGAATTCTGGAATTATGATTGGATATGAATGATTGGGTTGTGTTTAGATTGTATTAAGAAATTGTATCTTTCATTTGAGTATAAATTGATATGAGAATGTATGTGCATGAGATTGAGATATTGAATGTGGTTTGGGATTGAATGTGGTTTGTTGTGTTAGATTCCGGACGGGGAGTCCGATGATTCTGGTTATATTGTGAGAATTATAGAAGTGTACCTTTGCCAATGTGCAGGTTTTGGGTTTTTGTAAGTGCAGCCGTTATGCTGCCGAAATTTCGTTAGATAATAAGTTGAAAAAATAAAATAAAATAAGTTTTAGATGCTTAAAAGAAGAAATTTGGGTTTGTTTGCATGTATAAGAAGTTTGTATGATTTGAGAATGTGTTTGAGGATAATTTCCAAGATAAGGGAAATTGTATGATTTGCATGAGTTTGAGTAAAAAAAATGGTTATAAGAAAAAGAAAGGAGAAGAAAAAAAAATTATACCAGATTTCGGATAGGTTAATCTAGGTTTCCAACGCGATAGTTTATGAGATCTTTTTGCTCCCGGATGTCGGATCTGCTTTATTAAGTTAATTAGTTTTGCTTTTGCTTTCGTTTTGTATATCCGATTCGTTGATTTCGCTTATGTTTTTGCTTCCGCCTTATGATTTTCGGTCCGTTCGTTTCTTTCGCATTTGCATTCGTCCATTCTTTCGCATTCCGTTATTCGATTTACTTTCGATTCGTTTGAGTTCGATTAAGCAATTTGTTTGTTTTGATCCAATTCGCTTTGATTTGTTTCCGTTTCGTTTTTATTCTATTTCTGATTTGTTCGTATTCGATTCGACTTCGTATTCAATTCGCATTCCGTTCCTTCATTGTGATCCGCTTTGTATGTTTGTTCTGCATTTTGTTATTCGATTCACGTTCAGATTTGCTTTATCCGCTTGGATTTCCCTTTCGATTCACATTTTTGATTTCGCCTTATATTCTGTTCCTTCGACCATTTCGTCTCGCTTTTCCTATTGGGATTCGGTTTCCAGATCGGGTCTCAATATTATAGTATCAGAGCCCAGTATTAGGATCTTACTTGGCTATATGTTTGTTAAGATTGAATTTGTGAGAATTTGCTGAACATGGAAAAGTATTTCCATGACTTATGTGAAGAGTAAAGTAATTGGTTGATTAAGGTTAGAAATGATGATTGATTTTAGGCTTGTGAAAATGAAATTGAGATTTAACGTTCTTGATGAATTGGGATGATTTGGTTTTGAATAAGCAATTATGAGATGAAATTGAGGAATACTTGAAAGATACGAAAATGATGAGGATATATGTGTGGAAGATCAAAAGAGTTTAATTGAATTATATTGGACCATTGATTGGTGTCCATATCTTGAGATAGGAATTTGTATATGATATTGGTGGTATAAGATTTAGGAAGTAAAAAGTGAATGATTATGGTCATTTAGAAGCAAGTACTTGGAGATTTGCTTAAGTTAGAATTTCGATGACGAAATTCTTTTAAGAGGGGGGAGAAATGTTGGACCCCGATTTTTAAGTGGAATTTAGAAAAAATAAATGATATAAAATAAGTGTTTTATAAATGTATTGTGTAATAGATGTATTTATGCTTTGAGGAAATTCATGAGAAAAGAATTATTGGGTTTTGAAAATTTTGATTATTGTGGAGATTTGTATAGTTTATGAAAGTTTAAGTGGATGAGTTGATTAAAATAAAGTTGAAAAGCATGAATTTAAATAGAAAAAGTGTGCAAAATTGAAGATTTAAGAAAGTTGACTTTTGGATATAGAAAGTTTGACTTTTTGGCCATAGAAAGTTGACCTTTTGATTTAGGCACAATTTGAGAAAATGATCTACATGAAACTTATAGTTTATGTTGAGAGCTTTCTGTCGCTATAAATTTTGCTATTTTTTGATATCGGGAGTAAAAGTTTTGATCAGTCAAAGTTACGGTTAGTTTATTGTTTGAAAAATGCTATGAAGAGTGAAATTGTGTATGTTGTACTTTGAGGCAAATCGCCCGAATGATGTGGTCTGAATTGAGTGAAGTGGTCTTCATGTAAGTCATAGAAGACTTTTCAAGCTTTAAAATGATGTATAATATTCAATTAGTGGATGTGAGAATGGAATATTATAAAATTTGAAAGTTTAGGTGTCTTATAGGTTGACCTATGTTATGGCTGAAGCTTTGACTAGGAAATTGAGCTAGTTAGAGGTTGTTTTAGCCTTTAAGTTCTTCATCAAAGTTGAAGATTTTGATTTGATCTTTATTTTGATATAAAGTATAGAATTTTTTGATCATGGAATAAGAAGTTATGATTTTTAAAAGTTTCTGTTACGGTTTTAGCATGATTATTAGAGAATAGAACTTTTGATGGGAAAATTGACTACTTTAGAGATCAAATTGACTTTTATGTCCTTCATGAAAGTTGTAGGTGACTTTCTGATCTTCGCATTGATGTAAAATATGATATGTTTGGACTTTGGAGTTAAAAGATAAAATTTTTCAAAGTTGAGTTATGACTTAGGAAATATTAATTTGGAAAAAATCTTTGATGAGAATTTTGATCACAATAGAGGCAGAATTAGTTTTCGAGTTCTTCATGGAAGGGGTAGAGCTTCCTTCAAGCTTTCTATAGAGACCAAATTTGTTACATTTGGAGTTTGGAATCAAAAGATATGATTTAAAAATTCTGAAATTTTCTGCAAATCCAGATTCCATCCTTAGGCGTGCCCACGCCTAGTCTTTGAATTTCTTAGGCGTGCCCACGCCTAATCTTTGAATATCGCCTTCTCTTATAACTTTTTAGTTTGACATCCGATTGACTTGATTCTCAAAGCGTTAGATTCCTAAAACAATTACCTACATCCTCATGAAAAATTTGTAATTTTATGAGATTAAATTGAGGTTGATTAATTAAATCAAAGTGAGTTAGATAATTTTCTAAACATGGTTCAGTCTTTTGGGAAATTCGGGACCTGTGGTGATTCGATTGAGGTGATTCTTAAGGCAAAATAAAATTAAGACATGGGGCTACAAGTCATATGCAGAAATTAAATTTTAATTTAGCCCCTAAGACTTTCAATTTCTGAATTGCAGTTCGGATTAGTGTGCAGTTTTGGATTAGGAACATCTGAAAGTATTTTGGACACAACTTTTGCTCTAGTAATCCAAATGAGGCGATTCTTGATTTGGATTAACCTAGAGAAATAGAACTACAATTGTTATGAAGGCATCGAGTTTCAATTTTGTGATTAAAAATGTCAATTTTTAGATGGAAATAATGTGCTGGAAAATGATTTAGTATAAGATATATCTAAAATGTTTTGAGCATAACTTTTGATGTAGTGCTCTAATTTAGATGATTTTGTGGCATTATGAAATTAAGACAATAAGGAACATTTATCTAGAAGGAAGTTTTGACAAATTCCTTCAAATTGATAGTGTGAATCATATCCGAAAGTAAGCATGAAAGAATTAAGACTTTAGGCTTAAGTGGAAGGGCATTTTGGTCTTTTATCCTTCATTTAATGACCTGGCCATATAAAAGCAAGGAGATTGTCGTTTTTAACAAGAGAGAGCCGAAACTTAGAGGAAAAGAAGAGAAAAAAAAAGAAGAGATGAGAGGATGAAGGTTCGGCTATGGAGAAGAAGAGAGAGAAGTGAGGGTTTTCGAATTTTTGAAGGATTCTAGCATAAGTTTTGCTTGGATTGAAAGGAAAAAGGAGGGAAAAAAGATAAAAGCTTCCTCTCAAGCCAAATAAATTCGAATTTGGAGAAGAAAAGAGGTAAGAGAAAAGTTTGAGCTTTGAGTTTTTCTTCAATTTTTGGTTTAGAAATATGGAAAATAGTATGGGTTTGTTAATTCCAGGACCAATTTTGGAGATTACATGTTGAAATTGATTCAATTTTGAATAATGGTGAATTAGGGTTTATGCCCAATTTATATGAGTTGGGGCTTTTGGAAGATTGTGATTTAGATAGTTTGGAAATCTTATGGGTTTATGATTTATGAAGTCAATTTTGAAGATTTTGTAATTTATAATGTTGAATTTGGATGTTTATGGCTTAGGTGATGTTAAATTGGAAGAAAGATAGAAGCAATGGTCAAATTGAAGCTAAGGACAAGCTTGTAACATCGATTCGAGGTGGGTAATACGTTTGTATTTTGAATTATAAGCCATATATGAAAATTTGAAAAATAAAGAAAGCAAAATTTTGCAAATCATTGATTTTTGAAAGATTAAATCCAATGCTTTTGGTATGATTTTGAGAAATTGCTATAATTATGGAATTCATTATTATTCTAATGTTTCGAATAATTTGAGAAATTGATGACTTCATTGTTTGAAAGAATGAAAATTGATTTGTGTTATGATTTTGTGTAATTGCCAAAATTACTACATCTTTTGTGATGTTTGATTGTAATGTTAATTGTTATGAGCATTTTTGGAATTTGTGAATGGCAAATTGTTTGATGTGTCACGATATGAATACCAAGATTTTCGAAATATGCCTTCGGGCATTCCGTTTTCAAGTGTGAATTATGTGATAAGTGGGTTTGGTTAGGTCCTTTAAGATTGAGTCAGTGCACTGTCTCGTTTTTTTAAAAGCCTTCTCTCGGCTGCCAGCTAGTGGCACTGGAGTTCTGATTTCGGACTCCCATAAGTCACGGCTACACCGGACCGCTATGCGGGAAGGTGTAGTATGTTCTGTTCACGGCTACACAGGACCGCTATACAGGAATGTGCAGTACGTTCCGTTTTGGACCGACCCAAACCGTTTGATATGTTTTATGTATTTGATTTGTGATTTTATGTGATTTGTGATTTTATGTGATTGCATTCATGTTATTTTTGAAATTGCTTATGATTTATGATTTATGAAAAATGGGAGAAATTTGAGAAATGAAAAAGTGAATTTCCAACCATGAAATTATAGAAATTTATTATGAAAAGTTTGAAAAAAATTAAAAGGTTTGAGGAAAATGTTTGAAAAGTTGCAAAGTTTGAAAAATAAGCCTTTTGACAAAAGTTTATGAAAAATGATTTTTGCTTATTTTTCAATTTATAAATGTGTTATCCACTGAGCCGTCGAGCTCACCCCCCTTTCATCCTCATCTCCAGGTAATGAGCAGGAGTTCAGATGAAAGAAGGTCAAGACCGTTTGTTCGAATGTGTATAGCGTATATTTTGTGTAAAGTTGATTTTGGTAATGATATGGTATATGGCTGAATTGCCATTGATGTATTTCGAGCATGTATTTCAGAATGTATGAGGATTACGAATTTGTGTATATATTTGAGTATGGTATATCTGAATTCTGGAATTATGATTGGATATGAATGATTGGGTTGTGTTTAGATTGTATTAAGAAATTGTATCTTTCATATGAGTATAAATTGATATGAGAATGTATATGCATGAGATTGAGATATTGAATGTGGTTTGGGATTGAATGTGGTTTGTTGTGTTGGATTCCGGACGGGGAGTCCGATGATTCTGGTTATATTGTGAGAATTATAGAAGTGTACATTTGCCAATGTGCAGGTTTTGGGTTTTTGTAAGTGCAGCCGTTATGCTGCCGAAATTTCATTAGATAATAAGTTGAAAAATAAAAAAATAAAAAAAAAACTAAGTTTTAGATGCTTAAAAGAAGAATTTTGGGTTTGTTTGCATGTATAAGAAGTTTGTATGATTTGAGAATGTGTTTGAGGATAATTTCCAAGATAAGGGAAATTGTATGATTTGCATGAGTTTGAGTAAAAAAAAATGGTTATAAGAAAAAGAAAGGAGAAGAAAAAAAAATTTATACCGGATTTCGGATAGGTTAGTCTAGGTTTCTAACGAGATAGTTTATGAGATTTTTTTGCTCCCGGATGTCGAATATGCTTTGTTAAGTTAATTAGTTTCACTTTCGCTTTCGATTCCACTTTGCTTTCGTTTTGTATATCCGATTCGTTGATTTCACTTATGTTTTTGCTTCCGCCTTATGATTTCCGGTCCGTTCGTTTCTTTTGCATTTGCATTCGTCCGTTCTTTCGCATTCCGTTATTCGATTTACTTTTGATTCGTTTGAGTTCGATTAAGCAATTTGTTTGTTTTGATCCGATTCACTTTGATTTGTTTCCATTTCGTTTTTATTCTGTTTCTGATTTGTTCGTATTCGATTCGACTTCGTATTCAATTCGCATTTCGTTCCTTCGTTGTGATCCGCTTTGTATGTTTGTTCCGCATTTTGTTATTCGATTCGCTTTCGGATTTGCTTTATCAGCTTGGATTTCCCTTTCGATTCGCATTTTTGATTTTGCCTTATATTCCGTTCCTTCGACCATTTCGTCTCGCTTTTTCGGTTAGGATCCGGTTTCCAGATCGGGTCCCAACACTGCCAGCTGAAGCGAAATAGTTGTGAGTTTGGGCTCCGCCAATCCTAACTTCCTGAAAACAGAAAGAGGCATTAAGTTAATGCTCACCCAAATCCTTTAAAGCCTTATCTATATTTAAATCACCAATAACACAAGGAATAGTAAAACTCCCTGGGTTCTTAAGCTTCGGTGGTAGCTTTCTCGACAATATGACTGAACACTCCTCATTCAGCTTCACCATGGCATACTCCTCAAGCCTCCTCTTATTAGACAAAATTTCTTTCAAAAACTTAACATAAGAAGGCATCTGCGCTATGGTCTCAACAAAAGGAATGTTTATATGCAACTTTTTAAATATCTCGAGAAAATTATCAAATTGCTTATCTAATTGCGTACCTTTCAATCTTTGAGGATAAGGAATCCGAGGTCTTACCGGATGTGTAAAGGGGTCAGCAAATAACCTTGAATGGTCCTCCTTTTCAGCTGGTGCTTTCGTGACCTCCTTGCCACTTTCCTGACTCTCATCTTCTTCACTCTTTTCCACTTCTTTATCCTTTTGCTTCTCTTGAACTTCTTCAAGTTGTCTACTACTCCTCAATACAATAGCCTTTGCATGTTCTCTTGGGTTGGCCACAGTAGTGCTAGGTAATGAACCGGAAGGTCTTTCCTTCAACAAACTTGCAATCTGGCTCATCTGATTCTCCAAATGCTTGATAGAAGATTCTTGGTTCTACATCCTAACCTCGGTAGTGGAAATGTACTTCGAGAGTAGATCTTCGAGATAAGATTTCTCTGGTGGTACAAGATTAGGAGCCTTGAAACCTGGGGGTGGTTGTCTCTGAGCATTGGATGACTGTGGTTGTGCCACCTGATCGTTCCGCCAAGAGAAATTTGGATGATTCCTCCACCCTAGGTTGTAGGTATTAGAATATGGGTCATCTCACTGTTTGTTATAATTTCCTACATAATGGCCCTCTTCTGTCTCTTGAGCAAAAGGACTCTCGACTTGACATGCAGAAGATGCATCGGAATCTCCACCATAATGCTCACAAGCAGCACAACTCCTTAATGAAGAGCTAGCTCCTCCTCTCACGCTATGCATCAAATTATCCAGCTTCTTTGTCAAAACATCCATCTGAGCAGATAAAGCCACTGTTTTGTCTACTACATAAGCTCCTGTAGGTCGTCTAGGATGTCTTTCTGTATGATATTGAAAATTGCTAGTGGCCATCTCATCAATCAACCTGTAGGCTTGATTTGGCGTTTTGCTCATTAAACTACCTCCTGCAGCAGCATCTATGGTACTCCTGGTTGATGGGTTCATTCCTGTATAAAAAGTATTGACCTGTTGCCATGTGGATAACCCATGACTAGGACATTGAGTGTGACACCCCACTCTCGCATGACCCAAACCCGACATCGACGGTGATATCCGAGTCTGTGCCCTGTGAGGGTGGCGTGCTATATCACTCAGTTCGATGTTCTTAACTGCTAATTGCTAAACATATTTCTAGATCAGATAGTACACATACTTTATTTCATCAACATTCTTTCAGTCCTCAGTTTGAGCTTTCAAATCCCTTTTTGCACATATGTTGTTACTGTTCTATAACTAGTACGATTTCCTTTTTACTCCATATTAACTAGTCACTATACTCTTTGTATTTCACTAAATTGAGTAACCTAGTATTCACATTTGTAGTACTTTGCTATGAAATGGTCTATTTGATATTGTTGCTAGGGACATTAGCTTTATTAAGACGAGTCCCTCTGCACAATTCCTTCAATCTATGTAACATGCTACCCCCAACGGGAAGGGTAAAATAGTAATTGGGTCAAGGATGAGAGTGACTGGGACTAATTAGGATTGTTCATGCATACTGGTATTTGTGAACAGTTAATTTATGCACATGAAAAATAACTGTACATGCATCCATGATATTTCTCGGTGTTTGTGCCTACATGGGATTTTATTTTGAAAATGTGGTTTATGGGCTTCAAAATTTATTCGGAATGGATCATTATAGGTTTTACATTTTACGAAAATTATAGGAATTTTTTTGGACTTTTCCATAGAAAATTTTCGAACCGGAAAAAGATCGCCAAGTGGCGAACCGGTTGGTTTTCAGTACCGCAATTTTCTGTTAAATGGGCTTGGGCTATTGGGTTTTATATTTTGGAATTGTCTGTGGGGCCCTTTGAAAATGTATTAAAGAGGTAATTATTAATATTAGGATTAATTGATTAAAGTTATTCCTTGAATTTTTGTCTTTATTCCTTTAAATTGGACATGTGTCATGGTGACACATCCCCATTTCATTAAATGCTTGCTTGTATTCTCGGTTCTTCCTATTGAACACATGAAAGATGAATTTTCTTCCTTATTTCCTTAGCCAACCGAAATCTCCATCTTCCTCTTTGGTCTCTCCATCGATTTTAGCTTAATTGTTATTTTCCTCCAACCTTGAGTGATTTCCTTTCATGTTTACAAACTTAAATCCTCTTACCTTCTTACCATGGGATAACCGTACATGAAGAGTAGAAAGGAGAGAAAGTAAACTAATTGGAGAAGTTAAGAGTTGGAGTTGGAAGCTTTAAATAGGTAAGGATTTAATTATGTTCTTTTCTTAGTAGTTTGATGCATTAATTGGGAATTATTGTTCATTAAATATGAGTTATGATGTCTTGATTTCATGAAAACTATAGTTTGAGTTGTTGGGTATAAGGTTATGTTTGTGCATGACTTGATGAAGTTAGCATGAATAATGTGTTTTTAACTTGGTTTTAGCTTGATTTTGGACTGATTTTAATGACTACTATTGAATGGAAATTAAGAGTTAAGTGCTGCCAAATTGTGGCTATTGGTTTAAGTGAAAGTATTGATGATCTAGTGGCTGATTTCTTGTCCAATTGGTATGCTTATTGAAGTAGAATTGGATTTGGCATGATAGGAAGTGAATGGGGTAGCAAAGCTGGAAAATTGATTTTGTACCTATTGCAATGTTTTGATCATAACTAATTGTGTGGTTGAGCAAATGAGGTGAGGTTTGGACCAAATGAAACTTTAGTTGTTTGGCTAAGATTTCTTATGAAATAAGTGTTGTCTAATTGTAGCTTTAAGAGGTTGAATTTTGGTTTTGAAAGTGAACTATGGGGGCTGTGTGAACAGTATCCGGAATTGAAAATCTGAAACTTTGATGATTTTTCTAGATTGATTTAGGAGGAATCGCTGAAAATGGTATTAATGAAAGTTAAAGCCTATCTTTTTAATTTTCCATTTCCACTGATTTTGTAATTTTTAGATATGTATATTGTGAGTTATGACCTGTGAATGTTGGCTGTTTATGTGTATTATGTTGGAACCTAGCCATAAGTGTAGGTTTTGTGAGTATTGTGATTGGAAGCAAATTTAGAGATTTCTGTGATTTGAATTGGCTCAAGTGATCTTCTGGAAAGTTGTAGAGGAAGCAATTATCTTGAAAATGAGAGATACTATACTATTTTTGGGTATTGGGAGTTATGAATTTTCAAAGATTGGACTTAAGTTAGGTCATTGACTAGTGATCAGGGCAGCCACTTGCATGACAGTTTTGAGTTTGTTAAAGATGGAATTGGTGTTTAAGCCCTTCATGAGAAGTGTAGTATTCTGTTTGGTCCTTTCATAGGTATAACGTATGCAATTTTTTAACACTTGTGCAAGAAGTTATGTTTTTATAAAATTGTTGTTCAGTTCAAGTGGTTTCAGTGGGCAGAATCATTCATTGAATTGTTTGACCTACTTAGCAATTGAATTTGATTTCATGTTGTTCATGAAAGTTGTAGGTCACATTCTGATATTTCATTTGGCATAAATCTTGTAATTTTTAGCAAAGGGAATGAGAAGTTATGGATTTTATAAAATGTTGCATTATTTTGACAAAATGTTGCACTGTTTTGAGGGGCATTGTGAAGGCAGTAACTTTGAGTGTATTTTTAACACCCTTAGAGGTAAAATTAGTTTTTGTGTCCTTCATAAAACTTGTAGATCTCTCTTTTCTCTATAAAATAGATACCAAGATTTTCCAATTTGGAGTTCGGAGCAAGGAGTTATGAATTGTTAAAGTTGAGATGTCGGAGGACGTTTGTTCCAGATCTGCCATTGTAGTGGCATAAGTCGACTTGCATCCTCAGACAAGTCGACTAGGACATACACGGTAGCATAAGTCAACTAGGAGTCTCAGGCAAGTCGACTAGGATTATATATTTTCCTTCTTTTGCCTATAACTTTTCCGTCTAACGTCCGATTGACCTGATTCTCGAGGCATCGGATTCGTGAAACATTGAATTTCATTTTATGAGAAATTGAGAATTTTTGGACGGAAAATTGATGTGGGTCTGGGTAATGGTTCTTTGGTCACTGTTTTATTTATTTTTAGACCTTTAGAGGCCCGAATTGAATAATTTCGATGCCGTTAGATTTCTAATTTTTAGATGGAATGTTTGTGATGGAAATTTTGGATTAAGGCAGGGAATATCATGAACATGCATTATACACATTTTAAATCGCTACATGTGCATTCGTAAATATTTCTGATTTGGACAATTGGTAATGTTTATATACTATAACTGTTATAGAGGCACGTTTGGAGCGTCGATCCACCGACGTTACTGAGACTTCCAGGTATTAGCTCGGAAGTACAGGTGAGTGACTGAGATGACTTTCTCTCAATTTCTATATGTTCACTGTGGAGATAATGGCGGGTTAGTATTTGTGATTGTTTCTGACTAGATTCCGGACAGATGGTCCGATGTAATGGGAGATTTGACATAGAAGTGTTCATGAGGGCTCTCCTACCCCTAAAAGTTTGAAGTATTGCATACCTAGAGGGCTCTCCTATTCCTAAAATGCGATTAACACATAATGTGCCCATATTGGGACAGTTCAGGCGCTCGGTCACAACACCATAATAAAATGAGAAAGGGGTCATATACGCATGCCATATGCATTTGAGTGAAAAATTTGATTGACTGAAAGGCAAAAATGCCTGATACTTGTTATTGTAATTGTGATATGCTGGAATGTGAACTTGCGAAATAATTGTGATATGCTAGAATGACTGTGATTTGCCTAAATACAATTATATGATACTTTTGAATGCGCAACTGTAAAATGACTGTGATTTGCGGCTGGAGTACAACTATGTGGTATTTCTGACTGTTCCTTGTGAAAATAGATGTGCACTAATGGTTATGTGATTAATGTGTTATATGAATTGGGTGAACCATCGATGATGGTTCCTCACTGAGTTCGCAAAACTCACCCAAAATTTGTAAATATTTTTCAGGACTCAGAAGAATACCCCGTTAGGTTCACGGGAGTATGTCTACTGCATTCAAATGAAGAATAGAGATCGGGATCAGTCCACGTCTGCATTAGTGTCATCCTTCTGTATTTCATAAAATTGTATTCCGCAAGCTCTGTAAATTAATACTTTGTATTTATAGCGGGCCCAATTTGGTTATGGATTGGTATACATTAAATGGTTGTTTTAAATTATTGTTGAATGTTTGTAATGATTGGGAATGACTGGAATGGTATACAAATTAACGCGGGCTCGATTTTCTAATGTTTTTCGCGCGTATGAATGTTTTAAAAAAAGATTTGATACTGAGTTTACTGAGTGATGTAGCACGCTACCCTCGCGGGGAACGGATTCGGATATCATCATCGATGTCGAGTTCGGGTCACGCGGGAGTGGGGTGCTACAATCTATTTCCAATTCCAATTCCAGTCGTACCTTAATCTCTACTAAGCTGTCTAGTCAATGTATATCTCATATGTTTTTGTCCATATCATGATTATACGCTTTCAAATCAACTACTATTGCAGAAATTTTCAAGTCATGGATCGACATTTAGCTCATGCAGCTATATTTATCTCTAGGTACACGAAATATATTACAACCAATTCCCTCTTGATCTCAATTGGGAACCTCTATTTCATATACTACCCAATCTCCAAATCCGAATGTCATACTTCACACTATACTTATTTTGTTTTCATTTATCACTGACGTGGATGACATTTTTTTTAAAGCATTTCAAATTTCATCTTCTTTTGTCTATATGATCATGGTCACTCATTGACATCATGTTGCTTAGCTCACATTAACCTTCAATACCATAATCCTATCGGGGTATGGTTAACATAATTAAATCCTTACCTAATTAAAGCTTCCAACTCCAACTCTTAACTTCTCCAATTACTTTACTTTCTCTCCTTTCTACTCTTCATGTACGGTTATCCCATGGTAAGAAGGTAAGAGGATTTAAGTTTGTAACCTTGGCAGGAGGGAAAAATTTTGCCAAAAATAATCTCATCATCTCATCCCATGTAGTAATTGATCTCGACTGCAAACTAGCCAACCATGCTCTGGCCTTATCCCTTAAAGAAAATGAGAATAACCTTAATCTCACCGCATCTTCCGAGACTCCATTTTGCTTGAATAAATCACAAATATCCAAAAATATCTCCAAATGAGTATTCGGATCCTCCAAAGGCAATCCTCCAAATTGAGATGCCCTCACCATGGATGTAATGCTGTGAGGAATCTCAAAACTCGCAGCTGTGATCGTCGGCCTTATAATGGGAGGCATGGATCTATTGTTGTGCCCCATTGTCAAATCCATCATAGTCAACTCCCTTCTCTCTTCACTATGTGGCATCAACCTTTCCTCGCACTGTTCCATATCTGAAAACTGCTCTTCTCTAGTCCTTTCTGCTGAAGTACTACTCCGAGCCAATCTGGTTTCCTTACGCAACCTGTGAGCAGTTTTTTCAATCTCAGTATCTAATAGCAAATTTTCGAGCTTTTGACCACGAGTGAGCATACACAAAATGGAATAAATAAAAAGCAAATAATAACAAAGCTAAGAATAAAAAATCATAATAAAAACACACCAAAATAAATAAATAAAACACACCGACGTAAAGTTGTCAAGCAAACAACAAAAAATGCAAATAAACAACGAAGCAAAAATTAAATCTGAGACAATTAACACCGTCTAATCTAATGAATCATAATAAGAAATTTATTCCCTGGAAACGGCACCAAAAACTTGTTGCGGTCTAAGCAAAACAATATAAATTAAATTCTATCTAGACCAATTAAAGGCAAGTGCACCCCGTCGACAAGTAATATAAATCGGTAAGAACCGGATATCATACCCAATGGAAAAATTTCCAATACATAAGACAATTAAATTAAACGATGAAAAATTACTTAGACGATCAAAAATTGATTGAATTGAAAATAAAATAAAATTAAGCAAGCACATTCAGAAAATATGAAAAATGCAAGGTATGAATTAAAACGACTAGATTTAATTAATTGACAAAAATCGGTTAAGGTATTAGATTTCAATTGGATTAGACACTAAAACTAAAATTGTCACGGTGGATTGATTTAGGAAATACTTCATTCAAGCAAGTCAAACTCAATGTTCATGGTGTTCCCTTCTCTTCTAAATCTGAGTCACTACTTGGTCCAAGATAATTCGGAATAAAAGGCGTTAAATACAATAAGCCTAAAATTAAGTTCATTAATCCTAGGTATCCTCACACAAGATCTTAAGGTTGGTCTACACTTAAGTCTCAAGTATGTCGCTTGATTAATTTTCCAACAAATTAAATCTCATTAGTTGTGGCATTCAATCATCTAAGGTCTTAATTTAGTGATCAAGCTAAATTAGGACAAAATATGTATTTAATCAAACAAAAATCAATACCACAAAAATTATCCTAATCCAATATCAATCTTAACCTTAACCGAAAAGAAAAACTTATTCACACATATTCATCAATGTAACGTAAATCATGGTCATAATATATGTTTGCATTGATTAAAACCACGCAATTAAAATAAATAAGGAATAATAAAAATAAATTAAGAAAACACCACTGCTTTTCTTCAGCTGCAGCGTGCTCCTTCAGCTCACGTTTGTTGTCCAGCTACCCGTATGTGAGTTTTAGAGTGTATGTGAGGGCTGTGAGTATTCAGTGGTTGATGGAGTGAGCTCTCCTTGGTGATGGTGTAACGTTGTGTGGCTTCCCCCTCCTGCTTTCTCGCTTTATTTCGTTACTCCTCCCAGCTGTCTTCGTGTGTGTTCTCCACCTGCTAAAGTGTTTTAATCTCCAGCAGCTGCTTTGATTGTTAGTGAAGGGAGTATGTGAGTGTGCGTCAATCCAGCGTTTTTAGAGGATGGGTGTGTTGTGAAGGATGGGGTTGTGTGCGTTGATGGAGGGCTGTTCAAAATGTCAGAGGATGGAGGCTATTTTTCTTGCTAACATGTGTGAGTTGAGAGTGTCTTTTGCTGTGTGTCTGTAACGTCAGTCCAGAGGAGTGTCCCAGCTACGTGCTTTTCATTTCTTTTTTTAGACACCCAGCTGCCATGTTTTGATTTTGTATGATTTGAGAATGTGTTTGAGGATAATTTCCAAGATAAGGGAAATTGTATGATTTGCATGAGTTTGAGTAAAAAAAATAGTTATAAGAAAAAGAAAGGAGAAGAAAAAAAAACTTTATACCGGATTTCGGATAGGTTAGTCTAGGTTTCCAACGCGATAGTTTATGAGATCTTTTTGCTCCCGGATGTCGGATCTGCTTTGTTAAGTTAATTAGTTTCGCTTTCGCTTTCAATTCCGCTTTGCTTTCGTTTTGTATATCCGATTCGTTGATTTCGCTTATGTTTTTGCTTCTGCCTTATGATTTCCGATCTGTTCGTTTCTTTCGCATTTGCATTCGTCCGTTCTTTCGCATTCCGTTATTCGATTTACTTTCGATTCGTTTGAGTTCGATTAAGCAATTTGTTTGTTTTGATCCGATTCGCTTTGATTTGTTTCCGTTTCGTTTTTATTCTGTTTCTGATTTGTTCGTATTCGATTCGACTTCGTATTCAATTCGCATTTCGTTCCTTCTTTGTGATCCGCTTTGTATGTTTGTTTCGCATTTTGTTATTCGATTCGCTTTCGGATTTGCTTTATCGGCTTGGATTTCCCTTTCGATTCGCATTTTTGATTTCGCCTTATATTCCGTTCCTTCGACCATTTCGTCTCGCTTTTTCGGTTAGGATCTGGTTTCCAGATCGGGTCCCAACACTGCCAGCTGAAGTGAAATAGTTATGGGTTTGGGCTCCGCCAATCCTAACTTCCTGAAAACAGAAAGAGGCAGTAAGTTAATGCTCACCCAAATCCATTAAAGCATTATCTATATTTAAATCACCAATAACACAAGGAATAGTAAAACTCCCTGGGTCCTTAAGCTTCGGTGGTAGCTTTCTCGACAATATGACTGAACACTCCTCATTCAGCTTCACCGTGGCATACTCGTCAAGCCTCCTCTTATTAGACAAAATTTCTTTCAAAAACTTAACATAAGAAGGCATCTGCGCTATGGTCTCAACAAAAGGAATGTTTATATGCAAGTTTTTAATATCTCGAGAAAATGATCAATTTGCTTATCTAATTGCGTACCTTTCAATCTTTGAGGATAAGGAATCCGAGGTCTTACCGGATGTGTAATGGGGTCAGCAAATAACCTTGGATGGTCCTCCTTTTCAGCTGGTGCTTTCGTGACCTCCTTGCCACTTTCCTGACTCTCATCTTCTTCACCCTTTTCCACTTCTTTATCCTTCTGCTTCTCTTGAACTTCTTCAAGCTGTCTGCCACTCCTCAATACAATAGCCTTTGCATGTTCTCTCGGGTTGGCCTCAGTAGTGCTAGGTAATGAGCCGGAAGGTCTTTCCTTCAACAAACTTGCAATCTGGCTCATCTGATTCTCCAAATGCCTGATAGAAGATTCTTGGTTCTACATCCTAACCTCGGTAGTGGAAATGTACTTCGAGAGTAGATCTTCGAGATAAGATTTCTCTGGTGGTACAAGATTAGGAGCTTTGAAACCTGGGGGTGGTTGTCTCTGAGCATTGATGACTGTGGTTGTGCCACCTGATCGTTCCGCCAAGAGAAATTTGGATGATTCCTCCACCCTAGGTTGTAGGTATTAGAATATGGGTCATCTCGATGTCTATTATAATTTCCTACATAATGGCCCTCTTCTGTCTCTTGAGCAAAAGGACTCTCGACTTGACATGCAGAAGATGCATCGGAATCTCCACCATAATGCTCACAAGCAGCACAACTCCTTAATGAAGAGCTAGCTCCTCCTCTCACGCTATGCATCAAATTATCCAGCTTCTTTGTCAAAACATCCATCTGAGCAGATAAAGCCACTGTATTGTCTACTACATAAGCTCCTGTAGGTCGTCTGGGATGCCTTTCTGTATGATATTGAAAATTGCTAGTGGCTATCTCATCAATCAACCTGTAGGCTTGATTTGGCGTTTTGCTCATTAAACTACCACCTGCAGCAGCATCTATGGTACTCCTGGTTGATGGGTTCATTCCTGTATAAAAAGTATTGACCTGTTGCCATGTGGATAACCCATGACTAGGACATTGTGTGTAACACCCCACTCTCGCATGACCCAAACCCGACATCGACGGTGATATCCGAGTCTGTGCCCTGTGAGGGTGGCGTGCTATATCACTCAGTTCGATGTTCTTAACCGCCAATTGCTAAACATATTTCTAGATCAGATAGTACACATACTTTATTTCATCAACATTCTTTCAGTCCTCAGTTTGAGCTTTCAAATCCCTTTTTGCACATATGTTGTTACTGTTCTATAACTAGTACGATTTCCTTTTTACTCCATATTAACTCGTCACTATACTCTTTGTATTTCACTAGATTGAGTAACCTAGTATTCGCATCTGTAGTACTTTGCTATGAAATGGTCTATTTAATATTGTTGCTAGGGACATTAGCTTTATTAAGACGAGTCCCTCTGCACAATTCCTTCAATCTATGTAACATCCCACCCCCGACGGGAAGGATAAAATAGTAATTGGGTTAAGGATGAGAGTGACTTGGACTAATTAGGATTGTTCATGCATACTGGTATTTGTGAACAGTGAATTTATGCACATGAAAAATAATTGTACATGCATTCATGATATTTCCCGGAATGGATCATTATGGGCTTCAAAATTTATTCGGAATGGATCATTATAGGTTTTACATTTTACGGAAATTATAGGAATTTTTCTGGACTTTTCCAGAGAAAATTTTCGGACCGGAAAAAATCGTCAATTAGTGAACCGGTTGGTTTTCAGTACCGTAATTTAATTATGTTCTTTTCTTAGTAGTTTGATGCATTAATTGAGAATTATTGTTCATTAAATATGAGTTATGATGTCTTGATTTCATGAAAACTATAGTTTGAGTTGTTGGGTATAAGGTTATGTTTGTGCATGACTTGATGAAGTTAGCATGAATCATGTGTTTTTAACTTGGTTTTAGCTTGATTTTGGATTGATTTTGATGACTACTATTGAATGGAAATTAAGAGTTAAGTGCTGCCAAATTGTGGCTATTGGTTTAAGTGAAAGTATTGATGATCTAGTGGCTGATTTCTTGTCCAATTGGTATGCTTATTGAAGTAGAATTGGATTTGGCATGATAGGAAGTGAATGGAGTAGCAAAGCTGGAAAATTGATTTTGTACCTATTGCAATGTTTTGATCATAACTAATTGTGTGGTTGAGCAAATGAGGTGAGGTTTGGACCAAATGAAACTTTAGTTGTTTGGATAAGATTTCTTATGAAATAAGTGTTGTCTAATTGTAGCTTTAAGATGTTGAATTTTGGTTTTGAAAGTGAACTATGGGGGCTGTGTGAACAGTATCCGGAATTGAAAATCTGAAACTTTGATGATTTTTCTAGATTGATTTAGGAGGAATCGCTGAAAATGGTATTAATGAAAGTTGAAGCCTATCTTGTTAATTTTCCATTTCCACTGATTTTGCAATTTTTAGATATGTATATTGTGAGTTATGACCTGTGAATGTTGGCTGTTTATGTGTATTATGTTGGAACCTAGCCATAAGTGTAGGTTTTGTGAGTATTGTGATTGGAAGCAAATTTAGAGATTTCTGTGATTTGAATTGGCTCAAGTGATCTTCTGGAAAGTTGTAGAGGAAGCAATTATCTTGAAAATGAGAGATACTATACTATTTTTGGATATTAGGAGTTATGAATTTTCAAAGATTGGACTTAAGTTAGGTCATTGACTAGTGATCAGGGCAGCCACTTGCATGACAGTTTTGAGTTTGTTATAGATAGAATTGGCTGTTAAGCCCTTCATTAGAAGTGTAGTATTCTATTTGTTCCTTTCATAGGTATAACGTATGCAATTTTTTGACACTTGTGCAAGAATTTATGCTTTTTATAAAATTGTTGTTCAGTTCAAGTGGTTTCAGTGGGCAGAATCATTCATTGAATTGTTTGACCTACTTAGTAATTGAATTTGATTTCATGTTGTTCATGAAAGTTGTAGGTCAAATTCTGATATTTCATTTGGCATAAATCTTGTAATTTTTAGCAAAGGGAATGAGAAGTTATGGATTTTGTAAAATGTTGCACTGTCTTGAGGGGCATTGTGAAGGCAGTAACTTTGAGTGTATTTTTAACACCCTTAGAGGTGAAATTAGTTTTTGTGTCCTTCATAAAACTTGTAGAGCTCTCTTTTCTCTATAAAATAGATACCAAGATTGTCCAATTTGGAGTTCGGAGCAAGGAGTTATGAATTGTCAAAGTTGAGATGTCGGAGGACGTTTGTTCCAGATCTGCCATTGTAGTGGCATAAGTCGACTTGCATCCTCAGACAAGTCGAATAGGACATACACGGTAGCATAAGTCGACTAGGAGTCTCAGGCAAGTCGACTAGTATCATATATTTTCCTTCTTTTGCTTATAACTTTTCCGTCCGACGTCCGATTGACCTGATTCTCGAGGCATCGAATTCGTGAAACATTGAATTTCTTTTTATGAGAAATTGGGAATTTTTGGACGAAAAATTGACGTGGGTCCGGGTAATGGTTCTTTGGTCACTGTTTTATTTATTTTTGGACCTTTAGAGGCCCAAATTGAATAATTTTGGTGTCGTTAGATTTCTAATTTTTAGATGGAATGTTTATGATAGAAATTTTGGATTAAGGCCGGAAATATCATGAACATGCATTGTACAAATTTTAAATCGCTACATGTGCATTCGTAAATATTTCTGATTTGGACAATTGGTAATGTTTATATACTATAACTGTTATAGAGGCACGTTTGGAGCGTCGATCCACTGACGTTACTGAGACTTCCAGGTATTAGCTCGGAAGTACAGGTGAGTGACTGAGATGGCTTTCTCTCAATTTCTGTATGTTCACTGTGGAGATAATGGCGGGTTAGTATTTGTGATTGTTTATGACTGGATTCCGGACAGATGGTCCGATGTAATGGGAGATTTGACATAGAAGTGTTCATGATGTGAAAATTGTGAATTGCTTGTGGTTAATTGTGATCAATTGTTTTACCTCGGATGTGACATAGTGTCTGTTGAAAATTCATTGACTGCTAAATTGGGCATATGCATTGCATACACAATTGACTGAATATTTGTATATGGAAAAGAGGCAAGAATTCCTTGTATACTGCGATTTACTGTAATCCAATCAGGTGATATTTTTGAATATGTTTTGTGAAATAGTTTGTGATATTACTGAATGTAAATTGGATGAATTACATTGATATATGAGAGTGTTAAATGTATACACGGATGCATCCATACATGAATGCATGCACAGATAATAACAGTTATGACCGGAGTAGCTACCGAGAGCTACAAGCTCACTGTATGAGAGCCTCAAGCTCGAAGGGAAGTAGTGCATACCCAGAGGGCTCTCCTACCCCTAAAAGTTTGAAGTAGTGCATACCCAGAGGGCTCTCCTACTCCTAAAATGCGATTAACGCATAATGTGCCCATATTGGGACAGTTCAAGCGCTCGGTCACAACACCATAATAAAATGGGAAAGGGGTCATATACGCATGCCATATGCATTTGAGTGAAAAATTTGATTGACTGAAAGGCAAAAATGTCTGATACTTATTATTGTAAGCATATGGTATTTCTGAATGTGAACTGGCGAAATAATTGTGATATGCTGGAATGACTGTGATTTGCCTAAATACAATTATGTGATACTTTTGAATGCGCAACTGTAAAATGACTGTGATTTTCGGCTAGAGTACAACTATGTGGTATTTATGACTGTTCCTTGTGAAAATAGCTGTGCACTAATGGTTATGTAATTAATGTGTTATATGAATTGGGTGAACCATCGATGATGGTTCCTCACTGAGTTTGCAAAACTCACTCAAAATTTGCAAATATTTTTCAGGACTCAAAAGAATACCCCGTTAGGTTCACGGGAGTATGTCTACTGCATTCAAATGAAGAATAGAGGTCGGGATCAGTCCACGTCTGCATTAGTGTCATCCTTCAGTATTTCATAAAATTGTATTCCGCAAGCTCTGTAAATTAATACTTTGTATTTATAGCGGGCCCAATTTGGTTATGGATTGGTATACATTAAATGGTTGTTTTAAATTATTGTTGAATGTTTGTAATGATTGGGAATGACTGGAATGGTATACAAATTAACGAGGGATCGATTGTCTAATGTTTTTCACGCGTATGAATCTTTTAAAAAAATTTGATACTGAGTTTACTGAGTGATGTAGCACGCTACCCTCGCGGGGAACGGATTCAGGTATCATCATCGATGTCGAGTTCGGGTCACACGGGAGTGGGGTGCTACAATCTATTTCCAATTCCAATTCTAGTCGTACCTTAATCTCTACTAAGCTGTCTAGTCAATGTATATCTCATATGTTTTTGTCCATGTCATGATTCTACGCTTTCAAATCAACTACTATTGCAAAAATTTTCAAGTCATGGATCGACATTTAGCGCATGTAGCTATATTTATCTCTAGGTACACGAAATATATTACAACCAATTCCCTCTTGATCTCAATTGGGAACCTCTATTTCATATACTACCCAATCTCCAAATCCGAATGTCATACTTCACACTATACTTATTTTGTTTTCATTTATCACTGACGTGGATGACATTTTTTTTCAAGCATTTCAAATTTCATCTTCTTTTGTCAATATGATCATGGTCACTCATTGACATCATGTTGCTTAGCTCACATTAACCTTCAATACCATAATCCTATCGGGGTATGGTTAACATAATTAAATCCTTACCTAATTAAAGCTTCCAACTCCAACTCTTAACTTCTCAAATTACTTTACTTTCTCTCCTTCCTACTCTTCATGTATGGTTATCCCATGGTAAGAAGGTAAGAGGATTTAAGTTTGTAAACATGAAAGGAAATCACTCAAGGTTGGAGGAAAATAACAATTAAGCCAAAATCGATGGAGAGACCAAAGAGGAAGATGGAGATTTCGGTTGGCTAAGGAAATAAGGAAAAAAATTCATCTTTCATGCGTTCAATAGGAAGAACCGAGAACACAAGCAAGCATTTAATGAAATGGGGATGTGTCACCATGACACATGTCTAATTTAAAGGAATAAAGACAAAAATTCAAGGAATAACTTTAATCAATTAATCCTAATATTAAAAACTACATCTTTAATACATTTTCAAAGGGTCCCACAGATAATTCCAAAATATTAAACCCAATAGCCCAAGCCCATTTAACAGAAAATTGCGGTACTGAAAACCAACCTGTTCGCCACTTGCCGATTTTTTCGGTTCGGAAATTTTCTCCGTAAAAGTCCAGAAAAATTCCTATAATTTTCGTAAAATGTATAACCTATAATGATCCATTCCGAATAAATTTTGAAGCCCATAAACCACATTTCCAAAATAAAATCCCATGTAGGCGCAAATACCGGGAAATATCATGAATGCATGTACAGTTTTTTTTATGTGCATAAATTTACTATTCACAAATACTAGTATGCATGAACAATCCTAATTAGTCCCAGTCGCTCTCATCCTTGACCAAATTACTATTTTACCCTTCCCGTCGGGGGTGGGATGTTACATTGTGTCAACATATCCCGAAATTGCTCCCAAGCTTCATATAAACTTTCATTTTTATATTGAGTGAAGGAAGTGATCTCCTTCTTCATCTTTGCAACCTTGGCAGGAGGGAAAATTTTCGCCAAAAATAATCTCATCATCTCATCCCATGTAGTAATTGATCTCGACTGCAAACTAGCCAACCATGCTCTGGCCTTATCCCTTAAAGAAAATGGGAATAACCTTAATCTCACCGCATCTTCCGAGACTCCATTTTGCTTGAATAAATCACAATTATAAAAAAATGTCTCCAAATGAGTATTCGGATCCTCCAAAGGCAATCCTCCAAATTGAGATGCCCTCACTATGGATGTAATGCTGTGAGGAATCTCAAAACTCGTAGCTGTGATCGTCGGCCTTCTAATGGGAGGCATGGATCTATTGTTGTGCCCTATTGTCAAATCCATCGTAATCAACTCCCTTCTCTCTTCAGTATGTGGCATCAACCTTTCCTCACACTGTTCCATCTCTGAAAACTGCTCTTCTCTAGTCCTTTCTGCTGAAGTACTACTCCGAGCCAATCTGGTTTCCTTACGCAACCTGCAAGCAGTTTTTTCAATCTCAGTATCTAATAGCAAATTTTCGAGCTTTTAACCACGAGTGAGCATAAACAAAATGGAATAAATAAAAAGCAAATAATAACAAAGCTAAGAATAAAAAATCATAATAAAATACACCAAAATAAATAAATAAAACATACCGACGTAAAGTAGTCAAGCAAACAACAAAAAAATGCAATTAAACAACGAAGCAAAAATTAAATCTAGGACAATTAACACCATCTAATCTAATGACTCATAATAAGAAATTTATTCCTCGGCAACGACACCAAAAACTTGTTGCGGTCTAAGCAAAATAATATAAATTAAATTATATCTTGATCAATTAAAGGCAAGTGCACCCCGTCGATAAGTAATATAAATCGGTAAGAACCGGATATCATACCCAAGGGAAAAATTTCCAATATATAAGACAATTAAATTAAACGATGAAAAATTACTTAGACGATCAAAAATTGATTGAATTGAAAATAAAATAAAATAAAGCAAGCACGTTCAGAAAATATGAAAAATGTAAGGTATGAATTAAAACGACTAGATTTAATTAATTGACAAAAATCGGTTAAGGTATTAGATTTCAATTGGATTAGACACTAAAAATAAAATTGTCACGGTGGATTGATTTAGGAAATACTTCACTCAAGCAAGTCAAACTCAATGTTCATGGTATTCCCTTCTCTTCTAAATCTGAGTCACTACTTGGTCCATAGATAATTCGGAATAAAAGGCGTTAAATGCAATAAGCCTAAAATTAAGTTCGTTAATCCTAGGTATTCTCACACAAGATCTTAAGGTTGGTCTACACTTAAGTCTCAAGTATGTCGCTTGATTAATTTTCCGACAAATTAAATCTCATTAGTTGTGGCATTCAATCATCTAAGGTCTTAATTTAGTGATCAAGCTAAATTAGGAAAAAATATGTATTTAATCAAACAAAAATCAATACCACAAAAATTATCCTAATCCAATATCAATCCTAACCTTAACTGAAAAGAAAAACTTATTCACACATATTCATCAATGTAACGTAAATCATGGTCATAATATATATTTGCATTGATTAAAACCACGCAATTAAAATAAATAAGGAATAATAAAAATAAATTAAGAAAACACCCCTGCTTTTCTTCAGCTGCAGCGTGCACCTTCAGCTCACGTTTGTTGTCCAGCTACCCGTATGTGAGTTTTAGAGTGTATGTGAGGGCTGTGAGTATTCAGTGGTTGATGGAGTAGAGCTCTCCTTGGTGATGGTGTAACGTTGTGTGGCTTCCCCCTCCTGCTTTCTCCCTTTATTTCGTTACTCCTCCCAGCTGTCTTCGTGTGTGTTCTCCACCTGCTAAAGTGTTTTAATCTCCAGCAACTGCTTTGATCGTTAGTGAAGGGAGTATGTGAGTGTGCGTCAATCCAGCGTTTTTAGAGGATGGGTGTGTTGTGAAGGATGGGGTTGTGTGCGTTGATGGAGGGCTGTTCAAAATGTCAGAGGATGGAGGCTATTTTTCTTGCTAACATGTGTGAGTTGAGAGTGTCTTTTGCTGTGTGTCTGTAATGTCAGTCCAGAGGAGTGTCCCAGCTACGTGCTTTTCATTTCTTTTTTTAGACACCCAGCTGCCATCTTCTTTCACGCCCATAATCACGTCTTATCAGCCTCCTCAAGCCACCAATCGACTGTTTTTAAACCATGCTAAGCTCACTGCAACTGAAGTGACAAATTAACATTGCTTAGTTTCTCCACCATTCACGCACCTCACGCCTAACTCTTCCATTGTTTTTTTTTCAATCTTACGCCACCAGCACTGCTATCTTCTTTACTGTCGCAGCTATCTTCTTGTATTTTTTATGTTGAAAAATCTCCAACTCACGCACGCTTCCCAACTATTTGTCATTTCTTTGTTTATGTTAATGCCATTCTTTTCTTTTTGTTTGTTGTATAATGAATGTCAAACTTTGCTTCACGCCTAACCACAATCCTTCTTTTATCTCTTTGCTGCCAGCTGACTTTTGTTCTCTTGTTTTTTTTTCCTTTAATGTTTTAGCCTCTTCTTCATGCAAAAAATGTTAACATTTTCTCTTTTTTTTTGATATCCTCCCTTTCTTTTAGAGCTTTCCTTGCTTTAGGCTTCCAAATATAATGTGCACCTAAAATTAAAACAAATAATTATTAATTAATATAATTTAAACATTAAATTGACAATAATTTAGTAAATTATGTCTCAAAAATTAATATAAAAATGTCAATTAACACGAACCTGTTTACCAAAGGCTTAAGTGTTAACAAGATTGAAAGTTTTTGTCATCTGCTAAGCATGACGAAAAGAATAGAAGCTGGTGTGGTGTTGAGGGGGAGTATTGACGGATTCACGTACATGGATACTGTTTACGTGCATGAATACTGTTTATTACTGTTCAACACCAGCACTTATTGAGTTTATCGCCATTGTTTATTATATAGTTTTGTTGTTACCGAGTATCTAGCTTAGTAGGTTGTTAATAGTGAGTCTGTCATGCTAACGTGCTCCTATGAGAGTAGAAAATGTTGGAATTGTAAGCCCATAAATAGGTAATCATTTCATTGAATAAATTATTCCAATTCTTTGTCCTTCGTTTCCTTTTCTGCCTAATGTTTGTCGGAAGTTGTTCCCTCTCACATATTTTGTATTGTTAAAAGATGGGGCTCGAGAGTACATTGATAAACGAGGAGGATTTTTTTATTTTTGGTCGAAAAGTAGTTAGCGATTTCTAAGCCACAGATAATCTGAAAGGACAAATCTGTGCACAAGGCTTTCTCTTCTACCAGGGTCAGAAAAGGGTCTTTGTTTAATTTCCCATGTGACTGAAGCCTTTGTTTAACGCTTTAGAATTTCGATGTCGTAGGTCATGATCGCATCGTCTTTTAGCTTTAGCTTTAGCTTTAGGGGTCATTCAATTAGTTTCTGATGCCTAAAGTAAAGCATTTATAAAATACTTTACTTTAGGTGTCATTCAATTATTCTTAATATTTATCTAATGCAATGAAATACTCTTAATATAATGTTGTTCTATTTTTTAGAAACATTTATTAAAGATATATGAGGATGGATGAATTTAACTAAATTTCAGCCTGCTAATTTCTAATTTTAAATCCTCATTTTAAAACCCAAACATAACCTTTTATTAAAAACATTAATTCTTATAATATTTTAAAGTTTTTAATTATTATATAAAATATTGAGAATTTATTAAAGTTAAATAAATTTATAAATTTATTTTCAAAAAAACATAATCTTATAAAATAATATATGTAACTATTAGTTATTATTAATAATAGATTAAGATAGATAAAAATATTTTAATAAAATTTGAAAATTTTATAGAACTACTAAATAATTTTAAAAGATATTGAACTAATTTTGTGAATTAAAGTTATTATAAATCACTTATAAATATTGGATTTGGCCTTTAAAATTTAATTTACGAGAAATAATATTTATAACAAATGTTTTATTTAAATAACTCTTTAACTCACTTGTATTTTATAATTGAATATAATATATTATTGTTGTTGTTATTATTATTATTATTTGTTAATATGCAATGAAATGAAATATTTTTCACGTCGTTTTCTTTTTAACATAAAACTGATATTATTTTCACTGTATTTGGTACTCTTATTTTAAATATTTAAGCAATTGTCATTGAAAGAAACAAAATTGTTGCAAAAAGTATTTAACGATGAAAAAAATCCTCGAAAAAGTCTGGTAGTTAAAAATTATCTGCGACGTTTTAAAGAGATCATCACCTAAAAGATTTTGTTACACTTTGTTGGTAATAAGAATATGAGACGAGAGGTCGCATATCACTTATTGTCATGTTTAATTTGGGTAGGTGAAGGTAATTAGCTTTGTTAAAGTAGGCCTATGACGATTCGTTTTCATAGTAGAATATGTTTAGCTGTAGAAGTTAAAGCGTAACTAAATGTTATTAAAGCTGATCTAGAAATCGTAGGTAAAAAGATTTGGTGACGAATTTATATTTGTAATTAAAAACTTTTAGTGAGGAATATTTATTTTAATTTAACTTCCTTATTACTGATTTAATATTTAATTATAATTATTAACAACATTTTAATTCATGTTATTATTTTTAACATGATTTGAATTATAATTTATTCACATTTTGTAATTATTGTTGGTGACATATTATTTAAATAATAATAAATGTTTATTTTATTTTAAAATAAATTAAAAAAGTTTCATAATTAAATTGAAACATTTTTAATTTAATAATAAATTAAATTGAAACTATCGAAGCGTAAAAAAAATTTAATGTTGAGTTTAATTTATATAATAAATCAATTTACCTAAAGAATAACATAAAATATTAAAATGCTAAAGCAAGGAAAACTCATGGGGTCAAAGTTTTCAGAAAGAAGTCGATAAGTTGTGGTGTTACCCACAAGACTTCAAATATCGGATTCTTGTTTGTTAACTAATGCATGGAGTGTTGTTGCTAGACATTTTTTATTATTAGGTTGCGTCCGCTCTGTTTCGACATTAATGGCTTCCTCTTCTAGTGAGGGAACGCAAGTGGAGAAGTAATCCACTTATGAAAGACAATCTTTAATCTTCTGCAGCACAGACAACAATTTTTTTTTTTGGTTAAGACTACTTCAAGTCGATTGATTATCTTCAATAATGCATATAAGCTTTCGAAAGGCCATTTTCTATTATTACATACCGTCCACCCTCTTGATTCAACGGTAATGGCTTCTTCTTCATCTTCTTCTTCTTTCAATACTACTATGAATAATACTTCTTCTTTGACCTCCCAACCATGTAAGTACGATGTCTTCTTGAACTTCAGGGGTGAAGACACTCGTCGCAATTTCATCAGCCATCTCTATGCTGCTTTGTGCCATAAGAATCTCCAAACCTTCTTTGACGATGATGAACTCAAAAGAGGAGAAGAAATTGCTCGGTCACTTCGCCAAGCAATCCAAGAATCCACTGTTGTTGTCCTCGTTTTCTCAAAAAACTATGCATCTTCCAGTTGGTGTCTTGATGAACTTGCAGAGATCATCCAATGTCATGAATCCCACGGACAGATTGTCCTACCTGTCTTTTACGAGGTAGATCCATCCCATTTAAGGAAACAGTCCGATGATGTTGCAGCAGCTTTTGTAAAACACGAGCAAAATCCCAAGAACGCACACAAGACCCAAGGTTGGAGGAATGCGTTGACCACAGCCACCAATCTATGTGGGTTTGATTCTAAGGACTTCAGGTATGTTGTAGTTTGTATGGTCAATTTAAGTAAAGGGTTATTTGCTTTTCATTCATTTATATTGTGTTTCATAATTGGCAGGAATGATCATATGCTTATTAACAAAATAGTTGAAGATATTTTGGAAAAATTGAATCAATCCATGACATGGGATGGCTATGAGAATTTGGTTGGAATGGACTCGCGCATTAAGCAAATTAAGAAGGCATTTACTATTACGCCATTGGAGGTTTGTGTTTTAGGAATTTGGGGGATGGGTGGCGGTGGTAAAACTACTATAGCTGAAGTCATATATAATATGATGTCCATTCAATTCCAAAGTTGTTGTTTTGTACATAACGTGAGGCAACAAGCAGAAGCTGGTGGCTTGATGAAATTACAGGAAGAACTTATTTCAAAAGTGTTGGGTGAGGAAAATCCAGCAAAATATATGTTCAGTGCTGGACCTAGACCATTTCTTAAAGCAAGACTTTGTCGTAAGAAGATATTAATTGTTCTTGACGATGTGGATAATCCACTACAAATAGAGTCTTTGATTGGAGATCCATGTTGGTTCGGTTCGGAAAGTATGATTCTCATCACTAGTCGAGATAAGCAAGTATTTGAAAGAAGGGCTAATTTTATATATAAAGTTGAACTATTAAATGATGATGAAGCCCTTCAACTTTTCACAATGAGTGCCTTGAAGCAAAAATATGCAGGAGATAATTATGCTTCCTTGTCAAATTCAATTATTAACTATGCACAAGGCAATCCTTTAGCTTTGAAGGTTTTGGGCTCCTCTCTAGTTGGGAAAAAGGAAATGGAGTGGAAAAATGCAATAAATCAATTGCTAGAACTTCCTAACAATGACATTCAACGAGTTCTACAGACTAGTTACTATGGGTTAAATAGGGTGGAGAAAGATGTCTTTCTTGACATTGCATGCTTTTTCAAAGGAGTTCACAAAGACATCATGAGTAAGATATATAAAAGCAGTAGATTCAATATCGATATAATAATATGTGCTCTGGTAGATAAGTGTCTTTTGACTATTTTCGGTCAAAACATGTTGGAAATGCATGATTTATTACAAGAAATGGGAAAAGAGGTTGTTCGTCAAGAAGCAAAGTATCCGAACCAACGTAGCAGATTATGGGACCCTGAAGATGTTTATGAAGTATTTGCCGAGAATAAAGTAAAATCCTAAATTTATTTAAAATAGAACTCTATATTATTAGTAATCTCTTATACTATTTGATTTATTTTAAATATGTTGTTTATTGTTATGTTAACTTATGTAGATATTTGGCTATTGTTTGTTAGGAAGCTGAAGCAGTGGAAAGCATAAATCTTGACATAAATAAGATAAAGGAGATAGATTTAAATCCAAAAGTGTTCATGAAGATGCCTAATCTTAAGTTTCTCAATTTTTATCAAAGTTCTGAAGAAATAAGTAATCTACATCTCTCTCAAGGTCTTGATTATCTTCCCAATAAGTTAAGGTATTTACGATGGGATAAGTATCCATTGGAATCTTTTCCGCCTAATTTTCAACCAGAGAATCTTGTGGTGCTTAGATTAGACTACAGCAACATAAAACAATTATGGAGCAGAGCCAAGGTACTTAACTTACATATTGCTTAATATTTTAGTCTTTTGTTCCTTCTTTTTAATAAAAGTTGAAAGTATTATTAGATTAGACTTAATAATGTCTTCTGGTATTTTTGTTAACTACAGGAAGATTTAGTGGCATCTCAAGAGACAAATGGAATGTTGAGTATGATTGTTAATGGTTTTCGGAGTTTGTTTAAAGTTCCTTCCTTCATTTATGGAAATCAGTTGGGCAAGTTAACTTCCTTAAGTTTGGTAAACAACAAAAGTATAACTCATTTACCAACTGGTAGAAGTGATTTTCTAGAAGCTCTTGATTGTCTTGATCTTAGTGGATGTGAAAATTTGATTACCTTTCCAGAAATTTCAAGCAGCATAGAAACGTTATACTTAAATTGGACAGCCATAAAAGAGGTACCTTCATCATCAGTTGAACTCCTCAACAAATTAAAGAAATTGGAAATGAGGGATTGTAGAGAACTTGAAAGCCTTCCAAACAATTTTTTTAACCAATTAACATCTCTCACAGAACTTTATCTAGAGGGATCCTCACGGTTGAAGGCGCTTCCTGAAATTTTAGAGCCCATGGATAATTTGGAGCGTGTCAACTTAACGGAGACAGCCATAGAGAAGTTCCCATCATCAATTGGCAATCTCAAAGGGCTCCAAGAGTTACAGATATCCTTTATAAATTTTGAAAATTGTTTTGTAGGAGACCACCAAGCGTTGGCTTTGTCGTCGAAAGGTTTCTCTTCATTACAAAGCTTATTTGTTTACAAGTGTAATTTAAGAGAATTGGATGAGTACTTGTGCTTTCCATCTTCCATAGAAGGTCTATATTTGACTGAAAATAGCTTTGAGAGAATCCCTGCAACCATCAAACAACTTTCAAGGTTACGATATCTCGATATAAGAAAGTGCGAAAGGCTTCAATCCTTGCCAGAACTTCCATCGAGTGTGTTTGCTGTATTCGCAGAAGATTGCGGATCACTTGAACAAATATGGACCCTTAAACAGCTACCCCTTGACTCACAAAAAGAACAAACATGGCTGCCCTATAATATCTTCACCTTTTCGAATTGCTTAAAGTTGGATGAAGATCAATGTCAGGCTATCGCAAGCACACTGTTGAGGAATCATGTAACAACTTTTGCAAGAAATCAAATGCAGAAACCATTGGTATGTAACTCTCTTTCTTTATTTGGGTCTTTATAATCATTAATTTGAGTTATAAATTTGTGCTGTCAGGAGACTTTTCTAATGCTTTATCCTGGAAGTAGAATACCAGAGTGGGTTAGGCATCAAAGCATGGGTGATTCCATTCAAATCCACCTTCCTTCTCATTGGTTTAATAATCTCTTTGTGGGATTTGCTTCGTATGTGTGCGTTGATTCTGTTAGAGAAAGCTTCCTTCTTACACATTATTGCTATTTTGGAGACAATTACCGTTCCTCCAACGCTTATTCTGAGCAGTTGTACGTTGAAAGAAAGGATACAGAGCATGTGTTTGTCCTGATTAGTAGACAATTTTTTGAATGGATACGTAGATATGATGATAACTTTGAAGAGGATGTAGTCTTTTTTAAATTAAACAGCTCAGTGAAGAATGGAATCAAAAGCTGCGGGATTATTCCACTGTATGCTCAAAAAGATGAGGATGATATCTGCGTAACATTCGACTTTCCAAATTTGGAAGTGCCCAGGTTGAAAATCGAAGAAGTTCAATGAAATTAAGAGGTCGCAACTTGAAGTTCAATGTTCCCACCAGGTGAGTTATACATGTTTTGTGTGTTCTAAGTTTTCATAAAATAAAACTGACGTTAAGGGGAACTACTAAATCTGATTTTTTGAGTACAAGTTTTTATTTTTCTATATCTCTTATGTTCTCCTGATTGAGCATAACAAAAGTTGCTAAGTCTTACAGATCAACGATATAAGATCTCGAAGATGGATGGTAAGATAGATTGCTTCAAAATGTGTGAAGAAAAGCAAACCCTTAGGGTTCTTGCAAATTTTTCCTCCAACTTTGGGCTCTAAAATGTTGGGACTTGGTAGGTCAAGAACTCGCTCCTTTTTACACAGGACCCAAAAGTGGCAACTGAAACCACCCCAAAACTGGAATGTATTATATGTAGCTTTAACAGTTAGTCTATTCATTTTGAATTATTCCTCTAACTAGAATGTCGTTTGTTATATTGGACTTGGATATATTACTGACTTTTAAAGCCCCTTTCTCCTTTTGACTTGTCAAATTGACTTCTTGTCCTGCTTTAACTCTCTTGCTTTCCCAAACCATTTAGCACACTAGTTAGATGTTTTTTCTCATACCCAGAACATTTCCTCTTCAATTATAAATGTTTTCTAGTATGAAAAACGTTTGATTTCGTCTATAAAATGGCCTTGTTATGATTTCTTTTAAATCGATTTTATGAATTTCTGCCAAAATTAAATCTCTTTGGTAACCTCTAACGAGAAAGTTGTTTGATTTCATATGGCATAGGTCGGAAGTTTCAATTTTCACTTTGAGGTACCTTACTTCTCTTTCTACATATCTCTAAAATATTTGGCAAATCACATAAAAGAGCCCCCTGTGATATACTTGATTATTCATCTTAGCCCCTGAGTTTTTGATTCGTTAACTTTGACCCCTTTGTTTTGTATGCTCATTCAAGACACTCAATTGGGCTCTTTTCGGACAAATTTAACCTTCAACTTCATTCACGTTAAGTGGTAACGATAGTTAATACACCTATTTCATTCAATACACCTTGAAATACAGACAATCAGGTGTTTAAAACATAATAGAACACTACTTTAACGTCTGATGAAATAGAGAGAAAGCAAATAAAATATCATATTCACTTTTTTTTAGGGCCAAAAACCCTAAACTCACGTTGAACATACAAGATATACCTTTTCGATTGGGGGAAACAAACATTGGAGTGGGGGAAAAGATCAGATCGTAGGAGAGAATCAGACGGTGTTAGGGTTTTGGAGAGGAAGAAAAGATGAGATCGTGCGTTCATGGTGACAAGGGTTTTGAACTTCGAAGAAAGTGATCTCGTCAGCGCTATTGGATTAAAAAGGTAAGCTTCACTCATCTTCAAGATTTACCTATTCGAAATGGAAAGTGATCTCGTCAGTGCTATTGGATTAAAAAAAGGTAAGCTTCACTCATTTTCAGGATTTACCTTTTCGAAATGGAAAAGTTCGACTCATTCTCTATGGGTATTCCACATCTTGGTTGTTTTCTGTATAGATTTTCAAAATCATTGTCTAACAATGCATTGTTTACGTAATGAAGCAAATCATTGTCGAAATCATTGTCTAATAAGCTTTATATCCCATGTGTTCCCACATCATGTCTAGTTTTTGCCAACATGTGGACCCAAAGTCTTGAAATAGCTTCCTGTAAGTAGGAGATATGCCTTTGTTTATGTAGTTTAATTGGCATGTGGTCCCTAAAATAATGCATTATGTGTTAAATATTAATGTGTTCCCACATCATGTCTAGTTTTTGCCAATATGTGGACCCAAAGCAATAAATTGCTTCCTGTAAGTAGGAGAGATGCCTTTGTTTATGTAGTTTAATTTGGCATGTGGTCCCAAAAATAATGCATTGTTTACGTAAATATTAATGTGTATTTGTAGGATGAATCAAAAGGCACAATATATAGTGGAGATACATTATGGTGGTACGTATGAGATCAAAGGCAGATGCAAGAAGTATATCGGTGGTGACACATGTTTAATGGAAGTAAACAATCTAGACATGTTGGGTTACTACAGGTTCATGAGGGAAGCAAAGAAGTTTGGCTTTACAAATGTTGCAGGAATGCATTATCTGCATCCTGAAAAAAGCCTTGCTGATGGTCAAAGATTGTTATGGGACAATGACAGTTTCCTGGACATGTGTAGGCTATTAAGGAAGTACAAGCTTGTTTCTGTTTATGTGGAGCACATAGTGCATTCCCATGAAGTTATTGAACAGTTGGATGGACCTGAGACTAATGAGGCAGAAGACATTGATACTAGAGGTAGTGTTGGGCAAGCTGCAACTTCCACTACTAATGCTAGAGCAATGGATGCATGTTTAGGAATTAGAAATGTGGAAAGTGGTGGTGTGGAAGGTGGTGGTCATGGAGCTGGTGAAGAAAGCGATGGTGATATAGATGAACATGCTTGGTATGATGATGAAGAGGATTTGGTGGATGTGACAGTGCAATGTGAAGAAGAAGATGATGATGAATCCCAAGTAGCTAGGAGTAATGTAAGGGAGTATGTTAGAATAAGAGATGAGGATGGGAGTGATGCTGATGAGGAAATACCTGTTAAAGTTGTTGGTGAAGTTGACAATATGGATCATCAAGGCCAGGATGAAGCTCAAACAGATGGTGCTATTGAAGGTTTTGGTGGTGATCATGATGATGAAATAGATTCAGAGGAAGAATGTGATGGCAACGTACTAGGATATGAGAGTGATTATCCTAACTCAGAGGATCCAGGCAGTTATAGCTCAAGTGATGAGGATGGTGAAATGGCTTTGAGGAGAGAGGGGAGGACAGTATTTTATGATCCAAAAGCTCCAATTCCAATTTTTCTGTGGGTATGGTTTTTGAATGCCAAAAACAATTCAAAGATACTGTTAAGAAATGGGCCTTGATCAAAAGATACGCATTAGGATATGTTAGGAATGAACCAAGGAGAGTGAGGTACAAATGCAAGTCAAAAAGTATTGGTATGGGTGGCCAGAGTAGATGTCCATTTGTTCTTCATGCTAGTTTCAACCAAGAAGAACAATTCCAAATTAAAACTTTTAAGAACAAGCACAGATGTTTTGGCACAAATCACATAGAGCTGATGAAAAGAAAAGATATAAAGAAATTGGTAAGGGAGAGAATCTTAGAAGAGCCAAGGATAACTCATAAGAGATTGATGGGTTATGTCCGAAGCCATTTTCTTTTGAATGTATCTGAAGTCATGATGGGGAGGATAAAAAGAGAAGTGATGGAGGAGGTCAATGGTGGATTTGTGGCTGAGTATGGAAAATTGCATGATTATGCAATTGAATTAGAACGGAGCAATGAAGGAACAACTACGTATGGTGGTAGATGATAATAATGCTGATAAGATACCATATTTCAAAGCATTCTATGTATGCTTCCAAGCTTGTAAAGAGGGATGGAAAGATGGATGTCGGCCAATAATTGGCATTGATGGATGCTTTCTGAAGCATAGGTGTAGGGGACAGTTATTAACTGCCATTGGTAGAGATGGAAACAATCAAATGTTTTTGATTGCATGGGCTGTAGTTGACTTGGAGACTAAGAAGACATGGAAATGGTTCCTTGAGCACTTGGTATTAGACTTGGAGATTCTTGTGACGGCGGCAAGGATTGACTATCACATCGATATGCAAAAGGTATGTGTGATATTAACCTTTTTGTCTTTGGTTTCTTGTAATTTAATGAATGTTGATTAGAAATGATATCATGTATGTAGGGAATTATTGCAGAATCGATGTCGTTTTGCCAAATCTTGAGCATAGGCAATGTGCAAGGCACATATATGCCGCTGGCAAAAAAGTGGAAAGGTGAGGAAAGGAAAATTCAGTTCGGAATTGTGCAAGGCCACTTTTGTTCAACAGTTTAAAAAGGAGTTAGAGGAACTTGATAAGATGGGTAAGGGGAGTGTTGAAGATGCTTTGAGTTATGGTGAAAGATCATGGTGCAAGGCCTTTTTTAGCTTTGAGCCTAAGTGTGACATTGTCGACAACAACCTTATCGAGACTTTTAATGGGTGGATTTTGCCTACAAGGACCAAGCCTATTATTTCAATGCTTGAAGAAATTAGAATTATGGTGATGACTCGTATTCATGTTAAGAGAGAATTTGCCGCTAGGTGGAGAACTTTTATTGCTCCAAGGATAGTTAAGGTGCTAGAGAAGAATAAGAAAGAATCATTTAATTGGCAATTTCATTTTAATGGAGATGATGGATATGAAGTTTTTCAAGGAGAGACAAAACACATTGTCCTTACCACAAATGGCACTTGCTTATGCAGATCATGGGAGTTGATTGGGATCCCTTGTATTCATTGCATTCCAGCACTATATAGAGAGGGGGTAGATCCTGTGTTAAAAGTGAATGCTTACTACCACAAGGAAACTTATATGAAGGTGTACAGTCATGTAATTTGGCCAGTGAGAGGACAGATTTTTTGGGAGACAAGTGGTAAGCCAGCACCTCTACCACCTGTTATTGAGAAGAAGCCTGGAAGACAAAAGCAAAATAGAAGGAAGGATAAAGATGAACTAAAGAAGACTGGTACGATATCTAGAAAAGGTGGGATGAAGAGTTGCAAGAACTGTGGTGAAATTGGGCATAACTCAAGGACTTGTAAAAAACCAAAGAAGGTTGCTTTTGAACAGGTTGAGTGTTTACACATATTGTGTGTTTTTTTTGAAATAAAGTTTGCTTAACTCCATTGAACTTGATAATATTTTGTTTGTTTGTTTTGCAGAATCGTAGCAGTGATACCATAGCTGGTGAAACAAGTACTCAGACCAAAGACAAAGGAAAACAGATTGTTGAGGAAAAATCAAAGCCTAAAAAACAATCCAAGAAAGGTATTCCAGCTATAGTAAAAGACATTCATGGAGAAAGACCTAAAAGAAAGGTATTCAATTATATGTTTCGGCATGGAAATGGTTAGTTGCTGGACAGTCTCATATTTTTACTTGTTACTATTACAGAGTGGCCTTCAGGAGACATTGGTACCTGCAGCAAATAAGGGTAAACCATCTGCAACAAGCTATGATCCTAGTTTTGGTACTCATCCGGCACTAAATAAATGAGGTTTAAAGTGGCAAGACAACCCAGCTATCACATTAGCATATCTTCAACAGCAAAAGGTTGTTAGGCTTCATCAAAGGAAAATGTCTTCAAACCAAGCAAGTGAAACCCCTTCAACACAAGCTAGTGCCACAAATGGATCCAATTGACGCAGAACTTTTGATTGTAATCATTGATGTTTAAGTTATCATTTTTGCAGATTCTGTTTTTGCATGTTTAATCCTCGTGTATAGTTGCTTGAAGTTTATTCTTCTGATGATCTGTTTCTAATGTTGTTTATATGGCAGTTTATGATGTGCACAATTATAGGGCTCATCATTTATTTATTCTTCTGATGTTGCTAAATGTTGCTTATCATTTATTCTTCTGATGATCTCGTGTATAGTGCACAATTATAGAACATCCTTCTCTATATTTTTTTTATAAGGTTACATTTTTCACTTGCAATAGGGCATTGGGTTACATTTTTCTAAGATGTATGAAACATTTTACTAGAGAATCCAAAATCTTGCTAAACATTTCACTGATAACACTCTTAAATTAACTTTCTTTCTACAGCATGAGATGAATATGTATGGTACAAAAAAAGAAAGAATCTTTAAGGAACAACTTAAATAGTAATTATGATAAATTGAAAACATGAAATTGTACAATCTGGAAGGTCATTAAACACAAGATTGTAATTCTCATTCCTGGCCTTCCTGGAAACAAAAAGAGGAATACATACATTTACACACTCAACTACATTCTTGTCATGAAAATGGTGATAAATCTGATAAATCAATAGCGCAGTGAACTCAATAATATAGGATAGATTGAGCCAACAATCAAAGAATTCATCACTTAAGGATTTCTTACAATCATCATATTACAGTGATTATGCAACAACCAAAACATGTTCTTTGATAGTTGTGCCTTCAGCAGCAGTCTACATACATTAAGGCCTTAGAATTTATTCAAAATGTCCATAATAACCATCCCCAGAAAGACTCCAATGGCAAAGCCTAAAAATGTAAGGCTCCATGCCATGTCTGTATGCAAAGTGTGAACATCATTGACTGCTTCATTTGGTGGAAGTGTGAATGGAGTCGGCATGGCGGATGGTGCATTGCTGGTAGTAGCAATGTCTTCAATGCGACGAGCTGGCATCAATGGATCCAGGACATAAGCACTTTTGTGCTTCATCCAATGTCCGATACCCCTTGAATCGTGCATTCGGAAACCCTTGAGTAGCCAATTTGACATCATCCCAATTGGTAAAAATACCAACTTGGCGTCCAACAAAGACCACATAGTAGTTGTATCTGCCCATCGGTACGTACCTGAAAATGATTCATATATAACCAGTAATCACATATGAGAGTGATGATCACTACAAGAGTTGAGAGAAGGACCAATTGAATACTTGAATATATTTACAAGAGTTCGAGACTTTATATGATTTAATTCACTTAAAGAGTAGAATAAGGTTGTTTAGAAGTTACTTAACAGATTCTAAAAGCTCAAACTCAAGAACAACTTGTAACATTGTATTCTACTTAAATCTCTGCAATATCCCAATAATTGAAACAACATGTATGTAAGTCACTCGATTCATTTATCCCAACAAATTTGCTGTCATTTATCTATCATCTCTTTGCCACTTAACACAAGCTACAATCATTTGGAATGTCAGAATATCAAAACTGAATGCACAACAAAAAAATAGGATGTTAATAATGTCAATTCAGATGCTTTGCACATTCATGACTAATCCTAACGTACTAGGTGAAGGGATGACAAGAACAGAATGAATGGGCTATTAATATGAGCTTCTTGAGGGGGTAAAGACTCCATTTCCCTCAAACTACATTGCCTTATTCTCAACACCAAACCACTAACTACATTACTAATTGCTAGAGCTTTTTCTGTGAAGATGTGAAATTTCTGTCGAATATATAGATCACACAACACAAGGCATCATCCAAAGTACCCACAACAAATCAGAGACATGGTAGCATAATGAAGGTTCAATTCAGAAAATAAACACAAGAAACAGAACAAGAACTTTGGAGAGGTAATGAGGCTCTCGGACACAATGGAAGCTATCACCCTTCAACAACAACCCAGAAGCCCTACACATAAACAAACAATCAACTGTGGTGAAATTGCAAAGGAAATGAGAGAATGATCCAAAACACCGCAAAGTTGACAATAACAAATATGCCCAAAAAACCTCTACCCATTCTGCTATAAGAAACAAAAAAACCCAAGACCTAACAAGATGAAGACCGACAACCCAGAATCCACACGATCCCATTCAAGATCTGATACACAAGCCACTATGACCGAAGGTATCCACAGATGACAAATCCACATATACAACAACCCATGCCTCCGACGGTCTCCAAATAACAGAAATGTCCCCCATTTCCGACTCCAGAATAGAATACGAAAAGAATAAAGGCAGGTGGAAAATGGAGTCCGTCGGAGGGAGTGACATTTTTTCCGCAAATAAACAAAAGCTTACCAGTGCAAGAAGAGTCCCAGTGGAAGATGCCCAGCGTGCGAGAGATGAGTGACTGTGGGAAGATGACAAGGACGCGTGAACCTAGAAGATGCGACGGAGAGACAAGGACGCGTGAATCTGAGAAAATGAAGCGTGTTTTTTGTGTTCCTTTTAGGGTTCTATTAGGTGTATTAACTATCGTTACCACTTAACGTGAATGAAGTTGAAGGTTAAATTTGTCCGAAAAGAGCCCAATTGAGTGTCTTGAACGAGCATACAAAACAAAGGGGTCAAAGTTAACGAATCAAAAACTCAGGGGCTAAGATGAATAATCAAGTATATCACAGGGGCTCTTTTATGTGATTTGCCAAAATATTTGTTTCCCGTAGATAAGCAGTGGGTCAGGCCAGACTCAAGCCTGGATTGGGCTGGTTTTTAAAATTTTTAAAAGAAATTTATTTATTTAAAAATAATATGAGAAATTTAATTGATTAAATTGGTTAATAATAACTGAGATTTTATGATAAATGAATATAAAAACATACATATATTGACAAAATAAATAAAATAAAACCAAATTCATTAATGAAGAAGGATATAATTATAAAATGCAAAAAATCATATATAAAGTGAGAAATTAAATTAATTGAAATTATGAATTTTAATTGATTAATAAAAGTTGAGATTTTATAATGAATGAATATATAGAACGATATATATTAATAAAAATAATAAGGTGAAACAAAATTTATTAGTGAAAGAGGATAAAATTATGGGAAATAAAAATATTATATATAAAGTGACATGTTCAATTAATTGAAGTTTGCAGATTTTAAATGGTTAATAAAATTATGATTTTATAATGAATGAATATATAAAATATGCATATATTGTTAAAATGTATAAGATTAAACTAAATTTATTAGTGAAGGGTATAGAATTATAGAAAATGAAAACAATATTATATATAAAATGAGAAATTCAATTAATTGAAATGATGAATTACTTCATATAAATTAAATGATAGCAATAAGTTTAGTAAAAAATAGATCCTAAATTGAATAATTGAGATAGTTGCAACTATTTAACTCAACTTTTTGTTTTTTATAAGTTAAATACGTAAATTCATAATTAACATATATGTTACTTGTACCAATCTTTCATGACAATTGTGAATTATCAATTCATAAATAGCTATAAAATAATCAACATTAAATTAATTATGAAATCAATCAATATTAATTATTCATTAAACATAAGATCACAAAACAATAATTATTTAAATTAAAACATAAATATAAGTTTAGAATAAAACCTCAAAAGGTTCCAATTAAAGTTTTGAATTTCATTGAATTAGAATATTTAGATTTAGCCACACTTGTCTTTAATTCCAATACTAAAATAGAAGAAAAGATGAAAGTTTAAGAGAAAATTCTAAAAAACGAAAAGAGAATGATAAAGAAGGTGATAGACCTATTTTTCTACTCCAAACCTAGTTTAGCAAAAATGTTTCGTAATTGAAATCCAATTCTTGAGGTGAATATGAGGCATAATCTAGCCTTATAATCTGTTCATTTAAATTCATGATTTTGATTAATAATTTTACAATTTGATGTAATCTTCTTGTCTGTCTTTTAAAAAATAAAATAAAATTTTTATTTAAGCACTAAAATAAAAGAGATAATTTCAATTAACATAATCAAATAAGATCTTATCAATTGGTAATTGATATCAATTAGATGCATTACGAATCAGAAACAATTTACTAATGGATATTGTCACACAGTTTAATAATCTTAATGTGAAATTTTAAGGACAAAATCTGTCGTGGACAGTGATATTTTCATTACATTAGGTGAGCATATAGGCTTAAGCACGAAAATGAATGAATTGGACATTTTTAGGTTGAATGCATATAGGTGGCAGTCCAATTATATTAATAGAGCTGCGTAATCCTTTTGTTTTTTCTTTATTTGTCAATCAATCTTATAGTAGTTCAACGAATTGGACAACACTTGTTAATGTATTTTTCAAAAAATTTAAAATTTGAGATAAAAGAATTTTAAATTTTTAAATTTTCTTTTGAGGTATAATATCTAAATTATTTTAATTTAGTATCTATAATTTTAAACATAAAATAACTCAATACAAAATGTTATTTTATTAATAGTTTATTGAAGTGGTGAATATAGTACATAAAATTGATATTTATAGAATTGCATATTTGTCAATATAGTTTTTGATATTTTATAATAAATAGGTGATGGTTATGTATTCAACATATATTTATTTGTTGGATACTCTAAAATTATGTAGAAAAAGATGAAAATTATTCATCACCATGTATATAAAATATTAATAAAATAAAATTTTGAATTGAATAAGATACAAACATAATTAAAAATTGATCATTAAAATAAAAAATAAAAACAATATTTTATTATCCCAAAAAGTTAGGGCCCGACCCTCAAACTGGTAAGCCTTTGTCTCAACGGGCCGGAGATGGCCGACCGATCCATCCTTAATATTTTTAAAAATTAAAAAAATGACGTCATTTTTGTTCGACCCAGTCTAGGCCCGATGTCGGCTAGTGGCTTGGTAGGGCCGAACAATTTTGGCTCATAGCACAGTCAACTCGAGCCAAAATAGGGCTTGATCGAGCAAGCCGGGCTAAAGTTGACATTCCTACGAAAAGTTGAACGTTTTTCTCCATCTGATATTTCTTTTTGACTGATACCTTCATGCCATCTTTTTCTTTTCTTATTTAATTAAGCTTATGTAGGCACTTATCATGGCTGGTATTGGCTCATTAACAACTATATTAGGTTGATTGTTCCTTTTTAATGAAAAAAGATAAGTGACTACACATTCCCATGCAACTAAGTTATGTTCACACCAACGTAGTACGTGTCGACCCCCCGTCTTCACCTCTCTGTCAGTGTCCTCAGATATCTTTTATCATCTTGCTTGTTATGTAAAATATGATAATTTTCTGCTCCACATTGCACCTTTCTTGCAATTATTTCAGCAAAGGTTGATCCCAAGTCATATTATGAGGCCATTCGTGACCCCCATTGATGTGAGGCCATGGGTAAGGAAATTAAGGCTCTTGAATAGAGTGGCATATGGATTGTTGAGGATTTGCCTCTTGGTAAGATTTCCGTTAGTTGCAAAAGGGTCTACAAAATTAAATATTGCTTCGATGGTATTATAGAACGGCACAAGGCTCGCCTGGTTATTTATGGTAATAATCAGGTCGAGGGTATTGACTACATTAAGACCTTTGCTCCTATAGCCAAAACGATGGTTGTTCGTGTTAAGATATCAACAGCTGGATATGTGCAGACTCTGTTGCGATACCAGCAACAGATATTTTCTTGATGCTGTGTATATTTGATTCCTTGATTCTTTGTGTATACCTGATTTGTTGTGATCTTTTCCCCTTACTTTTAGCTTAGCGTATCTGTTGTATTTGGCTATAAAAGCCACAGGATCATAACTAAAATAGATACAAAAAATTCTCTTCTCCTTCTCTGCTGTTCGTACATGGTATCAGAGCAACCAATGGCTGAACCACCAAACCAAATATCTTCCCATCCTACTAATGCCCAGCATTCTTTCTCTGTTAAACTAAAACCGACCAATTATCTGGCATGGAAAACCCAATTCCAACCTCTCCTAAACTATCACAATCTAAACCATCTCATTGATGGCTCTTCCCCACCGTCAAAAACAATCAAATCCCCATCTGACCCAACAATTGACATTCCCAATCCTGAATATGCTACTTGGTTCAAACATGACCAGCTCTTACATTCCTGGATTCACTCCTCTCTCTCCGAAGATGTTTTCTCATATATTGTTGGGCTAAACTCCTCTCAAGCCGTCTGGCAAGCTTTAGCACAAGCTTTCGGTTCTATTTCTCAAAACCGTCAACTTCAGATTCATATTGAACTTCAGGAATTCAAGAAAAATGATTTATCAATCTCTGCCTATCTTCAACGTGCCAAGGCACTCAAAGATGAATTACAAGCTGCTGGTCGACCTCTCTCTACGGCAGAATTCAATGCCATCATTTACAAAAATATTGGCATTGAATACCATAATATTATCACTGCCTTAAACCTTCGTCCTGACCCTATACCATTTCATGAGCTTCATGGCCAACTCATTGCTCATGAAATACTTCTCAAAAGCTGCCATGATCCACCTCAAGCCAATATGGCCTCTCGACAATTCTCCAACAACCCTCTCCCACCATTGCTTCCAACGCCAAGTTCAAATACCAATTAGCAAAAGAACTCGACTTCCAAACCCAAAGGTCCCTGTCAAATATGTGGATACCGAAATCATATTGCAGAAAAATGTCGTCGTCGCTGCCAACGTCCAAATCATAACCACAACCAACCTCGTTACCCACCACCAATGGCCAATTACTCTTACAATTGCCCATTACCCTCACCCTATTATCCTTCACCTCCTCCAATGATGAATTACTATCCAACCCCTCCACCATCTGCAAACTACTCCATTGCATTACCTTCCGCAAACCATTGGCACCCGGACACTGCAGCCAATTACCATGTCACGCCTGATATCCAATCCTTGAGCGCTGCTACTGCCTATCAGGGTAATGATCATCTTCATGTTGGAAATGGTGTTGGCTTACCGATTTCTCACACTGGTACGATTACCATTCCCTCTTCCAATGGTCCCCTTCATTTAAAAAATACCATTTGTGTTCCTAAAATTGTCAAAAATCTTTTGTCTGTTCATAAATTCACCACTGACAATTGTTGTTTCTTTGAATTTTGGCCTCACTGTTTTTTTGTTAAGGATCAGGTCACCAAGAAGATTCTTCTGCAGGGTCCAAGTGAAGATGGTATCTATTCTCTTAAACCACCATTGAAGTCCGCCATGACAGCCACTGTTCCTTCGTTTTCCGATTGGCATTCTGCCTTGGTTCATCCACATCGTAGGACTGTGTCCAAAATAATCAAAGATTTCAAGTTACCTTGCTCTAGTTTTCATTTTAATCCTTGCTCTGCTTGCAACTTGGGAAAATTATCTAGACTTTCCTTAGCCTTTATTGAACACAAGAGCACGGGTCCCTTTCAAATAATTCACTCTGATGTTTGGGGCGCTGCTCCTGTCGTTTTTAGTTTAGGTCATAAATATAATCTGCTTTTTATTGACGATTTTACTTGTTTTACTTGGCTATATTTGTTGAAAAATAAAAGTGATGTCTATGCCATGTTTCTTCAATTTCAATCTCTTGTCGAGCATCAATTTAATTCCAAAATATTAGCTTTTCATTCTGATTGGGGAGGGGAATACCAAAAATTGAATAAATATTTTCAACAAACTGGTATAATTCATAGGATAGCATGTCCTTACACTCATGAACAAAATGGTACCACAGAGAGAAAAATTTGTCATCTCATTGATACTACTCTTACATTGCTTTCTCATGCTAAATTACCTTTACAATACTGGAACTATGCTGCTGAAAATAGTGTTCAATCTATAAATATAATGTCATCACCAACCCTTCAAAATCATAGTCCGTTCATGTGTTTGTATAAGTCGTCACCAAATTATCTTGCCCAACAACCTTTTGGTTGTACCATCTATCCTTTTCTTAGACCGTATTCTAATCACAAATTTTCATTTAGGTCCATACCATGTATTTACTTAGGAACAAGTCCTTCCCATCATGCTCATCGTTGTCTAGATCCCACGTCCAAGCGTGTTTATCTAGCTAGACATGTCAAGTTTGATTCAAACACATTTCTTGATTCTCAATTATCTACAGGTATAGTTCTGCCTCCACCTACTACACCCTGGCTTTCCATCACAAATCAGATACCGCATCACTTGGGCACTCCAGTTGAATCAGGTACTGTTGGACCCCGTCGCCGAGGCCCAACATTCAGACCACACAAGCACACATAAGCATAGAGGACCCAAAATCGAACACAAACCGACCACAATAAGAGAAACTTTTATTAGAAAAATTTGGGATTGGATTTTTAATAAAATATGTTCCTTACGCTCACACGGTTCCAACGCCACTGAAAACGCTCAATTTGGATTTGAAATGAAGAAGTTATGGCAAAAATGTTATTTCAAAGAAAATAGCCAAAATTGAGCACTACCGACTTCAGGTCAGAATTTGAAAATCTTAAAGGCTTAATTGTCAGTCGGCTCCTTCATAAAACTTGTAGGTTTACGTCTCTAGTTTAATTTAAAACAAGAATCCCTTCAATCCGAGCTCTCTAGCTCCAGATATTTTAAAATTTGTAAAGTATATTCAGACTTGATCAGCCGACCTCCACACTTGGTTTCAAACCACCTTTTTCAATTTAAAATAAAAACGATAAATAAAGTTTGGAAAGGTAGAAAATCCTTAGGAATCCATCGCTTTGAAAATGGGGTCAAACGGAGGTCTACACAACAAGTTATGGCCAAAAGAAAGAAGAGGGGTCGGTCGGCCGAACCGACCCCAACGTCAAGAGAGCGTCTAAGATGACTCTTGCCTTCCTTCACCATGAAATACTGGGCGACCTAATCCTATAAATTTCACCTATCGACTTCTAACCTCATAACTTTTGACTCAGAGCTCCAAATTAGACACGGTCGAAGCGTTGGAAAGCTAGAAGAAAAAAACCTATATTTTTCAAGAAGGACTCATCAGCAAGCTCGGACTCTAAAGAAATCAAAAGTTCTCACTAAGACCGATCGACTAGCTCTCTACCAACAGTACTAAAACTTACAACTACCATAACTTTTGACCCAGGACTCCGAATTTAGCAAACTTGGTGCCTATGGAAAGCTAAGAAAATACCCTACAACTTTCATGAGACCACCGACCTATATTCCAACTCTATTAGGGTCAAAAGTGGACTCAAAGCTCTGCCTGATAATTTGTCATTTAGACAGCACCCATAATTAATTCTAACAACTCACGCCTACCAATTTAACACATCATAAATAGCTCTTAAAACCTCCTGGGAGGGCTCTACATCTCACCTAACAACCTCAAGGAGTCAAAAGATCCCATACGACCTATAGCAACCTAGAAATTCCAGAACTTCTACAGCTCACCTCAATAACATGAATCATAGCAAATTTTTCCCAGCGAGCTCACCCAAGGTCAAAAACCCAGCAGCAACTCAAAAATGAAAATACTCATACACATGCTATTTCAAGGCCTTGTATAGATCGGAAATCAACAATTTCACAAGATGGAGAGTAATAGAGCTCTCATTCACATTCCAAATCATAGCAAAGATTCATGCATAGCTTTGGTTACATATTGGCATATTCATCAAGATCAAGTACAAAATACAAAAGATGAGATGCTTAATGATCAATATGCTTACAAAGCTATTCCGAAAGCTAGTTACTAACTTAATACAAAAGTTTCTAGTATTCTTGGAGTTATGCCCGATGCCTTGCAAGGTTCCGCGATCAACTAGAATTTGCACCGAGGAGGGAGAAATGGGGTGAGCTACACTACGATGGCTAACAAGTTTATAGCCATCAGGTAATGAGCCACACAACAAAACATTACCAATCCGAAACAATAGCAATTTGTCATATAAAGCTCAAATAATCCAAAACCATCACATAAGCATAACATGAGAGTTCATATCAATCAAACACATATTATGCATCATAAACACAAATAAATGATGGATTGCACACATTTGGCTCGAGGATTCCATAAACACGCCAAAAATCAAAGTTTACCGTATACACGACGGAAATCAAAGTTTACCGTATACACGACGGAAATCGAAGTTTACCGTATACACGTCGAGTCCATTTTCGGATCTCGTATGCCACAAGCGGGTAGCCGGGAGAAGGCTAGGGGGTCAACATGCACGTGACTATCGAAGTAGGTTTTCTCTTGTCCAATCACAACCAATTTATGCTCACATATTCAAGCACAAGAACAGCAAAGATAGCACACATAGGGCATTTGCCCATTATACAACAACTATAAAAATGTTACCCACCTATCGTCGGTATCCGAATTCAAAATTGCCCTTCCTCCTTGTCTTGAGTGGGGGTCTCTTGATTTCCTTCAATTAAATCACACTCTATTCAATAAATACATTTCCAAAGAAGGTTATAATACTCATAAATTAAGCAAAGATGAAAATAAACTTTAAACCTAACCTACCCATAGGACATTTAAGCTAGAATAACCATAACCTTAGCTTAAAAGTCCCTAAAATCCATAGATCTCACCTTTCTCTCTATCTTTCTCAAATCTCTACACAAACCCTAACTTCCATCTTACACCATTCTTAAACCTAGCTTAAGCAAAGGTAAAACTTACCTCTCACAAGAAGATTTCTTCTCTATTTCCTCTTCTTTCTTCCTCCCTTCCAAGCCTCCTACGGTTCTCCTTCCTCTCTTGGCTGAAACCCTCTTCTTTCTCCCTTGCTCACGTTTTCTTCTCTTCTTTTCTTTAGTCTACGACAACTCTTCTTCCCTTCTTTAATTTATTTAACTCATTAGCTTTCACTTAAAGCCTCCTCCCAAAACTACATAGTTTTGGTGCTCTCCTCTAACTTTCAAAGTTTTTGGGCCCTCCTCCTCCTTACAAGCCCACTACCCATAACTCCACTCATTTCTAATCCTCCTCCTTATTCCACTTATTCCATAAAGCCCATTCTTTCCAAAGATTAAATCCAAGCCTTCAATTAATTTCTAACTTCTAATCCCAAGCCCACATAAAATATTTATATAAACACATAATTAAATCAATTAAGGCAAAATAAAATAATTAACTAATAAATCCATAAATCAATAAATAATTAATTCAAATAAATAAAAAATTTTGGGCCCAACAATTCTCCCCTAAAAGAATTTCGTCCTCGAATCCTTACTCAATCCATGAAGAGGTAGGATACTTCTCCTTCATGGCTTCCAAAGGCTCCCAAGTCGCTTCCTCGGTCGAATGGTTCCTCCATAAGACCTTAACCAGCTTCACAATCTTGTTCCTTAACACTTTTTCCTTTGAATCTAAGATCTCCACTGGTTGTTCCTCATAAGTCAAATCCTCTCTCAACCGAACCTCTGAAGGTCGAACTATATGCGAAGGATCTGATCTGTACTTCCTTAGCATCGACACATGAAACACATTGTGAATCTTAGACAACTCCAATGGCAAATCTAACTTATAAGCCAAAGGCCCGATCCTTTCAATGATCTCATATGGGCCTATATATCTCGGGCTAAGCTTGCCCTTCTTACCAAACCTCAAAACACCTTTCCATGGAGAAGCTCTAAGAAACACCTTCTCACCTACTTCAAACTCCATCTCTTTCCTATGGGCATCAGTGTAGCTCTTCATCCTATCTTGGGCTGCTTTAAGCCTCCGTTTTACCAATTTGAATTTATCCACTGTAGCCTGTACCAACTCAGGCCCTACTAGCTTCCTTTCACCTTCCTCATCCCAACATATAGGAGTTTTGCATCTCCTACCATACAAAGCCTCATAAGGTGCCATCTGAATTCTCGAGTGATAGGAATTATTGTAAGCAAACTCAATCAAAGGTAGGTGATCATCCCACGAACCTTTGAAATCCATAGCACAAGCTCTCAACATTGCCTCCAAAGTCCGTATCGTCCTCTCCGATTGTCCATCACCATGGATGGAAAGTCAGTACTAAAATGCAATCTAGTCCCCAGAGCCTCCTGCAAACTTTCCCAAAATCTGGAGGTAAACCTAGGATCCCTATCAGACACTATCGAACTCGGAATCCCATGAAGTTTGATTACCTCATCCACATATTTCTTAGCCAAAGCATTCAAAGAATCTGTTTGTCTAATTGGCAAGAAGTGGGCTGACTTAGTCAGCCTATCCACAATCACCCAAATAGCGTCATGCTTCTTGCTAGTCCTCGGCAATCCCATCAGAAAATCCATGGTAATCTTCTCCCATTTCCATTCCGGAATCGGAAAAGGATTAAGCTTGCCTGAAGGTGCTTGGTGTTCAGCTTTAACTTGCTGACACACTAAACATCTTTTAGCATACTCTGCCACATCTTTCCTCATTCCCTTCCACCAAAAATGCTCTTTCAAATCCCGATACATCTTAGAACTCCCCGGGTGCGTAGCATAAGGAGCGTTATGCGCTTCATCAAGGATCTCATCCTTCAGCTCTAACACATCTGGAACACACAATCTGTCACCCATAACCATCAATCCATTTTCCTTTACCTCTACATCAGAGGGCTTGCCATCTTTATCTCTGCTCTAAGCTTACTCAAGTACTCATCCTGCTCCTCGCAATTCTTTGATCTTCGCCTCAACACTGGTCTCACTCTAAAATTTGCCAAAATACAACAGCTTAACTTGCCTCAATGTCACATCAAGTCTGGCTAATTCCTTCAACGAAGGGAAGGTACACTGTCTCCACATGTGCCATAGTGGACTTCCTACTCAATGCATCACCTACCACATTAGCTTTCCCGGATGGTAGTCTATCACCAAATCATAATCTTTTAATAACTCCAACCATCGCCTCTCGCCTCAAATTCAGCTTCTTTCGAGTCAACAAGTACTTAAGGCTCTTATGGTCCAGAATACTCTAGTCGTAACTCCATACAAGTAGTGTCTCCAAATCTTCAATGCGAAAAATAATAGCAGCCAACTCCAAATCATGAATAGGGTAATTCATCTCATAAGGCTTCAATTTCCTAGAAGCATAGGCAATCACTTTCTCTCCTTGCATCAATACACATCCTAAACCCGTCCTGGAAGTGTCACTGTACACAATGTATCCATCATCACCATAGGGTAATGTCAAAATCGGTGCAGTAGTAAGCCTATTCTTCAATTCCTCAAAACTACTCTGGCACTCCTCAGACCACTCAAACTTCTGATTCTTTCTCGTCAATTTGGAAAGTGGAGCAGCTATAAAAGAAAAGCCCTCCACGAACCTCCTATAATATCCAGCTAGTCCCAAGAAACTTCTCACCTCAGCCACATTCCTAGGTGCTTCCCATTTAACCACAGCCTCTATCTTTTGTGGATCCACATGCACTCTACGCTTTAAAATCACATGCCCGAGAAATACTACTTCCCTTAACCAAAATTCACACTTATCGAATTTGGCATACAGCTCATTCTTTCTCAAAGTCTCCAAAGCAACCCTCAAATGATCCTCATGCTCCTCATCACTCTTAGAATAGACCAATATATCATCAATAAAGATAATGACAAATCGGTCTAGGAAAGACTTGAAGACTCTATTCATCAAATCTATAAAGACTGCAGGAGCATTTGTTAACCCGAAAGGCATAACCAAAAACTCGAAGTGGCCATACTGCGTCCTAAAAGTAGTCTTTGACACATCGGTCTCCTTAATCCTCAACTAATGATAACCCGATCTCAAATCTACTTTGGAAAAGACTCTCTCCCCTTACAACTGATCAAACAAATCATCTATGCGCGGGAGCGGATATCTGTTCTTAATGGTGGCATGATTCAACTTCCTGTAATCCACACACATCCGCAACGATCCATCTTTCTTCTTCACAAAGAGAACCGGAGCGCCCCAAGGCGAAGAGCTCGGCCTAATATAACCCTTCTCTAATAGATCCTCCAATTGCACCTTAAGCTCTCTCAATTCATGGGGGCCATCCGTAAAGGCGAATTGAGATCATGAGTACTGGAAGAAGCTCAACGGAAACTCAATTTCTCTCGGAGGAGGTAGTCCGGCAATTCCTCGAAAGACGTCCGAATTCCCGACTACCGGAATATCCTCCAACCTCCCTCTATCTGCCTCCGTGTCTAACACATAGGCCAGGAATGCTTCACACCACTTACTCATCAATCTCTCTGCTGACATAGCTGAAACAATCCGAGGCGGACTGGCTTTCCTGTCTCCCACAAATACCACTTTTCTACCATTCTTTGACTCGAATTCCACTGTCTTCTGCTTGCAGTCTAAGTTGGCATGATACTTCTCTAAAGTATCCATACCTAGGATCACATCCAATCCTCCCATCTTCAAAGACATCAAATCTACCACAAACTTCCCTCCACTAATCTCCATCTCACAGTCTCCATACACTTGACTGATAATAATATACTGGCCGATCGGAGTACTCACCATCAGCGGAGTATCCAATGGGCTCAAGTCTCTATCACATACAGTTCTACCCGACGACACAAAAGAGTGGGTAGAACCCGAATCAATCAAAGCAAGAACATCAAAATCAAACAGTTTAATCATACCCGTTACCACTTATGGAGCGGTCTCTGCCTCCCCTCGAGTCATGACAAACACTATAGCTGGTGCTTGCCCTCTGGATCCATCCTGAGGATAAGCTCTCTTAGGTATCCCAGAGCTACCCACTTCAGTCACAGCCTTCTATCCCACTGGCTCTGTCCTCCTAGAAGTTTGTATCCGAGATCCCTCTCTTCTTTCTGGCTTAGGACACTCTTTGGCAAATATGTGGATACCGAAATCATACTGCAGAAAAATGTCGTCGTCGCTACCAACGTCCAAATCATAACCACAACCAACCTCGTTACCCACCACCAATGGCCAATTACTCTTACAATTGCCCATTACCCTCACCCTACTATCCTTCACCTCCTCCAATGATGAATTACTATCCAACCCTCCACCATCTCGCAAACTACTCCATCAGATTACCTTCCGCAAACCATTGGCACTCGGACACTGCAGCCAATTACCATGTCACGCCTGATATCCAATCCTTGAGCGCTGCTACTGCCTATCAGGGTAATGATCATCTTCATGTTGGAAATGGTGTTGGCTTACCGATTTCTCACACTGGTACGATTACCATTCCCTCTTCCAATGGTCCCCTTCATTTAAAAAATACCATTTGTGTTCCTAAAATGTCAAAAATCTTTTGTCTGTTCATAAATTCACCACTGACAATTGTTGTTTCTTTGAATTTTGGCCTCACTGTTTTTTTGTTAAGGATCAGGTCACTAAGAAGATTCTTTTGCAGGGTCCAAGTGAAGATGGTATCTATTCTCTTAAACCACCATTGAAGTCCGCCATGACAGCCACTGTTCCTTCGTTTTCCGATTGGCATTCTGCCTTGGGTCATCCACATCGTAGGACTGTGTCTAAATTAATCAAAGATTTCAAGTTACCTTGCTCTAGTTTTCATTTTAATCCTTGCTCTGCTTGCAACTTGGGAAAATTATCTAGACTTTCCTTAGCCTCTATTGAACACAAGAGCACGGGTCCCTTTCAAATAATTCACTCTGATGTTTGGGGCCCTTCTCCTGTCGTGTTTAGTTTAGGTCATAAATATAATCTGCTTTTTATTGACAATTTTACTCATTTTACTTGGCTATATTTGTTGAAAAATAAAAGTGAAGTCTATGCCATGTTTCTTCAATTTCAATCTCTTGTCGAGTGTCAATTTAATTCCAAAATATTAGCTTTTCATTCTGATTGGGGAGGGGAATACCAAAAATTGAATAAATATTTTCAACAAACTGGTATAATTCATAGGATAGCATGTCCTTACACTCATGAGCAAAATGGTACCGCAGAGAGAAAAATTTGTCATCTCATTGATACTACTCTTACATTGCTTTCTCATGCTAAATTACCTTTACAATACTGGAACTATGCTGCTGAAAATAGTGTTCAATCTATAAATATAATGCCATCACCAACCCTTCAAAATCATAGTCCGTTCATGTGTTTGTATAAGTCGTCACCAAATTATCTTGCCCAACAACCTTTTGGCTGTACCATCTATCCTTTTCTTAGACCGTATTATAATCACAAATTTTCATTTAGTTATATACCATGTATTTACTTAGGAACAAGTCCTTCCCATCATGCTCATCGTTGTCTAGATCCCACGTCCAAGCGTGTTTATCTAGCTAGACATGTCAAGTTTGATTCAAACACATTTCTTGGTTCTCAATTATCTACAGGTATAGTTCTGCCTCCACCTACTACACCCTGGCTTTCCATCAAAAATCAGATACCGCATCACTTGGGCACTCCAGTTAAATCAGGTACTGTTGGACCCCGTCACCGAGGCCCAACATTCGGACCACACAAGCACACATAAGCATAGAGGACCCAAAACCGAACACAAACTGACCACAATAAGAGAAACTTTTATTAGAAAAATTTGGGATTGGATTTTTAATAAAATATGTTCCTTACGCTCACACGGTTCCAACGCCACTGAAAACGCTCAATTTGGATTTGAAATGAAGAAGTTATGGCAAAAATGTTATTTCAAAGAAAACAGCCAAAATTGAGCACTACCGACTTCAGGTCAGAATTTGAAAATCTTAAAGGCTTAATTGTCAGTCGGCTTCTTCATAAAACTTGTAGGTTTACATCTCTAGTTTAATTTAAAATAAGAATCGCTTCAATTCGAGCTCTCTAGCTCCAGATATTTTAAAATTTGTAAAGTATATTCAGACTTGATCAGCCGACCTCCACACTTGGTTTCAAACCACCTTTTTCAATTTAAAATAAAAACTGATAAATAAAGTTTGGAAAGGTAGAAAAATCCCTTAGGAATCCATCGCTTTAAAAATGGGGTCAAACGGAGGTCTACACAACAAGTTATGGCCAAAAGAAGGAAGAGGGGTTGGTCGGCCAGAAACCGACCCCAAACGCTCGCAAGAGCCCGGCAAGCCGGGCTCTTGCAGCCCGACCTATCTGACTTCTAACCCTCATAACTTTTGACTCCGAGCTCCAAATTAGACACGGTCGGAAGCGTTGGAAAGCTAGAAGGAAAAAACCTATATTTTTCAAGAAGGACTCATCAGGAAGCTCGGACTCTAAAGAAATCAAAAGTTCTTACTAAGACTGATCAACTAGCTCTCCACCAACAGTACTAAAACTTACAACTACCATAACTTTTGACCCAGGACTCCGAATTTAGCAAACTTGGTGCCTATGGAAAGCTAAGAAAATACCCTACAACTTTCATGAAGACCACCGACCTATATTCCAACTCTATGAGGGTCAAAAGTGGACTCAAAGCTCTGCCTGACAATCTGTCATTTAGACAGCACCCACAATTAATTCTAACAACTCACGCCTACCAATTTAACACATCATAAATAGCTCTTAAAACCTCCTGGGAGGGCTCTACAGCTCACCTAACACCCTCAAGGAGTCAAAAGATCCCATACGACCTATAGCAACCTAGAAATTCCAGAACTTCTACAGCTCACCTCAACAACACGAATCATAGCAAAATTTTCCCAGCGAGCTCACCCAAGGTCAAAAACCCAGCAGCTACTCAAAAATGAAAATACTCATACATATGCTATTTCAAGGCCTTGCATAGATCGGAAATCAACAATTTCACAAGATGGAGAGTACTAGAGCTCTCATTCACATTCCAAATCATAGCAAAGATTCATGCATAGCTTTGGTTACATATTGGCATATTCATCAAGATCAAGTACAAAATACAAAAGATGAGATGCTTAATGAGCAATATGCTTACAAAGCTATTCCAAAAGCTAGTTACTAACTTAATACAAAAGTTTCTAGTATTCTTGGAGTTATGCCCGATGCCTTGCAAGGTTCCGCGATCAAATAGAATTTGCACCTGAGGAGGGAGAAATGGGGTGAGCTACACGGCTCAGTGGCTAACAAGTTTATAGCCATCGGGTAATGAGCCACACAACAAAACATTACCAATCCGAAAAAATAGCAATTTGTCATATAAAGCTCAAATGATCCAAAACCATCACATAAGCATAACATGAGAGTTCATATCAATCAAACACATATTATGCATCATAAACACAAATAAATGATGGAATGCACACATTTGGCTCGAGGATTCCATAAACACGTCGGAAACCAAAGTTTACCGTATACACGACGGAAACCAAAGTTTACCGTATACACGCCGAGTCCATTTTCGGATCTCGTATGCCACAAGCGGGTAGCCGGGAGAAGGCTAGGGGGGTCAACGTGCACGTGACTATCGAAGTAGGTTTTCTCTTGTCCAATCACAACCAATTTATGCTCACATATTCAAGCACAAGAACAGCAAAGATAACACACATAGGGCATTTGCCCATTATACAACAACTATAAAAATGTTACCCACCTATCGTCGGTATCCGAATTCAAAATTGCCCTTCCTCCTTGTCTTGAGTGGGGGTCTCTTGATTTCCTTCAATTAAATCACACTCTATTCAATAAATACATTTCCAAAGAAGGTCATAATACTCATAAATCAAGCAAAGATGAAAATAAACTTTAAACCTAACCTACCCATAGGACATTTAAGCTAGAATAACCATAACCTTAGTTTAAAAGTCCCTAAAATCCATAGATCTCACCTTTCTCTCTATCTTTCTCAAATCTCTACACAAACCCTAACTTCCATCTTACACCATTCTTAAACCTAGCTTAAGCAAAGGTAAAACTTACCTCTCACAAGAAGATTTCTTCTCTATTTCCTCTTCTTTCTTCCTCCCTTCCAGGCCTCCTACGGTTCTCCTCCCTCTCTTGGCCGAAACCCTCTTCTTTCTCCCTTGCTCACGTTTTCTTCTCTTCTTTTCTTTAGTCTACGACAACTCTTCTTCCCTTCTTTAATTTATTTAACTCATTAGCTTTTACTTAAAGCCTCCTCCCAAAACTACATAGTTTTGGTGCTCTCCTCTAACTTTCAAAGTTTTTGGGCCCTCCTCCTCCTTACAAGCCCACTACCCATAACTCCACTCATTTCTAATCCTCCTCCTTATTCCACTTATTCCATAAAGCCCATTCTTTCCAACATTAAATCCAAGCCTTCAATTAATTTCTAACTTCTAATCCCAAGCCCACATAAAAATATTTATATAAACACATAATTAAATCAATTAAGGCAAAATAAAATAATTAACGAATAAATCCATAAATCAATAAATAATTAATTCAAATAAATAAAAAAAATTTCGGGGCCCAACAGGTACGACTTTATCTAATACACATTTCTATGCAGAGTCCAATTCAACGACAAACACCTTGCCAAATCCAAACCATTCACCAACACCTACATCCAACGATAATCCAACTCCTACATCCACTACATCTCCTTCCCCTCCCAACCAAATCGTCCCATATACCAATTCACAAAGTCCACCAGCATTAGACCTTGTAGTCGACCTTTCCTCTCACTTCCCGCCAAACACTCTACCACAGAACCCCATCCGAACTCACACCATGCACCTTCGACCATCCACTAGACAAAGACAACATGCTTTAATTTGTACAACCAAGCTTGATTTTTTGTCTCATGAGCCTCAGACTTACAATCAAGCTCATCCTCATCTTCAATGGAGGCAGGCCATGGAAAGTGAAATTAATGCCCTCTTGCAAAATAAAACCTGGCAGTTGGTTCCTCGCCCTCCACATACCAACATTGTGGAAAATAAATGGCTATTTCGTATTAAACGGAAAGCCAATGGAGATATTGAGCGCTATAAGGCTCGTTTGGTTGCAAAGTGTTTCTCTCAGCAACCTGGTATTGATTACAATGAGACCTTCAGCCCGGTAGTCAAAGCAATAACAATTCGCACAGTATTGTCTCTTGCTACTGTGTCTAAATAGCCGATTAGGCAGCTGGATATATCAAATGTGTTCTTGCATGGATAACTTGAGGAAGATATATATATGGCTCAGCCACCTGGGTTCATTGACTCCAATCATCCGGATTATGTTTGTAAGTTGCAGAAATCTCTGTATGGGCTTCGGCAGGCACCACGTGCTTGGTTTCAACGATTGAGTAATTTTTTGTTACAGATTGGGTTTCAAGCTTCCAAGGCAGACACTTCTTTGTTCATTTACAGGGAGGGTAATATTAAATGCTTCATTTTAATCTATGTTGATGATATTTTGCTTACATGCTCTGATTCTAGCAAGTTAGAATTTTTTCTACAAGCTTTACAGTTTGTGTTTCCGGTTAGAGACCTTGGCAAGTTACATTATTTTTTGGGTATTGAAGTGCTTCCGACATCCTCTGGAATTGTGCTATCATAGCAAAAATATGTCTGTGATTTATTGCATCAATTTAACATGATTGACAGCAAGGCCACCTTGACTCCTATGGCTACCACTCCGCCACTATCTAAGCATGGTGGTGAACTCATGTCTAATGGAGAACAATTTCGACATCTGGTTGGTTCTCTCCAATACGTCACTCTCACTAGACCAGATGTGTCCTTCACAGTTAACAAACTTGCACAATTCATGCATCAACCAATGCAAGATCACTGGATAGCAGCCAAACGTTTGTTACGTTATCTCAACGGTACTGCTTCTATGGGTCTCTTCTTCTCTAATACTTCTCCAATATCTTTGCAATGTTTTTCAGATAGCGACTGGGCTGGCTGCCCTGATGATCGAAAATAAACATCTGGTTATGCAATTTATTTGGGGAATAACTTAATATCATGGTCATCCAAGAAACAGTCCACTGTTGCTCGCTCTTCAACGAAAAGTGAATATCGTTCTATTGCTCATGCTACATCTGAGATTATGTGGCTTTTGTCCTTACTGTCCGAACTTGGGTATCAAGTTTCACCAGCAACCCTATGGTGTGATAACATTGGGGCGATTTACTTGACATCAAATCCAGTTTTTCATGCTCGAACGAAGCATATTAAACTAGATTTTCATTTTCTGCGAGACCAAGTACAGTGCAAAAAGGTTCTGATTAAATTTATATCAGGCCAAGATCAGATTGCTGACATAATGACCAAACCTTTAGGCTCTCGTCTGTTCTTGCGCCATCGTGATAAGCTTCGTCTTCAGCCTTCTCTGTCTTCAGCTTGAGGGGGCATGTTAAGATATCAACAGCTGGATATATGCAGACTCTGTTGCGATACCAGCAACATATATTTTCTTGATGCTGTGTATATTTGATTCCTTGATTCTTGGTGTATACCTGATTTGTTGTGATCTTTTTCCCTTACTTTTAGCTTAGCGTATCTGTTGTATTTAGCTATAAAAGCCACAGGATTATAACTAAAATAGATACAAAAAATTCTCTTCTCCTTCTCTGTTGTTCGTACAGTTCGTACTGCTTTAGTTGTTATTGTTGCTCAACATTGGGAATTGCATCATGTGGATGTCAATAATGTTTTTCTACATCGTGACTTGGCTGAAGAAGTATATGCACAATCTCTTAGTTTTTCATCCTCCTATCCTGGCAAGGTTTGTCATCTTTGTCGATCCTTGTATGGTTTACGGCAGGCACCCCTTTGTTGGTTTGCCAAGTTGACTGTAGCTCTCAAGACATATGGGCTCCACCAGTCCTGTCCCAACTACTCTCTTTTCTCCTTACATAAGGACTTTGAATCTCTCTATGTTATTGTATATGTTGACGATTTTCTTATTGCAAGGAACAATCCTGATTCTATGCATGCTTAAATATTTTCTTGGTCTCGCGGCAGCTTGCAATCCCAAAGGCATTTTCCTCTATCAACTTAAATATATGTTGGATATTCTCTCTGAGGTCGATTTGACGAATGCCAAATCGAAATGGTTCTTGGTGGAACAAAATCACATACCTGCTTTGGCTGACGACCCTTCTTATCTGATTTGGAGCCTTATCTTTTTCTAGTCGACCACTTGATTTACTTGACCATAACACACCCTGAGCTCAGTTATTGTGTTAATATATTGGTGCAATTTATGCAACAGCCACGGTCTAACCACTGGGAAGCCGCTCTTCATTTCCTTTGCTTTTTGATGGGTAATCCCTGTTAAGGTATAGTTTTCAATGCTAATTTGGATTGGCAGTTATATAGTTATTGTGACTCTAATTGGGCTAGTTGCCCTTTGAGTCGTCTCTCTCTTAATAGTTATTTTGTCCACCTTGGTCTCCTATTTCTTGGAAGACCAAGAAGCAACACACTGTGCTGCGCTCATCTACAGAAGTAGAATATCATTTCATGGCCACTGTTACTTAAGAGTTGATTTGGCTTAAGAGTTTGCTACGTTCTCTTGGCCTTATAGTTCCACAGCCTATGCGTTTGTTCTGTGAAAAAAAAGCCGCTCTACACATTGCCTCTAATCTTGTCTTCCATAATCGCACTAAACATATCAACATTGATTGCTATTTTCTTCGCGACAATATTCAAGCTAAGGCGATATCCACTTCACATATTCGTTCTTCTCATAAACTTACTGATATTTTCACTAAGGCACTTGGCTCCCAACAGTTTATGTCAGTTCTTTCCAAATTAGGCGTTCACAATCTGCATGCTCCAATTTGAGGGGGAGTATTAGGCAATATATATGTTTGTATCATTAATACACATCTATATAGTGGGTGTATACATAGATAGAGATGTTCTAGGCAATTTCTTAGGTGATTGTTTCCTTGCCTAGCTTATGTTAGTGAATATATAAAATCAATTAAGATGCCCTCATATAACAGCTTAAGCTATTATGGTAAAATGGTCATTTAACATGGTATTAGAACCTTTGTGACTAAGTAGTCGTGAGTTCAAATCCTACCACCTATTTATTATTAAGCACAAGGTAGAGTGAGCCTGTGCAAGTTTCAAGCCGAAAGGGCTTTCACTTAAGGGGGTGTGTTAGTGAATATATAAAACCAATTAAGTTAGCCTCACACAATAACTTAAGCTAATATGGTGAAAAGGTCATTTAACAGCTCAAACACTTTGTGTATATATTGGTTATATTAAGTAAATGAAAACAGGCTTTTGACTCTCAAAACTTTACAATCGACGTCATTTTCGTTCCAATTTAAATGACAAAACTAAAGCCCCCCTTTTGTTTTCATCTTCTTCCTTTATCCTTTGTCGTTTTCTTTTTCCATCTTTGTCTTTTGTCTTCTTCATATGTTCTTCGACTGATTGCTTCCATCGACTCCGATTAATTGTCCATCAGGGTGATCTAATGATTCTGCAAGCGCACAAAATCGTCCTAGTATTCACACAGCGAATATTCTAAAGTCGTCTCCCTCAAGGACCAATTCATTCACCAGTCAAATTAAATCTAATTAATTGCATGTTATCAATAACAAAAAATTACTAAAATTGGATAGAGTATGTTTGATTGACCAATTACGAGTAAGTAATAACAAGACAAATAAGGAAAGGATCTAATTTCTGATTTGGAAATAGGGGGAGGGGTTCACCAATTGAAAGACATACTCGAACAATATGAATTCGATTGAATGTAGGCTAAGAAAAATGTAGCACTATTATACCCATATCCTTTCTCAAGGTACAAGGGAGTATTCATCTAGAAACATCCATTTCTCAATGTGATAATTCTCTAACCAAATCCATTAAGCAAAAGCCACTTTAAGTTCTCACCCTAGCTTAGGTTATCTCTAACTCTAAACCCAAGATATTCACCTTCCTAAGTATGAATCATGGTTAACTCTTCAGCATACCCAATGATTCCTAAACAAGCATCTATGGAGATCAAGCATAGAAACAATAATGAAGGTCAAGGAAGATGAACATAGCCCAGAAATTTTCATTAAAAAACATTCAATCATCCATATCATACAAGGCTCCCTTCCAATAGGCTACATCCCTCACCCTAATTGAGGTTTAGTTTCTGCACATTTCAACCAAAGACATACATACAAGAATGCTCAACATTTAGAAAGAGTAGAGAGAGAGAGAGTAGAGAAACAAGCATAGAAACTTTAAATCCTTGAGTTCCTCCCAAAAATCCCCCTTTCTTTTCCCTTCTTGTTGTGCCTCCAGAAGTAGTTGTCTCTTGTCTTTCGTCCAGCCCTCCTTTTAGGTCTAAAACAGTTGGTATTTATAGTTCATACACTCCAAAAAAAACTAACTTCCTGAAATAGGGGTTTGCTGGCAGCCCATGTCGGTTAAACGGACTTGTGTGTCCGTTTAACGGACAGCTACGGGTCTGGCAGGGCTGTTCTGTCGCTTGATGTCCGTTAAACGGACATGTGTGTCCATTTAACGGACCTTCTCGGGTCTGGAATGCCTTCTCGCCAGTTGATGTCCATTAAACGGACATGTGTGTCTGTTTAACGGACCTTCTCGGGTCTGGAATGCCTTCTTGCCAGTTGATGTCCGTTAAACGGACATGTGTGTCCGTTTAACGGACATGGCTCATTTCAGTACTTCCACGTCTTTGACCGTCCATTTGTCCTTATTTCTTCAAGGAGTCTTCTTGGAAGTTGTAGGGCTCGGAATTCTCCTTTCAATCATCTTAGATTGGCTTTGATCCGGCATCCCCAAAGGGAGTTATGCCCTTTTTTTCTCTCAAAATCAACTGATTGTACCTATCAAGTACAAAATCAAAATGTGAGCGAATTCATTTAATAAAACTTCAATTCCAAGCAAAAATAAGTCAAATTGAATCTAAATCATGCCAAGATCATCTACAAAATTTTGACTTATCAAAATTCCCCCACACTTGAGTTATTGCTTGTCCCCAAGCAACCAAGAAGACTTCTATCAAAACCTAACCAAATTATTGATTCCACTTTCGTAGGTGCACGGTGACATTTAGCCTATATCACAAGCCTTTAAACTACTATGTGTCCATAATGGAGGAGTTATAGTCTCCTGAGGGTTTACTTAAAACTAATGATACCCACAAACATTTCTTTGTCATCATTTCACACCTAATCATCACCAAAGTTCATTCCACTAAGTCAACTGCATTAAAACGAAAATTGGACTTGGAAAAGATTACATAATACCTCATAATTTCGATCTCACTCTAGTAACAATGAAATTTCATAATGCTTCAATCGATCAAAATCATGTGCTCAGAAAGCAGTCTCTCATGCAATGTTCAAGTTCGCACCAAAAGTGTTTAGGGTTACTCTCAATCATGTTCTCATGACTGGCACTTACCATAAGCTTGCATTTGATCTACTTCTCCACTACTCCCATCTATGGCATGTCCATGGATCAAAAAGGTCTTTAAATCTTGAGTTGTAATGAGGCCATGGGTGAAGTAGGTTATGAATGAAGGGATAAGAATTCAAGTGTTCAACAGTTAGTAGAGCCAACTTAAGCATTCCTACCTTTAAATTAGATTGTGGAACTCAACCAAAACTATTTTATGATTTTCCTTTCCTTTAACGTGGAGTCTGAATTGTGCACGTTTCGCTTTTGGAAAACTCCCATCCTTTTACCTTGTTCCCCTTAATTTTTTTTTTGAACAAGCAAACCTGATTTCCCCCACACTTCTTCCTTTGTATCACACTTGAATTCCCCCACACTTCTTCCTTTGTATTTCTAGCCAAAGAGGTAGTGAATGCACAACTTTGATAGCTCTCCTAACCATTGAACAAGGGTAATTTTGTTTTTCTCTGTTCAAGGTGCTTTGGATGGGTTTCCAAAGAATATGGCTCAATTACCATCGCAGGCTCAAGGGGTTCACTAGGGGATTGATATATAACAAGGGTTGGCTATTTGGCTCAAGCTCATTCCTAATGTCTTTTATCATTTCTAAGACATACCATAGCATGATTATGTAACCTTGAAGAGATTTGATGCAAGTTCTAGAAGTGAGCAACCATGGAAGAGAAAATTATATCACTCACAAGAAAATAAGATTGAGTGCAATCCTTTAGGTTCAATTTAGCTCACTTGGTTATGTTCCCTTATTTCAAAGCACAATCATTCAATCAATTTAACATTATGCCCCCCATTGATACAAGACATGCCATCCACATTAATCATATTATGTATTCTACCCAAGCCAACCTCAACCATAATGCAATTAACTAAAACAAAAAAAATGTATGGTGACAATTAGACATAAAAGATGTTAGCATCCGACAAGTATTGAATGAAAGCTAAAATTGCATTAGATTAAATTCAAATCCCCCACACTTAAAAGTGACATTGTCCTCAATGGCATAGATATAAGCAAGGCAAACAATGGAATTGAGAACAATTAAAGCAAAGGTGAGGGAACTCCCTGAAGAATGCCGTGGTGATGTAGCAGTACCCTGAAAAATGTAACCACTTAGCAACAACCAAAATGGAGGGAGAAGAAATTAAAATGATAGCAAGGTTCATGGCACAACGGGTTATGGGCAAAATAAAGTAAGCTCTAACTACAATGCACAATGCAAAAGAACAGAAAACATTAAATCCTAAGTTCTAATGATCTGGTGGTGGTGTTGGATGTGCTTCGATGAAGGTCTGCATCATGGCTTCGAGTCGCCTCTGTGAAACGGCAATCTCGGCCATGTTTGCCTAAAGAGCACGAATGTTACCATCTAGTTGACGCCAATCGGGGGCATCATCAGAACGTGGAGGTTCCCTGGAACTGGTGGCCTCGGGGCATCCCCTGCGCGGATTCACCCACCCATGAGGAGCATTGTCATCAAACTCAAACTCCCGCATCTTCTCCGCGGTGATTACATCCCCCTCATCAGTAAGAGCGACCAGTTCATCCCGTTTGATAAGGTGTAGCTTATGGAATAGTTGACTTAGAAGCACCGGGAAGACAAAAGCCTTGGTATTGGCTTTGTGGTGGACCACTTACCACATTGCAGTCATCATTAACTTGGCTACCGCGATGCCCTGAAATTGGTCGTCAAAGAAAAACATTTTATCCAGAATAAACAGGTCTTCATTTCTAAGAAACCCGAAATCACTAGCCTTGGGTATCACATTGTGAGCTAGCACATAGGCAATCAATCTCGGTGCGACGTCCAAGTGCTTGCAATGTACAAAATAACGTTGATCGGATGGAAGCCAAACCCTACGAACCCCAAGGCGATCCATAGCATTGTCCTTACTCCAAGCCTCATCCCAAGGGCAATGGTTGTGCTTATCGAAGTATGGGACATTGCCTTCCATGGGTAACTCCAGATGGCTGCAAATCAGCTCTTCAGTTATCACCACCTCTTTTCCATTCACGCGTGAGGTAAGCATCGGTGGTTGTTTGCCCGTCACTGCACTCAAGTTTGCATCAAATTGCTTGACGGCCTCGGGGTAGTAAGTACCCTTGAGGGTCAGTAATTTTCCCCAATGGAACTTATCCAGGTTGGCATGCACCCTATGCTATTCATCGATTAGGTCGGCCACGGATACCTCAGTGACAAACTTATTGTTTCGCTTTTTAAGGTACCAAGCCTCGCATTGCTTATTGATGAAAATTGTTGGTTCGAGGGGGTTTCCTCCTGGGCCAAATTTTTCTCCCTCATCGACCGAGAGGATTGCCCCACATTTTTTGTTGAGACCCGATCCGAAAACTGGATCCCAACCGAAAATCAGGAATCGGATACGAAGAACGAGGCGAATTCAAATTGGATAACTTGAATTCGATAACGACAAACAAAGCAACGAAACGAAAGAGGTCGAAACAAAGCGAATGCACATCGGATAATTGGAATCCGAAGATGAAAACAAAGCGGATCGAATTACATCAAACCAAAAGTAGCAAAGCGGAATCGATACTTACCAAACGGAGCCGACATCCGAGAAAAATCAAGAACACAGAAACACATTCGCGTTGGAAACCTAGACTATCCAAATCCGGTATAATTTTTTTTTCTTTCTTTCTTATTCTCATTTCTTACCTCATTAGTCAATCTCATTCAAAATCACACAAGCAATTTCCACTTTTGGAAAATCATTCTTATGCAAATCTCTAAATCTGATCATATACTTATTGATCCATACAAATCTTAAATTATATTTTTATCCCAATTTTATCAAAATTTTGGCAGCATAACGGCTGCATTTATCCTATCCCAAAAATTCCTGCAAAGCCAAAATACACTTCTAATATCACAAAATCCAGAATCATCGGTGTAACATCCCATCTCCGATGGGAAGGGTATTTTAGTAAATTGGGACGGGTTAGGAGTATTAAATTATAACTCGGCATGAACATATGTCATGCAGCCTCTATAAATGATGAGTTTTGCACAGGCATATAGTCATACATGCATTCATGACATTTCCTACCAAGTGTCTAATTGTGATCTTTTGTGAAATTGGTGTGATAATGGGATTTGAAAAAAATATTTGGAGTGTGCCATAGAGTGTTTTACATTTTTACGGATTTATGGAAATTTTTCTGGAATTATCCGGAGAAGATTCCCGGACCGGCAAAATCGCCGGTAAATGGCCTAAAAGTGTTTTTGTTGTAGAAAGTGTGGTTTTCGTGTTTGAAAAATTATTTGGAGTGGACTATTTTATGTTTTACAATTTTGGGCAATTTAGGTAATTTTCAAAAAAATGATTCGAGGGAAATTCCCGGAAATTTTCGGACCGGATAAATCGCCAATTGGCGAACCGGTCGATTTTTGGTAGCGAAAATTGCTATCCAATGGCACTATAATATTGGATACGTTATTTTGGGATTGAAATTAGGGTCATTGGAGTTGATTGGGGTAAATTTTTGATCTGAATTATAAAAAAATAATATGTTGACTTTTCTTTGAAAACTTGGACCAACCATATTTTGCCACCCATTCTCCTTCATTTAATACTCTCTCTCGGTGATGCCTTAAGGAAGAGAAGGAGCTAATGGTTTTAAATGCTTTTTAAGTCTTCATCCACCGAAAATCCTACTTCTTTACTTCTCCATCGATTTTCATCTTCTTCATCAAATCTTCCTCCAAACTTCAAGCCTTCTTCTTCTAGACACCAAGTTCCTTACTTGTCATGGAGGGCTTTCACTTGCATGAGGTTAGAAAAAGGGGTTAGCAATTAAAAGGGGTTAGCAATTATTAGGAAAGAATTGAAGAGAAGAGAAGGTTGGAAAAGCTAATAGGTAAGTGTTTAAGTTAGGTTTTAATGATGTTTTAATTATGAATTTAATGACTTGGTTGTTAGATGCATTCAATGGGGGTTAGGGTGCATTTATTATGATTATTGATGCTTTAATTTCATGAAAGTTATAGGTGGAATTGTTGGGTATAAATGTATGGTGTGTTAGGATAATGAATGATTAGGGTTGAATTTGGTTTTAACTTGATTTTGATTGAATATTGATGATTATTCTTGCATGGAAATGTAAGAGGTAGGTTCTGCCAACTTATGGTAGGTATTCCTAGTGAATGTAGGAATGATCTAGGGACTGATTTGTGTCTAATGGAGATACCTACGGTAGTAGAAATTGAATTGGAATGATAGGAAGTGAATTGGTGAAGTAAGGCTGAAAATTGAATTTTGACCTAGTATACTGATTTGATCATAACTCATTGTATAGAAATGCAAATGAGGTGAGGTTTGTGGCCTCTTAAACTTTGGGATGTTAGCTACGTTTTTGTGTGAAATAAGTGTTGTCAAATTGTAACTCTAATAGGTTGAAATTTTGCATGGAAAGTTACTGTTTTATTGCCTGTGAACAGTAACCGAAACCATACCCTATGATCTTTGCTGATTTTTCTAAATTAATTGGTAGGGAACTAGGAAAAATGGTCTTCATGGAAGTTGAGGAATATTGAGTTAGCTTTCCATTGCCACTGATCTTGCTAATTTTCGAGTTGTATATTGGGAGATATGAACTGATTCCTATGGACTGGTTTTGGGCATGTTGATGAAACCTAGCTTAAGTGTTGATTTTGTGAGCTTTCTGCTTGGGAGCAATTTTAGCAATTGTTTTGGACTGAATTGGTGTGAGTGATCTTCTGAAAAGTTGAAGAGGAAGAAATTATCTTGAAAATGAGATATGGCATATAATTTTTAGAGGTCAGAGTTGGGAGTTATGATTTTGCAAAAACTGATCCTGCATTAGGTTAGGAATTGCTGATCATGGCAGTAACTTGCATGACAGTTTTGAAATGGTTAGAAATTAAATTGGAAATTGAGTTCTTCATGAAAATTGAAGTTTGAGGATTTATCTTTTCAGGGATATAAATTTCAGATTTTTCTGACTTGTGTACAGGGAGTTATGCTTGTTATAAGTTTACTGCTCAAATTGAATGATTTCAGGGACAGCAACATTAAGTGAATTAATTGACTTGTGTAGCAATGGAATTTGATTTTGGGTTGTTCATGAAAGTTGTAGATGACATTGTGAACTTATTGAGATTATTTATGTGGTAATTTTTGGCTGAAGAATCAGAGAGTTATGGAAATTTCAATGTACTGTTCTGTTTTAATAGGATTTGAGTAGGCAGTAGCTTTGAAGGGATTTTTGACACCCTTAGGGGTGAAATTGATTTTTATGGTCTTCATGAGAATGGTAGAGCTTTTCATTATCTTTCCAACAAGCTATGGTTTGTATTTTTCTGATTTGTGTGCTAAGAATTATTGTTGTTGGAAATTCGGATGGGAAATAGAAAAAAAAAAGAGGGGAAATGGAATCAGGCCCGGTCACTAGGGCGACGCGTCGCCCTAGCGACGAAGCCGATGAGTCAGCCCCACTGGGGCGAGACGTCGCCCCAGCGAGACTGAACTTTTTATTTTTATTTATTTATTATTATTTTATATTTAATTGGTAATTTGTGAGTTCATTTGACAATTTCTTTTCCGTCCGACGTCCGATTGACCTGATTCTTGAGGCATCAGATTCGTAGAATATTTAATTTTATTTTGTGAGAAATTGGGAATTTTTGGACGGGAAATTGACGTGGCCCCAGGTAGCGGAGCCTTTAATCACTATTTTGTTTAATTGGGGACCTATAGAGGTCCGAATTGCGCACCGTCAGCGCCAATAGGTTTCTAATTTTTAGACGGATTTTATTATGGGAAAATTTGGATTTAGGGCCGGAAAATTCATGAACATGCATATTTCACCTACATGTGCACAAATTGCATCTGTAGTGACTCGTTCTTTCTCTGTTTCTTATAGAGGCCCAAGTGGAGCGTCGTCAGACCGACGGGGCGGAAACTTCCCGGCATTAGCTCGGAAGTAATAGGTGAGTAACCTAGTTGGTTTCTCAACCTTATGTGTTTATTAATGATATGCATTGATTGCCATGAGGATGCAAGGATGGATATATGTAATTGATTGTTTTGATTGATTTCGGACCATGGGTGTTCGAAATATTGGATTGAGATATTGAAGTGCAAATGAAAATAAGTGCGTGAGAATGCATTAGTAAATTGGATTGTAAATGTGATAGATTAGTAAATTGGATTGTAAATGTGATAGTGAAACGAAAGGTAAATGCATGGGAATGAAATACCGGACTGAAAGTCCGAGGACATTGGAAAATGATCGAAATAGTAATTAATTGGAATTGGAAATAGAAATGCGATAATTGGATATTGAAAATGACATGCATTCATGCATAGTAAATGATCGATAATGGCGGTTGTGACCGGTGTCGCCACCGATTTCGAGCTTTAAGCTCAACGCACAGGCCTCGTGTCTAACGTATTCGAGCCTCGGCTCGATGATCGTGGCTATGCCCAATGTTTCGGGCTTTAAGCCCGATGTTTGAGCCAATGGCTCAACGATATGAGCTCAAAGCACGGTCACAACAACGAAAGAAAATGGAAGAGTCACATGCACACTGCATAAATGAATATTTAATGTGAATTGTGTGAAAGGCTTATTGCCTTATAAAATGTAAAATTGAATGCCTGTGATTTCTTATTTCTGATATATATACAATATTGTGTGATTGAGTGAATATGCATGAGTTGGGTGAACCATCGATGATGGTTTCTCACTGAGTTCGCAAACTCACCCAACATTGCATCTATTTTTCAGGAAATGGAGAGTACCCCGTTGGACACACGGGAGTACGTATACTGCTAGCAAGACAGAGTATCGGGTCGGGATTAGTGTCGTCCGTATCTGCATTAGTGTATTCATTTGGTATTTAGTAGGCCCAATTGTTTACATGTAATTATATAGAGTGATTGAGCACTAATGAGTGCTAATAATGAGTGAAAGTGTTTTATCAGTAATATGGTTTAATATTTGAAAATGTTTTGTTATAATTGGGCCAAGTCAATGATTGCTTTGCGCACTCTACTGTTTTGAAAGAAAAGATAATGTCATGCGCGACTCTAATGTTTTTGAAAGAAAAAATGTTATACGATTTTTGGTTAATAAGGTAATGAATGTTCTAATCGCCACCCTCATGGGTCACGGGCTCGGATATCACCATGGATATCGGGTTCGGGTCTCGTCGGGAGTGGGGTGCTACAATCGGACTCTTCCGTTCGGAATCCAAATACCAGCAAAACACAAATCTACTACCTAACACTTCCACAATTCTCAATTCAGATCAAAACATCCTTATTCAAATTCCTCATTCAATCTAAACGCATCTAATCATATCTATATATAGTCACAAGTCACATTCCATAATCACACAAATTCTCATATCTCCAACCCATATACAAGTTCAGAAATCACTTACAATCCCATAACTCATTTCCATACACAAATTCATATACATATCCATACTAAAATTCAAGTTACTCAAAATCTAACTTATACAGATTACAAAACATATAAATATCGAAACTGACGTCTTAACCATCTTTCATCCAATTTCCTGCTCGAATACCTGGAGATGGCGATGAAAGGGGGGGGGGGGGTGAGCTCGGAAGCTCGTGGGTAACATATTTATAAACTGAATAATAAGCATAAATCAAATTTCATAAACTTTTTGCCAAAAGGCTTAGTTTTCAAACTTTTCAACTTTCAAATACTTTTCTCAAACCCTTTTCAATTTTTCCAAAGTTTTCATATCAAATTTCTATAATTTCATGGTTGAAAACCCTTTTTCTCATTTTTCAAAATTTCTCATAAACATGAATGCAACCACATCAGAGAAATTTCACGCGCATAAAAAAATCAAAAATCACATAACATAACAAAATGGTTTGGTTTCGGTCTAACAGACGTCTCGCACATTCCCATGCATAGCGCCATGTGCAACAGGAATGAGGGGAGTCCGAATCGAACTCCTAAGCCACTCATGGGCAGTGGGAGAAGGCTATCGAGGGAAACAAAGTAATCGACTCTACGGAGGAGACCTGACCAAACCCATACAATTCACATATTCATGCTTAAAACAAACAGATTGTCCGAAGGCACTTTTCGAAATTTCACATTGTCATGTCGTGTCTTACTAGACACAGTCACATTCACTAAGCACATAATTTCATATGTCATATTGCAAAAATACAAATACACCAATCAAATTCTTACAAATTCACAATCATTCATCAAACAAGTATGCAACACAAAATAGATAACAACTTTATCAATTCCTTTGAAACATAATTCTTACACCTTTAAAATCACAATACACATTTCTCATCCAAAATTTAAACCACGATTTTCACCTTTTATTCAAAACAATAAAAATCACTAATCATTTTAATTTCTTAAATCGATTTCCAAAAGCATTTCTCTCCTTGATTTTCCAAAAACATAAATAACAATTTCTTAAAATTTGAATATATTTGAATAACAAATTTTCTTAAATCAATTTCCAAAATCCTTTAAAAACAATAAATCTAACTTTTGTAATAATTTTCGTAATTCCAGACATGCTCGAAATCTATCAATATTTAAAACCTTTGAAAACTTTCGAAATTGAAAGTTTCAATTTCTCATATCATTGAACATATAACAAAATTTCTAAAGTTATTCAAAGTAAAGAATTTCATCAAACGAAAATCAAGCAATTACATAAACGATATTTTATAATTAATTCCCAAAAGCATTCGAAATCATAGTTTTCCTACTTTCCAAAACAAATGAAATCATGATTTTCCAAACATTTTTTTCAAAACAACATTTTATACCTATTTCAAAAACATTTAGAAATCATAATTTTCCAATCATTTTCATAAGAAATATTTTATAACAAATTCAAACATTCAAAATCTTACAAAACCAATCTTTTATCATTAATTCAAACTATTCGAAATCATAAATGTTTCCAAACATTTTGTAAACGATATGTTATAAACGATTTCAAAAACAATCACTTTCCAAACCTTTATTTAAACACGATTTTAAAATCAATTCCAAAATATTCGGAAATCCAAATTTTCAAACACTTAGAACTTGGAGCAATTTTCCAAACCATTTGAAATCAATACCAAAATTCGATACTTTCTTTCTTCCACCTTCTCAAATCATTCGGAAATCCAAATTTCAAACCTTTACATAAATAATTTGAAATCATAATTTTTTAAACACTTTTATAAACAATTTCAAAATCATAAACTTTTAAACACTTTCGGAAATCATAAACTTAGATAAACCATAATTTATAAATAACGTCAAGAATGTTCGGAAATCATCATTTTCAATTACTTTTATAAACAACATTTTTGTATTATTTCATAAACATTTGGAAATCATAAGCTTTCAAATCTTTACATAACTATATTCAATAAATATTTTCACAAATATTTGGAATTTATAAATTTCAAACATTTTCTTAATAAAATCGAAATACTTTCCTTCTAGGTTTTCCAAAGTATACACAATAAACTTTCAAAGCATTCATCTTCTAAATTTTGTTTTTAAAACTCAAACAAACAATCTTTCAATTGTATCAAAGTATTCAAAACAATAAATTTACAATATCCAAACAACACATTTTCAAACACTTTCACTTTCGGATTTTTTTCAAGAACACTTACAAAGCTCATAATTTAAGTAAATAAATATGATACCCACCTTATTTCCATGCAAGCATCTTGTCCAATGCTTCACTTTGACCTTTGCTTCTCTCTCTCCAATTTAACAAAACCTAAACCATAATCATCCAAATTCACATCATAAATAACAAAACTTCAAAATTAACTTAGGAATTCACCAATTCCATATAAATTCAAGTTATTTAAATCTCCAATTTTGAAAATCCCAATTTTCAAAATTGGCCTAAACCAATTTACACAAATTCCATATCATAAATCACAATTTTCTCAAAATTGATTTCATATTTCACCAATTCATACTAGTATTGATGATTCTACATCATTAATTCACAAAATCCCCAAATTTCAAATTAAACCTAAACCCCAATTTACAATTTTTCAAATTAAACTTCACCTAAAGCATAAACATCAAAATTAACTTAGATATCTCAAATTCACCACTAATTCAAGCAATCTAAAGCATCAATTTCAAAAACCCCCAATTTCAAACTTTGACATAATCCCCAATTCACAATTAATCCAAAATTAAACATAATCATAACCTATTCTCTTCAATTAGCCTTAGGAAAACTCAATCCATAACCTTTCCAAACTATCTAAACCAATAAACTCATCAAAGATTCAAAATCAAAACTTTCTCTCTCTTACCTTTTTCTCCTCCATTTTCGTATTTCTTGGTTTTGCAAGCAAGCTTTCTCCTTCTTCCTTCTTTTCTATCTAGAAATCACTAAAATCTCATGGTAGAAACTCCATAAAATTCGAAAACTCCAAGCTTTTTCTCTCCTCTCTTCCTCCTTCTTCTCCACGTTTCTTCTCTCTTCTTTTCTCTTCTTATTTTTCAGCAAAATCGTGAATTCTAGATGCTTCATACGACAGCTATGGGCTGTGTTTCATGCCAGGTCATTAAATGGGGGGGAAAATGACTTAAATGCCCCTTCATTTAAGCAATATTCCACCATTGCCCCTGCACAAGATTTTTAAAAACTGACTACTTGCGTCCTGTTTTCCAGCATTTAACGAAATAATTTGGACAAACTTTCTTCTTAAAAATTGTTCCTCTAGATCTTACGAATCTAACGCCACCGACCGCGCTCAATTTGGATCAGAAACAAAGAAGTTATAGCCGAAATACTATCGGACCTTCACAAAATCCGAGGCTGAACATTAACATAACTTCAGTCCAGAAATTAACAATCTTAGGGATGAAATTAAATTTTGATCCCTTCACAAGAGTTGTAACCCTATATCTTAACTTTATTTCCCCTAAAGAATCAACTCAATCGGAGTTGTACAGCTCCCGAAAATCGCAAAATGCTGAACCATGTTCAGAAAATTATCCAACTTATAACCTATAACCAAATCTCTTACTTTGGTTCAATCAATCTCTTTCCATTTAATCTCCTAAAAATCATAATTCTTCAAGAAAATGAAATTAATCGTCTTAGGAATCCAACGCTTCGAGAATCAAATCAATCGGATGTCGGACGAAGGAATTATAAGCAAAAGATTACGAAAGGGATCGGATTAAAAACAAAGTATCGGAACTTCAAAACCGAACTTTTCAACAATCATATATCTCTATCCCGAACTCGGAATTTGATAAATTTAGTGTCAATAAAAAGATCAAAGGAAGCTCTACAATTTCCCTGAAGAACTCAAAATCAAAGTAGGTCTCGAAAGAGGTTGAAAACTCACTCAAAGATTTTATCAAAACAGCTTTTCCTAAACGACTTCCAATTTTTAATCGTTCATAACTCCTAGCCCCGATATCGAAAAATTTCAAACTTCATATCAATGGAAAGATAAAAACATCATCTAAAACTTTCATGAAGACCACTTACTCTAATTCAAACTAAATCCAAACGACGAGTGGCCTCGAAATATAGAACACACAAATCTATACTTAATAGCATTTTCAAAACCAAGCATATCTTCAGAAAATCATATCTTTCAATCCCGACATCGAAAAATAGCAAACTTTATGTCCAAAAAAAGCTCTCGACAGAGGCTACAATGTTCATGTTGATCACTTTCTCGAATTTTGCCTAAATCAAAAAGTCAACTTTTTCCTCAAAAAGTCAAACTTTAAGCGAACTTTGACTGATCATAACTCGCACTCCCGATATCGAAAAATATCAAACTTTATGGCTACAGAAAGCTCTTGACATAAACTACAAGTTTCCAGAAGATAATTTTCTCAAATTCTCCCAAAATCAAAAAGTCAACTCCCAAGTCAAACATTTTTTCACTATTCATCGACAAAGTCAAACTTTCTAAATTCTTCAAATTTTCACACTTTTTCTTTTTAATTCTTGCTATTTAACTTCATTTCAATCAACTCATCCACTTGAACTTTTATAAACCATACCAATCTCCACAATTATCAAATACATCAACATCCAATAATGCTTTTCTCATAAGTTTCCTTAAAGCATACATGCAACATATATATATATATATAACACTTATTTTATATCATTTCTTATTTCTAAATTCCACTTAAAAATCGGGGTCCAACATTTTTCTCCCTCTTAAAAGAATTTCGTCCTCAAAATTCAAACGTAGTCATCAAGTAACACATCCTTCTCATAATAGTCAAATCACTTTCTTATCAATTTCTTATTCTTAACTTAATCACTATTTTTCACTTCTCATTTATATCAGAACACTATTGTCTCAAATAGAATATTTCTTAACACATTTTCACAAGTCAAATAGTCATCAAAATTCATCATAAAATTTTAATCACAATGTCTTAATCTCAAACCTAAAATCAATCATAATCCTTAACCTTAATCAAATAATCACTCTTCTTATCTAATTTTTCTTTATCATACATATTTTTCACTTCTTCACAAGGAACTCTTAAGATCATATTAATGCACAATCACCACAAATCAGTATTTCTCAATCCATTTACCCGGATCAAAGGTTCAGGTCTTACTGAACCCTAGAATGGATCAATCATCAGTCAAATCAATACCATCATCAAACTCGTCTTTCAACTTTTCATTCGTTCATCTCCCAAATATATAATCATACACAATTCATCCCAATCATTAAAAATTTATATCTCATTTTCCTTAATACATTTCTAAAGTCATGATAGGTCACTCACATCAAAACACACTATCATTAATGCAATTCGATCTTAATCTCTTATCAATCTCCTGTGCCCAGTTACGATCCTAATACTGGGCTCTGATACCATAAATGTTGAGACCCGATCCAAAAATCGGATCCCAACCGAAAATCAGGAATCGGATACGAAGAACGAGGCGAATTCAAATTGGATAACTTGAATTCGATAACGACAAACAAAGCAACGAAACGAAAGAGGTCGAAACAAAGCGAATGCACATCGGATAATTGGAATCAAGAAGATGACAACGGTTGATCGAATTACATCAAACCAAAAGTAGCAAAGCGGAATCGATACTTACCAAACGGAGCCGACATCCGAGAAAAATCAAGAACACAGAAATACATTCGCGTTGGAAACCTAGACTATCCAAATCCGGTATAATTTTTGTTCTTTCTTTCTTATTCTCATTTCTTACCTCATTTGTCAATCTCATTCAAAATCACACAAGCAAATTCCACTTTTGGAAAATCATTCTTATGCAAATCTCTAAATCTGATCATATTCTTATTTATCCATACAAATCTTAAATTACATTTTTTCCCAATTTTATCGAAATTTCGGCAGCATAACGACTGCATTTATCCTATCCCAAAAATTCCTGCAAAGCCAAAATACACTTCTAATATCACAAAATCCAGAATCATCGGACTCTCCCGTCCGGAATCCAAACACCAGCAAAACACAAATCTATTACCTAACACTTCCACAATTCTCAATTCAGATCAAAACATCCTTATTCAAATTCCTCATTCAATCCAAACGCATCTAATCATATCTATATATAGTCACAAGTCACATTCCATAATCACACAAATTCTCATATCTCCAACCCATATACAAGTTCAGAAATCACTTACAATCCCATAACTCATTTCCATACACAAATTCATATACATATCCATACTAAAATTCAAGTTACTCAAAATCTAACTTATACAGATTACAAAACATATAAATATCGAAACTGACGTCTTGACCATCTTACATCCAATCTCCTGCTCGAATACCTGGAGATAGGGATGAAAGGGGGGGGGGGGGATGAGCTCGGAAGCTCGTGGGTAACATATTTATAAACTGAATAATAAGCAGAAATCAAATTTCATAAACTTTTTGCCAAAAGGATTAGTTTTCAAACTTTTCAACTTTCAAATACTTTTCTCAAACCCTTTTCAATTTTTCCAAACTTTTCATATCAAATTTCTATAATTTCATGGTTGAAAACCCTTTTTCTCATTTTTCAAAATTTCTCATAAACATGAATGCAATCACATCAGAGAAATTTCACACGCATAAACAAAATCAAAAATCACATAACATAACAAAATGGTTTGGTTTCGGTCCTAACAGACGTCTCGCACATTCCATCAAGATCATGTCATGTTGTGAAACAGGAGAGTCTGAAATCGGAACTCCTAAGCCACTTGCGGGCGTAGGGAGAAGGCTATCGAGGAGACAAAGGTAATCGACTCTACGGAGGGACCTGACCAAACCCATACAATTCACATATTCATGCTTAAAACAAACAGATTGCCGAAGGCACTTTTCAAATTTCACATTGTCATGTCGTGTCTTACTAGACACAAATACATTCACTAAGCACATAATTTCATATGTCATATTGCAAAAATACAAATACGCCAATCAAATTCTTACAAATTCACAATCATTCATCAAACAAGTATGCAACACAAAATAGATAACAACTTTATCAATTCCTTTGAAACATAATTCTTACACCTTTAAAATCACAATACATTTCTCATCCAAAATTTAAACCACGATTTTCACCTTTTATTCAAAACAATAAAATCACTAATCATTTTAATTTCTTAAATCGATTTCCAAAAGCATTTCTCTCCTTGATTTTCCAAAAACATAAATAACAATTTCTTAAAAATTTCGAATATACTGAATAACAAATTTTCTTAAATCAATTTCCAAAATCCTTTAAAAACAATAAATCTAACTTTTGTAATAATTTTCGTAATTCCGACATGCTCGAAATCTATCAATATTTAAAACCTTTGAAAACTTTCAAATTGAAAGTTTCAATTTCTCATATCATTGAACATATAACAAAATTTCTAAAGTTATTCAAAGTAAAAATTTCATCAAACGAAAATTAAGCAATTACATAAACGATATTTTATAATTAATTCCCAAAAGCATTCTAAATCATAGTTTTCCCTACTTTCCAAAACAAATGAAATCATGATTTTCCAAACATTTTTTCAAAACAACATTTTATACCTATTTCAAAAACATTTAGAAATCATAATTTTCCAATCATTTTCATAAGAAATATTTTTATAACAAATTCAAACATTCAAAATCTTACAAAACCAATCTTTTATCACTAATTCAAACTATTCGAAATCATAAATGTTTCCAAACGCTTTTGTAAACGATATGTTATAAACGATTTCAAAACAATCACTTTCCAAACCTTTATTTAAACACGATTTTAAAATCAATTCCAAAATATTCGAAATCCAAATTTTCAAACACTTAGAACTTGGAGCAATTTTCCAAACCATTTGAAATCAATACCAAAATTCGATACTTTCTTTCTTCCACCTTCTCAAATCATTCGAAATCCAAATTTCAAACCTTTACATAAATAATTTGAAATCATAATTTTTTAAACACTTTTATAAACAATTTCAAAATCATAAACTTTTAAACACTTTCGAAATCATAAACTTAGATAAACCATAATTTATAAATAACGTCAAGAATGTTCTAAATCATCATTTTCAATTACTTTTATAAACAACATTTTGTATTATTTCATAAACATTTGGAAATCATAAGCTTTCAAATCTTTACATAACTATATTCAATAAATATTTTCACAAATATTTGGAATTTATAAATTTCAAACATTTTCTTAATAAAATCGAAATACTTTCCTTCTAGGTTTTCCGAAAGTATACACGATAAACTTTCAAAGCATTCATCTTCTAAATTTTGTTTTTAAAACTCAAACAAACAATCTTTCAATTGTATCAAAGTATTCAAAACAATAAATTTACAATATCCAAACAACACATTTTCAAACACTTTCACTTTCGGATTTTTTTCAAGAACACTTACAAAGCTCATAATTTAAGTAAATAAATATGATACCCACCTTATTTCCATGCAAGCATCTTGTCCAATGCTTCACTTTGACCTTTGCTTCTCTCTCTCTTCCAATTTAACAAAACCTAAACCATAATCATCCAAATTCACATCATAAATAACAAAAACTTCAAAATTAACTTAGGAATTCACCAATTCCATATAAATTCAAGCTATTTAAATCTCCAATTTTGAAAATCCCCAATTTTCAAAATTGGCCTAAACCAATTTACACAAATTCCATATCATAAATCACAATTTTCTCAAAATTGATTTCATATTTCACCAATTCATACTAGTATTGATGATTCTACATCATTAATTCACAAAATCCCCAAATTTCAAATTAAACCTAAACCCCCAATTTACAATTTTTCAAATTAAACTTCACCTAAAGCATAAACATCAAAATTAACTTAGGATATCTCAAATTCACCACTAATTCAAGCAATCTAAAGCATCAATTTCAAAAACCCCCAATTTCAAACTTTGACATAATCCCCAATTCACAATTAATCCAAAATTAAACATAATCATAACCTATTCTCTTCAATTAGCCTTAGGAAAACTCAATCCATAACCTTTCCAAACTATCTAAACCAATAAACTCATCAAAGATTCAAAATCAAAACTTTCTCTCTCTTACCTTTTTCTCCTCCATTTTCGTATTTCTTGGTTTTGCAAGCAAGCTTTCTCCTTCTTCCTTCTTTTCTATCTAGAAATCACTAAAATCTCATGGTAGAAACTCCATAAAATTCGAAAACTCCAAGCTTTTTCTCTCCTCTCTTCCTCCTTCCTCTCCACGTTTCTTCTCTCTTCTTTTCTCTTCTTATTTTTCAGCAAAATCGTGAATTCTAGATGCTTCATATGACAGCTATGGGCTGTGTTTCATGCCAGGTCATTAAATGGGGGGGAAAATGACTTAAATGCCCCTTCATTTAAGCAATATTCCACCATTGCCCCTGCATAGGATTTTGAAAAACTGACTACTTGTGTCCTATTTTACAGCATCTAAACGAAATAATTTGGACAAACTTTCTTCTTAAAAATTGTTCCTCTAGATGTTACGAATCTAACACCACTGACCGCGGTCAATTCGGATCAGAAACAAAGAAGTTATAGCCGAAATACTATCGGACCTTCACAAAATCCGAGGCTGAACATTAACATAACTTTAGTCCAGAAATTAACAATCTTAGGGATGAAATTAAATTTCGATCCCTTCACAAGAGTTGTAACCATATATCTTATCTTTATTTCCCCTTAAGAATCAACTCAATCGGAGTTGTACAGCTCCCTAAAATCGCAAAATGCTGAACCATGTTCAGAAAATTATCCAACTTATAACCTATAACCAAATCTCTTACTTTGGTTCAATCAATCTCTTTCTATTTAATCTCCTAAAAATCATAATTCTTCAAGAAAATGAAATTAATCGTCTTAGGAATCCAACGCTTCGAGAATCAAATCAATCGGATGTCGGACGAAGGAATTATAAGCAAAAGATTACGAAAGGGATCAGATTAAAAACAAAGTATCGGAACTTCAAAACCGAACTTTTCAACAATCATATCTCTTGATCCCGAACTCGGAATTTGAAAAATTTAGTGTCAATAAAAAGATCAAAGGAAGCTCTACAACTTCCCTGGAGAACTCAAAATCAAAGTAGGTCTCGAAAGAGGTTGAAAACTCACTCAAAGATTCTATCCAAAACAACTTTTCCTAAACGACTTCCAATTTTTAATCGTTCATAACTCCTAGCCCCGATATCGAAAAATTTCAAACTTCATATCAATGGAAAGATAAAAACATCATCTAAAACTTTCATGAAGACTGCTTACTCTAATTAAAACTAAATCCATAAAACGAGTGGCCTGGAAGCATAAAACACACAAATCTATACTTAATAGCATTTTCAAAACCAAGCATATCTTCAGAAAATCATATCTTTCAATCCCGACATCAAAAAATAGCAAACTTTATGTCCACAAAAAGCTCTCGACAGAGGCTACAATGTTCATGTTGATCACTTTATCGAATTTTGCCTAAATCAAAAAGTCAACTTTTTCCTCAAAAAGTTAAACTTGAAGCGAACTTTGACTGATCATAACTCGCACTCCCGATATCAAAAAATATCAAACTTTATGGCTACAGAAAGCTCTTGACATAAACTACAAGTTTCCAGAATATAATTTTCTCAAATTCTCCCAAAATTAAAAAGTCAACGCCCAAGTCAAACATTTTTCACTATTCATCCCCAATGTCAAACTTTCTAAATTCTTCAAATTTTCACACTTTTTCTTTTTAATTCTTGCTATTTAACTTCATTTCAATCAACTCATCTACTTGAACTTTTATAAACCATACCAATCTTCACAATTATCAAATACATCAACATCCAACAATGTTTTTCTCATAAGTTTCCTTAAAGCATACATACAACATATATATATATATATAACACTTATTTTATATCATTTCTTATTTCTAAATTCCACTTAAAAATCGGGGTCTAACATTTTTTTCTTGCTACCTGCTTGAACCTGGACATGACTTACTCTCCACCTACAGGAAAAGTTACCTAGGCAATGAAATAACGCAATTCAGAACAATCCACACATGTCAATCTCTACCTGTCATCAGTACCATCAATCCCCAAAATCAACAAAGCTCACACATATCACCAACCAAAATCCACCAACTATAATTATGCAAATTCCATATCCACTAGTCATATACGCATCGCTTCCAAATTCATGCCAATTCAAAGGTCGCAAACTAGATGCAATCCGCAAAGAAATTAGGAACCCAAATTTTAATATTAGCACTTACCGAAAAATAGCCTGGCTTCAAGAAGGTGTCGATGGGTCAGTCTCCACGATGTTCTCAGGTCCTTGCTCACTCAACTGCTACGAAGGCTAAGGGTGAGGTAAAGGCGAGAAATAAAGATGGAAAGATGGTCGTGTAGGGAAACAAAGAAGGAAAAAGCCTGTGGTGGGCAGAGATCAGGGTAGAGGGTGGATGAGCAGTCGGTGCCCAGAAGAGAAGAGGGAGAAATAAAGGGCGAAAGGGAAAAATGCAGGAGAGAATAGGGTTTGGAGATTTAAAAATAGGTGATGTCCGTTAAACGGACGTGGGTGTCCGTTTAACGGACAACTACGGGTGAGATTGGGGCGTCAAATACATAGTATCCGTTAAACGGGCACACAGGTCTGTTTAACGAACCTTTACGTGTCAGTCTGCCCCTCTAAAGAATTGGTGTCCGTTAAACGGACACACAGGTCCGTTTAACGAACCTTCACGGGTCTATTAGTATAAAGAGGGCGATCAATGAATGTCTGTTTAACGGACATTCCCATTTTTTTCAGAAACAACCTCACTTGTTCTTCACTCTGCCACTCACTTATGAGAGTATTCAAGAATGTTATGCACAATGGGCAAAAGCAGTAATTGGAAGTTCAAAGTCACGTACCTACTTTTCCATGGTTAAATTGAATCTCACCTCGACATTTTTGCCTATTCCGACCCCTCTCTTTTTCATACCATTTGAGAATGTCTAGGAAAACTCATCTTGTAACATACATACAACATTTAGTATAATAAATGGTCAAACCACCAGATGATTAAGAACACAACACAAACAAAAAGATGCAACAAAAAGGAGAGTTAGAAATGTTGGGTGGCCTCCCAACAAGCGCTGAATTTAATGTCCCCAGCTGGACTCGATCACTGGATCATCAACCTTGAAATGTAACGGTGAGGATGCATCCCACCATTTCTCCCTCAAAATAGTGCTTTAGTCTTTGCCCATTTACCACAAAGGGCTCTTGATCTTCTCTCTTGATTTCTACTGCTCCATGGTGATATGTCTTTGTGATCTCAAATGGGCCCGACCATCTCGATCTCAATTTTCCCGGAAACAGTTTAAGTCTAGATGTTGGGCCCCGAATTTTTCTTATTTATGTTATTCAGCATGAATTGTGTTTACTGTGTATTTATGCCTTAGTTTGATTAAATTGGGAGTATTAGTGGATAATTGAGGCTTAATTAGTAATGATGTGGTTTAAATAGGAATTAAGGGGTAAGAGTGTATGAGGGTATTTTGGGAAGATTGTTTAGGTTGGATTAAGTTAAGGCTTTGAAGGAGGGGTAAAATGGTCTTTACCCATCTCCTTTAGATATAAGTGAAAGAATTAGAAGAGAAAGAGTTAGAAGAAAGAGAATGGAAAGAAAAGAAGGAGAAGCCGTAGGTGGAGGAAGAAGAGAAGAGAAATAGGGATTCTCGATCTTTGAGGTTTTCGACATATCTAAGACGTTTTCGGGTAAGTTTCGCTTCGTTTCTTCTTGTTTTAGTTGGATTAAAGTCTAGAATCGATTGTGTGAGTTAGAATCGGTAGTTTAGGGTTTTTTCGGAAAAATTTGGGGAAATCCTTGGGTTGATGAGTTTGTGACGGTTTGAATGAGTTAGAAATGTAGTATAGGACTTGAATCAAGGTTTAGGTGTGTTGCTCTTGAAAAAGGAAAGGATTGAAGTTGGAAAATGCAGGAAAATCGAGTTCGGAGACATTCTCCAGGCCCGCACGTCGCGACGTGCGTATGAACACGCCGTTACGTGCTTGAAGGAGTATGCCACGATGTGAGAGAAGGAGCACGGCGCAATGTGCGAGAGGATGGTGCACGCCGTGGCACACACTTGCGTGCACGCCGCGACGAGCTCGGGCGTTCGCCGCGACGAGTGGGGCTCCGCCGCGACGAGCCCCCTGTTTTCAGCAGTGAGGAATTTTAGTCTTTTAGGCATAACTTGGGCTGTAGATGTCAAAATAAGGTGATTTTGGATTCGTTGTGATCTAGAGAATGAGGGCTACAAGTTGTATGAAGAAAGGAAGTTTGGAATTAGCCTCTAAAGGTTCGAGAATTTAGATGGAAGTCGAATGTAGACTTTTAATGCTAGTGCTTTTACTTTTCGAGCTTCTTGAATATTTCTTTTGAATGTTAATTGAATGGAAACTTGGTTTGTTTTAGGAAACCAAGTCGACCTGATCAAATTGCAAGAGGAAGGACAACAGTGAGTTGGATTCTCGAGCGATATTAGGTGGGTAATATATTTATGGTTGTTGTGTGTATGGGCAATATGTGTATGCTTGCTTGCATGTGTGTGACATTGCTTGTGTTAAATTATAAGAAATATTGAAAATGCAATGTGATCATGATTATGTACTGCCTTGATAGGCATTATGGCATTTTGCAAGAATAAAAAGAACGAAAAGTATGAAAGCTTTGCTAAAATGCTTTGAGCATGAAACGAATTGTTATGTGCTTTGTTTGGGTGAGAGAGTAACGGATGGATAGTCACGTGCATGATGTGTGTCGAATCCACCAAAAATAAATCCCAAACACCAAACAAAAATAAATTACGCACAGTGATAAATGGGGTCGATCCACAGAGAATGGAATAATTGATTCTATTTAAATGCCAAAGAACGAATGAAAATAATTAAAATGGGGGGGTTTGGAGTTTTCTACTGGAACTACTAATTAATTTGACCACAAATAAATGATTAACGCAATGAAAATCAAATAAAATAACAACTACGATTAGACTAGCAAAGAACACAAATAAAATTGATTAACTCAATAAACGACAACTAGCCAGGAAATTCCTAATTATTATGCAGAGACCACGATCATCGACTCAAATATTTTCTTTGGTTTAGTAATAGGTTAGCTATGGTTACCAACTTCCTCCGCTCCTCGCTTCTTCTTAATCTTAGAACAATCAAAGAGACTCCTTTAAACTGTTCCCTAATTAATTAATAACCCCTTCGAGACTCTCTCCGAGATTCAATTAATTAACAGCATTAAACTCTAAAGAAACACTAACCCTAATCGACTACAAGACTGACTCATGCTCATCTAGTTAGATCGCAAGTTCCTCCACACGAAATCAGACAAGTACTATGTCCTAGTGCCAATTGCCACAAACACCGATCACCCAGTTAGACTCCACCAAGTAAATCAGTTGGCGATATGTAAATTAACTAACTCTACAATCAGGCCTCAATCGCAGAATCAATTAATAAACAATGACAGTAAATCAGAAACAGTACGAATATTATAAACCAAATAATCAGAACAAACAAGGTCTCACGAGTCAAAGCATAACAATTGGAATTCCCCGACTAAAATAACTTAGCTACTAATAACGAAATTAAACCTAACAAAGTTCTTAATTAACATAGTCTCCATAACAAAGAAAAGAAAAAGAACTAATAAAAAGGAAATCTGGAATTGGCCGATGCTGCTCCCTGGCGGCTGCCCTTGGTATCATTACTATTGTATCACAAAATCCAAAGACCAAAAAAAAAAAGGTCCTCCATGTGCTGCCGTCACTTCCCCTTATATCTCCTAGGTTTGTGTCCTCTTTTTACATTGCCGTGGGCCCCCCTCTTGATGGCCTCTTTTCCTAAACAACATGGGCCCTTTTCAATTGACCAAAGGTTTTGATTTGGGCTGCCACGTTGCTCTCCCATTTAACTTTTGGAGTTATGTAAATATAGTGCCCTGGAAAGCAAGTGTATTTACATGTAACTTTATCTTCTTCAGTTATAGTTTTGTAATGAAAATATTTATTATTAATAAAACAAAAGAGTTTGGTTTTATCTGTATGAGCATTATATATCTGGTCATAAGGTACCAAGATTCATTTGTAAGTAATATACATATACATAGAGATGTATGGGAAACATGTATATTATTAGAATCTAAATTAATTGATTCACAAATTGAATAATCAAGTTGGTCGTTTGATTATGGTTTAGCTTTATAGTGTTGCGATTTATCTCCATATAAGTAAAGGAGTTTACTTAAAGGGAATGATGAGTTTCATATCATGATAGTAGTAGACTATCGATAATGGCACTATTAAATGAATTGAATCAAGTATGTTTTCAAGAATAAAGTGGGCCGTTACTTTAATCTTAAAACATACAACTTAAGCATTTGCTTATTATGAACCACAATCTTGATGAGTGGTGAACTCATATGTGTTTCATTATAATTCTTGATATGATCGGAATGGATTTTTACAGGTATTAATCCGATTATCTGCATGTTGGAATTATTAATTGAAACATGTATCGTGAACATTCACTCAAATAAAGAGTTTATAGTGTTATCATCTCTTCTAGATGTTTTAAGGAGATTTGGTGATTAAATCGGCACCGAGTTTGATGGACTAGCTACCCATCAAGTCTTAACACTAAGATGAGATCTTATGTGTTAATCACCATATAAAGTAAAATGAGAGATCTAGAAGGAAAAACCAACATAAGGGCAAAACGGTAATTTTACCTTTTGTTGTGCGGATGGCTATAATAAGGTTCTAAATAGGGTTTGCAATTGGACATATTCTCATAATATTTAATAATTCAAGAGTTCAACTAATTGTCTTTAGTGGAATGACATTTAGTTAATAAGCTAGAATTAATTCCAATGAGATTGAATTATTTCTGGGCTTATTGGAGCTTGAATTATCAAAGTCCAATAAGATTTCCCACTTGGCTTTAAGGAAGGTTATCAAGCTAAGTAAGAAGTAGTTTGGAGGCTTTAGAAGTCCATAATTGAATGATGGGCTTATACTAATTAATGGTTAATTGGAAGCCCATATGTTCATTTAGAAATGGGCTTGTTTTGGTTTAATGTAATTGATTAGATTAATTATATTAAAAAAAAATTTTAAAATGGAGAAGAAGCAATTTCGAAATTGTGTTAGGTTAGATGTGTAACCACACATTTGACATTCAAATACTAAATAAAGATGGTCTTTATTATGGTTCATCATTATTAAATGGAGTTATGAACTTACCATTAAATGGTTTAATGGTTGGCTTTTAATGTTGGCATGTAACCTATTTGCATTCATTAGATTAAAGATGAAAGATGTGCATTAGATGGACCATCTTCCTTCTTTCTTCTTTCCAAAATCGAAATGGGTATTCAATTATAGGTTATGGTCTTTTCAAATAGCCATTTTAAAGATAAATGAAGTAAGTCTCATTTATTGGCTATTTGATGAGTGATTAATGTAAGAAGTGATGCATTGGATGCCTCTCACTCTTTCCATTTATGCATTTTTCGAAATTGAGAGGTAAGAAAGGGTTCTTGCATGTTTTTTAGACATTCTCTCTTTTCATGCAAGAGAGAACCAAAATTCCTAAGTGAAAAGAATTGAAAGAGTTTCAATTTTGGTTCTTCTTCTTCTAAGAAAATCTCCTCCAAACATTTCTTCTCCTTTCCCACCAAAGGATTTTGTTAACCTAGTTGTCCTTGAAGAACAAGTGATAAATCTAATTGGTAGAGGATACTACTACAAGGAAGAAGATAGATTGCTAAAGGAAAAGACTCAAAGGCAAAGGATTTGGATACAAGAAGGAGAGGATAGCGCAGCGAGGATTTAAAGCTATAGCGAAGGAGTCGGTAATTCCTTTTATCTTGTTCTTGGTTTTATTATCCTTATACCATATCATGTATGGATTAGCATGTTGATTTGGATATATTGCTTCCGCTGCAAGATGATTTCTTAAAAAGTTTTGAAATCTATCGTTTCTCCAAACTAAGCATGCTTTCTTTTTCCGATCCAACAATTGGTATCAGAGCCGATTTTTCATGCATGATTTCGGTTCCTATATGGTGGATGCATGGGTTGGCAATCTTTTTATGTGTACTGCATATTTTTATGTGATAGAAATATATATGGTGTATGTTGCTCTTTTGGTTGTCCATAGAAGTTAAATTTTATCTTGTTAGATTTCTTCATTTGGTTGTAACAAGGAGGGTGGTCTATCATCACCATGTTTCCTCCTTGGTTTCTTTTTTCTATTTTATTGGATTTTGTAATGTACAAATTGATGTAATGATGAAGAAGGAGCAGCCATGGATTGAAGAAATGGAAAGGTAAAATTTTCGTGTATCCTTTGTGTTTTGGCATAAGTTTTGTGAAAACTAAGTTGTTGGAATTTTGTTTCAATGAATCATATTTCAGTTATGATTGGAAAACAAGTGCTGGTTTTTGTTTCAAAGAATCCAATTTCGGTTTTGCTAAAATACTAAGTGCTGTTTTTAATTTTCATGAAATGAGTTTCGGTTTTAATAAAACTAGTGCTGGAATTTTTTGTCAAAAGAAAGATTTGGTTTTCTAAAAATCTAGTGCTGGAATTTTATTTTCAAAATGACAAAATTCTAATTTCATAAATGCCATTACATTTTGTTTACCGAATGGGCGGATCATGTTAGCGAAGAGTTCAAGCGGAAGATCCAAGATGAAGAAGCATATTTTGGGCCTAAAAGGCTTGTAATTATTTTATGTTTCTAGGATGGACAATCAAAAGTGGCTTTATTAGTTCATGTGATGAATAGAGAAATGAATGCTTGTAATATGTGATATTATGTGATTGCATGTCATTTAGAAAATTGCCAACCCTAGGCCTTGCCATGCATTCATTATGTATGAGATATATAATGAAACAATATAGGATGGATAATAAATTGCATCTAGACAAGATGGTATTTAAAACTTAAAGCCTAAAAAGATTGAGTGGGAGAGGATGCTCCTGTGAGAGTCCACGGTCTCCAAATGATGGCCCGTTTGCATGTGGTGAAGTGTTACTCCCCATCGGAGGGCATGGATCCTAGATCTTGCATGGTTTGGGTCTCCTTAAGGATAAGTCCACTTAATGATAGCAAATGTGACCTCCCACCGAGGCATGATTTGTAGGTATCTATAGTGAATGAATCAAATGGTTATACACTCAACATTTTTTATCAATAAACTGCCCACCATAGCTCTGTTGGTAAAAGTATGGACCAAATTAAGACGCTTCTTTAAAAATTGAGCATGAGATGCTTGGTAGTTTTTTAGTGTGAGGGTCCCAGTTTTTCTTTTAATAGATAAGATGGCCCACCGTCACTTGGTCTGTTATAGATAAGAAAAATAACCGTCGTATAATGTTTTAATTTTTTAAGTTTTGTTAAATCTATCATCATGCATACATGCATCATGATTTTATACAAAGTTCCATAAATTGTTGACTAGTATTCTCATGTTTTAATAATTTATATTTTCGACATAATCAACCACAAAATGAATCCACTCACCCTTCTTGATTTAATAACAAATTGGAAAATGGAGACAAGTTTAATGAATGGAGACGTAACCTTGACATTGTTCTTCAATATGAATGTATTTCATGGTGTTAACTGAAAATGAGCCTACACCTCTAAGTTGAGATGCAACTCCCGAGCAAGTCCAACAACATGAAGCGTTGGCGTAATCGCCGACAAGACTACTAAGTGTTATATTAAAGCCTTCGGTGGCATGTTGCAAAAGCAAATTGCTTGTATGAAAATTGCTAGTGCAATGGTCCATCACCTACATGAGATGTTTGGTGTGAGGACTAGGTCTGCAAGAGTGAAAGCTATCCAAACCTTTCATAATCTCGCATGCGAAACATGGTGAACCAAAGCGGGATTACATGATGAAGGTAATCTCTGCGGTCATTGAGGCCGAGATGCTTGGGCGGATATGGATGCGGACACGCAGATGATTATGATCATCAATAGCTTAAACTCTTCTTTTCAGCAGTTTAAGTTGGACTATGAGCTCAACAAAGAAGGATTACACCTTGAGTGAGTTGATGAATACCCTCCAGAGCACGGAGGAAATATTGAATATTAAGGCTCATGGGCGAGAAGCTAATGTAGCTTCTTCTTCTAAGCCAAGGGTAAGGGCAAGGAAAAGAAGAAGGGTCCAATGAAAAGAAGGCCCAAATAGGGTCAAGGCCAAACCCATGAAAAAGAAGGCCAAAGAGAACATCAAAGGAAAGTGTTTCCATTGTGATGAGATGGGCCATCGGAAAAGAAACCGATCTACCTACCTGAGTCCCTCAAAAGTAAACAAGGTATGGGCTTCCTAAGTTTGTTAGGAACTAGAAATGTGGCAGATTTATCTACTTCTTGGATATTAGATTCAGGAGCCACTAACCATGTTTGTAATTCTTTGCGGGGTTCCAAAGAAAGGAAAAGACTTCCTAAAGGCCGCTTTCAAGTTAAGATAGCGATGGTTCCTATGTTTCAGCGAGAATCAGTGGGAGTAGTTATCTTGGACTTTCCTAGTGGTCATAGGTTATATTTGGAAGATGTTTATTACATGCCAATGATTGTAAGGAATATGATTTCTATTTTTTGTCTAATAAAATCTGGCTATTCCTTATATTTTGAAAAGGTTGTTTCAATATATGAGAATAAGGATTTTATTTGTGAAGCGATAATTAAACATGGATTGTTTTTTATAGAACCTATGAAAGGCTCACTAAACACCACAGAATTGATAAAACCAAGACAATCCAATATCTCTAGCATTAATTCAAAGTATCTGTGGCATCTAAGGATGGGTCATATCAATCGAAAAAGACTTGACAAAGCTAGTAAAGGATGGGATCCTTATGGGCTTGGATAGTGATCCATTACCCACCTGTGAATCTTGTATTGAAGGAAAAATGACAAAAGCCTCATTTCCTTCTAAAGGAAACAGATTTGAATCCACATTGGACATGGTACATACTGATGTGTGTGGGCCCATGAATGTATGAGCTAGAGGAGGTTATGAATATTTCATAACTTTTATAGATGATTACTCAAGACATGGCTATTTGTATTTGATGCATAAAAGAGTGAATCTTTTAAAAGTTCAAAGAATTCAAAGTCAAGTCGAGAAGCAACTTGGCAAGCCATTAAAACAACTTGATCGGATCGAGGTGGTGAGTATTTATCCGGAGAGTTCCAGAATATTTAATTGACAATGGAATTGTTTCCAATTTGTCGACTCCTCGTACCCTCAATGTAATGGTGTAGCAGAGGAGAAATAGAACTCTATTGGAAATGGTAAGATCAATGATGTCCTATGCTAGCCTTCCAAAATCGTTACGGGATATGCCATACAAACGACAACATATCTTCTTAACTTTGCTCCATCCAAATCGGTGCCTAAAACACCTAGGGAGTTGTGGATCGCCGAGTGCCTTCATTGAGGCACTTGAGGACTTGGGGCTGTCCACTCATGTTCTAAAGCCTGAATCCACAAAGATGGAACCAAGGTCAAGTATGTTTGTTTGTAGGATATCCTACGGAACTCGAGGTACTATTTTTACAAATCCTCATGATAGGAAGGTATTTGTGTCACAAATGCAAACTTCTTAGAGGAAGAGTTTGTGAGAAATCACAAAGGAAGAAGTGAAGTAGTACTAAAGGAGTTAGCAATTTCATCCAAACCAAGAGTTGTTTTGGATATGACAGAACAAGATGTCGAAATGGATTCAAGAGTTGAATCGGCAACTGAACATCAAGATGTGCCTAGACGTAGTGGGAGGTTGTGAGACAACCGTAGTAGTATCTGGGTTTAGGAGAAGGCTTAATTGCCATCTCGCACCAAGAAGAAACAGATCCCGTTACGTATACACAAAGCTATTAATGATGTTGATGCGGGAAAATGGCTCAAGGAAATGGAATCGGAAATAGATTCTATGTATACTAATGAAGTCAGGTCCTTGTAGATCTACCACCGTGTCTAAAACCATAGGGTGTAAATGGATCTACAAAAGGAAAAGGGATCGGATGGAAAGGTAGAGACCTTTAAAGCTAGATTGGTAGCTAAAGGCTATACTCAAAAGGAGGGTATAGACTACGAGGAGACTTTTCTCCGGTTGCCATGCTTAAGTCCATCGAGATTCTTTTGGCCATAGTAGCCTATTTCGATTATGAAATATGGAAAATGGATGTCAAAACCGCATTTCGAATGGAGATCTTGAGGAGACCATTTATATGGCCCAACCGTATGATTCATTGAGCTAGGTAATGAGCATAAGGTTTGCAAGTTGCAAAGGTCCATTTATGGACTTAAGCAAGCATCTAGGTCTTGGAACATTAGGTTTGATAAGGCTATCAAAACCTATGGGTTCATACAAAACCTAGATGAGCCTTGTGTTTACAAAAAATACAAGAAGGTAAGGTTACTTTCCTAATCCTCGTATGTTGATGACATTCTCGCTCATTAGGGAATGATGTGGGAATGTTATCTGCGGTTAAGGGATGGCTGAATGAACAGTTTTCAATGAAGGATTTGGGAGAGGCTACCTATATTCTAGGGATCAAACTTATAAGGGATCATAAGAACAAGAAGATAGTTTTGTCTCAACTAACTTACATTGAGAATATGCTCAATAAGTTCACCATGCAAGATTCCAAGAGGGGTTTCACTCCTATTAGACATGGAATCAAACTTTCAAAGGAACAAGCACCTAAAACCCAAGAGGAGGTTGAACGCATGCATAACATTCCATATGCTTCGGCAGTTGGTAGTTTGATGTATGCAATGTCAGCACTAGACCGGATATCATTACATGCAGGGGACTAGTAGCGATTTCATCCAATCCAGAATGGAACATTGAATTGCAGTTAAGTATATTTAAGTATCTTCGTAGGACGAAGAACTTAATGCTTGTTTACTCGGAAGTAATCTTATTCGACGGGATATACGGATTCGATTTCCAATCGATGTTGATTCAAGGAAATCAACTTCGGTTCTATATTTACTTTAGGAGGTGGAGCCATAGTTTGGAGGAGTGTCAAGCAATCTTGTATTGCGATTCGACTATGGAGGTGAGTATGTTGTGCTTGAAGCAACAAAGGAAGCGATCGCTCGGAAGTTCCTAAATGATTTGGAGGTAGTTCTAGAGGCGTAAAAAGCCATTACACTTTATTGTGATAATAGTGGGGCGGTGGCTAATTCTAAAGAACCTCGTAACCACAAAGTCGCCAAACACATTGAGCGTAAAGTATCATCTCATAAGGAGATAATACAACGTGGAGAAGTGGATATGGTAAAGATTCCTACAGAGCAAAACCTTGCGATCCGTTCATAAAGACATTGACTCAAAAGAGCTTTGAGGGTCACCTAGAAGGGATGGGAATGAAGGATATGTCAAACTTCTTTGTGAGAGATTGTTGGAGTTATGTAAATATAGTGCCTCGAAAGCAAGTGTATTTACATGTAACTTTATCTTCTTCGCCATAATTTTGTAATGAAAATATTTATTATTAATAAAACAAAAGAGTTTGGTTTTATCTGTATGAGCATTATATATCTGGTCATAAGGTACCAAGATTCATTTGTAAGTAATATACATATACATAGAGATGTATGGGAAACATGTATATTATTAGAATCTAAATTAATTGATTCAGTTGAATAATCAAGTTGGTCGTTTGATTATGGTTTAGACTATAGTGTTGCGATTTATCTCCATATAAGTAAAGGAGTTTACTTAAAGGGAATGATGAGTTTCATATCATGATAGTAGTAGACTATCGATAATGGCACTATTAAATGAATGCGAATCAAGTATGTTTTCAAGAATAAAGTGGGCGTTACTTTAATCTTAAAACATACAACTTAAGCATTCGCTTATTATGAACCACAATCTTGATGAGTGGTGAACTCATATGTGTTTCATTATAATTCTTGATATGATCGGAATGGATTTTTACAGGTATTAATCCAATTATCCATGTTAGAATTATTAATTGAAACATGTATCGTGGAACATTCACTCAAATAAAGAGTTTATAGTGTTATCATCTCTTCTAGATGTTTTAAGGAGATTTGGTGATTAAATGGCGCCAGAGTTTGATGGACTAGCTACCCATCAAGTCTTAACACTAAGATGAGATCTTATGTGTTAATCACCATATAAAGTAAAATGAGAGATCTAGAAGGAAAAACCAACATAAGGGCAAAACGGTAATTTTACCTTTTGTTGTGCGGATGGCTATAATAAGGTTCTAAATAGGGTTTGCAATTGGACATATTCTCATAATATTTAATAATTCAAGAGTTCAACTAATTGTCTTTAGTGGAATGACATTTAGTTAATAAGCTAGAATTAATTCCAATGAGATTGAATTATTTCTGGGCTTATTGGAGCTTGAATTATCAAAGTCCAATAAGATTCCCCACTTGGCTTTAAGGAAGGTTATCAAGCTAAGTAAGAAGTAGTTTGGAGGCTTTAGAAGTCCATAATTAAATGATGGGCTTATACTAATTAATGGTTAATTGGAAGCCCATATGTTCATTTAGAAATGGGCTTGTTTTGGTTTAATGTAATTGATTAGATTAATTATATTAAAACAATTTTTTTAAATGGAGAAGAAGCAATTTCGAAATTGTGTTAGGTTAGATGTGTAACCACACATTTGACATTCAAATACTAAATAAAGATGGTCTTTATTATGGTTCATCATTATTAAATGGAGTTATGAACTTACCATTAAATGGTTTAATGGTTGGCTTTTAATGTTGGCATGTAACCTATTTGCATTCATTAGATTAAAGATGAAAGATGTGCATTAGATGGACCATCTTCCTTCTTTCTTCTTGCCAAAACCGAAATGGGTATTCAATTATATGTTATGGTCTTTTCAAATAGCCATTTTAAAGATAAATGAAGTAAGTCTCATTTATTGGCTATTTGATGAGTGATTAATGTAAGTGATGCATTGGATGCCTCTCACTCTTTCCATTTATGCATTTTTCGAAATTGAGAGGTAAGAAAGGGTTCTTGCATGTTTTTTAGACATTCTCTCTTTTCATGCAAGAGAGAACCGAAATTCCTAAGTGAAAAGAATTGAAAGAGTTTCAATTTTGGTTCTTCTTCTTCTAAGAAAATCTCCTCCAAACATTTCTTCTCCTTTCCCACCAAAGGATTTTGTTAACCTAGTTGTCCTTGAAGAACAAGTGGTAAATCTAATTGGTAGAGGATACTACTACAAGGAAGAAGATAGACTGCTAAAGGAAAAGACTCAAAGGTAAAGGATTTGGATATAAGAAGGAGAGGATAGCGCAGCGAGGATTTAAAGCTGTAGCGAAGGAGTCGGTAATTCCTTTTATCTTGTTCTTGGTTTTATTATCCTTATACCATATTATGTATGGATTAGCATGTTGATTTGGATATATTGCTTCCGCTGCAAGATGATTTCTTAAAAAGTTTTGAAATCTATCGTTTCTCCAAACTAAGCATGCTTTCTTTTTCCGATCCAACATTAACTTGCCTCCATATGTCTTATGCGTGACTCCCCTATGCTTGTCCACGTTCTGCTGGCTCTAGCCCTTGTCCTCCACTGTTGCTTCATAAAATCTCAAAACCAAAAGAAGAGTCCTTCCTTGGCTGCCGTTTCTTTTCTCCAGCCTGCGTGAATTTCTTTTTTAATTGTCCACCTAAAAATTCCTCCTTGGCTGCGTGCTTCACGCCCTCTTTCAGTCCACCAAATTCTTCCTGCGTAAAATCCTTTTGCAGCCGTAACTTCCCCTCTTTTTCCTAGGTTTTTTGTCTTTTCTTTAATTGATGTGGGCCCTTCCTTGATGGCCTCTTTTCCTATTCCACGTGGGCCCCTCTTGATGGTCTCTTTTCTCACTTGTGTAATTTTCCTAGCTGAATTGCATCACCTACGTTGGCCTCCATGAAGCCCACCTGCTGATTTCTCCTCTTAATTTCTCACATTATGCAAAAATTATAATTTCCTGCAAGGAAATATTAAATCAAATTAAGTCCCGATAATTGCATCAACAAGAGGAATAAAAAGGAGTAATTAAAACATAAATATTAGACAAATATGCACTTATCAAATCTCCCCACACTTAGATGATGCTTGTCCTCAAGCATAAAAGAGGATCAAGACACAATGAAAAACTACTCCACTAAATGAAACATGCATAGAGGTAATGTAAACTAGGAATGAGAGCGCAATCTTGTCCCAATGTTAATGAAATGTCAAAGAAATGCAACAAATTTCCCATATGAGAAGACACAAGCTTGAACTCAAATTGAAGCGCATGCATGAATTACCGAATTTTAATTAAAAACCAATCAAGCCTAGAAAACATATTTCACTTATCAGGCGGTTAACATACATGAGGAACTCTGAATTTATGTGGTAGTCATGGGAAGATCGGGTTAATCTTAATTACTTAATTAGGTGTTTTTAGCTACAAATTGCTCAAAATTGTCATTGGCCTTTTTACGCGAATGCAAACATTTGTGATGAATGTCATCCGGTTACTCGGTCAATCACAATGCCAAGTGGCTTTAGCCTTACTCGTAATTACTCATATGCTTGCAATGCATTATTTTCTCTCTTTTTTTTCGAGTAATCAGAGGAGTAGTTGGTTGCCTCACACGTCATAGTTGTTCGAGACCTTTTTACGCGAGCGCAAACATTTGTGATGAATGTCGCCCGGTTACTCAGTCTCGTCCGACCTTTAGACGGATTTTTGGCTTCGCTCACAACCACCTTTGGCGATTGGCGGAACGAATCTAGCACCTTTTTATTTTTATTCTTCATTCCCTTTCTCACTATAATTTCCCACATCAATCCAAAGTTCAGCACATATACCAACTCAACTTCTAAGCTTAACATGACTCTAGACAAGAAAGGCACCGATTAATCACACAAATTTTTAAAATTTCTAACCAATTAACTCAGGCTCGCAACTTCGACATATAGGACAAAATCATTAACATCTAATTGACATTAAACAACAAGGGACTCTATCATGCTCTCGACTCCTTTAAAACAATCCACCATTACCTAAGGCACAACAATTCATCGAACAAAATGGGGCAAAGAGAGAATTCCTAAGCACAGCCCAAAGTAATGCATCTAACAAAACAACAAAAACAACATGCATCTCAAAAAGCTATAAATCACCCTCCCCACACTTAAAGCATGCGTTGTCCTCAACGTAAAAATAAATGAAAAGGGGTAAACCGAGGACTTCCCTGAATTCGGGGGCGATGGTGCTGGGCTGGCACCTAGTAGTGCTCGGATGTGGGCTGGTCTGGTGGTAAAGATGAGGGCTTATACGTGAGCTCGTTTAGGCATCCCGCCAGTAGGGTATAGCTAGTACAGTGAGGGACGAGAGCCAACATATGATCATATAGAGGACTCCCGCCAGCTGTAATCCAAGAACTCCGAATTGATCCAATGCCGAACCTCCTGAAAGACACAGGTAAGGAAAGGAAAATATCAAAACAAAGAAAGAAGGAAACAAACAAGACAAAAAGAACACAAAACAAAGTAAAAGAAAAGAAAGAAAAATAAAATTTAAAAATATGGGCTGCCTCCCATTAGCGCCCTTGTTTAACGTCCTAGGCTCGACGATCCTCTTCTCGATGTTAACCCTCGTCTCGATGTTGGAAATCAGCAATGGTCCCACCAATTGCCTCCCTGTACTCTCGAAGCACTCTAATTAGTTTCTCCTCTTCCAGGTCGTCGAGCATGCTGGATACGATCACGGGTAGGGTCTCACCGTCACCTAAATATGCGTATTTCAAATGCTCGGGAAGCGTTTTGAGCTCCAACTTTGGGGCCTCATCAAGTATATCATCAGAAACTTCAGACCGATCAGTAAATATCTTAACTCCATCAACAGACATCCTATGACACGAAGCATAATTCAACTCATCATCATAATTTAAAGCAGAAGCCTCATGAGTCAAATCTTCAATGATATCAACCTTATAAACACAAGACACATCTTCAGCACGTTTCATGGCATCATAAACATCGAATTTCACCACTTCACCATCAAACTCTAAAGTTAATGAACCACTATGCACATCTATCTTTGCCTTAGCCGTGCTAAGGAAAGGCCTACCCAACAAGATATCAGAAGACTCAGATGAACTATCATTTTCCATGTCCAGAACAAAGAAATCAGCAGGAAAAATTAATCCATTAACTTGAACTAGCACATCCTCTAAAACACCTTCAGGATAAACAATCGATTGATCCGCCAATTGAATTATAACTCCAGTACTAGTTAACGGACCAAGACCCAGGGAGGTATAAACAGATAAAGGCATCACATTAATGGAGGTTCCTAAGTCACACATGGCCTTACTTATACCAATATTCCCAATTTTGCAAGGAATGGAAAACATACCTTGGTCGTGACACTTAGGAGGTAATTTCCTCTGTAAGACAGCTGAAACATTTTCACCCACACTCACCCATTCATTACCTGTTAACTTACGCTTGTTTGTGCATAATTCCTTAAGGAATTTGGCGTGTAGCGAACATGCTTAATGGCCTCTAGAGCGGGATGTTTACTTCAACTTTTGAATAACTCCATGATGCTTTTATCTTCCTTTTCCTTCTTGCTCGAGCCGTCTACTGGGGAATGGGGTGGAACCACTAGAGGTTCGAAGCTTCGAGGTTTTTCACCGGGCCCGAATCCTGTATGTGGTCACGTTTAAGCTCCATTTCGGCTTCCTGTTCTGTCTCTGCTCGGGAACCCTGGGCGTGGTCACGTTTAGGGTTCTTGTCGACTGGAGGCTGCAATTCCTTACCACTTCTTAAGAAAATAGCGCTCACATTATGCCTCGGGTCGAGTGTCTGAGATGACAGCTTGCCTTGAGTCTCCATTCTGCTAATGGAGGATGATATCTGACTCATTTGAGTCTCTAGAGTCTTCATACTCTCTTCTATCTTTTGAAATCTGGTTGCAGTGTCCTATTGAAATTTTGTAGTATTAGTAGCTAACATATGGACAATTTCTTCAAGAGGCTTACACGAGGCAAGGTCGCTTCTTGGTGGTGGTGGTCTTTGATAGTAATTCTGTTGGGTCGGTTGGTACATTAGCATAACTGAAGTTTGGGTGGCTTCTCCAACCGGGGTTGTAGGTGTTTGAATAGGGATCAAACTGCCTCTGTTGGAACCCAATAGCATTCACATTCTCCGGTATTTCATCGTGGAGTGTTGGGCACGCATTAGTTGGGCGAGCTAGGCTGGTGCAGATGCCACACGCCCTCGCGGGTGGAGGAGTACCTACATTCAAATTCTGAACCAAAGTTGTTAGCAAAGACTTGACCTCATTGAGAGAAGTAACATTTACGTCATTCACTCTTCGCGGTATATCTGGTCGGGCACCGAATTGCTGGGAGTTTGCTGCCATGGTTGATATCAACTCCCGGGCTTCAGCTGGGGTTTTACTGACAATGGCTCCGCCACTTGCGGCGTCCATCATTCTGCGCTCCATTGGAATCAGACCCTCGTAGAAATACTAGATGATCAATTGCTCAGATATGCCATGTTGTGGGCAGCTTGCTAAAATTCTCTTGTACCTCTCCCAGTACTCATAGAGGTTCTCTGAATCCTTCTGCTTAATGCCACATATCTCTCGCCTGATGTTGGCGGCTCGGGATGCTGGGAAATATTTTTCTAGAAACTACCGAGACATCCCTTCCCAAGTGTTGATTGTCCCTGGAGGTAGGTAGTAGAGCCAGTCCTTGGCTGCATCCTGCAGCGAGAATGGAAAAGCTCTCAGTTTGATTTGGTCCTCCGTGACATTGCGGGGCTTCATGGAAGTCCAGACGAGGTGAAATTCCTTCAGATGCTTATTCGGATCCTCGTTCTCTAATCCTCGGAAGGTGGGCAGCAAGTGGATGAGACCGGACTTCAATTCGAATCTTTCTTGAAGTTCTGGAAAATCTATGCACAGCAGATGCTGCGCTTCAATGGGTCTACCCAAGTCCTAGAGGATTCTGTTAAGAGCCATATCCTGCACGTGGTCACGGTTAAGCTTCCCGTCAGGCTGCTGTTCAACTTCAATCTCCTTTTCGTACTCCGTTTCAGTGTCCGACTCAACCGGGGTCTATAATCCACTAGCTTTTCCTTGCTTCTTCCTTAGTTTGCTCAACTTCCTTAGCCTCTTAGCAGTCTTTTCGATCTCGGGGTCGTACAAGATGGAATCTCCCGTACGAATGTTCCTAGGCATAAAATAAAACAAAATCAATTAGTTACTAATTCCCCGGCAACGGCGCTAAAATTTGATGGGTGTCGAATCCACCAAAAATAAATCCCAAACACCAAACAAAAATAAATTGCGCACAGTGGTAAATGGGGTCGATCCACAGAGAATGGAATAATTGATTCTATTTAAATGCCAAAGAACGAATGAAAATAATTAAAATGGGGAGTTTGGAGTTTTCTACTGGAACTACTAATTAATATGACCACAAATAAATGATTAACGCAATGAAAATCAAATAAAATAACAACTACGATTAGACTAGCAAAGAACACAAATAAAATTGATTAACTCAATAAACGACAACTAGCCAGGAAATTCCTAATTATTATGCAGAGACCACGATCATCGACTCAAATATTTTCTTTGGTTTAATAATAGGTTAGCTATGGTTACCAACTTCCTCTGGCTCCCTCGTTTCTTCTTAATCTTAGAATAATCAAAGAGACTCCTTTAAACTGTTCCCTAATTAATTAATAACCCCTTCGAGACTCTCTCCGAGATTCAATTAATTAACAGCATTAAACTCTAAAGAAACACTAACCCTAACTGACTACGCACTGACTCATACTTCATCTAGTTAGATCGCAAGTTCCTCCACACGAAATCAGACAAGTACTATGTCCTAGTGCCAATTGCCACAAACACCGATCACCCAGTTAGACTCCACCAAGTAAATCAGTTGGCGATATGTAAATTAACTAACTCTACAATCAGGCCTCAATCGCAGAATCAATCAATAAACAATGACAGTAAATCAGAAACAGTACGAATATTATAAACCAAATAATCAGAACAAACAAGGTCTCACGAGTCAAAGCATAACAATTGGAATTCCCCGATTAAAATAACTTAGCTACTCATAACAAAATTAAACCTAACAAAGTTCTTAATTAACATAGTCTCCATAACAAAGAAAAGAAAAAGAACTAATAAAAGGAAATGAATTGGCGATCTTTGCTCCTGGCGGCTACGCCTCTTGTATCGTTCTTGTTGTCATCAAAATCCAATGACCAAAAAAAAAAGGTCCTCCATGTGCTGCCGTCACTTCCCCTTATATCTCCTAGGTTTGTGTCCTTTTTTTAAATTGCCGTGGGCCCCCCTCTTGATGGCCTCTTTTCCTAAACAACATGGGCCCTTTTCAATTGACCAAAGGTTTTGATTTGGGCTGCCACGTTGCTCTCCCATTTAACTTGCCTCCATATGTCTTATGCGTGACTCCCTTATGCTTGTCCACGTTCTGCTGGCTCTAGCCCTTGTCCTCCACTGTTGCTTCATAAAATCTCAAAACCAAAAGAAGAGTCCTTCCTTGGCTGCCGTTTCTTTTCTCCAGCCTACGTGAATTTCTTTTTTAATTGTCCACCTAAAAATTCCTCCTTGGCTGCGTGCTTCACACCCTCTTTCAGTCCACCAAATTCTTCCTGCGTAAAATCCTTTTGCAGCCATAACTTCCCCTCTTTTTCCTAGGTTTTTTGTCTTTTCTTTAATTGACGTGGGCCCTTCCTTGATGGCCTCTTTTCCTATTCCACGTGGGCCCCTCTTGATGGTCTCTTTTCTCACTTGTGTAATTTTCCTAGCTGAATTGCATCACCTACGTTGGCCTCCATGAAGCCCACCTGCTGATTTAATTGCTGATTTCTCCTCTTAATTTCTCACATTATGCAAAAATTATAATTTCCTGCAAGGAAATATTAAATCAAATTAAGTCCCGATAATTGCATCAACAAGAGGAATAAAAAGGAATAATTAAAACATAAATATTAGACAAATATGCACTTATCAGTGCACGTCGACGTATAGCCTTCTCCCGGCTGCTCGCTTGAGGCCACGAGATCCTTGAGAAATCGGACTCGTTTTGTTTACGGTATAAACTTCGGTTTATTTGGATCATTTTTACGGAACTCTCGAGCCATTTGTTGTGCATTGCATGATTGATTTGTTAGAAATGATGTATAATAATTGTTATGATGTGAAGTAGGAATTGCATGACATATTCTCTTGATGGCTATAAGAATGTGAATCAATTGATAAGTGTTAACTTGCTATACTTGTACATATATATGTATATGCTTGAATGTGTGGCTCGTTGCCAATGGCTATAAATGTATATGCCACTGAGCTTCACAGCTCACCCCATTATCTCTCCTCCTTAGGTGCAGAACGAGACAATCGTTGATCTTGCAAGGCATCGGAAACTCTAAGATAGTTAGGAGCTTGGTATTAAGTTAGTATTTTGGTTGGCCCTCCGAGCATATCATCATGGAGCATATTCATATATTTTGGATTTAAACTTTATTTTGTATTATGCTATTTTGAGAATACTTGTATAATTTCCTTCGGGTTGTTATGGCATGAAGCCCCTTGGGTTATGAGGTGTTAAATTCATAGATGGAATGCATGTGTAGAATGTGTGTAATGTTTGTGTGACTCGAATTATGTATGGATGTTGGGATAGGGTCCGATATGTTTGGGAGCTCGTCACTGGCGCAGCCCGAGGGCCCACCTCGGGATTAGGGATGTGGGACCCAGGCCCAACATGTTTGGTATCAGAGCGCCTAGGTTATGTGTCCTCGGCTTAGAATGCATAGTAGGATGAATTGTTTGATATATGGTTATGTGTTGCATTTGATTGATTGCATTAAGTGACATGCATATCATGCATACATGTAAGAATTCAGATTGCCATATAGCTAATCTTTAGTGTTTATAATTGAAGGAGTACAATGCCACCTCGTAGAATGATACGAGGAGTTCTGCAAGGATTTGTTGCACCTGACTCTCCGACCAGAGAGGAGAGGACTGATGAGTCAGTAGCTCCAGGAAATGCTGAGGCTTCTGTAGAGCTAGGTAGTGAGCCCCTGCCATCGCAGACTCAGGAATCCCCGGTTATGCAGGAGCAAGTGCCTCCGCTAGATCCGAGGTTGTTTCAGGCATTCACCCAGGCGTTTGTTCAAAGCATGGGTCGATGCATGACCTTACCTTGACCCACTAAGAAGGCGAGGCGGTTCGACAAATTGAGGAAGTATGGAACAGTGGACTTCTACGGGACCACTGATCCTGAGAAAGCTGAGACCTGGTTGCGAAAGACAGAGAGAGTGTTGGATCAGATAGAGTGTGAGGATGATCAGAGAGTTATTTATGCTGCAAGCTTGCTTCAGGGAGATGCTCTGCATTGGTGGGAGACTGTGCTAGGGAGTCAGATGAGACCAGTAGGGTTGGCATGACAGGACTTTCTTGCTGCTTTTAGGAAGAAATATCTATCTGAGGTATACATTCAGCAGAAGCAGAGGGAGTTCCTCAGTCTTAACCAGAGGAAGAAGATAGTCAGTGATTATGAGCGTCGGTTCACTCAGTTGGCGAGATATGCTTCGGATCTGATGCTGAGTGAGGCTGCTAGATGTCGCCGGTTTGAGTCAGGATTGCATTTGGCCATCAGAGAGAAAGTGATAGTGCAGAACTTCTGTGACTTTCAGCAGTTAGTTGAGGCAGCTTTGAGGGTTGAGAACATAGAGAACATCAAGAATGCAGTGAATAGAAAGAGAAAAGGAAGAGAGCAGTTCAAGAGGGGAGGTAGTACTAGTACTCCTATGCCTGACAGGAGTGCCAGGAGCTTCCCTGTTCAGTCTAAGGAGAGGAGCAGTGGTGTGAGTCGATCTCGACCTGTGAGGACTTCTACTGTTTCTCACCAAGCCTCAACAGTGGGCGGCAGTAGAAGGGGAGATGGGGATAGGCCATTTATTTCGAAGTGTGAGCACTGCGGGAGACCCCATAGAGGAGAGTGCTACAGATTGTCAGGAGCTTGCTTTAACTGTGGGGAGAAGGGGCACATTGCTAGAGAGTGTCCTCAGCCTCCACGACAAGAGAGAAGCCAGATGCAAACTTCCAGGAGAGCAGAGACCGGGGGATAGAGGACTGCTACAGAAGTGGGTAGTTTAGATGCAGCCAAGAGAGTGAGACTTTCAGGGAGATCGAGGGGGCAAGCACCGGCTAGGATGTTTGCGATGACTCGGGAGGATGCAGAGACCGCTCCAGATGTTGTCACTGGTACGGTTAAGTTATTTTCTGATGATGTGCTTGCTTTGATTGATCCGGGATCTACTCATTCGTTTGTTTCCTCGAGTAGACCTGTGTGTGATAGAAATGTGAGCCCTTTGGATACTCCGCTGATGGTGAGTACTCCAATCGGCCAGTATATTATTATTAGTCAAGTGTATAGGGATTGCGAGATATGTACTGGTGGAGAACTTCTTGTGGTGGATTTAATGCCACTAAAGATGGGAGGATTAGATGTGATATTGGGTATGGATACGTTGGAGAGGTACAATGCCCGTCTGGATTGTAAACAGAAGATAGTGGATTTTGAACTGGATGATGGCAGAAGAGTTGTATTTTTAGGGGACAGAAAAGCAAGTCCGCCCTGAATTGTTTCAGCTTTGACAGCAGAGAAGATGATGAGGAAGGGATGTGAGGCATTTTTGGCCTATGTGGTAGACACCAGGGCAGATAGAGGGAAACTTGAGGATATTCCAGTAGTCAGGGAATTCTCGAATGTCTTTCTCGAGGAATTGCTAGGACTACCACCAGCTAGGAAAATTGAGTTTTCCATTGAGCTCTTTTTTCAGGTACTGCACCGATTTCAATTCCGCCTTACCGGATGGCTCCGGCGGAATTGAAGGAGCTTAAAGAGTAGTTGGAGGAGTTGTTGGAAAAAGGGTTCATAAGATCGAGCTCTTCACCTTGGGGAGCTCCGGTTCTTTTTGTGAAGAAGAAAGATGGATCGTTGAGGATGTGTGTAGACTACTGGAAGCTGAATCAGGTCACTGTGAAGAACTGATATCTGCTTCCTCGCATAGATGACCTTTTTGATCAATTGCAAGGGGCTAAAGTCTTCTCCAAGATAGACTTGAGATCGGGTTATCATCAGTTGAGGATAAAGGAGTCTTATGTGCCGAAGATCGCTTTCAGGACTCAGTATGGGCATTTTGAGTTCTTGGTTATGCCTTTTGGATTGACGAATGCCCCTACAGCTTTTATGGATTTGATGAATCAGGTCTTTAAGCCATTCTTGGACCAATTTATCATTGTCTTTATTGATGATATATTGGTTTATTCTAAGAGTGATGAGCAGCATGAAGAGCATTTGAGGATTTCTTTGGAGACTTTGAGGAGGAACGAGTTGTATGCCAAATTCGATAAATGCGAATTTTGGCTGAGGGAAGTTGCATTTCTTGGACATGTAATCTCAGAGCAAGGAGTGCATGTGGATCTAAAGAAAATAGAAGCTGTGGTGAATTGGGAAGCCCCGAAGAATGTAGCAGAGGTGAGGAGTTTTCTGGGTTTGGTAGGTTACTACAGGAGATTTGTGGAGGGGTTCTCCATGATAGCTGCTCCGATGACTAAGTTGTTGAGGAAGAATAAGAAGTTTATCTAGAGTGATGAGTGTCAGAATAGCTTTGAGGAGCTCAAGCACAGATTGAAGAGTGCTCCGATTCTGATTCTGCCTTCTGGAGATGAGGGTTATACCGTGTATAGTGATGCTTCGAGGAAGGGTCTTGGTTGTGTTTTGATGCAGGGAGACCGGGTGATTGCTTATGCTTCGAGGTAGTTGAAGCCTTATGAATTGAACTATCCGACGCATGATTTGTTATTGGCAGCGGTGATCTTTACCTTGAAAATTTGGAGGCATTATCTGTATGGAGTTCAGACGAGGATCTTTACCGATCATAAGAGTCTTAAGTACTTGCTGAGCCAGAAGGAACTAAATTTGAGGCAGAGAAGGTGGATCGAGTTGCTTAAGGATTATGACTTGCTGATTGAGTATCACCCAGGCAAGGCCAATGTAGTGGCAGATGCCTTGAGTAGGAAGTCTTCGATTGCTCATGTTCGGTTGGTTTATCTTTCTTTATTGGAAGAGATGGCCAAGCTTAAGATAAGCTTGAAGCAGGAGGAGCCGGATTGTCTTGTAGCTAACTTCCGAGTGAGACTGATACTCAGGGAGAAAGTTAGAGAGTTACAGGCTCAAGATGCAGATTTAAGCAAGCTCATATAGGAAATTCAGAATGTTAAGGTTTCAGAAGTAGTAGTGAGGGATGACGGACTTATGGCAGTGGGGAACAGGTTGTGTATCCCAGATGTGCAGGAGGTTAAGGATGAGATTTTGGATGAGGCACATAATGCGTCTTATGCCATGCATCCGGGTAGCACCAGGATGTACAGGGATTTGAGAGAGCATTTTTAGTGGAAAGGCATGAAAAGGGATGTAGCAGACTTTGTGAGTAAGTGTCTAGTGTGTCAGCAAGTCAAGGCTGAACACCAGGCACCTTCAGGCAAGTTGAGGCCGTTGCCTATTCCGGAATGGAAGTGGCAAAGGGTGACCATGGATTTTCTGATGGGATTGCCTAGGACTAGTAGGAAGCACGATGCAATTTGGGTTATTGTGGATCGGTTGACCAAGTCAGCTCACTTTTTGGCGATTAAGCAGACTGATTCTTTGCATGTGTTAGCAAAGAAGTACATCGATGAGATAGTGAGATTGCATGGGATCTCGGATTCGATTGTTTAAGATAGGGACCCTCGGTTTACTTCGAGGTTTTGGGGTAGTTTACAGGAAGCTTTAGGTACTAAGCTGAATTTTAGTACGGATTTTCACCCTCAGACGGATGGTCAATCTGAGAGGACCATTCGGACACTTGAGGGAATGCTTAGGGCTTGTGTGATGGATTTTTGAGGAACTTAGGATGAGCATTTGCCATTGGTCGAATTTGCTTATAACAATTCGTACCATTCGAGCATTCAGATGGCTCCATATGAGGATTTGTATGGGCGGAGGTGTAGGACTCCGATATGTTGGGATGAAGAAGGAGAGAGGAAACTGGTAGGACCAGAATTGATTCAGATGACAGTTGATAAAGTCAATCTGGTTAAGCAGCGACTTAAGGCAGCACAGGATATGATGAAAAGCTACATTGATGCACACAGAAAGGAGATGGAGTTTGAAGGCGGTAAGAAAGTGTTCCTTAAGACATCTCCTTGGAAAGGAGTAATGAGATTTGGCAAGAAGGGTAAGTTGAGTCCGATGTATGTGGGTCCTTATAAGATCCTTGAGAGGATTGGACCACTCGCCTACAGGTTGGCGTTACCTCCGGAATTGTCTCAGATTCATGATGTCTTCCATGTTTCTATGTTGAGGAGGTATAGATCGGATCCTTCTCATATCATTCAGACTAGTGAGGTTCAGTTGCGGGATGATCTGAGTTATGAGGAGCAACCAAAGGAGATTTTGGATACCAGGAAAAGTCCTCGAGAACAAGAGGCAGTTCGATTAGTCAAAGTCTGTGGAGGAATCATTGGTAAAAGGAGCCTACATGGGAGCCATTGGAAGCCATGAAGGAGAAGTATCTGTATCTCTTCGATGATTCAGGTAATAATTTCGAGGACGAAATTTCTTTTAAGAGGGGGAGAAATGTTGGGCCCTGAATTTTTCTTATTTATGTTATTCAGCATGAATTGTGTTTACTGTGTGTTTATGCCTTAGTTTGATTAAATTGGGAGTATTAGTGGATAATTGAGGCTTAATTAGTAATGATGTGGTTTAAATAGGAATTAAAGGGTAAGAGTGTATGAGGGTATTTTGGGAAGATTGTTTAGGTTGGATTAAGTTAAGGCTTTGAAGGAGGGGTAAAATGGTCTTTACCCATCTCCTTTAGATATAAGTGAAAGAATTAGAAGAGAAAGAGTTAGAAGAAAAAGAAAGGAAAGAAAGAAGAGGAAAGAAAAGAAGGAGAAGCCGTAGGTGGAGGAAGAAGAGAAGAGAAATAGGGATTCTCGATCTTTGAGGTTTTCGACAGATCTAAGAAGTTTCTGGGTAAGTTTCGCTTCGTTTCTTCTTGTTTTAGTTGGATTAAAGTCTAGAACCGATTGTGTGAGTTAGAATCGGTGGTTTAGGGTTTTTTCGGAAAAATTTGGGGAAATCCTTGGGTTGATGAGTTTGTGACGGTTTGTAAGGTTTGAATGAGTTAGAAATGTAGTATAGGACTTGAATCAAGGTTTAGGTGTGTTGCTCCTGAAAAAGGAAAGGATTGAAGTTGGAAAATGCAGGAAAATCGGGTTCGGAGACGTTCTCCAGGCCCGCACGTCGCGACGTGCGTATGAACACGCCGCGACGTGCGAGCTCGTCACGACGTGCAACATTCTTGTTCGCCGTGACATGCGTGAAGGAGCACGCCACGACGTGCAAGAAGGAGCACACCGCGACGTGCGAGAGGATGGTGCACGCCGCAACGCACACTTGCGTGCCGCCATGCGCAGCGAGCTTCGGACGTTCATGTGGCGAAGCTCGGACGTTCGCATGGCGAGCCCCCTGCTTCTAAAGAATGAGGAATTTTTTCTTTTGGGCATAAATTGGGCTGTAGATGTCCAAATAAGGTGATTTTGGATTCGTTATGATCTAAAGAATAAGGGCTACAAGTTGTATGAAGAAAGGAAGTTCAGAATTAGCCTATAAGGGTTTGGGAATTTAGATGGAAGTCGAATGTAGACTTTTAACGCTAGTGCTTTTACTTTTCAAGCTTCTTGAATATTTCTTTTGAATGTTAATTGAATGGGAACTTGGTTTGTTTTAGGAAACCAAGCCGACCTAATCAAATCGCAAGAGGAAGGACAACAGTGAGTTGGATTCTCGAGCGATATTAGGTGGGTAATATATTTATGGTTGTTGTGTGTATGGGCAATATGTGTATGCTTGCTTGCATGTGTGTGACATTGCTTGTGTTAAATTATAAGAAATATTGAAAATGCAATGTGATCATGATTATGTACTACCTTGATAGGCATTATGACATTTTGCAAGAATAAAAAGAACAAAAAGTATGAAAGCTTTGCTAAAATGCTTTGAGCATGAAACGAATTGTTATGTGCTTTGTTTGGGTGAGAGAGTAACGGATGGATAGTCACGTGCACGTCGATGTATAGCCTTCTCCCGGCTGCCCGCTTGAGGCCACGAGATCCTTGAGAAATTGGACTCGTTTTGTTTACGGTATAAACTTCGGTTTATCCGGATCATTTTTACGGAACTCTCGAGCCATTTGTTGTGCATTGCCCCTTGGGTTATGGGGTGTTAAATTCATAGATGGAATGCATGTGTAGAATGTGTGTAATGTTTGTGTGACTCGAATTATGTATGGATGTTGGGATCGGGTCTGATATGTTTGGGAGCTCATCGCTGGCGTAGCCCGAGGGGCTACCTCGGGATTAGGGATCCGGGACCCGGGACCCGGGCCCAACACTAGAGTTGAACAACAACACCTTTTGGCCGGGTTTGAATTCCCTCCACAGTATACGCTTATCATGAAAAGCTTTAGTTCTTTCCTTATAAATCTGGGCATTCTCAAAAGCATCAAGGCGAAATTCATCCATCTCATTCAATTCCAATAATCTCTTCTGCCCTGCTGCCTTGAGGTCAAAATTTAACTTTCGGATTGCCCACAATGCTTTGTGTTCAACTTCAATTGGGAGATGGCAAGATTTCCCAAAGACGATCCTGTAAGGTGACATACCTAATGGAGTTTTATAAGCAGTTCTGTATGCCCATAGAGCGTCATCGAGTTTTAATGCCCAGTCCTTCCTGGAGGTATTAATCGTCTTTTCTAAAATTTGCTTGATTTCCTGGTTAGAAACCTCAACTTGGCCACTGGTTTGGGGTGGTAGGTAGTTCCAAACTTGAAGGGACAATCGTATTTTGATAGTAGGGGCTTAAATTGGTGATTCTGAAAGTGCACCCCATTATCACTGATTATGGCCCTTGGGACACCAAACCGAGAGAATATGTACTTCTTGATGAACTTGACTACACTTGCTCCGGTATTATTGGACAATGCTACAGCTTCCACCCACTTCGATACGTAATCCACAGCCGCAAGGATATACTCATTTCCATATGATTTTGGAAATGGTCCCATAAAGTCCAAGTCCCATACATCAAAAAGCTCTACCTCTAGAACTCCAGACAAAGGTCCTAGCATCCTTGAAAAGATTTGGCTAGTAGAGTCCAGATTGTAAAACTTTTGTTGCTGTTTTAGTGGCCCCATGGTGTCCTCCATACAAGGAGGCATGACAGTGAAATAGAACCACTCTCATCTCTTCCTCGGGTACACATCTCCTGATTACTCCGTCGGCACATCTTCGAAATAACAAAGGATCTTCCCAAAAGTAGTGTCTTACTTCTGCGAAGAATTTCTTTCGCCTATGATACGAGTAATCTGAAGGTACAATATTGACTACCAAGAAATTGAAATAGTCTGCAAACCACGGGAGATTATCATTTACTGCCCATATATTTTTATCGGGAAATGCATCGTTGATTTGTTCTTCCACACACTTGCCTCTCGTTCCAGCCGTGACAAATGGTTTGCCACTACGTTCTCTAATCCTTTCTTATCTCGTATCTCCAAGTCGAATTCCTGCAAAAGTAAAATCCATCTGATTAATCGCGGTTTTGCATCCTTCTTTGTAAGAAGATACTTCAGAGCCGAATGATCCGTGTACACAATAACTTTGGAACCGACCAGATAAGATCTAAATTTGTCAAATGCATAAACTACAACTAATAATTCTTTTTCAGTTGTCGTATAATTAAGCTAAGCATCATTAAGAATTTTGCTAGCATAATAAATGACATGTAATTTCTTATCCTGTCTCTACCCTAGAACAGCTCCTAGTGCAAAATCGCTAGCATCGCACATCAATTCGAACGGGAGGTTCCAATCCGGTGTGGTCATTATAGGAGCTGACGTCAGTTCTTTCTTCAACCTGTCAAACGCAATAAGGCACTCATCAGTAAACTCAAAAGGGGTGTCTTTTTGCAACAAAGCACATAGTGGTCGAGATATTTTTGAGAAATCCTTTATGAACCAGCGATAAAATCCGACATGCCCTAGAAAGCTTCGTATTGCCCTGACTGAAGTAGGCGGTGGCAATTTGTTAATAACTTCAATCTTTGTCGGGTCGACTTCAATCCCCTTGTTAGAGATCTTATGGTCGAGGACGATTCCTTCTTGTACCATAAAATGGCACTTTTCCCATTTGAGCACTAAATTGGTATCCTCACATCTCTACAGCACCTGTTCTAGATTGAACAGACATGCGTCAAAGGATGACCCAAAAATAGAGAAATCATCCATAAATACCTCGATGATGTTTTCCACCATGTCGGAGAATATTGCCATCATGCAACGTTGAAATGTGGCAGAAGCATTGCATAATCCAAAGGGCATCCTACGGTAGGCAAATGTGCCATAGGGGCAGGTGAATGTGGTTTTCTCTTGATCCTCCGGGGCAATTAGGATTTGGTTATATCCAGAATAATCATCTAGAAAACAATAGTACTCATGCCTTGCTATTCTCTCCAGCATTTGATCAATAAAAGGAAGAGGGAAGTGATCCTTCCTAGTAGATGCATTCACCTTCCTATAATCGATACATACTCTCCATCCCGTCACCACCCTAGTAGAAATCATTTCATTCCTTTCGTTTGAAATCAAAGTTATGCCACCCTTCTTTGGTACAACCTGCACTGGACTTGTCCAAGGGCTATCAGAAATGGGATAAATAATCCCTGCATCGAGTAATTTGAGAACTTCGGCTCGCACAACCTCCTTCATATTAAGATTGAGTCTCTATTGACTTTCTACCCTAAGTTTATGGTCTTCCTCCATCAAAATCCTGTGAACACAAATAGAAGGGCTAATCCCCTTTATGTCAGCAATATTCCATGCAATAGCCAATTTATGTTCACGCAAAATTCTTAACAATTTCTCCTCTTGAGAGGAGTCCAAAGAGGCAGAGATAATGACTGGAAAGGTGTTTTGTTCTCCCAAAAATGCATATCTCAAATGGGTTGGAAGTTGTTTAAGCTTGGGTTTTGGTGGGCTAAGTGTGGAAGGCAATAGCTTGGGTTTTGGAGGGCCCAATTCTTCAATTTGAGGTCTATGCCTAAAACCATTACCCTGCAACCTGTAAACACATTCAACTAATTCATCATCTAATTCCATGGGTTCTATTCCTAAGGTTAAGCATACTTCCAACACATCCTCACTCAGTATTTGGGGAGCAGATTCCTTCACGCAGGAATCAATTACGTCAATTCGGTAAGTAACTTCTTCAAAAGAGGAACCCTTCAACACTTTGAAAATATTAAACTCCTCTATCTCATCACCTACCCGCAGTGTTAATTTACCTTCTGTGACATCAATCAAAGCTCCTCTTGTGGCTAAGAATGGTCTTCCCAAAATTATGGGAACTTGCAAGTCAAACTCCATCTCAAGTACAACAAAATCAGCAGGAATTATAAGCTTCCCAACTTTTACCAATAAGTCCTCAACTATCACAATAGGATATCGAATTGATCTGTCGGCAATCTGCAGTGAAATTGTGGTCGGTTTAAGTTCACCAATTCCCAACCTATTATACAAAGACAAAGGAATAAGATTGATGCTTGCATCAAGGTCACATAGACATTGGAAAATATTAGAATCGCCAAAATGACAAGGTATAGTAAAACTCCCTGGATCTTTTAACTTGGGAGGTAGTTTATTTTGTAGAATTGAACTACACTCTTAGGTTAATGCTACTGTAGCGAAATTATCCAACTTCTTTTTATTAGAGATAATCTCTTTTAAAAACTTGGTGTATGCAGGCATTTCCGCTAATGCTTCCGTGAGAGGGATATTAATATGAATTTTCTTGAACAAGTATAGGAATTTCTGGAACTTGGACTCATCATTCCTCTTCCTTACTCTTTGGGGGTACGGAATAGGTGGTACAAATGTGAGGTCCTGTAACATCCCATCTCTGATTGGAAGGGTATTTGAGTAAATTGGGACGGGTTAGGAGTATTAAATTATAACTCGGCATGAACATATGTCATGCAACCTCTATAAATGGTGAGTTTTGCACAGGCACATAGTCATACATGCATTCATGACATTTCCCGGCATAAGTGTCTAATTGTGATCTTTTGAGAAATTGGTGTGATAATGGGATTTGAAAAATTATTTGGAGTGCGCCATAGAGTGTTTTACATTTTTAGGGATTTATGGGAATTTTTCTGGAATTATCCGGAGAAAATTTCCGGACCGACAAAATCGTCGGTAAATGGCCTAAATGTGTTTTTGTTGTGGAAAATGTGGTTTTCGAGTTTGATCAATTATTGAGAATTGGATAGAATTGGAAATATTGTTAGGATCACGAATTGTGCGTAATCATGGAAAGTTGAGAAAGGAAAAGAGTCATTGATTGTTTTGATTTCCGTTCATGGACAGAATTTGGTCGTGTAGTGAAATCAGTGGGAAACAGAGGGTATTAATCAAAAAGACTCCCCTGCCTTCCTGATAAATCGTATATGAAATTTCGAGGACGAAATTTTTATTAGGAGGGGAGAATTGTAACATCCCATCTCTGATTGGAAGGGTATTTGAGTAAATTGGAACGGGTTAGGAGTATTAAATTATAACTCGGCATGAACATATGTCATGCAGCCTCTATAAATGGTGAGTTTTGCACAGGCACATAGTCATACATGCATTCATGACATTTCCCGGCATAAGTGTCTAATTGTGATCTTTTGTGAAATTGGTGTGATAATGGGATTTGAAAAATTATTTGGAGTGCGTCATAGAGTGTTTTACATTGTTAGGGATTTATGGGATTTTTCTGGAATTATCCGGAGAAAATTTCCGGACCGGCAAAATCGCTGGTAAATGGCCTAAATGTGTTTTTGTTGTGGAAAATGTGGTTTTCGAGTTTGATCAATTATTGGGAGTGGACTGTCATATGTGTTACAATTTTGAGCAATTTAGGTAATTTTCAAAAAAAATGATTCGGAAAATTTTCCGGAAATTCCCGGACCGGGAAATAATCGCCAAGTGGCGAACCGGTCAATTTTCTACTGTTCATTGGTACTAAACTATTAATTATTTGGTGGGACCCAAAAGTAGATCCTTAAAATTAGTTGGAACCGAAATTGGCTTGAATTATTGGTAATTGTTGTATTTGTTTTTTTAAAAAAAGTTTGATTGGCTTTGACTTTTCTTCATTCTTCCTCCTATGGCCAAGTGTATAAGTCGGCTACTTCATTGTTAAGTAATAAAAGGGAGGCTTTTTAGTGCTTTAGATATAAACCAACTGAAACTTCATTCTTTTCAAGCCCTCCATCGTTTTTCTTTCTTCTTCCTTTAAGAAAATCCTAAAATCTTAAGAGTTCTCTTTCTTGCCATCAAGTTACTTCTTTACTTGATGATGATGATGCACATACATGGTGTTAGAAGTGTGTTGGGAAGGTGTTAAGTGAGCCTAAAGAGAGAATTGAAGGTTGGAAACTTAAGTAGGTAAGGTTTTAAGTTTGTTTTAAGGAGGCTTTACTTATATAGTATTGAATCATGGTTGTTAGATGTATTGAATTAGAGTTATGGTGCATTTATTATGATTATTGATCCATGATTTGAATGAAAATTGTAGATGGAATTGGTGGGTATAAGGCTAGGTTAAGTATGGTTTGATAAAGTGAACATGAATGATGTGGTTTAGAAGTGTTTTAGCTTGATTTTGATTGAATAGTGATGATTAATCTTGCATGGAAATGGAGAGATGAGGGCTGCCAACTTAAGATGGTAGTTCCTAGTAAATGTATGAATATTGTAGGTACTGATTTTGTGTTTAAATGAGATGCCTATGGTAGTAGAAATTGAATTGGTATGATAGGAAGTGAATTAGTGAAGTAAAGCTGAAAATTGATTTTTGACCTAGTATACTGATTCGATCATAACTCATTGTTTAGATATGCAAATGAGGCACGGTTTGTGCCCACTTAAACTTTGGGATGTTGGCTACATTTTTGTGTGAAATAGGTGTTGTCAAATTGTAACTCTAATAGGTTGAAATTTGGCATGGAAAGTTACTGTTTTATTGCCTGTGAACAGTAACCGAAACCATAACCTATGAGCTTTACTGATTTTTATAAATTAATTGAGATGGAATTAGGGAGAATGGTCTTCATGGAAGTTGAGGCATATTGAGTTAGCTTTCCATTGCCACTGATCTTGTTAATTTTCTAGTTGTATATTGGGAGATATGAACTGATTACTATTGATTGGTTTTATGTTTTTTTGGAGAAACCTAGTCAAAGTGTTGATTTTGTGAGCTTTCTGCTTGGGAGCAATTTTAGCAATTTTTTTGGACTGAATTGGTGTGAGTGATCTTCTGAAAAGTTGTAGAGGAAGAAATTATCTTGAAAATAATTTATGGTGTGTAATTTTTAGAGGTCAGAGTTGGGAGTTATGATTTTGTAAAAACTGACCCTGCATTAGGTTGTGAATTGCTGATAATGGCAGTAACTTGCATAATAGATTTGAACTTGTTAGAAATCGAATTGGAGTTTGAGTTCTTCATAAAACTTGAATTTGGTGATCTTATCTTTTCAGGGGTATAAGGTAGTGAATTTGGTGACATTTGTGCTAAGAGATATGTTGTTTGGGAAATTACTGTCCAGATTAGTTGATTTCAGTATACTGATTCTTGGTTGAATTGTTTGACCTAGTTAGTTATGGAATTTGATTTTGGGTTGTTCATAAAAGTTGTAGATGATATTGTGAACTTATTGAGCCTATTTATGTGGTAATTTTTGGCTGAATAATCAGAGAGTTATGGAATTTGAAATGTACTGTTCTGTTTTAATAGGATTTGAGTAGGCAGTAGCTTTGAAGGGATTTTTGACACCCTTAAGGGTGAAATTGCTTTTTATGGTCTTCTTGAGAATTGTAGAGGGTTTCATGATCTTTCCAACGAGATATAGTTGGAAATTTTATGAATTGTGTGCAATGAATTATTGGTGTTGAAAATTGGATTGAAAATCAGGAAAAAAAAAGAAATGGGAATGGGAATCACGCCTGGGTCCTTAGGCGACGCCTCGCCTAGTGACGAGGCGTAGCGGGCAAGATCGCTAGGCGGCGCCTCGCCCTAGCGGCGAGGCGAATGAGTCAACCCGCTGGGCGAGAGTCGCCCCAGCGGGCTGGTCTTTATTATTATTATTATTTTATTATTTTATTTGTTAATTGGTAATTTGTGATTTCATGCTTCTTTTGTCAATTTCTTTTCCGTCCGACGTCCGATTGACCTGATTCTTGAGGCATCGGATTCAGTAGAACATTTAATTTCATTTTTGAGAAATTGGGAATTTTGGACGGAAATTGACGTGGCCCCGAGTAACGGAGCCTTTAATCACTGCTTTTGTTTAATTGGGGACCTATAGAGGTCCGAATTGCATGCCGTCGGCGCCTAATAGGTTTCTAATTTTAGACAGATTTTTTTATGGGAAAATTTTGGATTAGTGCAGGAATGCCATGAACATGCATTATACACGTTTACTTATTCCATGTGCATTGTTTGATATTTTAACTATTCATTGGTAATGTTTACTTATTTTAATTGTTATAGAGGCTCGGTTGGAACGTCATCCCACTGACGTTGCGAGACTTCCGGCATTAGCTCGGAAGTTATTAGGTGAGTAACCTAGATGGTTCCTCGGTTAGTAAGTGTTTATAATTCGCACTTAGAACCCCGTGGAGAATAATGGTGGGAAAATTGTGTTTGTTTGTGCACGGATTGCGGACGAAGGTCCGATGGATTAGGGAATTCGACATAGAAGTGTCATATGTGATTTTCTTGCGATTACCTGTACAAGACTTATGTGTATATGTTGAATTGGGATCGATATGATGTTGGTGTTGTTTTATTTGGACATATGCACTTCATGCATAATTGCATGATCGATAATGGCGATTGTGACGGGCGATAGCGAGCTTAAAGCTCAACGTGATTGGGCCTTGAGCCCATAGTGATTCGAGCCTATGGCTCACCGTTTATCGCCTCTTAATGAGACAAGCCAGCGCCAACACAACAACGTAATAAATTGAAAGCGTCTCATACACATTCCATGTGCATTTGAATTGATTCTTTGGATTGGTATGAAAATTATGTGGTACTACTAAATGTGATTTGATGAGATAATTGTGCGTGGTGTGTTATGTATGTGTATATGCATGAATTGGGTTAACCATCGATGATAGTTCCTCACCGAGTTCGCAAACTCACCCAAAATTGCAAATTATTTTTCAGACCGGAGAGTAGACTTATAGCTCTGAGAGGGACTTTTCTGCCGCAGATTGAGTTGGCAAGAGAAGTCATGGCACACAGGTCGGTCACCGGCACTTTTGAGGGATGACCTAGCTAGCCTTTTGTTTGATTTTCTTTTGGAGTAATGTCTGAACATACCAGGTTGTGTAAATTTATGCTTTGAGGTTATGAAATGAGAATTTATGGTTTCAAAAATTAGTGGATTTCATATTAATTCTTTATGATTTTGATGCCAGGTGGAGTGTTAGTGGTTGTTCGTAGCGCACCCTTATCGTAGGATGTGTGTCGGAATGACCTACGGGCGTCCCGATACATATCCTATGGTATGGGGGTGCTACAGGTCCGACCCCGATGATGGTTCATTCCTTGGTGGCGATTCCTTAGGCTCCCCTCCTTCCTCTATCTTTTCTTCCTCTATATCTTGAATCCCCTTCTTCTTCGGGACTGCACCTTTAATTATCTTACCGCTTCTCAGAACAACTGCCATACAATCTTGTTTTGGGTTCACTTGAGTGTTACTAGGCAGCTTTCCCTTTCCTCTTTCCCTGACCTCTCTTGCTACTTGGTTAATTTGTACTTCTAAATTTCTAATTGCAACTTGATTTGATTGAATATTCTGCTCCATTCTATTCATTGCTTGAGAGCTGGCTTGGGTATTATGATCCATCTTACCCATAAGCTGGGTGAACATATCCTCAAGTCGGTTTACCTTTTTCTCCCATGGAGAAGGGAATTGTTGAGGAGCGGAAGATGAGGGGCCCGAAAATTGTTGCTTAGTTGGTGGCGGGAACCCTGGTGGCCCCATTGGTTTTGATGTTCCTTGATTCTTCCAAGAGAAATTCGGGTGAAATTTCCAACCTTCATTGTAGGTGCTCGAAAAGGGGTCTAACCTCTGCCCTGCCTACTGTTGTTCACATAGCTCACCTCTTCTTCAGTCAAAGCTGTCTCGATATTCATACAACCCGCAACTGAGTGCCCAAACCTTCCGCACAAAGTGCATGGATCGCGACTGGACTTATTGTCATTCATCATCAAATTCAACTTCTTATTAATCTCCGGAACTTGATATGCCAACTCCGACTTGGATCCTACTTCGTTCAAAGTTACCGTTTTGCTTCGAGTTACCTTGCAATGTGAATTCTCAGCAACTTTTTTGAAAATATTCCACAATTCTTGAGAACTTAAGTCACTTATATTACCTCCAGCATTCAAATCCACCAAAGTATGATTGTGGTCAGAAAGCCCAAAATAGAAGAACTGAGTCAATGAATACATATCAAAACCATGATATGGACACTGATTTAGGAGATCATTAAACCGTTCCCAAGCCTCATGAAACTTTTCTCCGTCTTTTTGTGAAAACCAATGTATCATTTTTCGGAGTTCAAGAGTCTTGTGGGCTAGGTACCACTTCATCATGAATGTCTCCATCACCTTCTCCCAGGTATCAATTGAATCCATTTCTAAACTCAACAACCAATTTCTTGCCAACCCCTTCATGCAATAAGGGAAACACCTTAGCCTCAAGTCATCCTCTGTCAATCCATACAATGGAAGTGTTTGGACTGTTGCATAGAAATCTCTCATAAATGCTAGCGCATCTTCACTAGGCATCCCATTAAATTGTGGCAACATGGACAAGTGGATTTGCTTCAACTCATAATTCCGCACAGCAACAGTCAACCTAATACACGATGGATTCCCTGCAATAAAAGGCATTTGGAAATCCCTAATCCTTCTCACCGCGGGATTGACAACAACCGGCTCAGCTTGATTTCCCCCGTTGAATTGCTCATTTCCTAACTCGGGTTCTTCATGCAATTCCATAAATTGTTGTTGTTTGCCATTTCTTTCCTCCTTTGAGCGTTGTTCCTCCTGCACATTCGTTCAATTTCAGGATTGAATTCTACCAATGGTTTGTCGTTCACGCTTCGCTAGCTCCTTAAGTGCATGTAACTCCTGAAATCAACGAGGTAACGTTCATAATCCAGCAGGGGAGAAATATTCAATTGATAAACAACAGATAACACAAATATCTAGACTTAAAGAGACGATAAATAAAGAGGTCACCGACAACGACGCCAAAAACTTGGTCTAATAATTCTGCAAGCGCACAGAATCGTCCTAGTATTCACACAGCGAATATTCTAAAGTCGTCTCCCTCAAGGACCAATTCATTCACCAGTCAAATTAAATCTAATTAATTGCATGTTATCAATAACAAAAAATTACTAAAATTGGATAGAGTATGTTTGATTGACCAATTACGAGTAAGTAATAACAAGAAAAATAAGGAAAGGATTTAATTTCTGATTTGGAAATAGGGGGAGGGGTTCACCAATTGAAAGACGTACTCGAACAATATGAATTCGATTGAATGTAGGCTAAGAAAACTGTAGCACTATTATACCCATATCCTTTCTCAAGGTACAAGGGAGTATTCAGCTAGAAACATCCATTTTTCAATGTGATAATTCTCTAACCAAATCCATTAAGCAAAAGCCACTTTAAGTTCTCACCCTAGCTTAGGTTATCTCTAACTCTAAACCCAAGATGTTCACCTTCCTAAGCATGAATCATGGTTAACTCTTCAGCATACCCAATGATTCCTAAACAAGCATCTATGGAGATCAAACATAGAAACAATAATGAAGTTCAAGGAAGATGAACATAGCCCAGAAATTTTCATTAAAAAAAATTCAATCATCTATATCATACAAGGCTCCTTTCCAATAAGCTACTTCCCTCACCCAAATTGAGGTTTAGTTTCTGCACATGTTGGGCCCGGGCCCCGTATCCCCGATCCGCGAGGCGGCCCCTCGGGTCACACCTGCGACGGGCGCTCCATGAACCTTCAGACCCAATCCCAACATCCATACAAATACATAATTCGATTCATACAATCATAGAACAATACATACACACTCTATACATGCATTCTAAACATGCATTAAACATCCCAAATACATAAATCATCTGTCATTTGCATTCAAAGAAATTCAACAAGTATTCTCGAAATATAACGAATACAAAATGAAATTAAATCCTGAATACAAAAGTATGCTCTATGATGAAATCTGGTGGGCTAACAAAGTACTAACTTAAGACAAGGCTCTAACTAGCTTGAGCGTTTCCGATGCCTTGCAAGGTCGACAATCGTCTCGATCTGCACCTGAGGAGGGGAGAGTAATGGGGTGAGCTGCGAAGCTCAGTGGCATATACGTTTATAGCCATTGGCAACAAGCCACACAATCAAGCAATATACATATATCACTAGCAAATTAAAATTCATCCATTCATTCGCATTCATATAAACATAGGTTATGCATTTTCTATTTCTCAACATAACAATCATTATGCAACAAGTCTGTCAAATCTATCATGTTTTATGCTCAACAAATCGATCGTGTATGCACAAACAATTGGCTCGAGAGTTCCGTAAACGATCCGGATAAACCAAAGGTAAATCCGTAAACTATCCTAGTCCGATTTCTCAAGGATCTCGTGGCCTCAAGCGGGCAGCCGGGAGAAGGCTTTATGTCAACGTGTACGTGACTCCATCCGTAACTCTCTTACCCAAACAAATCACATAATCCATTCGATTCATGCTCAAAGCATTTTTCACAGTTTTCTAAATTCTCATTCTTGTCCATTTCCATATGGCCTACCAAGCCATGCATAATCATAATCAAAGGCATATCCAATATTCCTCATGTAATTCAATACAAGTAATGTCATATAATGCAAGCAAGCACACATCAGGCAATTTGCCCATACACACAATAACAATAAACATATTACCCACCTAGTATCGCTTGAGTATCAGACTCACTGCTGTCCTTCCTCTTGCGATTGGGTCAAATCAACTTGGTTTCCTATAATAAACCAAGTTCCAAATCAAACAATGTTCAAAGACAAATAATCGATAAGCGTGAAAATCCAAAGTCCTTGTACTATAAGTCTACATTCGACTTCTGACTAAAATTCCCAAATCCTTTGAAATAATTTCCGAACCTCCCAACCGGTAGTCCTTTCTCTCTGGTTCACAACGAATCTAAAATCACCTCAATCGGACATCTATACCAAAAGATATGTCCAAAATACTAAAAATTTTATTTTCGGACAAAAGGGGGCTCGCCGCGGCGCTTCGCCGCGACGAAGGCCAAGCCTTCACGGCGAGTCGCCCGCACACGTCGCGGTGCGCACGCCTCCCCGGCCTGCCGCGACGTGCACCATACGTGCCGCGGCGTTACCTGAGACGCGCCGCCAAGGCGTGCTCTTGAGCACGTCGCGATGTGCGGATCGGGGAAACGTTCCCGAACCCGAAAAATCCTAGATTTTCCAACTCCAATCCGTTCCAAACTCAAATGCAACACATCTAAGGCATAAATCAAGACTTCTACTACAGTTCTAACCCATTCTAAGCTTCCAATCCAACACAAACATATCAACCCAAGGATCTTCCCATCTTTTTCACTCAAAACCCTAAATCATCGATTCTGCTACTTTCTCCATTCTCTAGGTTTAAATCTAACCCAAAACCAAGTTAAACGAAGGATGACTTATCCGGAAATGATTCGAAACTGTTAGAAACGCTGAAACCACAAAACTCTCTTCTTCTCTTCTTCTTCTCCACCGACGGCGCACTCTCCTCTTCTTCTCTTCTTCTTTGCTTTTCTTTTCCTCTTTCTCTTTCTAATTACCTACTTAGGGCAAAAATAATATTAAGACCATAATACCCCTCTTAGCTAAGCCCAAATCCATTCCAACTCAAGCAAACTTTCCAAAATACCCTCATAAACTTTTACCTATTAATTCTCATTTAACCATACTAAACTCAAGTAAACCCACTAATGTTCTCAAGTTAATCAAATCAAAGCATAAAACCACAATTATCACAATTCATGCTTAATATCATCATAAAAAAAATTCGGGGTCTAACATTTCTCCCCCTCTTAAAAGAAATTTCGTCCTCGAAATTTACCTGAATCATCGAAGAGATGCGGATACTTCTCCCGCATGGCTTCCAATGGCTCCCAAGTAGCCTCCTCTACCGAATGGTTCCTCCATAGGACTTTGACTAGCTGAACCATCTTGTTCCTGAGAACCTTGTCCTTGGTATCCAAGATTTGCACCGGAAGCTCCTCATAGCTTAAATCATCCCTCAGTTGAACCTCACTAGTCTGAATGATATGAGAAGGATCCGATCTATACCTTCTCAACATAGACACATGGAAAACATCGTGAATCTGCGATAACTCCGGAGGTAACGCCAACCTATAGGCGAGTGGTCCAATCCTCTCAAGCATCTTATAAGGACCCACATACCTCGGACTCAACTTACCCTGCTTGCCAAATCTCATCACTCCTTTCCAAGGAGACGTCTTAAGGAACACTTTCTCACTGACTTCATACTCCATCTCCTTTCATGAGCATCAACATAACTCTTCATCCTATCCTCGCGCCTTAAGCATTTGCTAACCAGATTGACTTTCTTAATCGTTATGCAATCAATTACGTCCTTCCAATTGCCTCTCTCCTTCTTTATCCCAACAGATCGGAGTCCTACACCTCCTGCCATACAATGCCTCATATGGAGCCATCTGAATGCTCGAATGGTACGAATTGTTATAAGCAAATTCGACCAATGACAAATGCTCATCCCAAGCTCCTCGAAAATCCATCACACAAGCCCGAAGCATCCCCTCAAGTGTCCGAATGGTCCTCTCAGATTGACCATCCGTCTGAGGGTGAAAAGCCGTACTAAAATTCAGCTTTATCCCCAAAGCTTCCTACAAACTACCCCAAAACCTCGAAGTAAACCGAGGGTCTCTATCAGACACAATGGAATCCGGAATCCCATGCAACCTCACTATCTCATCAATGTACTTCTTTGCTAACACATGCAAAGAATCAGTCTACTTGATCGCCAAAAATTGAGCTGACTTCGTCAACCGATCCACAATCACCCAAATAGCTTCGTGCTTCCTACTGGTTTTAGGCAAACCCATCAGAAAATCCATAGTCACTCTTTGCCACTTCCATTTCGGGATGGACAATGGCCTCAACTTGCCTAAAGGTGCCTGGTGTTCAGCTTTGACTTGCTGACACACTAGACACTTACTGACAAACTCTGCTATATCCCTCTTCATGCCTTTCCACCAAAAATGCTCTCTCAAATCCCTGTACATCTTGGTGCTACCGGGATGCATAGCATAAGGCGCATTGTGTGCCTTGTCCATAATTTCAGCCTTAACCTCCTGCACATCAGGAATACACAACCTGTTCCCCACTGTCATAAGCCCATCATCTCTCACCTCTACTTCTGAAATCTTACCCTTCTGAATTTCATCCTGAAGCTTACTCAAATCTGCATCTTGAGCCTGCAATTCCCTAACCTTTTCCCTGAGAATCGGCCTCACTCGGAAATTAGCTAGAAGGCAATCCAGTTCCTCCTGCTTCAAGCTTATCTTAAGCTTGGCCATCTCTTCCGATAAAGGAAGATATACCGTCCGAACATGCGCAATCGAAGACTTCCTACTCAGGGCATCTGCCACCACATTGGCCTTGCCTGGGTGATACTCAATCAACAAATCATAATCTTTGAGTAGCTCGATCCACCTTCTCTGCCTCAAATTCAGTTCCTTCTGGCTCAACAAATACTTCAGACTCTTATGATCTGTAAAGATCCTCGTCTGAACGCCATACAGATAATGTCACCAAATCTTTAAGGCAAAAATTACAGCTGCTAACTCCAAATCATGCGTCAGATAATTTATCTCATAAGGCTTCAACTGCCTCGAAGCATAAGCAATTACCCGATCTCCCTGCATCAAAACACAGCCAAGACCCTTCCTCGACGCATCACTATACACAGTATAGCCCTCATCACCCGAAGGCAACATCAGAATCGGAGCACTCGTCAATCTACGCTTGAGCTCCTCGAAGCTCCTCTAACACTCCTCACTCCAAACAAACTTCTGATTCTTTCTCAACAACTTCGTCATCGGAGCGGCTATCATGGAGAATCCCTCCACGAATCTCCTGTAATAGCCTGCCAAACCCAGAAAACTTCTCACCTCTGCTACACTCTTCGGTGCTTCCCAATTCACCACAGCTTCTATCTTCTTTGGATCCACATGAACTCCTTGCTCTGAGATCACATGTCCAAGAAATGAAACTTCCCTCAGCCAAAATTCGCATTTATCAAATTTGGCATACAACTCATGCCTCCTCAAAGTCTCCAAAGCGATCCTCAAATGCTCCTCATGTTGCTCATCACTTTTGGAATACACCAAGATATCATCAATGAAGACAATGATAAATTGGTCCAAGAATGGCTTAAAAACCCGATTCATCAAATCCATAAACGCTGCAGGTGCATTCGTCAATCCAAAAGGCATCACCAAAAATTCAAAGTGCCCATACCGAGTCCTGAAAGCAGACTTCAGCACATCCGACTCCTTAATCCTCAACTGATGGTAACCCGATCTCAAGTCTATCTTAGAGAAGACTCTCGCTCCTTGCAATTGATCAAACAGATCATCAATGCGAGGAAGCGGGTACTTGTTCTTTACCGTTACCTGATTTAGCTTATGATAATCTATGCACATCCTCAATGAGCCATCTTTCTTCTTCACAAAAAGAACCGGAGCTCCCCAAGGCGAAGAGCTCGGTCGAACATATCCCTTCTCCAACAACTCCTCCAGCTGCTCCTTAAGCTCCTTCAATTCCGCCGGAGCCATCCGGTAAGGAAAAAAAATTTTATCGGGGCTGTACCTGACAAAAGCTCAATGGGAAACTCAATTTCCCGAGCTGGCGGTAGTCCTGACAATTCCTCGGGAAAGACATCCGAGAATCCCCTGACTACTAGAATATCCTCCAACTTCCCTCTATCTGTCCTGGTGTCTACCACATAAGCCAAGAATGCCTCACATCCTTTACTCATCATCTTCTCTGCTGTCAATGCTGAAACAATTCTGGGCGGACTCGCTTTCCTGTCCCCAGTAAACACTACTCTTCTACCGTCATCCAATTCAAATTCCGTTGTCTTCTGCTTACAATCCAAACGGGCATTGTACTTCTCCAACGTATCCATACCCAAAATCACATCTAATCCTCCCATCTTTAGTGGCATCAAATCGACCACTAGAAGTTCTCCACCAATGCAAATCTCACAACCTCTGTACACTTGACTAATCACAATGTACTGACCGATTGGAGTACTCACCATCAGCGGAGTATCCAATGGGCTCACAATCCTATCACACACGGGTCTACTCGAAGAAACAAATGAATGAGTAGAACCGGATCAATCAAAACAATCACAAAGATCGTAAAATAAGCAGATCGCACTGCGGACAACATCCAGTGCGGTCTCAAAGATCCTCCCTAGTCATCGCAAACACCCTAGCTGGTGCCTGCCCTCTCGGTCTCCCTGGAAGATTCACCCTCTTAGCTACATCTCGAATCGCCCACTTCATTGCAGCAGCCTTCATCCCATGGTCTCTGTCCTCCTCGGAGCTTGCATCTGGCCTTTCTCTTGTCTTGGAGGTTGAGGACACTCTCTGGCAATGTGTCCCTTTTCTCCACAATTGAAACAAGCTCCTGTCAATCTAAAGCACTCTCCTCTATGGGACCTTCCGCAGTGCTCACACTTCGGAACGAAAGATCTATCTCCATCTCCCCTTCTACTGCCGCCCACCGTTGAGGCTTGGTGAGAAACAGTAGAAGTCCTCATCAGCCTAGGTCGGCTCGCACCACTGCTCCTCTCCTCTGACTGAACTGGGAAGCTCCTAGCACTCCTGTCTGGCATAGGAGTACTAGTGCTACCTCCTCTCCTGGACTGCTCTCTGCCCTTTCTCTTCTTGTTCACAGCACTCTTAATGTTCTCTATATTCTCCACCTCGAGTGCCTCGACCAACCACTGAAATCATGTAAATTCTGCACAATCACCTTCTCTCTGATGGCCAGGTGCAGGCCCGACTCAAACCGACGACATCTTGTAGCCTCACTCAATATCAAATCGGAGGCATACCGGGATAGCTGAGTAAACCGGCGCTCATACTCGCTGACAGTCATATCCCTCTGAGTCAAACTGAGGAACTCCCTCTACTTCTGCTGAAAATAAACCTCAGACAGATACTTCTTCCTGAAAGCAACCACGAAATCCTGCCACGCCAACCCTACTGGCCTCATCTAACTCCCTGGTACAGTCTCCCACTAGTGGAGATCATCTCCCTGAAGCAAACTCGCCGCATAGATGACTCTCTCGTCATCCTCACACACCATCTGGTATAGCACTCTCTCAGTCTTTCTCAGCCAAGTCTTGGCTTCTTCAGGATCTGAAGTCCCAAAGAAATCAATCGCCCATACTTCCTCGCCTATCAAATCGCTCGCCCTTCTCGAACTGGGGTCAAGCGTAAAGGCGTGGCATCCGCCCATAGCTTGAAGAAATACCTGGGTGAAGGCCTGGAACAATCTCGGATCCAAAGGAGGCACTTGCTCCTGCATAGCTGGCGACTCCTGAGTCGGCGATGGAACGGGCTCACTACCTCGCCCTACAGAAGCCTCAGCATTCCCTGGGGCTACTGACTCATCAGTCCTTTCCTCCCTAGTCGGAGAGTCAGGTGCAACAGATCCTTACATAATTCCTCGTGTCCTTCTACGAGGTGGCATCGTACTCCTTCAAAGGGAAACACTAAGGATTAGCTACCGGTCAATCTACATGTATGCATGATATGCATGTCACTTAATCAATGCAACAATTAATCATATATCACACAATCCTATTATGCATTCTAAGCCGAGGACACTAAACCTAGGCGCTTTGATACTAAAAATATTGGGCCCGGGCCCCGTATCCCCGATCCCCGAGGCGGCCCCTCGGGTCACACCTGCGACGGGCACTCCATGAACCTTCGGACCCAATCCCAACATCCATACAAATACATAATTCGATTCATACAATCATAGAACAATACATACACACTCTATACATGCATTCTAAACATGCATTAAACATCCTAAATACATAAATCATCTGTCATTTGCATTCAAAGAAATTCAACAAGTATTCTCGAAATATAATAGAATACAAAATGAAATTAAATCCCAGAATACAAAAGTATGCTCTATGATGAAATGCTGGTGGGCTAACCAAAGTACTAACTTAAGACAAGGCTCCTAACTAGCTTGACGTTTCCGATGCCATGCAAGGTTGACAATCGTCTCGATCTGCACCTGAGGAGGGGAGAGTAATGGGGTGAGATGCGAAGCTCAGTGGCATATACGTTTATAGCCATTGGCAACGAGCCACACAATCAAGCAATATACATATATCACTAGCAAATTAAAATTCATCCATTCATTCGCATTCATATAAACATAGGTTATGCATTTTCTATTTCTCAACATAACAATCATTATGCAACAAGTCTGTCAAATCTATCATGTTTTATGCTCAACAAATCGATCGTGTATGCACAAACAATTGGCTCGAGAGTTCCGTAAACGATCCGGATAAACCAAAGGTAAATCCGTAAACTATCCGAGTCCGATTTCTCAAGGATCTCGTGGCCTCAAGCGGGCAGCCGGGAGAAGGCTTTATGTCAACGTGCACGTGACTCCATCCGTAACTCTCTTACCCAAATAAATCAAATAATCCATTCGATTCATGCTCAAAGCATTTTTCACAGTTTTCTAAATTCTCATTCTTGTCCATTTCCATATGGCCTACCAAGCCATGCATAATCATAATCAAAGTCATATCCAATATTCCTCATGTAATTCAATACAAGTAATGTCATATAATGCAAGCAAGCACACATCAGGCAATTTGCCCATTCACACAATAACAATAAACATATTACCCACCTAGTATCGCTCGAGTATCAGACTCACTGCTGTCCTTCCTCTTACGATTGGGTCAAATCAGCTTGGTTCCCTATAATAAACCAAGTTCCAAATCAAACAATGTTCAAAGACAAATAATCGATAAGCGTGAAAATCCAAAGTCCTTGTACTATAAGTCTACATTCGACTTCTGACTAAAATTCCCAAATCCTTTGAAATAATTTCCGAACCTCCCAACTGGTAGTCCTTTCTCTCTGGTTCACAACGAATCTAAAATCACCTCAATCGGACATCTATACCAAAAGATATGTCCAAAATACTAAAAATTTCATTTTCGGACAAAAGGGGGCTCGCCGCGGCGAAGGCTTCTTTCGCCGTGGCGCTTCGCCTCAACGAAGGCCAAGCCTTCGCGGCGAGTCGCCCGCGCACGCATGCATGCGCCACGGTGGACGCCTCCCCGGCACGCTGCGACGTGCACCATACGTGCACGCGGCGTGCACAAATTCGCACACCGTGGCGTGCTCTTGAGCACGTCGCGACGTCTGGATCGGGAAAACATTCCCAAACCTGAAAAATCCCAGATTTTCCAACTCCAATCCGTTCCAAACTCAAATGCAACACATCTAAGGCATAAATCAAGACTTCTACTACAGTTCTAACCCATTCTAAGCTTCCAATCCAACACAAACATATCAACCCAAGGATCTTCCCATCTTTTTCACTCAAAACCCTAAATCATCGATTCTGCTACTTTCTCCATTCTCTAGGTTTAAATCTAACCCAAAACAAAGTTAAACGAAGGATGACTTATCCGGAAATGATTCGAAACTGTCGGAAACGTTGAAACCACAAAACTCTCTTCTTCTCTTCTTCTCTTCTTCTTTGCTTTTCTTTTCCTCTTTCCCTTTCTAATTCCCTACTTAGGGCAAAAATAATATTAAGACCATAATACCCCTCTTAGCTAAGCCCAAATCCATTCCAACTCAAGCAAACTTTCCAAAATACCCTCATAAACTTTTACCTATTAATTCTCATTTAACCATACTAAACTCAAGTAAACCCACTAATGTTCTCAAGTTAATCAAATCAAAGCATAAAACCACAATTATCATAATTCATGCTTAATATCATCATAAAAAAAATTCGGGGTCTAACAGCACATTTCAACCAAAGACATACATACAAGAATGCTCAATATTTAGAAAGAGTAGAGAGAGAGAGAGCAGAGAAACAAGCATAGAAACTTCAAATCTTTGAGTTCCTCCTAAAAATCCCCCTTTCTTTTCCCTTCTTGTTGTGCCTCCAGAAGCAGTTATCTCTTGTCTTTCGTCCAGCCCTCCTTTTAGGTCTGAAACAATTGGTATTTATAGTTCACACACTCCAAAAAAAACTAACTTCCCGAAATAGGGGTCTGCTGGCCGCCCATGCCCATTAAACGGACTTGTGTGTCCATTTAACGGACAACTACGGGTCTGGCAGGGCTGTTCTGTTGCTTGATGTCCGTTAAACGAACATGTGTGTCCGTTTAACGGGCCTTCTCGAGTCTGGAATGCCTTCTTGCCAGTTGATGTCCGTTAAACGGACATGTGTGTCCGTTTAACGGACCTTCTCAGGTCTGGAATGCCTTCTTTCCAGTTGATGTCCATTAAACGGACATGTGTGTCAGTTTAACAGACATGGCTCATTTCAGCACTTCCACGCCTTTGACTGTCCATTTGTCCTTATTTCTTCTAGGAGTCTTCTCGGAAGTTGTAGGGCTCGGAATTCTCCTTTCAATCATCTTAGATTGGCTTTGATCCGGCATCCCCAAAAGGAGTTATGCCCTTTTTTTCTCCCAAAATCAACTGATTGTACCTATCAAGTACAAAATCAAAATATGAGCGAATTCATTTAATAAAACTTCAATTCCAAGCAAAAATAAGTCAAATTGAATCTAAATCATGCCAAGATCATCTACAAAATTTTGACTTGTCACAGGGTTAGTTGTCCATGCTCTACTCTTAGGTTTATTTTTTTCTTCAATTGTTGTTGTTAAATAATTTTATGCTTGTCGGTTTTGTTACTGTGTATTGAATTGTTGTGTTTATTTCGATTGTTAATGGGTCATTATTTGCTTCAATATGTTCATATTGGTGAATAATAGAAAAATACAACAGTTTGTTATTATTTAGGGATGAATTTATGAAGCACACCAAGTGTTCGTCGAAAGTTCTATTAGGGATGACCATTTTTTCCCAAAGCAGTATAACAGCTGCATTTCTTTTAATGCATGAATTTTTTAAATTATAATGATTGTTATATAGTCAATCATGCTAGTGAATGTGGCATCTTAATATACAATGTTGGAAGCATTTTAATAAACAATGCCTCTTTTGTTTAATAATGTCGTGAACAATTTCGTATACAATTCCTCTTTTGTTTATGTAATATATAATTAAAGCTATTTGCAATGTCATCGTTATTCTAAATTTTCATTTATTATATTTAGAATAACATTTTGTGAAATTATATGTTATATGATACAACTTTCAATATTTGAATTAAAACAAGTTTGTTTCTTTATTAAATTGAAACAATTAATAATTATAAGTCCTAATTTTCACTATGGTTAAAAATATGCATAAAAATCTAATTATGCATCATTAACATCATAGGATTTTATCCTTATATGTAAAATATAATTCAATTTTATTAATTTAAAATAATATTCATTACACCTTCTCATATAATTCATTCATTGGATAGTCAATCATAACTCTATACATCTTTATTCTTGTTTCTTATATAGACAAATTCTTTCTCAGTAGATATAATTCAAGACAAGATGATCAAATCCCATATCCTACCAAATTTAGTTTCATCTTCCTTATCTTATTGAAAAACATTAACATCTTCCTGACCTTTAAATTGATTTGGCTTCAATCAATTATAATGACATTCAATGTTATTTAAGGAATCATAGTGAAGATTATATAAAAGGAGATAATCCCAAATTAGTTCTTCAATTTCTTTAGATGATTATATTTCCATTTCTTCTTTTAGTCTAATGTTGCGGTCTAAACGAAACAATATAAATTTAATTCTATCTAGACCATTTAGAGGCAAGTGCACCCCGTCGACAAGTAATATAAATCGGTAAGAACCGGATATCGTACCTAAGGGAAAAATTTCCAACACGTAAGACAAATAAATTAAACGATGAAAAATTACCCAGTTGATCAAGAATTGATTGATTTGAAAATAAAATAAAATAAAGTAAGCAAATCAAGAAAATATATAAAAAAATGCAAGGTATGAATTAAAACGACTAGATTTAATAAAATGACAAAAATCGGTTAAGTTATCAGATTTCAATTGGATTGGACATTTAAAATAAAATTGTAACAGTGGATTGATTTAGGAAATACTTCACTTAAGCAAGTCGAACCCAATGTTCATGATGTTCCCTTCTCTTTTAAATCCAAATCTTTACTTAGTTCATAGAAAATTTGGAATAAAAGGCGTTAAACACAAGAAGCCTAAAATTAAGTTCGTTAATTCTAGGTACCCTCACACAAGATCCTAAGGTTGGTCTACACTTCAGTCTCAAGTATGTCGCTTGATTAATTTTCCAACAAATTAAATCCCATTGGTTGTGGCATTAAATCATCTAAGATCTTAATTTTGGTGATCAAGCTAAATTAGGACAAAATATGTTTTTAATCAAGAAAAAATTAATACCACAAAAATTATCCTAATCCAACATCAATCTTAACCTTAACCAAAAAGAAAAATTTACTCACACATATTTATCAATGAAACAAAAATCATGGTCATAATATATGTTTGCATTGATTAAATTCAAACAATTAAAATAAATATGAAATTAATAAAAACAAATAAAAAAAAACTCCCTTTTCTAGCAGCTGAATTTTTTTCACGTCTCTTGCTTCATCGTCACTACCAACTGCTTGTGTTGTAGTGAAATAATTGAAGGTTCATTGATTTGTTGTTCACGCCATAGCTACTTCCACTTTAACGTGTCTGGTCCACCTATCCTTTATTTTGTTACTTGTTCTCCGCCAATTGCTAAAATTGTCTCTCCTTTAAACTCAGCAGCAACGTGTCTTCCTCTCTTTATGTGTGACGTTTGTGTAGAGTGCTGAAGCAACAATTAACAAGGTGCCTCCTCTCCTTCAACGTGTCTTTCCTCCACTTCACCAGCAGCGTTATTCTACGTGAGTGGAGTCCATCTCATGCTTCAACATAGTCTAACTCTCCATCTAACCTTTATTTTATCTCAACTGCAACGTTCCACTCTCTCCAACCAACAGCTCACGTTATTTTTATGCTTTTGTCTAGCTCCCGTATGTGAGTTTTGGAGTGTATATGAGGGCTGTATGTGTGTTCCAACGTCATACATGGAGGAGCTCTCTTCCTTTAGCTCTTCTCTTCTATTAATTTTTTTGTTCACGCTCACACCCTTGTCTCCAGTCCACTCTACTCTCCTTCAGACAACGCACTTCCCCCTCTCACATGTAACTTCAGCTCTTTTTTTTTCTTTTTCTTTTTCTGGCAGTGCATCTCCAGCTGGTTAATTTTCCCTCTTCCTCACACTCGTAGCTCCCCTTTCTTGGTGTCCTCTAATGAGTAAGGTTGTTGCTTGGTTTCTTCCCTGTTGTTCATGTCTCCAGCTGGTGTGCGTAGTGGGAGGTGGGACACCTTCTTGGTTTTTCCAGCTCTTTTTCTGCCTTGGCATGGTGCATCTACATGGGTGTTTCCTAGCTCTGCGTTATCTTTTCTCTAGCCAGCTGTGACGTTATGGTGCTCCTCCCTTTGCTTTTGCGTGGGTCTCCTTTGCTTGCCCCCTTTTTCTTGGTTTTTGGCTGTTCCTATTTTGTGTAACGTTGAGAACTCAAACATGTAGTGAGTGGAGAGTTGGTTACTAAATGGAGCCCCCTTTTTCTACTATTGCGTGATTTTTAAAACCCTCAGCCTTACTCACTTACGCCATCGTTTTGGTTTGTGGTGTGATTAGACAATTAATGTTGGTCCTTTTTTAAAATCACATGCCACTTGGTCACACTACTGTTGTTGTCGTGTTGCCTTCTACATTGTTCGTCCTTTGTTGCTAGCTTGTATGTCGTCGTTTGTTGCTTGCCTCTTGCGTGTTGCTGGCTCCACTTGATTTATCAATGATGCTATCCTCTTTCTGCCTTATTGTGATGTTGGTGGAGCCTTCCCTTTTGGTGTAACATGTGTACCTAAAATTAAAATAAATAACTCTTAATTAGTACAATTTAAATATTAAATGGACAATAGTTTAGCAAATTATGTATAAAAAATTAATACAAAAATGTCCATTAACATCCAAGTTCAATTTAGTCCATATGCTTGAGTTATGTTAATGCGAATTGTTGAGTTTGAGTTATGTTAATACATATTGTTAATGTTTGAGTTAGGTTAATACATATTATTGATATTTAAGTTATGTAAATGTGGATTGTTGATGTTTGAGTTATGTTTATACATATTGTTGATGTTTTACTTATGTTAATGTGAATTGTTGATATTTAAGTTATGTTAATGCCGATTGTTGATGTTTGAATTATATTTATGCCTATTGTAGATGTTTGAGTTTATGTTAATCTAGATTATTGATGTTTGAGTTATGTTATTACGTATGGCTGATGTTTGAGTTATGTTAATGCGTATTGTTGATATTTGAGTTATGTTAATGTAAATTCTTGATGTTTGAGTTATATTTAAGCGTATTGTTGATGTTTGAATTATGTTTATGTGTAATGTTAATATTTGAGTTATAGATATCCAATATAATAGCACTTGGTAGAAACAAAGGGAAGAAGGTTGCAAGTATTGAAATTGTTCCTCCTCACAACAACAACAAAATCAAATCTTAGCCAACAACAGTAATCAACTTCATCCACCAATGAAGCCAGTTAATAACAACCTCCATCTGCCTCAACTAGTATAGATATATCTGCAGGTTTGTTAATCTTTAACACCTACAAATAGACTTATTTATGCTCAATTATATATTTACATGTTTAATGAATATTTTTTTATCATTATTCATTTATTTTCAGGTTCCAATATCAACGTCAGAAAAAGAGGTAGAGGTATAACTAAAGGTTGTGAGTTGGAACAAATAAATGTTGCAATGAACAAGAAGTTGTCTACAAGAAATGGGTCAAAAAATGGAAAGATCGAAACATTAGAATAGATCTGAGACCAGTTTGGATTACCTATTTCAATTATTGACATATTGATACCTTGTGAGGTCGTCTTGTAGACAAGATTCAATCCACATAATTGTCTAGTGAGTTAGAGGTAATTTCCAGAATTGGATTGTCTTGCCTTAAACATGTCAAGCAGTTGAAGGAAGAAAAGTTGCTAGAGAATGCTTTGGATTAAGTTTCGATAAATTTTTAATTTATTAAATTATATGCAATATTGTTTTACTTATTTAAAGATTAATTTCACTTTTCTTGTTGTTCATAGTTGAAGTTGAATATCCTCGATATTGATAATCCTGATGTTTCCAACTATGTGACTTTACTATTGAAACAAATGACCAAGAATCGTCTTATTAACTGCATCAATATTACAAATCTTTTCCTTCAGATAAGAAGGTAAGGCGACATGTTCCCAAACAAATGTCTCCAAAAAATTGGGGCAATTTGTGTGATTATGGGGCCTTTACCAATGTTCTGGTTTGTCATCTTTCTCTTGCCATTTGCTTCCATTAATCTTATTGATGTGATTTTGCAAGCTCACGGGTCTCAAGTAGTACAGTATAATATCGTCCCACAGGGAGCAATTGTGTAAGTACTAGGCTTGGATCACTCAACTAATTGGACTAGCGATTGTGTAAAAATGGGGAATTAAATTAAGAAATTTAAGTAGCAAAAATAACAAAATCAAAATTAAAGAAAAATGTGAATATCTCTAGGGGTTAATTCGAATGGAAGATGGTAAACTTCAAGGATGGTTCCACTTTTAGCGTTTTCTATGGACTCTACCTGGGTCAATTTATGAGGCGAATTTTGGTTGATAGAAGGTTAAGCCTAGAGTTTCTTAGATCCTTTTTCAAGGTATCAAAGGAGTATTGCGCAATAATCCTAGTCTACTATCGTAGCCTAGCAATCAAGCATAACCCATTAAGTTCTTTGCTAACCTGGTTTTTCTCTCTCATAAATTCAGTTTATGTCTAAATATGAAATTTACAAGTTCCCTGTTTGGAGTTCCGTTATCAATTTTCACCTATCGGTTCTTCAATTAACAACTAACGTCAAGTAATAGTTGGCCAAACACAATACCAGCAAAATCAATTTCAAAACAGAGAAATCAAAACCAAAAATTCATACAAATAAATCAACCGAGATTTAGTCCATAAAATTAGTTAAAAGCTTTTGCCCCAACCTTAACGTTTTGGGGAAACTACTCACTCATGGTAGAATAAAAATCACATAAATTATGCTCAGCAGACAACATTAGGAGAAATTAAATAATATAACAGAAATTGAATGAGTGTCGGGTCTCCCTCTAATGTTGCGTCACTGCGTGGAGCATCGTTCCTCAGCTGATGGTGTGTCGATGTATTTCTCTAGCCAAAAGTGTTTTTTTCCTCCTCCCGTCCAGCTCCCAATGTCGTCTAATCTCCACCAGATCACGTTATTTTTCCAGCTTGTGTGAGTGTGGAGTTTTGAGTGGTGTAATAGCCAAAAATCAACAACAGCGTGAGTGGACGTTGATGAGCCTTCTTCCTTGTGTAAAGTTGAGAGCTTCCTTGTCAAATTGAGTGGAGTGTCCTCCCCTTTTCTTTGGTTTTTGGCTCTTCCTCTTTATGTAACGTTGAGAGCTTGGTGGTGGGTCCTCCAGCAATTAAATCATTAAATGTCAAGCTTCCCCCTTTCTAACGTGAGTCTCAATGTAGAGAGAATGGACCTTTCTTGTCAAATGAGTGGAGAGTCTTTGTTTAATTTGTTGCTGACGTCCCCCTTGTTTTTTTCTTTAATTTGCTCCTGTTTCTCACGCACATAGCTCCTCCTAATGTCTGCGTGGTGGGCCTTTTGTTGGTCTTCTTTGCATGCCTTTTCTTGTTTTGGCTGCCTTGTGAGTTGTGTAACGTTGAAGAGCTGAATGTAGAGTGAGTGGAGTCTGGCCCTTGCTTTCTTTGTTGTAACGAAGGTGGAGCCTCCCTCATTTTTGTTGTTTTCTTCTTTTCCCAAGTTCACGCCTAAGCTCTTGTCTATGCGTGCTTCTTTCTTTGACAATTTTATTTGCTCCTTCTAAGCGTGCATGATTTTCGTTATATCTTGGAGCTGTCCTCCCCTTGCATGCGTGGTGGTCCCCTCCTTGGAGCTGATTTGCATTTTTGTGTGCATGGTCCACAATTGCTGCATGATGTTAAGCCTCTCCTAATGCTTTAAGCCTCTAATTGTAACTTGATGCTTGTCCTTACTGAAGCCAGCCTCTACAATTTTGTTCCTTTCTAATTTGCGTCAAGCCCCCTCCTTTGTCCACGCCTCCTTTAGCTGCTTAATACATGCCTAGCTACTGCAATTTTTTCAATGTTGTGCCGTCAACCTCCTTTTCTTTTGTGTTTTGATTTTCGCCTTGGACTGTTGTAGTTCTTTATACCTAAAATCAAGCGCATTTTCTACAAATTAAACATGAACAATTATAAATGCGAATTCAGACGAACCAAGCAATTTAGCAAGAAAATATATATATAACCCAATAATTAATCCAGACATTAAGGGAAAATGTCATTAATTCTAATGATAAAAATGCCTTCAACAATTGCCTCCAAACTCAAACTTTTGCTTGTCCCTAAGCAAAATTAAGAAAAATTGTTCAAAATAGATTAAGGAACACTCAACAATTGGAATTTTTAGAATTGCAGTAACTAATTAAAATTTACCTTTAGCCACTTGTCAAACCATACCCACCTTCATAGTGTAAGGATACCAATGCTCGCTCAAACACACACACCTTGATTCAAGTCTAATTAGAAACCAACCAACTCACAAGAGTCGAGAAAAGCCAAATAAACTCAAAGGCAATTTACAACCTAAGAGACTCTAAAGATATTATTAAATTAACCAATCCCATAGGCAAAATTTTCCATCCCATCTCCACTAATTTTTAGCACACCTTCTCAAAGGATCAAAAGGTCTTATTAGGGTTGTAATGAGATCGTTGGGGTTTAAAATTAGCTTAGACCAAAAAAAAGGAAAATAAATGCTCTAATGAAATGGAAACAATTATTCAAGAAATAGGAAAATGTAAGGGACCTCTTTTCTTTTTTTTCTTTTTTTTAGGAGCAAGTAAAATCGTGGAAATAAGGAAGATTTTTTTTTTAAGAATGACAAAACTCAACATGACAACATGTTATCGAGAACAGTAATAATTACAAGACATAACTCAATTTCAATGAATTCCCAAGTTCCAAATAATTGACTTTTCCCCCAAACTCAGTTTCTTGTATACTAGGGGCGATAACTTGCAAAATCCTCACTTGCTTGCTCTTTTTTTTTCTTTTTTTGTATTCGTTTTGTTTTTTCGCCTTTTTTTTCAACCCCCCACATAACCTACTCCTAAAGAATCATTTCCACATGAAAGGTAGGGAATTTTTGGCTTATGACTTGGTTAAACAAGGTTGCCAAAGAAATAGGAATTTTCTTTAGGCTCAACCTTGGCTCCAAAGGGAATATAGGGTTATTTTAACCCAAAATTGGATTGTGGTTCATAATTAAAAAAAAATGCCTTAATCACTTCCTTATCAAATTTGTGCTAATATTTCGTCTTGATAGGCCTAGAGAACTTGTTCTAGGATTGGCGAGACCTCACTAGGTTCCAACTTGCCTAAAAATTTAATGGATAATCAAAACTCAAATAAAATGGATGGAAAGACTCAAATCAAAGAATATGAGTATGATCAAACAATTGAAAATCGAGTACTATTCTGGAACATTCCATCCACAAACCTTCTAAAGGTAAACTCAATTAGGTCCCAAGCAATTCTCAATTTCCAAAAGTGAGGCCAAAATCAAAACCTTTAAAGATCAACATTTCTTAATGGGGTTTGACTATGCAAGAAAAATGAAAAGTAATGGAAAATTTTTTGTATTTTCTTTTGTGTTTGAAAATTTTTGAAAAATTGAAAAATTTTTAATTGTTTAATTTTTTAATTTTTTTAATGAAATTGACACTTACCCCCCCCCCCCCCCCCAAACTAAGATAGGACATTGTCCTTAATGTCAAAGTATGTAGGCACAATTTGAAGTAGGTAAGTAAACATAAAAATGCACAGTTAAGGACAAAAAGAATGTCGGCAATGATGCAGGCAAATTAAGAAATGCTGCAGATCATACTGAAACACAAACAGCCTCAAAATTCAACAATATGCTAAGTCATGAGTAAGAGGCACAAAGATTTCCCTATAATGAGCTTGGATCATTTTCTTCAAAAATGTAGTTCTTCCTATCAAAATTCGCTTGTAAGGTCCAATGTCCTGCAATTAAAACAAAAGAGACGTGAATTGTGGGTAAATAAAATAAAGGAAAACAAATAAGGTGTGAAACTTGGGTTGCCTCCCAAGAAGCGCTAATTTAAAGTCCTTAGCTTGACTTTGCCAAATGTTTGCTCAAGGGTCAGGGTTGGAGAGGGATTGACTGACCCCTTTTTCTATTAGAAATCCAGCCACATAAGGCTTTAACCTCTGCCCATTAACCTTAAAAATGCCAGTTTTGGGATCCTCAACTTCTACTGCACCATGAGAATAAATCTTAACAATTTTGAACGGCCCCGACCACCTCGACTTCAGCTTTCCTGGAAATAGCTTGAGTCGTGAATTAAATAGCAAGACAAGTCCCCTTCTTTGAACTCTCTCTGGATAATATGTTGATCATGCCATCTCTTCGTTCTTTCCTTGTAGATTCGGGCATTCTCATAAGCATCTAAACGAAGCTCCTCTAACTCATTCAACTGAAGCAAATGCCTTTCTCCAGCTGCCTTGAAATCCAAATTAAGCTTCTGAACAGCCCAATATGCTTTGTGTTCTAGCTCGACAGGAAGGTGGCACAATTTCCCATACACTAGTGTAGCACCCCACTCCCGCTAGACCCGAACCCGATATCGATGGTGATATCCGAGCCCGTGACCCGCGAGGGTGGCATGCTAGAGCAGTCAATTCAGTTTAAAAACTCATTATGACATTTTCCTTTTTGAAAACACTCGAGTACGTAGAAATCAATAAACAATTTGGGCCTGCGATATTGAAACATTTTCAATCAAAACACTCTTTCAATATTCAATTCACAATGCAATATTAATCAGTTGGGGGCCCTCTATAATAATAGTACAATTCTGCAGAAATACAAATTTACACATAAATCAGAAAGACTCAAATGCAGACATGAGACTGATCCCGACCAACTCGACTTGCTTGTCAGAAGCATACTCCCGTTTGTCTAACGGGGTACTCGCCAAATCCTGAAAAATAATTGCAATGTTGGGTGAGTTTGCGAACTCAGTGAGAAACCATCATCGATGGTCCACCCAACTCATGCATATACAACAATTCATATAATATCCCGTATTGTCACCATCTAAATTATCTCAGGCATTGACACTTTTACACATTCGATATCACATATAACACTTATCAGACGAATATTCAACATTAACACCTTTTTCCCACATTCACACATAAAAGTTACACTCATGAACTTTTCCCATTATTATCCATTCTTTTCTGAGTTGTGATCGGCGCCTAACAATGAGCGTAAGTCGGACACATTCGAGGAGTAGAGAGCCCTCTGGTATGCGGACTCCCCTCGAGCACAAGGCTCGGTTCGGTAACAGTAATCACATTTTAGGCGAGTAGGAGAGCCCTTAGGGCATGCACTACTGCCCGCTCACATTAGGGATAGGAGAGCCCTCCGGTATGCACTAATCCTCTCAAGGTGCCCAAATACAACCATTATTATTAACCGATTATGGAATTCGCTTATCACAATATAACGCATATGTATCAAATCACATTCACAATCATTGCACATTTCAAAGACCAATACCTATTTCTTCGACCTTCGTCCGATAATTCATCATTGACATTTATGATTATCTCATTGATGCATTCATGGTTATTTACTCACACAATAGCACTTCAATATCACATATTCAATATTTCAGACACCCATGGTCCGAAATCAATCAAATCAGACATACACATATCCATCCATTATCTCCACATGGTATCATTGCAAAATATTAAACACATAAAAGCTGAGGAACCAACTAGGTTACTCACCTGAACTTCCTAGTCAGTACTGAAGCTCCAAAGATCGTCCGTGGATTATCAATCCATCAGCTCTATAACAATCAATTAATTTCATTCATTACAAAATACACAATCAAATTAATTAATGATACACATATCTTGAATAAAAGACGTACAATGCCTATTCATGACCCTCCCGGCACTATTTCCCAATTTTTACTTTCTTTTGTCAAATTCTATCTTTCCACTCAATTAAGCAATAACGACTCATTTCATTTCAAGGACCTATTACGGAATTCCACTAATTCCAATTTTAACATTCAGTCAATTTACCAAGTCATACTCGCTAGGGTATTACCTCAAAATCGATATCTCTATTCTCAAGATCAAATTCACCCATTATGCTCAGTTCCTAAAGTTTCCAATGACATTGAATTTACTTTCAAAGTCTCACATTATAACCCCAATTATCAAGAACATTTCTAAGGGTGCAATACAATCTCATTCTTAACTTTCTTTTACTAATTGCGATCTCAAAAATCGGAATTCAAACTCTTATTCTTTTCCTCAATTGTAGACCTCTTTCTCTAGATCATAACAAATCAAGCATCACCCCAATTGGAAGTCTACACCAAAAGTTATGACTTAAAAACCAAACTACCTCCCTTCAGAAAACAGGGGCTCGCCGCGGCGTCCCAAAATCTTCACCGCAGTGTCTAATGGGGGCTCCCCGCGGCGTAGCCTTTCGGGCTCTCCACGACGATCTCCATCCTGCTCGCCGCGGCGAATTAACAACATTAATTCGCCGCGGCGAGGACATAAGGAAATTCCTCGCCGCGTCGTGGCACGGGCTCCGCGACGTGCGAAACTCTGAATCGTCTTCTCCGACTAGTTTTCTCCCATTTTCTCTCTCTAAAACCAGTATTAATTCACTCCACTACCCAATCTTTAACATTTAACCACAATAAATGCATTTAGCTAACAAATCAACAACATTAAACCTATTAACTTACCAATCAAGCATAAGACCTCAGATCTTCCGCAACCCAAGTTCCTTCCTCTAACAGCCACGGTAAACTCTCAAACTCCAACAGATCTTCATCTTCTCTCAAGGTTTCAAACTATTCTTCTATCACAGTGAAGGAGCAAATAAAATCTCCAAGGAAGAATCGAAGATCACGAGGGAAGGAGGAACGATCGTGCCCTAGGAGAGAAAGAGTTCTTTTTCTTCAAATCTCAAAACTTAAGGCATTTATATATATAGACAAATAAGCCTATTGTCTTTTTCCTCTCAAAACATTTTAATCTCTTTCTCTTTTCAATTTCATTTCCAGTCCAGCTCATCTCCAAATTTCAATGGCTCGTCATATTAATTTCTAGAATCATATGCCTAATCTTTCGTAGCCATTTGCCAATCATTTCAGTCCTACACAATCAATTAGTCCGCCACTCGAAAAATTTTCGGTCTGGACATTTTCTCCCAAATTTCCCAGAAAATTTCCGAAGAGTCGCTATCAAATGGCAGTCACTCAAATACTGTTCCACTCAATAATTAAACTCAATTATTCCTCAATTCTCATTAAATCATAATCAAATCTAATTATCTCATAATTTCACAATTCATATCATATTCACAATCAAAAGCCGGGAAATTGTCATGAATGCATTTACTTATATGTACATGTGCTAAAAGACTCAGTCCTCTACAATTAGAGGCCAAATGAATGTTTACATTTCAAATATGCAAATGCAACAACCTAGCCTGTCCCAATTTACCAGTTTACCCTTCCTATAAGGGACGGGATGTTACACTAGTCTAAATGGAGTAGTCCCAATTGGAGTCTTGTATGTTGTTCTATAGGCCCAAAGAGCATCATCTTGTTGAGTCAAAATGACTTTACATATATATGATTTTGATGAATAACAAAGGAGTAAAAACAGACGTAAAATAGAAAATAGACAGACGAAGAAATTAAGACGCAGATTGAAAAATAGATGGAGAAAAGCAGAAGCAGACGCAGACGCAAAGTGAAAAGCAGATGCAGACACAGATGCAAAATGAAAAGCAGACACAGACGCAGATGCAAAAATACAGACGTAAAATGAAAAGCAGATGCAGAAGTAGACGTAGACGCAAAATGAAAAGCAGACATAGACACAGACGCAAAATGAAAAGCAGACGCAGACGTAGACGCAAAAATACAGACGCAGAAACACAGACGCAGAAATATAGAAGCAAAAATACAGACGCAGAAAAGAAGACGCAAGAGTCAATTTGAGTTAGTTACAGAACTTAACTGATTAACTGTTTCTTTCAAGATTCAAGAAACAAGATTCAAGAAGCAAGATTCAAGAAGCAGTTGCAGACGAAGGCTATAAATATAAGTTGAAGTCGAAGATTGCAAAGTTAGAAAAAGCAACAGCAAAAATTGAGTAAATTGATTTACGTACGCAAACGAAAAAGCTTGTTTGTAAGACAATTGTGCAAATTAGCTGAGAGCTAATTTTACTGTAACAGGTTTCAAATATTTTTGTAAGAAAGTAGTACAGATAGCCTGCAGAGGCTAAGAGTGAAAGAATACTGAGTGTGGAGACCTGAAGAGGCTCGGAAAGAATACTTGTAAACGTTGAAGAGATAGTGAAATCTCAGAAAGAACTTTGAGGACTGGACGTAGCCCACGGTTTGGGGTGAACCAGTATAAAATTGCTGTGTCAACTTCTCTCTACCCTATTTCTCTTAAAGTTCAAAGTTTTGTTATTACTTAAATTTTGAAACAAGTTTTCAAAGTTTTGATTAATTCGAATCTACTGAAGTTTCTGTAAAAGAACTTGTTTTTAAACAAAACCATTTTGAAAGAGATTTCAAAAAGGGGAATACACAATTCAACCCTCCCTTCTCGTGTATTCGTTATCGTTCTATAAGCATTGTACTAACGTGTGATTTACTTCAATTGGTATCAGAGCTTGGTATCCAAGAATCACTGTAGCAAAGTGTGGATTAAAGATAATGGCAGAATCACATATATACATTGCAGAAGGTGCCTCAGTCACGAGACCTCCAACATTCAACGGAGAAGACTATCATTATTGGAAAGATAGAATGCGGTTGTTCATAGAATCTACTCATGTAGATCTTTGGGATGTGATAGAGAATGGACCATATACACCAGTAGACGAAGATGGAAATCTTATTCCACGGACCAGATGGACGGCTGACCAAAAGACGAGAATTCAGCTCAACTCTAAAGCGAAGTTTTTCTTGACGTGTGCTCTAAGCAGGAGTGAATAAGACAAAGTTCACGGATGCGACACTGCGAAGGAGATGTGGGACACATTGTCCATCGCTCATGAAGGCACAAACCAAGTCAAAGAATCCAAGATAAGCATTATTGTGCACCAGTACGAGCTTTTCAAGATGAAGGATGAAGAATCTATTGATCAAATATTTGGAAGATTTCAGACAATCGTCAATGGATTAAAAGCCCTTGGAAGAACGTACAATAACCAGGATCATGTAAGAAAGATCTTAAGAAGTCTTCCGAAGAGGTGGAGACCAAAAGTTACAACGGTGCAGGAAGCAAAGGACTTGAGCGTGTTAAAGCTTGACGAGTTGCTTGGATCACTGAAGATTCATGAAGTAGAGCTCAATGCTGAAGACAAGCCCAAACGGGAAAAGTTAATAGCACGAAAGGCCGGACAGAAGAACCACAAAACTCAAAAAAGGAGAAAGTCATCAAAAGCACTGAAGATAGAAGAATCGAAGAATGATGACTCAAGCGAATCAGAACAAGAGTCAAGTCATGAAGATGACGAATTATCATTCGTTTCCCGAAAGATAAGACGGATGTGGAAGAAGAAGTCCAAAGGAAGCCAACCCTTCAAGAAGAATAGCAAAGATGATGGCAAAGCAGAAAAGACATCTATCATATGCTACGAGTGTAATCAACCCGGACACTACAAGTCCGAATGTCCTACTCTAAAGAAAAAACCAAAGAAGAGTAGAGAAGGAAAGAAAAGCATGATGGCAACTTGGGAAGATCTAGATTCATCAGAGTCAGATACAAATTTCGAGTCATCAGAACATGCTAATATCTTCCTAGTAGCCGAAGAAGAAAGTGATGAGGAGGTAACCTCTGAATACGATAACTTGTATGAAGCTTATTCATAATTATTAGAGGATTCTCATGCTATTCTGAAACAGTACAAATTGTTAAAGAAGAAGTATGTAGAAAATATTAAACATACAGAAGAAATAGAGAGAGAAAATATTTGTTTAAAGAAACAACTTGAGGAGAAAAAGAGAGTTGTAGATAAATCCGAAGAGATAAATCAGTTAAAGCTTAGAATTAAAAGTCTCTCATCTGATTTAGCTACATTCACTGAAAGTACTAAGAGAATGAATGAGATGCTAGGAAAATGTAGATACCCGAGTGATAAAACTAGATTAGGGTTTACGGGTAATAAGTCTCATAATCATATAAAACCACTTTCTCAAAACGAAAGGCATTACCAAACACGTTTTCATCAACAGATTAGTAAAAGGCATCAAAGAACTCATTATATGCATAGTACTAACTGGAAAGGACCCAAGAAAATATGGGTACCAAAGAATAAAATAGTTTCTTCTGCAGATATCCTTCCTTGGAAGATGCGACAAGCACCGTTGGTATTTAGACAGTGGCTGCTCGCGACATATGACGGGAAGAAGGTCTATGTTCCTAGATCTTCAAGATAAGAAGGAGGATCGGTGACTTTCGAGAGACAACCAATGCAGGGCAAGATAATTGGAATCGGTAAGATAGGTAAAGATTCCTTTGCATGCATAGATAATGTACTGCTTGTTGATGGTCTGAAGCACAATTTGATAAGTGTAAGTCAATTGTGTGATTCTGGTTTCATAGTCACGTTTAATCAAAATCTTTGTGAAGTCAGAAACAAAGATGGGTCTATATTCTTTACTGCCAAGAGAAGAAATAATCTTTATAAAATTAACTTAGAAGATTTTCAAGACCAAAATGTTTCATGTTTTCTATCTTCTAAAGAAGAAAGACTAATCTGGCATAAAAAGCTAGATCATGTCTCTTTTAAACACATTTCAAAGTTGGCAAATTTTGATTTGGTAAGAGGTTTACCAAAAATGAGTTTTGACAAAGATTTTTTCTGTGAAATTTGTTTGAAAGGAAAGCAAATTAAAACATCGTTTTCTTCTAAAAATTTTGTAACATCTTCTAAACCTTTAGAGTTGTTACATATGGATTTATTTGGTCCAACTAGGACAATAAGTCTTGGCGGAAAGAAATATGGACTTGTTATTGTTGATGACTTTACTAGATTTTGTTGGATATGGTTTTTGTCACACAAAGATGAATCCTTTAAGTGTTTTAGGACCCTTTCTAGAAAGTTATAAACTGAAAAAGGAGTACCTATGGCCAGTATCAGGAGTGATCATGGTGGAGAGTTTGAGAATGAGAAGTTTAGATTATTCTGTGAGGAGAATGGAATTTACCACAATTTCTCTGCTCCTAGAACTCCACAATGTAATGGAGTTGTTGAAAGGAAGAACAGATTTATTCAGAGATGGCAAGGACTATGCCGTGAGATGAATCTTCCTAGGTACTTCAAGCGTAAGTCGTGAATACGGCGTGTTATATTCGTAATGTAATACTATTATGCACCCTCGTTGAAGAAGACTCCCTATGAGTTATGCAATGGAAGGAGACTTAACATATCTTACTTTCGTCCATTCGGTTGCAAGTGCTCTATTCTGAATACAAAGGAATTGTTGGATAAGTTCGATTTAAAGACCTATTCAGGAATCTTTCTAGGCTACTCATCATCATCTAAGGCATTTCGGGTGTATAACCCTATCTCAAAGACGGTTGAGGAAACCATCAATGTCAAGTTTGATGATCATTCCCAATCCGACAAGGAAGATGACATAGAGAGTGAAGGTCCTTCAAAGAACTTAGATGATTCAACAGAAAATCAATCATCAGAAACTCAAGTAGATAAGGTTGAGGATATTCCAAAAACTATAGGATTAAAGAGAGATTGGAAATATAGGAGTTCTCATCCAGAAGAGCTAATTATCGGAGAGACCTCAGAAGGAGTAAGGACAAGGTCTAAATTCAGAAGAGAAGCTAATGTGGCTTTCATCTCTGAAATTGAGCCTAAGAAGATTGAGGAAGCTCTTCAGGACGAAGCTTGGATTTTAGCCATGCAAGAGGAGCTGAATCAGTTTACTAGGAATAAAGTTTGGTCCTTAGTTCCAAAACCTTCGAAGAAATTCAATATAGGAACCAGATGGGTTTTTAAGAATAAGTTAGACAAATCAGGTAGAGTGAGTCGGAATAAAGCTAGATTAGTAGCACAAGGCTATAATCAGCAAGAAGGAATAGACTACAATGAGACATATGCTCCAGTAGTAAGACTTTAAGCTATTAGGATATTGCTGGCATATTCTGTTTGTCATAATATAAAGCTTTTTCAGATGGACGTGAAGAGCGCTGTTCTGAATAGTTTTATAGACGAAGAGGTGTATGTGAAGCAACCTCCTGGCTTTGAGGATGTTAAGAATCCAGAACACGTCTATAGACTTCATAAAGCTTTATACGGCTTGAACCAAGCTCCTAGAGCTTGGTATGATTGTCTAAGTAATTTTTTTCTTGGAGAGTGGGTTTACTAGAGGTCAAGTAGATAAAACGCTTTTCAGAAAGAATTATGAGAATGATTTTATCTTAGTGCAAATCTATGTTGATGATATTATATTTGGTGCTACTTCAAAGAAGCTATGTATGAGTTTTGAGAGTCTGATGAAAAATGAATTTGAAATGAGTATGATGGGTGAGTTAAAGTTCTTTCTTGGGTTGCAACTTAAGCAAACCGAAGAGAAAATCTTTATCCATCAACAAAAGTATGTGAAATAATTGCTATCTAAATTTGATATGAATAAGGTGAAGCCTATGGTGACTCCGATGCATCCTTCGAACCTTTTGTCAAAAGATGAACTTGGTAAGAAGGTGATCAAACCTCAGATAGAGGATGATCGGTTCTTTCTTTGTATCTTCTGTTAAGTAGACTGATATTCTTCTCAGTATGCTTGTGTGCAAGGTTTCAGGCCAATCCTAGAGAGTTTCATTTTATTGCTGTTAAAAGGATTATGAGATATCTCGCAGGTACTACTGATCTTTGCTTAATGTTTGAGAAAGGTAAAGATTTCAGGTTAATCGGATATTGCGATGCGGACTATGCCGGAGATAGAATTGAAAGGAAGAGCACTAGTGGAGGATGTCACTTTCTTGGCTCAAACCTAGTTTCCTGGTCAAGCAAGAGACAAAGCTCAATCGCTCTATCAACAGCCGAAGCCGAGTACATGTCTGCCGCAAGCTGTCGTTCACAAACATTGTGGATCAAATATCAACTGGAAGATTATTCAGTTCAGGAAGAGGAGATCCCAATCTTTTGTGACAACACCAATGCCATCAATCTATCGAAGAATCCAATACAGCATTCAAGAGTGAAGCATATCGAAGTCAGACATCACTTCTTGAGAGACTACGTTCAGAGGAAGGTGGTGTCACTACAGTTCGTTGAAACAGAGTATCAATGGGCAGATATCTTCACTAAGCCATTGAGTGAAGATCAGTTCAAGGAAATCAGACGAAACCTTAACATGGTTATGTTAAATGACCAGTAAAGCTAAGAGATCGTCAAAGTTAACGGCGTCAGAAACAGTAGTTTACAGCTGGTAACTTCTCTCACTAGGAAGTTGTGGAGGGAAAATCTCATAGTCTTGAGGATCCCAATGATTCTAAAACACACCGGATAAGACCCCTTCAAGTAGTCTGAAACTAAAATCATTACGATTATACAAACATTTCATCTCTCTCGAAAATCTCTTGCAATCACCTTTACCTTTGAAGAACAGCCTACCAGAGATAGTTTCGATTCAGAATCAATGGAGTCAGCTATGATGTATAGAAGACATGTGGACTTTGAATCTCTGAGGAGCGACAACATGGATGTTGAACCAGAAATCGTAGAAGCTGGATGGAGAAAATTCTTCCAGATATGAGAACCAGTGTATACTGATAAGGTGACGACTTTTGGAAGCATGCGCAACTAGTTGATGGAACTATTGTCTCAATAGTAGATGGAATATCTATTATTGTTACAAAGGAGATAGTGGAGAAGGTAACTGAAGCTATATGGAGTGAATGACTCATAGGAGAGGAAGACCTCGAGTCTGGTCCCGAAGGCTAGGGTTCTTCATGCAATTATGTTTAATTGCATCTTACCAAGAGCCGGGTCAAGGCACTTAGTAACCACCCTGGATGAGCAATGTTTGTTCTATCTGCTAAATCGTCGTCCCATAGAGTTACCATATTTAATTTTTCATTATATGGTTAAGGGAATGAAGGATACCAACAGTTATCCTTAAGGCATGTTGCTCACAAGGATTTTAAAGGAATCCAGAGCCCTTCTTCATAGAGGAATTAGAAGGATGGTATCTGTTAAGAGTACTATAAACTCTAATACAGTAAGAAGAATGGGCTTGAAGGTGGTGATAAAAGAAGAAGTATAATCTACAATGAAAGCTAGAACTGAGGGGGAGCGGTTATTGAAGAAGACTCCTGCCACAAGTTCTAAATCTCAAGTGAGTGTGAGATTGCCGATCGAAGAAAGAAGAAAATTATCAGGAAGACCGCTGATCAAACAGGCGAGTCCTCAAAGAGACGTGAGCGAAGTCCAGAGGACAGATGAAGGTGCGCAGAAAAGAACAGGGGAGATTCTTTTGGTTGAGATTTCCAAAAAGGCGAGGAGATCACCAAGGATTCACACTCTACGACAACAGGAAGAAAGGAGAACTAGAGAATAGAGTGAGGCAGAAGTCTCTGGATCTCGTGTACCAAAAGCGACAAGATCTCTAGTCTCGATTTTACAGGAAGACTAAGCCAAACAGACTAAAGAGACTGAGAAAAAGAGAAAGTCGGAGTCTGAGAAGGAAAAATCTCAAGTTCAGAAAACTCCGAGACTGACTGAAGCAGAAGAAAAGACTAAGAAGATTAATCGAAAGAAAAGTGTGTCCACTACTGAGGAAGTTAGTCAGAATAAACAAAGCAGAGTTTAGGAAACTCCTATTGTTATCCAACAGGAGGAACTAGTGGAGCCTAGCCTGGTTCAATCTATTCCCCGTACAGATCAACAAGAGGCAACAACATAATTAAACTTGGTTCAGGAATTATAGGAGAAATCCGATGAACCTGGTCTGATTATATACAACTACTCTAAATTTTTTAGAAGAGACAAGTTGAAGATCAGAATGGTTGAAGTTGTTACCAAGAAGATGACTGCGATCGCCATCTGTGATCATCCAAGGAGGAAGGTAATGGCTGTTGTACAACCTATTTCGATAAATAGTGACACATGAAATTTACTGAATGAAGATGAAAAAACTTTCTATGATGTCTTGAGGGATGCTGCTACAAAGCCATACCCTACAAAAATGTCCAGTAAATCGTGTACTATTTATCCAATCATAGAGAAGACGGTAATAAAGGTTGTACCGGATATTCAGCCAAGATATCCTTTGGATTTGAATAAGGAGAAGATGAAGCTATTTCCTGAAGAAATAAGTGATGATCTGTCCGCAGATCAAATTGAAGAAGAAGTGCGTCGAATTGATGCAGCATGCCCTTCGAAAGAGAATACTGATGGAGCTAGTTGTAGCTATACAGATAAGTGTGAATACTGTCCAGTAGGGGGACGACTGATAACAGGGACATTTATTGAATCCTTGTCCGCATAGCCGTATTAGGCCTCTATCGACACGCTGCCTATTGAAGTCGGGTTATACCCTCGCAAGGAAGACAGTTGCTTATGCTACCTGCTCCCTATGATTTAGACCTTCCAGAGTCAAATGTATTCGTTCATCCACCCACATTTGCGATTAGAGAAGATTACATTCCATCCTCGGACACATATGCTACAACAATTGCGTTCACTGCACCCTCAGCAGATAATGATCAACCGTCCTCACCGTTTGACTCTCAAGACGAAATCAACCAATTATGCGGAGAAGTCAACGAGATAAAGGAGATGATGAATGATATGAAGAAGATGATGACAGAAATGATGAAGAGTCATCGTCATTGATCATTTTTTATTATAACAAATAGGGGGAGAAGAGAATGGAAAGCAGCAGAAGAGAATGGAAGGAAGCAATCAAAGAATCTCAAAGGGTATGATTGAAGGAGACGAAGAAAAGAAAGGAAGAAGAGGAAGAATATTTATGAAGATAAGATTTTTTCTTATACATTGTATTTTGTTTTCTTTTTATGTATATGATTTGTTATCATAAAAAAAGGGGAGATTATTGAGTCAAAATGACTTTACATATATATGATTTTGATGAATAACAAAGAAGGAGTAAAAACAGACGTAAAATAGAAAATAGACAGACGAAGAAATTTAGACGCATATTGAAAAAAAGACGGAGAAAAGTAGAAGCAGACGCAGACGCAAAATGAAAAGCAGACGCAGACGCATACGCAAAAATATAGACGCAAAATGAAAAGCAGACGTAGACGCAGACGCAAAATGAAAAGCAGATGCAGACGCAGACGCAGACGCAAAAATACAGACGCAGAAACACAGACGCAGAAACATAGATGCAAAAATATAGACGCAGAAAAGAAGACTCAAGAGTCAGTTTGAGTTAGTTACCGAACTTAACTGATTAACAGTTTCTTTCAAGATTCAAGAAACAAGATTCAAGAAGCAAGATTCAAGAAGCAGTTGCAGACGAAGGCTATAAATATAAGTCGAAGTCGAAGATTGCAAAGTTAGAAAAAGCAACAGAAAAAATTGAGTAAATTGATTTACGTACGCGAACGAAAAAGCTTGTCTGTAAGACAATTGTGCAAATTAGCTGAGAGCTAATTTTACTGTAACAGGTTTCAAATACTTTTGTAAGAAAGTAGTGCAAATAGCCTGCATAGGCTAAGAGTGAAAGAATACTGAGTGTAGAGACCTGAAGAGGCTCGGAAAGAATACTTGTAAACGTTGAAGAGATAGTTAAATCTCAGAAAGAACTCTGAGGACTGAACGTAGCCCACGGTTTGGGGTGAAACAGTATAAAATTATTGTGTCAACTTCTCTCTACCCTATTTCTCTTAAAGTTTAAAGTTTTGTTATTACTTAAATTTCGAAACAAGTTTTCAAAGTTTTGATTAATTCGAATCTACTGAAGTTTCTGTTAAAGAACTTGTTTTTAAACAAAACCGTTTTGAAAGAGATTTAAGAAAGGGGAATACACAATTCAATCCCCCCTTCTCGTGTATTCGTTATCGTTCTATAAGAATTGTACTAACGTGTGATTTACTTCACATCTAACCTCAAAGACCAATGTTTTCTTAAAGTGTTTACCGTTTTCTCCAAGATGCTCTTAATCTCCCTATTTGAAATTTCAGCTTGCCTATTAGATTGAGGGTGGTAGGCCAACGCTAACTTGTGATACACCCCATATTTCTTCAAAAGGTTGGCAAATGAGCTGTTGACAAAATGACTTCCTCTATCATTGATAATTGCCCGAGGAGTGCCAAACCTGGTGAAAATATTTCTCTTGAGGAATCTAATAACCACCTTGGCATCATAGGTTGGTGCAGCAATTGCTTCTACCCATTTGGAGACATAGTCGACCCCCACAAGAATGTATTTGTTGCCAAAAGAAGACGGTAGTGGCCCCATGAAATCTATACCCCAAACATCAAAGAGTTCAACTTCCAAAATTCCTTTAAGGGGCATCTCATGTTTTCGAGAAATATTTCCAGCTCTCTGGCATTTGTCACATGCTTGCACAAAACTTCTTGCATCCTTGAAAAGTGTAGGCCAATGGAATCCTGCTTGGAGAACCTTTGTTGCCGTCTTTTCAAAACTGAAATGGCCTCCATAAGGAGATGCATGGCAGTGATTCAGGACAGCTTCTACTTCTTCACTTGGTAAGCATCTTCGAATCATTCCATTACCACAACGCTTGAAAAAGAAAAGGCTCCTCCCACATATAATGCTTGAGCTCCGAAAATAACTTTTTCTTCTGCTGGAAAGTAAATTCAGGCGGCAAAACTCCTAAAACAAGATAATTCACATAGTCAGCATACCATGGAACTTGTAATGTTGCTGCAACAATTTGGTGTAATGAATAATACAATTTTGGTAAATCTGCACAGCAAAACAAATGCTCGTCACTGAAGGAGTCATTAATCGGTGGTTCTTCTCGACGGGGTTCCTTCTGATCCGTAGTGAGCCGTGAAAGATGATTTGCGACCCAATTCTCAGCTCCCTTTTTATTACAAATCTCGAGGTCAAATTTTTGAAGGAGAAGGACCCATCTTATAAGCCTTGGTTTAGCCTCCTTTTTTGCAAGTAGATAGCGAATGGCTGTATGATCTGAGTAGACTATCACTTTTGAGCCCACGATATACGACCTGAATTTGTCCACTGCAAAGACTACAGCTAACAACTCCTTTTCAGTCGTGGCATAATTGATTTGAGCATCATCCAATGTCTTGCTTGCATAATAGATCACATGTGCCACCTTGTTCCTTCGTTGGTGTAAAACAGCTCCCACAGCATAATCCGAAGTATCACACATGATTCAAAGGGGAGGGACCAATCCGGGGGTTGAAGAATAGGTGGTGAGGTTAAGGCTTGCTTAATCCTGCAAAAAGCATCAAAACAAGATTGGTCGCAATTGAATAGCACATCATTACTCAACAAATTAGTCAAAGGCTTTGCTATATGGGAAAATTCTTTAATGAAATGCCTATAAAAGCCTGCATGTCCCAAGAAGCTTCTGATCTCCTTGACTGAAGTTGGTGGAGGTAGATTCGCTATCACTTTGGTTTTAGCTTTATCCACTTCTATTCCACGATTGGAGACCAAGTGGCCTAGGACTATCCCTTCTTGTACCATGAAATGGCACTTCTCCCAATTCAACACTAGATCAACCTCTTCACACCTGCTCAAAACTTTTGCAAGATTGGCTAAACAAGATTCAAATGTTAGCCCATAAACAGAAAAGTCATCCATGAAGACTTCCATAATTTTCTCAATAAAATCTGAAAAGATCGTTGTCATGCAATGCTGAAACGTAGCTGGTGCATTACACAACCCAAATGGCATTCTTCGATATGCGAAGGTACCATAAAGGCATGTGAAAGTAGTTCTCTCTTGGTCATTGGGGTGAATGGGAATTTGAAAGAAACCAGAGAAACCATCCAAATAGCAAAAATAATCATTTTTAGCGAGTCTTTCCAAAATTTGATCAATGAATGGCAAGGGGAAATGGTCTTTACGGGTGGCCTTATTCAATTTTCTATAATCAATACACATTCACCATCCCGTAATTGTCCTAGTTGGTATTAGGTTGTTATCTTCATTTTTCACAACTGTTAGACCTCCCTTCTTAGGCACACAATGGACAAGACTTACCTAATTATTGTCAGAAATGGGGTATATAATACCCGCAGCTAACAGCTTTAAGACCTCTTGCTTGACAACGTCCTTCATTTTTGGATTTAGCTTCCTTTGATGTTCAATCACAGGTTTTGCATCATCAACTAAATGAATTCTATGTGTGCAGAAAGATGGGTTGATTCCCTTCAGGTCTGAAATTTTGTACCCAATTGCTTGCTAATGTTCTCTAAATACTCTTAAAAGTTTGTCGACCTGCATATGGGTTAAAAGAGCATTAACAATGACTGGATAGGTCGAATTAGGGCCCAGAAATTCATACTTGAGATTAGGAGGCAACGGTTTCAATTCCACATTCGAAGGTTCTTCTTTGTTCGAATCAAGTGATGGTTTCAGTTCTTGCACAGGTTGCGTAGACTTTTGCACAGGTTGTGCATCGAGCATCTGTGCGAATTCAAAGACTTCTAACTCCTTGGCTGTAAATTTCAGATACCCCTATGCTTCGCAGCCTTCACTAGCGAAGGTTCCAACAAATCCTTTAGATGGGATTTTCTGAATTCAGCACCAACCAACCCATCAATAAGGTCCACCCTTAAACAGGAATCCTTGTCATCCATAGCCTTCATTGCCTTTCTCAAATTAAACTTGATTTCTTCCTCCCCTACTCTCAGAGTCATTTTGCCATTCTTAACATCGATGATCGCTCTAGCTGTGGCTAAAAAGGGTCTCCCAAGTATAATGGGTATGTTAGTATCCTCTTCTATTTCTATCACAACGAAGTCTACCGGGATAAAAAGACTTTCAACCTTGAGAGGCACATTTTTCAATATCCCAATGGGAAATTTTATGGACCTATCGGCTAGCTGCAATGATATGGTGGTTGGTTTAAGCTCTCTGATGTCCAATTTCTGACAGACAGATAATGGCAATAAGCTCACACTTGCCCCCAAATCGCATAATGCTCTCCCAATTGTTGTGGTTCCAATTTGGCAAGGTATCGAGAAGCTTCCCGGATCTTGAAGCTTAGGAGGGAGTTTGTTTTGAAGAATAGCACTTGATTCCTCTATAAGAGCCACTGTCGCATATTCCTCTAGCCTTCTTTTGTTGGATAAGATTTCCTTCAAGAACTTGGCATAAGTAGGCATTTGGATAAGGGCTTCTGTGAAGGGGATGTTAACATAGAGCTTCTTCAAAATGTCAACAAATTTTCCAAATTGCTGGTCTAGCTTAGCTCTATGCAATATTTGAGGGAATGTGATTGGTGGCTTATATGGTGGTGGTGGTATGTATTTTTCCGGCTCAGGTGATTGTTGTACTGGCGGTGTGTCGACTTGCACAGGTTGTGCGTCCTGGCCTGTTCCTTCATATTCCTTTTCAGCTTTGTTCTTCTGCGCCATAGGTTCCAAAACCTTTCCACTCCTTAGTACCACTGCCTTGGTCTCCTTGGGAGCTTCTGATTGCGCTGGTAGCTTACCTTTGTCATACCTTAGTGATGTGGCTTGCTGCGCAATTTGAGTCTCAAGCATCTTATTATGGACCGTCAATTGGTCCAATTGGGTAGTAAGTTGCTGGATCAAGTCTCCTTGCTTCTACATGAAAGTTTCCATCATTAATTCAAGGTTGGACTTTGGTTCAGATGGCTGGGCTTGTTGTCTCAAGATTGGGAAACCTGGGGGTCCACGGTTTTGTTGTTGCTGGGTCTGTTGGTAATGCGGTTGATTTTGTGGGTAATGGGTCTGGTTAGGGAAACTTTGGGGTGGCTTGGGTTGTTGAGACCAGGAGAAATTTGGGTGGTTTCACCATTCAGGGTTATAAGTGTTTGAGAAAGCTCCGGCTTGGTTCTTCTGCCCATAATTTCCCACAAAATTCATATGTTCAGCCCAAAATTCTTGCCCAATGTTCTGAAATTCTGTACCCATACTCGACCCAAAATCTTGATCCTGTAAGGCATTTACATTACTAACAGCGGTTGCAGCAAACTTATCTACTTTCCTTGAAAGAGCTTCAAATTTTGAATTCAACAAGGTAAAGGCATCCAATTCGAAGACTCCTTGAGGTTTCTTCCCTTCTTGCTTAATCTCTTTCCGATCATTGTTCCACTGATAGTTGTTGTAGGCAATCTTCTCCAATAACATGAAGGCATCGTCTTCATTCTTGTCCATTAAATCGCCTCCAGCCGCAGCATCGATTGTACTTCGCATAATCGGAGAAACTCCGTTATAGAATATTTGAACAATCATCCACTTCGGGACACCGTGATGTGGACATTTGCATTGAAGCTCCTTATACCTCACCCATGCGTCGTACAACGACTCATCTTCTTTGGGTTGAAATGAGGTAAGCTCACTTCTGAGTTTTTTCGTCTTTCCAGGTGGGAAGTACTGATCCATAAAACCTTGGACAACTCTTGCCAATTGTTGATCGAACCAGGTAGTAATGAATGGAGCCAATCCTTCGCTCGATCTCTCACAAAAAAAGGAAACAACCGAAGCATTATTGCATCCTCAAGTACCCCGTTTTGCTTCATCATTTTACAAATCTCCAAAAATTGTTGCAAGTGGACATGCGGGTTTTCTGTCGGGTGCCCTCCGAACTGATTCTGCTGCACCATTTGTACAAAGCCACGTTTTAACTCAAAATTATTTGCTTGCATAGGAGGCCTTGCAATGCTTGGGCGAAATTCTCTAAAATCTAAGACTGCGTGGTCCCTCATAGTTCTCAAATTTTGTTCGGCCATTTTCGATTCGACCGCCCCTTCTGTTGGAAAAATTGTAGTAAGTTCGGGTTCGATCTGGCGTTCTTGCGTAGATTGTTCGTTAAATACGCTTGCCCGTGCTTTTCTAGCTTTTTCTTCCTTCCTTAGTGCCTTAGCTGTCTTCTCGATTTTATAATCAAATAATAATTCTTCAGCACTAACAGATTTTCGCATAGACTAAGTATAACACAGCAAGATCAAACGCAAGGTACAGAAAATGCAAAATAAGAAGTAAATAGTAAAGAGAACAAATAAATCAAAACTTAATTCTAACAAAATCTATTAACATAAAATAAGAAAAGAAAAGAAAAAAATGTCCAATTTGACCAAACAATCAGTCGCCTAATATTACTTAGGGATTACTCCCCGGTAACGGCCCCAAGAAACTTGATGTGATTCTGCAAGTTCACGAGTCTCAAGTAGTACAGTATAATATCGTCCTATAGGGAGTAATTGTGTAAGTACTAGGCTTGGATCACTCAATTAATTGTACTAGCGATTGTGTAAAAATGGGGAATTAAATTAAGAAATTTAACTAGCAAAAATAATAAAATCAAAATTAAAGAAAAATGCGAATATCTCTAGGGGTTAATTCGAATGGAAGATGGTAAGCTTCAAGGATGGTTCCACTTTTAGCGTTTTCTATGGACTCTACCTGGGTCAATTTATGAGGCAAATTTTGGTTGATAGAAGGTTAAGCCTAGAGTTTCTTAGATCCTTTTTCAAGGTATCAAAGGAGTATTACACAATAATCATAGTCTACTATCGTAACCTAGCAATCAAGCATAACCCATTAAGTTCTTTGCTAACCTAGTTTTTTTCTCTCATAAATTCAGTTTATGTTTAAATCTGAAATTTACAAGATCCCTATCTGGAGTTCCGTTATCAATTTTCACCTATCAGTTCTTCAATTAACAACTAACGTCAAGTAATGGTTTGCCAAACACAATACCAGCAAAATCAATTTCAAAACAGAGAAATCAAAACCAAAAATTCATACAAATAAATCAACCGAGATTTAGTCCATAAAATTAGCTAAAAGCTTATGCCCCAACCTTGAAGTTTCAGGGAAACTACTCACTCATGGTAGAATATAAATCACATAAATTATGCTCAGCAGACAACATTAGGAGAAATTAAATAATATAACAGAAATTGAATGAGTTTCGTCTCCCTCAATGTCACACATCACGTGGGCGTCGTTCCTCAGCTGATGGTGTGTCGATGTATTTCTCCAGCCAAAAGTGTTTTTTTCCTCCTCCCATCCAGCTGCCAACGTCGTCTAATCTCCACCAGATCACGTTATTTTTCCAGCTTGTGTGCGTGTGGAGTTGAGTGGTGTAATAGCCAAAAATCAACAACAGCGTGAGTGGACATTGATGAGCCTTCTTCCTTGTGTAAAGTTTTCTTTGGTTTTTGGCTCTTCCTCTTTATGTAACGTTGAGAGCTTGGTGGTGGGTCCTCCAGCAATTAAATCATTAAATGTTAAGCTTCCCCCTTTCTAACGTGAGTCTCAATGTAGAGAGAATGGACCTTTCTTGTCAAATGAGTGGAGAGTCTTTGTTTATTTTATTGCTGACGTCCCCCCTTGTTTTTTTCTTTAATTTTCTCCTGTTGCTCACGCGTATAGCTCCTCCTAATGTCTACGTGGTGGGCCTTTTGTTGGTCTTCTTTGCATGCCTTTTCTTGTTTTGGCTGCCTTGTGAGTTATGTAACGTTGAAGAGCTAAATGTAGAGTGAGTGGAGTCTGGCCCTTGCTTTCTTTGTTGTAACAAAGGTGGAGCCTCCCTCATTTTTGTTGTTTTCTTCTTTTCCCAAGTTCACGCCTAAGCTCTTGTCCATGCGTGCTTCTTTCTTTGACAATTTTATTTGCTCCTTCTAAGCGTGCGTGATTTTCGTTGTATCTTGGAGCTGTCCTCCCCTTGCATGCTTGGTGGTCCCCTCTTTGGAGCTGATTTGCATTTTTGTGTGCATGGTCCACAATTGTTGCATGATGTTAAGCCTCTCCTAATGCTTTAAGCCTCTAATTGTAACTTGATGCTTGTCCCTACTGAAGCCAGCCTCCACAATTTTGTTCCTTTCTAATTTGTGTCAAGCCCCCTCCTTTGTCCACGCCTCCTTTAGCTGCTTAATACATGCCTAGCTACTGCAATTTTTTCAATGTTGTGCCGCCAACCTCCTTTTCTTTTTTTCTATTTTGATTTTCGCCTTAGACTGTTGTAGTTCTTTATACCTAAAATCAAGCGCATTTTCTACAAATTAAATATGAACAATTATAAATGCAAATTTAGACGAACCAAGCAATTTAGCAAGAAAATATATATATAACCTAATAATTAATCCAGAAATTAAGGGAAAATGTCATTAATTCTAATGATAAAAAAGCCTTCAACACTTATTACATAATTTAATGACTATTTATTTTCTTTAGTTAGGAAAAGTATGAGAAAGTCAAGGTTAACAAAGGAAAAAGGAAACTCCTCACAACCAAGACTCCAAATCATTTGTTATCCTGCGAAATAAATGCGTAAGTTCTTTGTTTACAAGTTATAATTATATCAATAAACACAATATTATTTATTGTGTTTTGTATTCTTTATAAAATAGATCCAGAAGGAACTACTTGGAGAATAGTGCAATAAGATCAAACTCTACAAATTGACACACTATAAGGAAGGTGAAGGTTGGATGCCTGAAGAAGTGCACAATAATTGTGTAAGTATAAAATTTTGTTTAAAATTTAAGTTTATTTATTTATGTAGTACTAACTAATAATATTTGAAAATATTGATTTTGTTTTTTAAATTTTAGAACAAGATGCTGAAGTTGTTGCAAACATCAATGTCTGACATAAATCAACCAAATGTAGATAACATTTACAAGGTACTTGGTACATGATCCAGCTACATCAAAGGTCTTGGGTTTGAGCCAAAGCTAACTGTGTCATCCTTATCAAGACCACCATATGTTGAACGTCTTCAAAAGAAGACCACTCACTTAAGATTAAATTAGAACGTAATGAACAAAAGTTGGCCAAGCTTGAAAAGTATGTCAAAAAATTACTTGGCTCGGATTATATAAACAGTGAAGATGAAAACGAGTCTTACTCATTAAACTAATATTTGTATTTTTTATTTTGTATATAAGTATTTTTTAAATTGTAATTTAATCATTTTTTACATAATTATTTTATATATTTTTGTATAATAAATTATGCAACAAACACTACAAAAAAATAAGACAATTCGTGACGTTTTATTAATAAAACGTCACGGATTATGAAGACTTTTTGCGACGTTTAAAAAAAGTCATGAAAAGTTCTAATTTTTTGCGACGTTTTATAAAATCGTTGCAAATTTGTAAGACTTTTTATGACGTTTTATCAATAAAACATCACGAAATAGAAACCACGACGTCTCGTTGAATAAAACGTCGCAGTTGTGCCATAGTTAAAACATTATGCCTTTGAGGAGGTTTTTTTAAAACCATCTACTTAGATTCTTCCTTAGAAGACCGACTCTCGCCTCTCCCCACACTCATCCTTCTGTGCTTCCTTCGTTTTCTTCCTCCTCCATATCTGTTCCGTCGTCCTCCGTGTGTGCGTTCCTTTGTCTCGTGTCGTGTCGCCTCGTCCTCTGTCTCAGTCCTGTCGTCCTTCATCCTGTGTGTGCGTCTCTCTCGTGCGCCTCGTCCTATGTGTCTCCTTTTCTACGTTAAAAAGATCACATTCGATTCCAGGTATGTTTCCATCTCTTTTGATACATTTTCTGCCTATCTGTAAGTGTGCGTGCTTCGCATATTCACTGCTTGAAAATCTTGTTTCCAATTTAGGTTTTCTCACTACCTTCGTTGAGTTCTTGAAATTTATTCAATTTCTCCTGCATATATTAATCTTGAGTTTTCTTGGCAAAGAAAGATTGGTTGCTTCATTTGAGATTTTTATGTTTTTTAATTCCTCATGCATAATGATCGAGCTCGACAATTGTTGTTAGGGTTCTTTTATGTCAACAATAGAATTTCTTTCTTCGAGAAAGGAAGATGAGAATTTCTTCTGAATTTATTGATATATGTGTCCTTGAGTGTATGTACTCTCGAAAGAATGTATTTCTTCTGCTTGTTCTTAAGGGATTCAATTAGGTTTTGTGTGATTAATTTCTTTATCTCTATCTTGAGGTATTAAAAATTGATTGTACATAATCAACTCCGAAATATATCAACCCAAATGCCCAATTCATGGTTGTTTCAGTTTCATATATATTTCTAGAAACTTGGTTTCCAGTTTTGTTTATCTCTTTTTCATGTCTAAACTTCAACGTTACTTCAACTGCGATATAAGTGAAGCTTAAATTTTCTATTATATTCTTTTCTGGGGAAGGGGGATTATAACACAATTGTGCTTTTTGATTCCCTTTCTTATGATATGGCAGATAGTTCATTGCACTTGGTTGCTTGGTGATTAGAATGCCTTTCTTCAGTGAATCAAATTGAAATCTCTTCATGGTAACACATAGCACCTCTGTTGTAACATCCCATCTCCCATAGAAAAGGTTTATTGGTAATTTGGGACGGGTTAGGAGACTTGAATTATAACGCGGCATGAACATCCATTATATAGCCTTTATAACTGATGATAGTTTTGCACATGCACACGGTATACATGCATTCGTGACATTTTCCGGCTTAGGTTTCTAATTGCGATTCTTTGTGAAATTTATGGGATCATTGTATTTGAAAAATTATTTTGAGTGCGCCATAAATTGTTTTATATTTTTAGGGATTTATGGAAATTTTTCTGGAATTTTTCGGGGTTCTTGCCCGGACCGGAAAATTCCAACTGACTGGCTGAGTGAGCCTTTTTGTACTAAAAAGGGGCTGCATAATGGTATGAGATTAGTGAATAAATAATTGTGGGACTTATGTTAGTGCCATGTTTAGAGCTTAAGTAGAATTAGTGCTTAATTAATTGGGATTAACTCATTTTTGTCTTTTCTCCATTTCAAAAGCCAAGTGTCCTCTTTTTCTTAATGCATTTTGTCTTCTTCTTTATCCCTCATCCCCGATTTTTTCTTCTTGTTAAAGTTAAAAACACATGCATTTTGGAAGACTTGCTCTCCTCTCATCCAAACCTTATTTTCTCTTCCTTGGTGAATTTCTTTTCTTTCTTCGTTGGTGGCTTCTTCTTACAAGATAGCTTCTTGTTCTTTTGGCTTGCTCCTTCTTCCTTCTCATATAAAGCTAGCTTAAGCCTTGTGATGAGGGTGATGGGTGATAGCCGTAGGTGTTGGAGAAAGGAGAAGAGGAATTAGGAAGTTGTAATAAGTTGGAAGATTAAGGGAAAGATTGAAAGCTTGACTAGGTAAGATTATGTTTTAAGCTTTGACCATTCATTTAATGCATGAATTGGTAGTTTGAAGCATTTAAGGAAGCACTTATGTATTTATTTTATGATAGGTTTGAATGGGTTTAAATGTATACTTAGTTATGGATGAATGAATGACTATACTTCTTATTGATTTTAGCTTGGTTTTGGATTGAGTTTGTAAGGATAGATGAATGGAAAACTTAGGAAGATCATTTGTGTAGGTGCTGCCAATTTTTGTGTCATTATAGAAGTTTATGTTGTGATGAATTTGTGGTTGAATTAGAGGTAGGAATGGATGCTTAGTGATGTGTTATTGATGTTAGAAGTGATAGGAGTTAGGGTAATGTTGAAATCTGGAAAATTGGTGTTTGACCAGTTGGAATGTTTTGATCATAACTTATTGTGTAGGTGTGCAAATGAGGTGAAGTTTGTGCCCAATTAAACTTTGGGATGTTGGCTTCAATTTAGTGTGAAATAGGTGTTGTTAAATTGTAATGCTAGAAGGGCGAAAATTTGCATGGAAAGTTACTGTTTTATTGCTGTGAACAGTAACCGCAAGTATGAGTAATGTGTTTTGTTGATTTTTCTAAATTAATTGGTATGGAATAGGAAAAAGGGTCTTTATGAAAGTTGAGGCATATTGAGTTAGCTTTCCATTGCCACTGATCTTGCTAATTTTCGAGTTGTATATTGGGAGATATGAACTGATTACTATTGCTTGGTTTTATGCTTTTGGAGAAACCTAGTCAAAGTGTTGATTTTGTGAGCTTTCGCTTGGGAGTAATTTTAGCAATTTTTTTGGACTGAATTGGTGTGAGTGATCTTCTGCAAAGTTGTAGAGGAATACATTATCTTGAAAATGAGATATGGAATATAATTTTTAGAGGTCAGAGTTGGGAGTTATGATTTTGCAAAAACTGATCCTGCATTAGGTTAGGAATTGCTGATCATGGCAGTAACTTGCATGACAGTTTTGAAATGGTTAGAAATTAAATTGGAAATTGAGTTCTTCATGTGCCTACTAAACTCAACAAGTGTACAGATAAACTGAAATGAACTCGTGAAACGGTTATGATCTGGAACGCATAAGCTTGAAACTGAAATGGGTATGTGAATATTGTGCTAAGAGTTTAGAAATCAAGATAATAAGATCGTAAGGAAAAAAGACGATCGACAATTTCTCTGATTGTATATCGGGAAATTCTGGATTGATTGAATATGTGGATTTGGACACAGAAATGATAAATGGATGGGCAAATAGATAAATGGATGGAGATACAGTGGAGTTGTATCAACGATTTTGTCGTGTATTCGAGGAACAGACAGGAGCATAGTGAGCATTTGAGGATTGTGTTGCAGACCATGAGGGAGAGACAGTTGTATGCCAAATTCAGTAAATGTGAATTTTGGCTGGATCAGGTGATATTTTTGGGCCATATAGTGACTGGAGAGGTATTCGTGGATCCGGTAAGGTGGAGGCGATCTTTGAAGTGGGAAGCTCCTAGGAATGTTTCAGATTCGAGTTTCCTCGGATTGGCGGTTATTACCGGAGGTTTGTCGAGGGGTTTTCATTGATCTCAGCCCCTCTGACAAAACTTCTGAGGAAGAATGTGCCATTCAGATGGACCGAGGAGTGTCGGAAGAGCTTTGAGGAGTGAAACATCGGTTGACTCTCGCACCGTGTTGACTATTCCATCTGGGATTGGAGGATTTGAGGTATCTGATGATGCATCGCATCGTGGATTGGGGTGTGTTACGATGCAGCACGGTAGAGTCATTGCCTATGCCTCGAGACACCGAGGTCTCACGAGGTAAACTATCCTGCTCATGATTTGGAGTTAGCTGCAGAGTGTTTGCTTTGAAGATTTGGAGGCATTACAGTATGGTGAGACTTTCCAAATCTTCACCGACCATAAGAGTTTGAAATATTTATCGAGCCGTAGAGAGTTGAATTTGAGATGAGGAGATGGCTTGAGTTGTTGAAGGACTATGACTGTATTTATCGAGTATCACCACAGGAAAGCTAATGTGGTGGCGAGATGCTCGAGTAGGAAGTCACATACTAGTCTGACTCAGATTCGAGCAATGAGGTTGCCTAATTTGATTCATTGAGGGCTTTGAATGTTCAGATGACTCTGAGCAGATGGAGTCTTATTGGCTACTTTGACATCGAGACCGATGCTACTAGACAGATCGGAGAGTTCGTGACAAGGATCCCAGCATGGTGAGACCGATTGAGAAGGTAAAAGTCGATTGAGTTACGAGTTTGATGTGAGAGATGAGACTTTGTGGTTGAGACAGAGGCTTTGTGTGCTCGATGTGGATGACTTGAGGAGAGAGATATTGAAGGAGGCGATATGGCCACATATGCTATGCATCCCGGTACTACCAAGATGTATAACACTCTTAAGCAACATTTCGGTGGCTGGCATGAAAAAGCAAGTAGCGGAGTTTGTATCTAGATGTTTGACGTGCGGCGAGTTAAGGCCGAGCACCGTGCTCCAAGAGAAGCTTCATTCGTTGCCCATTCGGGTGGAAATGGGAACAATTACCATGGATTTCATTATGGGTTTGCCTAGACGCCGAGGCAAAGATGATGCTATCTGGGTCGTAGTGGATCGATTACTAAATCGCCCATTTCTTGCCCGTAAGGAGAACAATACCATGGATCAGTTGGCCCGAAGTATGTGGCGGAGATAGTGAGACTGCATGGGGTCCCAAAGTCGATAGTGTCGGCGAGGATCCCAGATTTACTTCGAGGTTCGCGAGTTTGCGATCTGCTATGGGTACTAGTGAACTTCAAGATCTGCGCTTCATCCTCGAACAGATGGGCGAGTGAGAGGACGATTAAGACTGTTGAGGATATGCTTGAACTTGTGTGTTAGAGTTCGAGGAGCATGGGATCGATTTAGCTCGATTGAGTTTGCATACAACAATCATTATCATAGTAGCATCGGGATGGCACCATATGAGGCCTTTGTATGGGCGACCGTGTAGATCGCCTTTGTATTGGGATGAAGAGGGTGTGAGGATGATTGAGGGTCCCGAGCTGATTCAGATATCTGTAGATAAGGTGAAGCGATCTGAGTCGCATCAAAGCGGCTCGGGATAGATGTAAGAGCTATGTGGATCAAGATAGAGGGACATTGACTACAATGTAGGCGATAGAGTGTTCTTACGGTGTCACCGTGGCGTGGTGTCTTGAGATTTGGGAAAAGGGTAAGTTAAGCCCTAGGTACATTGGTCCATATGAGATCACCGAGAGGATAGGACCTTGGCCTCTGAGCTAGCTTTACCGAGTGAGATGTCTCGGTTGCATGACGCCTTCCATGTGAGTATGCTCCGTGATATCGGTCGATCCGACACATGTGATACCGGCTCAGAGATTGAGGTATCGAGTAATTTGAGTTATGTAGAGGAGCCGTCTGATTGTCGGGACACAGTGAAACAGTTGAGGAATAAGAGTATCCCATGGTGAAGGTTCTGGAGGAACCACTCGATGAGGAGGCTACCGGAGACCGAGAGCATATGAGAGACAGATCCTCATCTTTTCGATCAACTGTAAGAATTTCGGGGACGAAATTTTTATTAGGAGGGGAGAATTGTAACATCCCATCTCCCATAGAAAAGGTTTATTGGTAATTTGGGACGGGTTAGGAGACTTGAATTATAACGCGGCATGAACATCCATTATATAGCCTTTATAACTGATGATAGTTTTGCACATGCACACGGTATACATGCATTCGTGACATTTTCCGGCTTAGGTTTCTAATTGCGATTCTTTGTGAAATTTATGGGATCATTGTATTTGAAAAATTATTTTGAGTGCGCCATAAATTGTTTTATATTTTTAGGGATTTATGGAAATTTTTCTGGAATTTTTCGGATTCTTGCCTGCATCGAAAATTCCAACCGATCGGTCTGAGTGAGCCTTTTTGTACTAAAAAGGGGCTGCATAATGGTATGAGATTAGTGAATAAATAATTGTGGGACTTATGTTAGTGCCATGTTTAGAGCTTAAGTAGAATTAGTGCTTAATTAATTGGGATTAACTCATTTTTGTCTTTTCTCCATTTCAAAAGCCAAGTGTCCCCTTTTTCTTAATGCATTTTGTCTTCTTCTTTATCCCTCATCCCCGATTTTTCTTCTTGTTAAAGTTAAAAACACATGCATTTTTGGAAGACTTGCTCTCCTCTCATCCGAAACCTTATTTTTCTCTTCCTTGGTGAATTTCTTTTCTTTCTTCGTTGGTGGCTTCTTCTTACAAGATAGCTTCTTGTTCTTTTGGCTTGCTCCTTCTTCCTTCTCATATAAAGCTAGCTTAAGCCTTGTGATGAGGGTGATGGGTGATAGCCGTAGGTGTTGGAGAAAGGAGAAGAGGAATTAGGAAGTTGTAATAAGTTGGAAGATTAAGGAAAGATTGAAAGCTTGACTAGGTAAGATTACGTTTTAAGCTTTGACCATTCATTTAATGCATGAATTGGTAGTTTGAAGCATTTAAGGAAGCACTTATGTATTTATTTTATGATAGGTTTGAATGGGTTTAAATGTATACTTAGTTATGGATGAATGAATGACTATACTTCTTATTGATTTTAGCTTGGTTTTGGATTGAGTTTGTAAGGATAGATGAATGGAAAACTTAGGAAGATCATTTGTGTAGGTGCTGCCAATTTTGTGTCATTATAGAAGTTTATGTTGTGATGAATTTGTGGTTGAATTAGAGGTAGGAATGGATGCTTAGTGATGTGTTATTGATGTTAGAAGTGATAGGAGTTAGGGTAATGTTGAAATCTGGAAAATTGGTGTTTGACCAGTTGGAATGTTTTGATCATAACTTATTGTGTACGTGTGCAAATGAGGTGAAGTTTGTGCCCAATTAAACTTTGGGATGTTGGCTTCAATTTAGTGTGAAATAGGTGTTGTTAAATTGTAATGCTAGAAGGGCGAAAATTTGCATGGAAAGTTACTGTTTTATTGCCTGTGAACAGTAACAGCAAGTATGAGTAATGTGTTTTGTTGATTTTTTCTAAATTAATTGGTATGGAACTAGGAAAAAGGGTCTTTATGAAAGTTGAGGCATATTGAGTTAGCTTTCCATTTCCACTGATCTTGCTAATTTTCGAGTTGTATATTGGGAGATATGAACTGATTACTATTGCTTGGTTTTATGCTTTTTGGAGAAACCTAGTCAAAGTGTTGATTTTGTGAGCTTTCTGCTTGGGAGTAATTTTAGCAATTTTTTTGGACTGAATTGGTGTGAGTGATCTTCTGCAAAGTTGTAGAGGAAGACATTATCTTGAAAATGAGATATGGAATATAATTTTAGAGGTCAGAGTTGGGAGTTATGATTTTGCAAAACTGATCCTGCATTAGGTTAGGAATTGCTGATCATGGCAGTAACTTGCATGACAGTTTTGAAATGGTTAGAAATTAAATTGGAAATTGAGTTCTTCATGAAAATTGAAGTTCAAGGATTTATCTTTTCAGGGATATAAAGTTCAGATTTTTCTGACTTGTTTACAGGGAGTTATGCTTGTTATAAGTTTCCTGCTCAAATTGAATGATTTCAGGGACAGCAACATTGACTGAATTAATTGACTTGTTTAGCAATGGAATTTGATTTTGGGTTGTTCATGAAAGTTGTAGATGACATTGTGAACTTATTGAGCATATTTATGTGGTAATTTTTGGCTGAAGAATCAGAGAGTTAAGGAATTTGAAATGTACTGTTCTGTTTTAATGGGATTTGAGTAGGCAGTAGCTTTGAAGGATTTTGACACCATTAAGAGTGAAATTGATTTTATGGTCTTCATGAGAATGGTAGAGCTTTTCATTATCTTTCCAACAAGCTATGGTTTGTATTTTTCCGATTTGTGTGCTAAGAGTTATTGTTGTTGGAAATTTGGATTGGAAATAGGAAAAAAAAAAAAAAGGAATGAAGTGAGGTTGAACCTCGCGGATCGCGAGGGCGATTCCTCGCCTCATGCGAGGCGAGGTAGATTGCCTCTCGCGAGGCGACTCCTCGCCTCGCGACTAAGGGTGAGTCGGCCTCGCGTGGGCGACATGTCGCCCCATGAGGCGTGCGCTATATATATTTATATTTTATATTTTATTTTTTAGTTGGCCTAATTGTTTCTTTTGTCAATTTCTTTTCCGTCCGACATCCGATTGACCTGATTCTTGAGGCATCGGATTCAGTAGAATATTTAATTTCATTTTGTGAGAAATTGGGAATTTTGGTCGAGAATTGACGTGGCCCCGGGTAACGGAGCCTTTAATCACTGTTTTGTTTAATTGGGGACCTATAGAGGTCCGAATTGCGCACCGTCAGCGCCAATAGGTTTCTAATTTTTAGACGGATTTTTTTTATGGGAAAATTTTGGATTAGGGCCGGGAATGCCATGAGCATGCATTATACACGTTTTACTTATTCCATGTGCATTGTTTAGTATTTTTATCTATTCAGTTGGTAATGTTTACTTATTTTAATTGTTATAGAGGCTCGGTTGGAACGTCATCCTGTGGGCGTTGCGAGAGACTTCCGCATTAGCTCGAAGTTATTAGGTGAGTAACCTAGATGGTTCCTCGGTTAGTAAGTGTTTATAATTCTGCACTTAGAACCCTGTGGAGAATAATGGTGGGAAAATTGTGTTTGTTTGTGCCTGGATTGCGGACCGAAGGTCCGATGGATTGGAAAATTTGACATAGAAGTGTCATATGTGATTACCTGTACAAGATTTATGTGTACATATTGAATTGGGATCTGATATGATGTTGGTGTTGTTTTATTTGGACATATGCACTTCATGCATAATTGCATGATCGATGAATTGGCGACCAGACGGAGCGATACGAGAGCTTTAAGCTCAACGTGATTGGGCCTTGAGCCCATAGTGATTCGAGCCTATGGCTCACCGCTTAATCGCCCTTAATGGGACAGCTTGAGCGCCAACACAACAACGTAATAAATTGGAAAAGCGCCTCATACATTCCATATGCATTTGAATTGATTCTTTGGATTGGTATGAAAATTATGTGGTACTACTAAATGTGATTTGGTGAGATAATTGTGCGTGGTGTGTTATGTATGTGTATATGCATGAATTGGGTGAACCATCGATGATGGTTCTCACCGAGTTCGCAAACTCACCCAAAATTGCAAATTATTTTTCAGGACCGAGAGAGTAGACTTATAGCTCGGAGGGACTTTTCTGCCGTGTAGATTGAGTTGGCAAGAGAAGTCATGGCACACGTGCCTGGACAACCGGCACTTTTGAGGATGACCTAGTTAGCCTTTTTGTTTGATTTTCTTTTGGAGTATTGTACATAACACATCAGTTGTGTAAATTTACTGCTTTGAGGTTATGAAATGAGAATTTATGGTTTAAAAAAACATTTAGTGGATTTCATATAAATGCTTTATGATTTTGATGCCATGTGGAGTGTTAGTGGTTGTTCGTAGCGCACCCTTATCGTAGGGTATGTGTCGGAATGACCTACGGGCGTCCCGATACATATCCTATGGTATGGGGGTGCTACATCTGTTATGGTTATATGCATATCTTTCTTGGAGTTGTGATTCTATTTACTTATACCAATTGTTGAATTTCTGTGGATGGTAGTGTCAACTAAAATTGAGTTAATAATGTAAAACAATTTCTTCTGTTTTGTGATGGGTTATCGAGGGCATATTTGTACTTAAATATTACATTTTGTGATAGGTATGGGATGTATGCTTTTTTGTATCCTAAACTAATGGCAATGTATTGTATGAAGGATTGGTGCAGGGAACTAATTCCTTATTACGAGCACATTCAACAGAATGATTTTGCATATCGCCGGTATGACTATCTTCGCTCTTGTTTGAACATTCTTCTTTCTAATAACTGCCTCTTTCAGTTCTTCTTAGTCAATAAAAAGGTCAAGGTTAGGGGCAATGATGATATAGTAAGTATTTAAAAGCCCATACTTATCCTATAAGGTTATGGCATGAGAACTATCCTTATGTCACTTGATTTTAAGTTATAGCTCTTTGTTGCACTTGTTGATTTCAATGAATTCAATCGGTTTGATGTTTATTTATATGGTCAATTTGATCACTGAATTTGAATTTTTAATATCTTTACACTTACTCTAGACACAAGAAACAGAAAGAAGAGGAAATTGCCATATGCGAATGCAAATTAAATGAAAATGACCCTTTTAGTACATGTGAGGAAAGGTGCTTGATGTTTTAACAAGCACAGAGTGTACCAGTTCTTATCGCCCTGGGCAACTATTGCAAGAATTAGGTCAGTGATTAATCTTATAGATGTATGTTTTAGCTTCTAAATTTATTGATAAAACACCTTGTTACAACCTATAATTAATAGCTGGGTTAGAGAATCTTGAGGAGCTCAATCTAGCTACAAATCCCTTGGAAGCACTACCAGATTCTATTGGTTTCCTATAGAACTTGAAAATCCTAGATGTATCGAGCAATAAGCTAGAAACCTTACCTGATACTATTTGTCATTGCAGGTAACTATTATTTGTAATTGGATGATGATTCTCTAATCACATAACTATATTCATTGCTGCTATACTTTGATCAACATTTCGGTCATTGGTGGGTAGCAAGAGAAGAAAACAGCATGTAAAGTTGTTGGAATAACATTTTCTTTTATATATCTTCTACTTATAAAGCATAGTTCGTGTGTTTTCATTGTTACTTGCTCCGGCAATGAACAATTAACTTTTGGTATTTATGAACTAAACCAATTGCGGCAAAGACTTGAGCAAAGGGTTATTAGAAGTTACCGAGATTGCATAGATAACCATAAATCTGAAGGAGATAATATTTTGGGGAGGGATCTTACTGATTTAGAAGATAATGATGAATCTTTTGAATGTTTCAACTTGCCAACAGAAAAGGTAAGCCATTTCTATGAGACTTCTATGACTTTATGTTATCAATTAGGAAGATGATAACAATAGCTTGAATTAATCCGATGTGATTCTATTGTCTTGATTTTCTACGATGCTTGAGTCTTATCTTTAACAAGCAAAATGGAGATTCATGCCAATTATGTTGTTCATTTAATTGCTGCAGTTTTCTAGAAATGTGAGTCAAATAAAGCTGTATTTATTTGTGATGGGACATCATTACTTTAAGTGTTCTGTTTGTAAGCTCTATTTCTGCTTAATTTCTTGATTACTATCTACGCTAGTTGTTTTTTCTTTTTGGCATTATTTTAAGTATGCATTCACCTATTCTATTTGTTTTCACCGTAGTTCTTCTTTGCCTTTTGGTTGCACCTTGTCTTCACTATACTCATTGGTACCTGCTTAGAGGTGTGTTAATTTTCCCTTCCTGTATTGTTTGATATTCAGCCAAAGTTTTTATTCTGGCTTATTTTTCTAAAAATTTCAACTTTCTTTTATCCCCGTGGATTGCAGGTGATTGAGCATATGGAGGAAGACCACGCCTTACTATTTGGCGATGTTGCATTGAGTTACTTTCGTCCAAAAGTTCTTATTATTTCAACCCCAAACTACGAGTACAATGTGATCCTGCAAAAATCTGCTCTAAGCTAGCCAATGGGGTTGGCGGTTCTGAGATGTGGAACCAGGGTTTGCTAGTCAGATTGCTGTCTTTAAGAGGGAACAACTCCAGGACGATGATCTTCCAGAAAATGATAGTACAAGACAACCTTATAAAGTTATATAGGAGTGGAACAGCAGCAGTTTTTCAGTTTGAAAAATCAATTATATCAAGCCATATATACAAAAGATCAAATTTTGCAGATGAACAATGAGATTGGAAAAATTTACCCACAACATTTCTTATCTTATGTCTTACAAACTTGTACAATGTCCGATGATAAATGAACTTTCAGATTAATTAGTATATTAATTAGTGTATTATGACATTTGTGAATTACAATTAGTGTATTTTGATATTAATTAGTGTATTATGATATGCTTGCAATTTCAATTAAATAACACATTATGTACAGTGTATGAAATTCTTGTGATACATGAATAATTATTAAAATTAATGATATATTAAAATTAGCGTAATTATTAAATAAATAAAATTTATAAATAATATTGAATAGTTATTAAACAAATACAATTAAAAATTGTATTTTAAAAATCAATATTAAAATTAAAAAATTATTAAATTAAAATAATTTTAAAAAAATGGATTAAAATAATACAAATAATAATAAAAACATCACGGAAGACATTTCGTGACGTTTTTTTAAACGTCGCGGAATGTCTTCTGCGGCGTTTCTAAGAAAAACATCGCGGATTCCTTCACATTCTGCGACGTTTTAAAAACGTCGCGGAATGTTAGACAATCCGTGACGTTTTTTAAAAACGTCGCGGATTGTCCAAACTTTTAGTGACGTTTGTTTAAACATCGCGAAATGTCTGTATTTTTCGTGACGTTTTATATAAAACGTCGCAGAAACCTTTTGCCTGTACCACATTCTGCGACATTTTTTGTGACGGTTTTTATTCTGCGACTTTTTTTGGACTTTCTGTGACGTTTTAAAAACGTCGCAAAATGCCTTTGTTCTTATAGTGAAAAAATCTAAATATCACATACAATAATATGAATTAAAAAGGTCACTAATGATTATTATTAACATGATATAACATTTAGTTATAATGTATATTAAAAATTTAACTACATTTTCTAAAACGTAGCTAAAAATATTTCGCTACGTTTTCAAAAATCTGGCTCAAAACACTTGACTACGATTTCGCAAAAAGTCGCCTATACTTTTTTTCCTACGAAAACTATTCATAGGAAAAAACAATTAGGGACGAGTTGGTGAAGACGTCACCTATAGTTTTTTGCTATGGGGCTTTGGCGACGTTTTCGGCAATAAAAATAATTTGTCGCTAATTAGTATTAGCGATAATTTTGTCGCTAAAAGTCCTTTCTGTTGTAGTGCGTGAAAGTGAAGTAAAAGAAGTAAAAAAGAAGATGCAATACAATAATTTGGGTTGAATGGCACTCTTAGGCTCAGGTAAAGCATAAGGTACTTATTAAGGAAAAGTTTCTGCACAAATATATGAAATATCTTATTAGAACCGAATTTGAGATCAAGAGACGAATTGAAATCATGTGAGAAACGTCAAGTATTGGATTATTCAATAAATTTAGGGAGAGACGGAACGAGCTTGTAGCTGTCAATCTATCATAGAGATGAAAATTTAATTCAGAGCTAATCCTATTCAACATTAAATGAACAAGTTCAAAAAAGGCAAAAGATTTAGGCTTGGTTTCATTTAATGACATATATAATGTCGTATAAGTAAAAATAAACTTCTTAAACTTTTTCGTTAAGAATTTCCTTCTATTCTTTTAATAAGTTTAAATTGAGTTTAAGATGAGCTCAAATTAAAGTAACCCATACTCAATCTGACAAATGGGTTTAAGTTATTTTAAGTAAGCTTGAAACCTGAGTAGGCTTGTGCTTAAGCTCTCTTATTCAGGCTTAGACTATGTTTGAATTTGACTTTGGCAAATTCTTTTAAGTTAAGATTTCAAATGCTATTTGGTCTATTTTCAATCATAATCATATGATGTTGTTAAAAAAAAGAAGAAGATTTAGGCTCGTTCTCATCCAATGGTACGATGTTGTTCAAGTAGAAATAAAGTTATTTATATATTTTTTGTTTAGAGGTTTTCCTTCCATTTCTTCAATAGTATTGAGCCATGTTCGAGACGGACTTGGGCTAGAAGGCTTATATCTGACTTGAAAAATGAGTTTAGGTTGTTTTAAGCATGTTTGATTTGAATAAATTGATTCTTAAGCTCTCTTATTATCATTTGGGTTCGAATTTAATAAATATGAGAACTTTTGTGATTTAAAAAAGAAAAAGTAAAACAATCAAGAAACCTTGGACACTGTAGGATGTAGTAACGTAATCATAAATGTTGGGAACTTAAGATAGAATCGAATTGGTTTAGTTTTGATGGCACTTCATGTAGAGTTTTAATCCCTTTAAAGTAAGAATTCATTCAAATCAAATCATCAAGAATTGAATAAAAGAAGAAGCATATCTGAATCCATTGTGAAGTCAGCACCAAAATTTTACGATATGTCTAATGTAATCATAAATGTTGGGAACTTAAGATAGAATCGAATTGGTCTAGTTTTGATGGCACTTCATGTAGAGTTTTAATCCCTTTAAAGTAAGAATCTATTCATATCAAATAATTAAGAATTAAATAAAAGTGGAAGTAATACCCAAATCTATTGTGAAGTCTGCACCGAAATTTTACGGTTTGTCTTCCAAATTAAAATGTAGTCTTTTTTTTAATTTTTTCCTAATTTTCTGTGTTCTCTCTGATGATAGGATGTCAAAAGGAATTATACATACGCTTAATGTAGGGACTATGTCAGGTTCTTAATATTTCGGTAATTCAATGAAACAGTAAACAAGGCAATCTTTGACAGTATCGATTGACTTAAAGGGAAGAATTACAAGTATCAAAGGGGAAATTCCAGAAAAGGTTGAGAGAAACAGAGAGAAATAGGGATGAGAGAGGGAACTGATAAATCATAACAGAATATTCATAACCATTCTGGTACTATCATGATCTATAAAAGCATCTCCAAGTGCGGAGCGATTCTATGTGAGGACCACTATGTTATTTCTAGGCACCTGACGTGTCCTTCCATGCATAATCCTGCAATTTGATTGGAGGAAGTGTGATTCTATTGCTTCTCCTTACAGCTGGTTTGTTGCTTGGGCCAATATCTTCACTGGGTTCAGATGAATTCATAACATTACCCCCGCCATTGAGAATCAGCTTGTCCTCAAGCTGCAAGGTAGGAAATAGCCGCAATAAATGTTCCTTATCCTCCCAGGTGGCTTCAGAAATTGATAAGTCGTCCCAATGCACGAGCCATTACTCAATCAGCTAAGTTGAACGTTGAATGTGGCGAATCGCAAGAATAGCGGCAGGGTTCAGTCTCAAGGTAGCAGAGGAGTCAACCATATCAAGGGGTGTCACTTGCTGTTCAGGCTTACCAAGGCATTTTTTGAGCAATGAGATGTGGAAAACAGGGTGAATATGAGCTGATGCCGGTAATTCGAGTTTGTAGGCTACTTCCCCGACGCGATCAATGATCTTATAAGGTCCAAAGTAACGCCTTCCCAGTTTACTATGCCGCTGCAATCTGATCGAATTTTGGCAAAACGGCTGCAGCTTGACATAAGCCCAATCACCAACAGCCAAAGAGACCTCTCTACGATGTCTATCAGCAAACATTTTCATTCGTGCCTGAGCGCGACACAAATTCTTTTTAAGCAATTTTAAAGTCTGATCTCTGTCATTCAAATGGCTGTCCACCAGTGTGTTACTAGAAGAGTTCTTAATGTACCTCACAATTGTTGGTGGTGACCGCCCATAAAGAATCTGAAATGGAGGCATGCCAGTAGCTGTTTGAAAAGCTGTGTTATACCAATATTCAGCCCACGGAAGCATTTTCAACCACCCTTTAACGTTGTCATCCACATAACACCGCAGATACATCTCCAAACATTTGTTTAATGCCTCGGTTTGATCATCGGATTAGGGATGGTATGCAGTACTCATGCTTAAGGTTGTCCCCTGAAGTCGGTGCACCTCCTGCCAAAAGGCACTGAGAAAACTTGCATCTCGATCCGTGACAATATCAACCGGTACTCTATGGAGACGGACAATTTCCTGCACAAAAACTTCAGCCACACTTACAGCAGAAAAATTGGTAGGCAAAGGAACAAAGTGCCCGTACTTGGATAGTCGGTCAATGACCACCATAATGACTGACTTGCCCTGGACAAGAGGGAGTCCCGTGATAAAGTCCATGCTAATGCCTTCAAATACCAATTTCGGAATGGTTAATGGTTGCAATAAACCCCCTGGCTGCATGGTAGAATGTTTCATCTGTTGACAAATCTGACATTCAGTGACAAATTTCTTCACATCTTTTCACATAAACATCCAAAAGAAATTGGCAGAGAGTCGATGCAATGTTCATGTAATGCCAGTATGGCCTCCCGAGGGTGAAGAATGGAACTCATTAAGAAGTTGCTGACAGAGGTGAGAATCTGAGGGGATTACCAATCGACCTTTAAATAGAAGCAAGCCATCATGGAATACAAAACCTGGCAGACTAACAGGATCCTAGAATAATTTCTATTGTAATGTCAACAATTCACTATGTACCAAATTAGCAGCACGGGTCTCAAAGATAACATCAAAAGTAACAGCCGAGAGAGCAATTAACTGTGAGCTAAGTACTTGTGATAAGGAATCAGCAGCAGTATTGAATTTACCAGCTCTATACGCAATATCAAAATCATACCCAATGAGCTTTCTGAGCCACTTTTGTTGATTAGGGGTCTAGATCACTTGCTCAATTAAATTCTTGAGCAGTTGTTGATCCGTGATGATGGTGAATTTGCGTCCCAAAAGGTACTAACGCCATTTAGCAATGGCTTGTGTGATGGCAAACATTTCCCTCTGATACGTAGAGGCCTGTTGCATACGAACGCTCAATCGCTGGCTGAAATAAGCAATTGGATGTTTACCCTGTGCCAAAACTGCCCCAATACCTGTTCCCAACGCATCAGTTTCTATGGTAAAAGGCAAGGAGAAATCAGGAAGTTCGAGCACTGGAGTTGTGCTTAATGCCTTTTTAAAATCTTCAAATGTCGAGAGCGTTAGCCATCGTCCAAGTGAAATTGTCCTTTCGCAATAGGTCAGTGAGTGGCCCTGCTATCATTGCAAATTGGCGTATGAATCTTCGATAGTAGCCAGCAAGTCCAAGAAACCCACGTAAATCCATAACTGATTTAGGCAGTGGCCAAGTCTGAATGGCTCGGATTTTATCTTGATCTACTGTGACTCCTTGTTGGGAAATGACATGACCAAGGTAGGCTACCATTTGCTGTCTGAACAGGCATTTATACAATTTGGCCAGCAATTTATGTTCATGCAGTGCTACCAAAACCAACCGCAAATGTTCCAAATGTGCTACCCATGTTGCACTATACACAAGAATGTCGTCGAAGAACACGAGGACAAACCGACGAAGGAATGCATGGAAAAAATCATTCATTAGGGCTTGGAACGTTGAGGGAGCATTTGTCAACCCAAATGGCATTACGAGTCATGAGTACGAAAGGCTATTTTGCCTTCATCACCAGCTTTAATATGGACCTGATGATACCCGGCACGGAGGTCTAACTTTGAAAAGTACTTGGCCCCATGTAATTCATCAAACAATTCATCGATCGAAGGAATCAGAAAGCGATCACGTAACGTTATTGCATTTAGGGCTCTATAGTCGACGCAAAAGTGCCACGTTCCATCCTTCTTTCGAACCAAGAGAACCGGTGACGAAAATGGACTCGTGTTAGGTCGGATGATCCCCTCTGCCAACATTTCTGCTACTAACTTCTCAATTGCTTGTTTTTGGAAATGAGGATAGCGGTAAGGTTTGACATTCACCGGATTGCTATTGGAATTTAAATGAATAGCATGGTCATACCCACGGGACGGTGGCAAGCCTTTTGGTGGCTGAAAGATAGGAGCAAACTGGTGAAGGAGGGCAACCAAATCCGCATGTACAGGTGGTATGTCGACTAGCTGAGAGGGTACCAACTCCAATCCCAAAAATTTAGCTACGGCCCCAATCCTTTCCAATCTACGCAACCCTTGAAATTGGATCGCGTGTGCAACTGGAGCAGATTCTCCAACCCAACGAAAAGTGTGACCAGTAGCTGAAAATTCAAAAATCGAAGCTGCATAATTTGTCATAACTGGGTCAAGTGTGGCTAGCCAATCAACCCCCAACACCATGTCCCAGCCCTGAATCGGCAACACATAAAAATCCACCGAAATCTCATGCCCCTGAATCACAAGCGGCACCTGTTTCACCATTCCGGTGCAGACTAAACGCTCTCCACTGCCAACCAACACTGAGAAACTGGGGATAGAAATGATTAGGAAATTAAGAAATTTCGCAACACATGTCTGCATAAAATTATGAGTACTACCGCCATCGAGCAATACCTGAACGGATTTGCCCTGAATCGATCCTTGAAAGCGAAGCGTGGATACAGAGCATCCCCCAGCCAAGGCATTATACGAAATCGAAGAGTGTGGCTGTGAGTTAAGATCAGCAAGGTCGGGTTCCCCATCCGATGCATTCACCGGAGGTGATGATTTAGGGTTGCCGGGGTCCGGTGGGTCACTCTTGTCAAGCAATAACAGCTGCAGTTTTTCCCGGCATTTGCGATCCCATGTATACTTTTCATCACAGTGGAAGCAAAGCCCTTGAGCTTGACATTGGGCTGGTTTCGTTGGCGATAAACGATGGAACGGAACTTTAGAACCACTAGGTAATGTAACAGTAGCGGCGGCAGCTGTCTGAGATGGTGTATGCGAGAGGGTGGTGTTAGGGATGAAGGGTTTGGGTGTTAGCAAAATGGGTCTAGAATTGCCCAAAGATGGCTTCACGTGGCCTTTCTCCAAAGCTATCCGTTGCTCGTGTAACTGGGCCAAAGACATAGCCTCATCCAATGTAGAAGGCTTATGGACCAGAACAGAATGCTTTATATCAGCCCTTAACCCCGAAATGAAACAATGGATCAAAAACTGTGCTGGCAAATAAACCGTCTGATTAGTAATTGCTTCAAACCGGGAACGATATTCAACCACAGAGGATGTTTGCTGCAATTTGGCCAAAACTCCTTCTGGTTCTTCGAGGTCATGAGATCGGAACCGTTGTAAAATTGTCGACGTGAAAGCCGACCACCCAGCTAATTGGCGGTTGCGGTGCATCCAACATACCGAAGAGCACCCGAATCGTCAAAGTAAAAAGAAAAAATAGTCACTCGTTCCTCCTCTCCAATCTAATAAAAGTTAAAATAACGGTCGGCCTGCATCACCCATCTATCAGGATTGACTCCGAAAAATCGACCCATCTGAACCGGTGCCGGTTTATGACGTCCAAGTGGATTTTTCGATGTAGAAGCACTCACCGTGGTCCCTGTGTCTGGGCTTTTTTTTTAGGTCCCGTTCGAGCTAAAACTTCGTGTAATAGCTGTGACTGACTCTCAAATGCCGAAATCAGTACATCCAAATCCCGTCGAAACGTCACCTGAGTGCACCTGAGTGTCGACGACAGCTGAGATCTTATCATCCATCGCTTTCATCCTGGTATTATGTTGCTCCCCTGTAATCTCTACAAAGGCTCAATGAAAGCACCAATGTCATGTTCTTAATATTTCGGTAATTCAATGAAACAGTAAACAAGGCAATCTTTGACAGTATCGATTGACTTAAAGGGAAGAATTACAAGAATCAAAGGGGAAATACCAGAAAAGGTTGAGAGAAACAGAGAGAAATATGGATGAGAGTGGGAACTGATAAATCATAACAGAATATTCATAACCATTCTGGTACTATCATGATCTATAAAAGCATCTCCAAGTGTGTGCGATTCTATGTGAGGACCACTATGTTATTTCTTGGCACCTGACGTGTCCTTCCATGCATAATCCTGCAATTTGATTAGAGGAAGTGTGATTCTATTGCTTCTCCTTACAACTGGTTTGTTGCTTGGGCCAATATCTTCATTGGGCTCAGATGAATTCATAACAGACTATAACCACTTTTATTAGGGTAAATTTCAAATCTAACTTCTAATAATTTGACCTACCATAAACCTAAAAAATTATATACCCAGCTCATTAAAATAACCCAGCTATTTAATGAGCCAGAGGAAACAAGCACGGCTGAGGTAAACACTATTGAAGTTGCATAGAACTCAATTAAGTCATATGAAGGAACTCAATCCCTGTAGGAATGCCCCTTTTTCAGTTGAGATCTCACCTTAGGGAAAAACAACCAAGGAATTCTCAAATTGTCATCCTTAAGTTGAGATGTCACCTTCCATTTCTTAAGATATAGGTTTCTTTGAATAAATCGCTCGGCTGTTTGGTCCAAAAGTAGTTAGCGATTACTAAGCGACAGATAATCTTTTTTCGTTTGGTAAGAAGTGAGAGATAATCTAAAAGGACAAATCTTTGCACAAGGCTTTCTCTTCTACAAGGACCAGACAAGGGTTGTGACTTAAACCCCTGACAAAGAATAACATTTATCATTTGGTTACGGTTTGACAGGTGTTTGTTCTCTCGTTTACGTTGCACAAGCAAATGCGTATCTTGTTGGTTTGTGCCCTTGCAGCCAATTTTGGTTGTATTTTTAATTGTATAAAATTTGTTTTATTCAATAAAAGACATTCTTTATCTTTGTGCGTTTTAATTATTTAATTTTTAATCATAAAGATAAAATCCCTGGAATAATTGTTATGCAATTAGAAATTATAATGTTATTATAATTATGAGATTCAAATTGCATTTTGTATTATTCCTAAAATGTTCCTAGTCATAGTTTCATCAAGATGGGGTATTGATGAAATAGTTAGACTAGCACATATTTATTTTTTTCTTATGAAGAAAGTAATCGATCTCATAGATTGAAGTATAGAGATACTTAAACAAACATGTGGGTGCTTATTAGATAATAAGTTCACTTAACAGACCCAATTGTGAGAATCCCAAATGGAACATTACTTGTGTGTCTGTGGATTATCTCATTATGATGGTTGTATAATTGATCCTTAGACTTGAGATTACCAAAGTTATCTCATGTAGGAATTACTATGTTTTGATGCTACTTATGTTCTATTCTTTGAATAGGACAATTTGGTAGTTATTGGATATAGTATGAACTATGTGGAGATAGTTGAGTAAATCAATAAAGAATTCGTCGTCCTAAAGTAATTAGGAAGAATGTTCTGCTGTTCTTGATTAGTAATGATTTTGGGAATCTCTGGCCAGAGTAAATTGAAATTTGAAAAGTTGTTTTCAAATATCAATTATAAATCATTTTCTAATTAGCAAGAACAAATATGATTAGATTATTTAGAGTAGACACAAATTCCATACTCTAATTCCAATTGGAACATTAGATGACGAAAGGATTAATTTATACAAGATAACCATGCATAGACAGGTTAAGTCAAACCACTTTGACATTCCTAATATTTGGGTGGTCATGACATGTTGCTAGACGTCAATCATGATCTATGATTATAAATTGTTTAATTAGGGAATTAAAGATAAATTAAAAGGGGTTTTAATTTATCTGATTCTAATTATGAATTAGAATTATAATTTGTGATCATTGCCAATATATTAGGAACCTAATGGGTCACACATAAAAGGTCTATTAAGGAGAAAATGAAATTAGAATTAAGTTAGACTTAATTGAGAAGTTTTAGAAACTTTAAGGGTCAATATGTGATATTTGATCTTATTAGGATTTATTAATAATTATAATTAAAGTTTGACTTTAATTGTAATTTTAATAAAATCCAAGGATATGAAAAATAAGATTTTTCATATAAAAAGGAAAAATTAGAACATATTGAGGCTAGCACTTCTAAAGATTTTTCCTCTCAAATTTGATTTGAGTTTTTCTCCGAAAGGATATGTGGATACCGTTAGAGGCCGGACGATTGAACGGCTCGTGGATTTGGCTATTTCGGAGAAGCAAGATATTGTATCGGGAATCAGAAAAAGGTTAGTTTAACTTTATCAATTTCTTGTTTTATGTTTCGAATCTAACTCTGTTAAAGTTGATTCTAAGGAAAATTTTAATATTATTCCGCTGCGCTTAGATTCGATCTTGCGTATATTTTCCAACAGTGGTATCTGTTGGACCAATGGTGGTTGACAAATTAAATCCCTTTATGTTTTGATAATAATAAAATATCTAGAAATAGTTAAGAAATTATTTAAGGTATTATTCAATGAAAGGATTGTGCAAATCAAGATGAGCGAGTGTCTAACCAATGGAGAATCAAGATGGGAGTTGTCCTCTAAGTGAAAAATGGCATAAAACATGAGGATTATAAAGGATTTGGTCGGATGTTACTATTGAAGGCAATACAAGTCGACTTACAAAGCATAAGTCTACTTACAGATGAAGCAAAGTTCTACAAGTCGACTTATCAAACACAAGTCGACCTATCGAAGACGACAAGTCGACTTACATGGTACAAGTCGACTTATTAGAGAGCGAAGATGAAACTTTTACGTAAATGGTTGAAACAAGTCGACTTATACATTCGACAAGTCGACTTATGGATGCACGAAATCAGCTCCAACGGTCCAATTTGATAAAAATGGAATGGAGATTATCAAGGAACGGCTATATCCAATTAAGCAACGGCTAGTAGAGCTCCAACAGCTATATTTCTTCAAGTATAAATAGAGGATGATGGAAGAAGAGTATATACAAGTTCTACAAGTTCAAATACTCTTATATTGCTTCAAATTGCTCTCTATTGCTCTTATTTTGCTACAAATTGTATTGAGCATTTGTTCTTCAATCTTTGTATTGTTTTACTTACAATTTGAGTAACTAGGTCACGTGAGGTAGGATTTGTGCCAGAAGACAAATCGAGTGTAAAGGTTGCTTGAGCCAGAATTCAAGTGGTGTTGTAAAAAGTTCACACTCAACTACAAAGTGTGCAATAAAGTGGTTGGCAAAATCCTAAGTGGGAGCTTAGGTAGAGGACGTAGGTCTTAGCACCGAACCTCTATAAAAACAGTGTTTGATCTTCTTCCCTACACTTTTTAATTAAGTTTATCAAAATTGTTTTTGTGTGTTTTAACTTCTGATTTTCTTGTAGAAATTTTTAAAGAATTTTAAAGATCTATTCAACCCCCCCTTCTAGATCACTTACAATTGGTATCAGAGCAGAAGTATTCGGGATGGCACACAACAACCTAGCGGAAGAAGGTAATACTAATAATCGCCCTCCTTTATTTAATGGTACTAATTATTCTTCTTGAAAAAATCCTATGAAGTACCACATCATTAGCGAGGGAGTAGAATATTGGAAGATAATTATCTTCGGTCCACAACCACCGTTAAAAGAAAATGGTGAGTTAAAAATGGAGCTAGAATATGACGACAATGACTGGAGGCAAGCCTACATCAACGCGAAAGCGATGAAGCTAATCTATTGTGCTCTCACAGCTGAGGAAAGAAACTGAGTTAACTCGTGTACAAGCGCCAAAGAAATGTGGAAGAGACTTCGCATTACCCATGAAGGAACCAACCAAGTCCGGAAGACTAAAATCAACATGTTGCTTCATGACTATGAAATGTTTGTCATGAAGGAAGGTGAGTCTATTTCAACTATGCTTGATCGTTTTGCAGAAATCATAAATGGATTAGGCAACCTTGGAAAGCATATGATGGACAGTGAGAAGGTAAAGAAAATCCTTCGCTCACTACCGAAGGAATGGGATTCACAAGTCACTGCCATTATGGAATCTAAAGATCTCAATCATCTGGAATTCAACGCCTTGGTGGGATCACTTATCAACTATGAGATTATTCTCAAATCCAGAGGAGGTAAAGGTAAGCCTAAAAAATCTATTGCTTTTAAAGCTAACACTTCTTTCGTTGATGAAAGTGATGAGGAAATAGATGAAGACGAGGAAGACGAAGAAATAGCGATGTACGCTAGAAATTTAAGGAAGTTCAAGGGACTTCTCAAAAATCGAAGAAAAGAATTAAATGGAGGAAAACAGGGAGAAAGAAAGAGGTCTGGCGCGGAAAGAAAATCAAAAGGCTATGACGAAAAGAAAGGCAACGAAGAATGTTGGAGATGTGGAAAACGGGGACATCTCGCAAGAGAATGCAAAAGCTCATCCTCCACATCAAACTTTTAGAAAAATGACAAATACGACAAAGGTAAAAGGAAAACTAGCCTGGTGGCAACATGGAGTGATGAAGAGGATGCATATCAAAGTGATGATGAAAACAACCTGGCACTTATGGCAAAAAGTTCATCAAGTGATGATGAAAATGAGGTAATTTTCGATGACCAAGATCTAAAAGATTCTTTTGATGCTTTGCAAGCTGATTTTGAAGAAGCAATTGAGATTAACAAAAAATTAAGAAAGAAAATACGAGAATTGGTTGCTGAAAATAGTGCCTTACATGAAACGATTGATGATTTAGATAGTCCAAAGGAAGATCATTCTGCATGTCTTATAGAAAAGGAAAAACTTGTTTGTAAGCTTGATAGACTCAGAAAAGAATTTTCATATGTAGTTGGAAAATATGCGAATGGAAACAAACAGTTTGAAAAATTGTTATCACTACAAAGATATTCCATTTCTAAACATGGATTAGGATATGACCCTTTTGATAGAGATTGCTCTTTAATTTCCAAATTTACTAAGGATGGCAAAATCGCTCAATGTGCTAAATGTTTGAAAGATGGTCACATAGAAATTGCTTGCAAGAGTACTAGAAGATGTGTTAAGATTAAGAAAATTTGGGTTATTAAAGGCACATTACCACCTAATGTGGTTTATATGGCTAACCAAAATGGACCCAAAATGGCTTGGGTACCTATAAGAAGAAAGAACGTTGATATTGTAGGTACAAGCGAGGAATGAAAGGCCGTGAAGCATTTGGTCCATCGATAGCGGATGTTCAAGACACATGAGTGGAGACAAGAACCTTTTTGTCGAAGTTAAACCAAAGAATCAAGGTTATGTCACTTTTGGAGACAACAACAAAGGTAAGGTCATTGGTATTGGTAAAGTGGGTAAGGAACCTCTGCCAACCATTGACAATGTTTTGTTTGTTGATGGGTTGAAACATAATTTGTTAAGTGTTTCTCAACTTTGTGATATGGATTTTAATGTAGTATTTGAATCATCACATTGCAATGTTAGAAAGGATGGACATGTTGCTTTCATTGGTTTGAGACATGGAAATACATACATTGTAGATTTGCATGATGATAGTTCTTTTAATGAAAAGTGTCTAGTAACATTAGAAGAAAATGCATTTTTTTGGCACAGAAAATTAGGACATGCTCCTTTTCCATTAATTTCTAAACTCTCGAAAAATGGCATAGTAAGGGGATTGCCTAAAATCAAATTTGTTAAAGATCACTTATGTGAATCTTGCTTAAAGGGCAAACATGTTAGAGAATCTTTCAATCCAAAGAAAGAAATTTGCACATCTAGGATTCTTGAACTTGTGCATATGGATTTGATTGGACCATCTAGGCATGCTAGTCTTAGTGGAAAATTATATGTCCTTGTGATTGTAGATGATTTTTCTAGATTTACTTGGGTAAGATTTCTTGCGAATAAAAGTGATGCCGTTAATGAATTTACCAAGTGGTGTAGATTGGTTCAAAATGAGAAAAAATTGTCGATCGTTGCAATTAGAACCGATCATGGAGGAGAATTTGAATGTGAACCTTTCGAAAGTCTTTGTGACAAATACGGGATGGAGCACAATTTCTCAACACCAAGGACTCCGCAACAAAATGGTGTGGTAGAAAGGAAGAATCGTTCTCTTGAAGAAATGAGCATAACCATGTTAAATGAGTACAATCTTCCTAAATCATTTTGGGCGGAAGCAGTCAACACAGCATGCTACGTCATCAACAGGGTGCACTTACGAAGAGACAAAAATAAGACACCTTACGAGCTATGGAAAGGTAAGAAACCTAATATCTCTTATTTTCATCCTTTTGGCTGTAAAGTTTTTATTCATAATAATGGAAAGAGCAATCTAGGAAAATTCGATTCTAAATCTGATATTGGTGTGTTTATTGGTTATTCTCAAACTAGTAAGGCTTTTAGAGTTTATAATAATAGGACTAAATGTGTTGAAGAAAGTATACATGTTAAATTTGATGATATGATTTCACCCCCGAGAAAGGTTTGTTTTGATGATGATGTAGGAAGTTCAGGTAATAAGGTTGAAGAAATTAAGATTGAGGAATTGAAGCTAGACGAAGAAAATCATGTACCCGACATTAAATCATGGGCAAAAGCAAAGAACCATCCTATGGAGCAAGTCATTGGTGATTTAAATGTTGGTGTAAGAACTAGGAGAAATATCTATGAGAATATGAATAATTCAGCCTTCATTTCATTGGTAGAACCCAAAAATATAGAAGAAGCTCTTAAAGATGAAAACTAGCTTTTAGCTATGCAAAAGGAGCTTAATCAGTTCAAGCGAAATGATGTATGGGATTTGGTAGCTCCACCAAAGGACAAGACCATCATTGGAGTCAAGTGGGTAAATCGGATTAAATATGATGAGAATGGTGAAGCGATTAAAAATAAATCAAGGTTAGTGGCTCAAGGATTTTATCAAGAAGAAGGCCTTGATTACAATGAGACATACGCTCCTGTAGCTTGTTTGGAGGCAATTAGGCTACTATGTGCATTTGCTTCTCATAAAAGGATCAAATTAAATCAAATGGACGTCAAGAGCGCATTTCTCAATGGGTATATTCAAGAGGAAGTCTATGTCAAACAACCACCGGGATTTGAAGATCATGAGCATCTGGAATATGTCTACAAACTCAAGAAGGCACTTTGTGGACTAAAGCAAGCACCAAGAGCATGGTATGAGAGGTTAAGTACTTTTCTAACTCAACATGGATATGTTCGTGGTAAGATAGATAATACGTTGTTTACTAAACATGTTGATAATGATATGCTTATTTGTCAAATTTATGTTGATGACATTGTGTTTGGTGCCACTAATGAATTTTTGTGTAAAGAATTTAGTGATTTAATGCAAGGTGAGTTTGAAATGAGCATGATGTGAGAACTCAAGTTCTTTCTTGGATTGCAAATCAAGTAACACAAAAATGGAATATCCATCCATCAATTGAAGTACACAAAGGAACTTCTTAAGAAGTTTAAAATGGAAGGATGCAAAGTGGCAACAACACCAATGGCAACAAATGTGGTCTTGGAGAAAAATGAACATGAAGAAGATGTTGATCAAAAACTCTATAGAGGTATGATCGACTCTCTCTTGTATTTAACTGCTTCTAGACCTGATATAATGTTTGCCACATGTCTTTGTGCTAGATTTCAATCTTGTCCTAAGATTTCTCACTTGAGTGCTTGTAAAAGAATTTTTAGATATTTGAGTAGAACTATTAATCATGGTTTGTGGTATCCTAGTTGTGATTCATTTGATTTGTATGCTTATAGTGATGCTAATCATGGTGGCTGTAGAATTGATAGAAAAAGTACTAGTGGATTATGTCATTTCTTAGGATCATCTTTGATATCTTGGGCTAGTAAAAAGCAAGTTAGTGTAGTCATTTCCACTGCTGAATCTGAATATGTAGCAGCTGGGAGTGCTTGTGCCCAAGTTCTTTGGATTAAACATCAATTGCTTGATTATGGTATTGTAGTTAAAAACATTCCTATCTATTGTGATAATACCAGTGCTATTTGTTTGAGTAAAAATCCTAAATTGCATAGTAGAACAAAGCACATTGAAATTAGACATCATTTTATTCGTGATCATTGTTTGAAAGGTGACATTGTTTTGAAACATGTTTCGTCTAGTGATCAATTGGCTGACATTTTTACTAAACCTCTTAAGGAAGATGCGTTTGTGAACATTAAATTGAGATTAGGCATGTGTGATTTAAATTCCTTTGGTTGAATTTGAGTCTATTTTCTCTATTGATTTTTTATTATGACAAAAAGGGGGAGTAAGATTGAAATTGATATTTGATTAAGGGGGAGTGAAAATTTTATTGATTTGCGATTTTATTTTGATCATTGATTTATAAATTAAGGGGGAGACAAACTAACCATCAAGACAAGGGAAACCTTGATCAAAATTTATGTCCTTCAAATTTCTTGTCAATTTCTACATATTTTGTCATTATCAAAAAGGGGGAGATTGTTGGACCAATGGTGGTTGACAAATTAAATCGCTTTATGTTTTGATAATAATAAAATATCTAGAAATAGTTAAGAAATTATTTCAGGTATTATTCAATGAAAGGATTGTGCAAATCAAGATGAGCAAGTGTCTAACCAATGGAGAATCAAGATGGGAGTTGTCCTCTAAGTGAAAAATGGCATAAAACATGAGGATTATAAAGGATTTGGTCGGATGTTACTATTGAAGGCAATACAAGTCGACTTACAGATGAAGCAAAGTTCTACAAGTCGACTTATCAAACACAAGTCGTCCTATCGAAGACGACAAGTCGACTTATTGGAGAGCGGAGATGAAACTTTTACGTAAATGGTTGAAACAAGTCGACTTATACATTCGACAAGTCGACTTATGAATGCACGAAATCAGCTCCAACGGTCCAATTTGATAAAAATGGAATGGAGATTATCAAGGAACAGCTATATCCAATTAAGCAACGGCTAGTAGAGCTCCAACAGCTTTATTTCTTCAAGTATAAATAGAGGATGATGGAAGAAGAGTATATACAAGTTCTACAAGTTCAAATACTCTTATATTGCTTCAAATTGCTCTCTATTGCTCTTATTTTGCTACAAATTGTATTGAGCATTTGTTCTTCAATCTTTGTATTGTTTTACTTACAATTTGAGTGACTAGGTCACGTGAGGTAGGATTTGTGCTGGAAGACAAATCGAGTGTAAAGGTTGCTTGAGCCGGAATTCAAGTGGCGTTGTAAAAAGTTCACACTCAACTACAAAGTGTGCAATAAAGTGGTTGGCAAAATCCTAAGTGGGAGCTTAGGTAGAGGACGTAGGTCTTAGCACCGAACCTCTATAAAAACAGTGTTTGATCTTCTTCCCTACACTTTTTAATTAAGTTTATCAAAATAGTTTTTGTGTGTTTTAACTTCTGATTTTCTTGTAGAAATTTTCAAAGAATTTTAAAGATCTATTCAACCCCCCCTTCTAGATCACTTACAATAGTGGTATCAGAGCCACCTTTGACAGCTTTATTTTTTATTCATAAAATTGAAAATGTTTTGATTTGATTTTAAAATGCAGCAGTTGCATATTGATTGGTAAAATCTGGACAAATGTCTTTAGTTGCTCTTAACTATTGTGTATGTTTTCGCTGTTCCATTTTCCTAGAAATTTTGTTTTGTCTACCGGAAGAGTTTCGGGAAACAACAAGGTGCAATATGATGATATGCGCTTCTGAAAAGCAGAAAATGTTTCATGTGTTTCTGGTTATATGGACCGCGTTCACAGTGTTTGGAAACGATTTAAAATGTTTGCATGTGTTTGATAAGCTTCTGGACATTTTCTAGTTTTTCTGAAAATTTGGAAAAGTTGCATGCGGTTCTGGAAATTTGAAAATAGTTTCAAGAGTTTCTGGAAATGTTTTATTTTGATCTTTGTTTCGATTGTTTCTCCACTTGTTTGAAGTTTCTGGAACAAACGAAAAGTTGCGTGCGTTACTTTACAGATGAAGAGTTGCATGCTTGTGTAATAACTAGTCGTTGAAACCGATAGTTGGTTCTCTGTTTTCTTTTGCATAACGTATGCTTAATTCTTAGTCTAATAACTGTAAATGATTGCATTTATGATAATGCATTCTGTTCCATTACTCTAGCATATTCGTTCATTTATTCAAGCATTAGCTTTCAAATTGACTTTTATGTCTGTTTTATGGTTTATTCACGTAACAGATGCTGAAGTTATGCATGGTTCATTGTTATTGATTGTTTTATTAATGTTGATTATTATTATGCTTCATGTTGATGATCCGTTGGACTACCGAAGGCAGTAAGAGCCACCGATAGTTAGAGAACCACCACCTTCGGTGGTGGTGGTTTCTCTCTCTAGATTTTATCTCTCTAGAGGTTTATGTTTTTATAAGGTTGTTATAATTATACTGATAAGGTAGAGTGCCTTGAGATTGTCTGAAGGTAGACCTAGCAGAATAAATGTTATTCTGTGTTATTTATTTTATTAAAAAAAACACAGAGCCTGTATGCACGCGCCCCATCTGCGGAGACGCGTCTCCTGGCCATGCCAGGAGACGTGGGCCAACAGGCCAGGAGATTGTCTCCTGGCCTGTAGGCTTTGTATTTTTTTAATTTTTTTATTTTTTTAATTTAATTTTTCAAGTGTTGATTAATTAAATTTTATTAAAAATCTCAATTTATTTTCATAATTAGATTATGTCAAGTAAATTAATATAATGAGATTATATTATTTGAAGAGATTTTTTATTAATATTTTTAAATCCTCATTAAAATATTAAGTACATGTTTAGAACATGAATAATGCCTTCCATTGTTATAGGATTAAACCAGAGTTTTATTTATTGTTAGGTCTGTTGAGTAAACTCAAGGCCACCTTAAATCAAACATGTTTAGTCTTATAATGATGGGTTTTTTACTTAACTAAATTTATATGATTTGGATGAGTAAACTCATGATCATATTTATTTAGAGGCAAGGTTAGGTATATATATTAGATATATTTTGGCAAAGAGTTGTCACCTAACGGAACTAGGAATCATATAAGATGTGATTGACAAAATGTTATCTACCTGATTTTAATTTAATTGGTTTGTTGAGTAAACTCAAGATCAATTAATTTAAAATGGGATCCTAGCCCACTAGGAAATTATGTGATAATTTCTCGAATTAATAGTGAGGGCTATTAATTTGTTGAAAATAGTGGGAGTAACCAAATTTTAAAAGTCCTTATTTATTTGGTTTTACGACATATACTAATTTATTTTATTTTTGATGAATCAGTTTTTGAAAATGAGTACAAACTTGTCCCTGAGGGGCATCATGGATGCAAACAAACTGACTTGGCCTAATTTTTCTGACTGGTTGCGTAACCTTAAAAAAATTTTAAGGCAAGAGAAAAAATTGTACGTTCTTGATAATGAGCTTCCACCTGAACCTGCTCAAGATGCTGCCAATGAAGATTGGGAATATTATCAAAGTCATATAGATGACAATGAGCAAGTGACATGTGTGATGTTAGCCAGCATGTCTCCCGAGCTTCAGAGACAACATGAAACTATGAATGCAAGGGAAATGTTCGTGAACCTTCAAGAGTTGTTTGGTGCTCAAAGTTGGGTGGAGAGGTTTGAGACTGCGAGAGCCTTGTTTCAATGTCGAATGGCTCCTAGAACATCTGTAGAAGTTCATGTTCTACAGATGATTGGCTACATTGAAAAATTAGGCCAATTAGGGTATGACCTGAACCTTGAGTTGAGCATTGATTTAGTGCTCCAGTGTCTTACCTCGAGTTTTTCACAATTTATTATGAACTTCCATATGAACAAAAAGGAAATGTCATTGGCTGAATTACTTAACATGCTCAAGACCGCTAGGGATGCCTTAAGAAGGAATCCAGTTCTGTTCTTGTTGTTGGCTCTTCTTCTTCCCAGAATAAGGGTAAGACCCTTAAGAAGAAGAATAAGAACAAGAATAAGAAGGCTTCTGCTAAAGTAGCAAAGCCAACAGGCAGTGTCAAGAAGAAGAATGACAAGGGCACCTGTTTTCATTGTGGCATAGCTGGACACTGGAAAAGGAACTGCAATGCTTATCTTGCTAGCTTGAAGGAAAAGAAGTTAAGCGAAACTTCAACTTCAGGTTTGTTTATGATAGAAATCAATCTTTCTACTTCTGTATCACAATCTTGGGTATTAGATACCGGATGTGGTTCTCACATTTGTAACAATGTGTAGGTGTTGACAGATAGTAGAGCATTGAGAAAAGGCGAAGTGGACTTACGAGTGGGTAATGGAGCAAGAGTTATTGCATTAGTTATTGGAACTTGTAGTTTAGCTTTGCCTTCTGGTCTTGTACTTGAACTAAATAATTGTTATTATGTTCCTGTCATCACAAGAAACATTATTTCTATTCCATGTTTGGACATGAATGGATTTGTTTTCAATATTAAGAATAATAGTTGTTCTTTTTATAAAGATGACATTTATTATGGATCTGGTATGCTTACAAATGGTTTGTATGAATTAGATCTTAAAAGACCAATTCTTCAAATAAATAGCAAGAAAAGAAGATTAAGTGACCAAAATCCTTCTTATTTGTGGCATTGTAGGTTAGGTCATATTAATGAAACAAGAATCACAAAGTTACATAAAGAAGGATATTTAGATCCTTTCGATTATGAATCATATGAAACTTGTGAATCTTGTTTAAAGGGTAAAATGACCAAACTTCCCTTTAGTGGAAAGGGACAACGTACTAATGAGTTGTTAGAGCTTGTACATTCAGATGTATGTGGCCCTATGTCTACTCAAGCTAGAGGAGGATTTTCATATTTCATAACATTCACAGATGACCATTCAAGATATGGTTATGTGTATTTAATGAAATACAAATCTGAAGCATTTGAAAAGTTCAAAGAATTCAGAATTGAAGTAGAGAAACAAACTGGTAAAAGTATTAAGACACTTAGATCTGATCGAGGTGGCGAATACTTAGACCATGAGTTTCTTGGTTACTTAAAAGAGAATGGAATTCTCTCACAATGGACTCCGCCTGGAACTCCACAACATAATGGGATTTCTGAAAGGAGAAATCGTACTTTAGTAGATATGGTATGTTCCATGATGAACTATGCAGTTCTTCCAGTTTCATTTTGGGGATATGCTCTTAATACTGCTACTTACCTATTGAACAGAGTTCCATCCAAAACCGTTGACAAGACTCCATATGAGATATGGACTGGTAAAAGACCAAAGTTGTCACACTTAAAATTTTGGGGATGTGATGCTTACGTGAAGCGCGCAATGTCTGATAAGCTTGAAGCTAAATCAGATAAATGCATGTTTGTGGGATATCTAAAAGAAAGTTTTGGATATCAATTTTATCATCCTCTTGAGCAAAAGGTGTTTGTCTCAAGACATGCTATATTCTTAGAAAGAGAATTTATTCTCAAAGAAAGTAGTGGGAGTGATGTGGAACTTAGAGAAGTTCTAGAACCACAAACACACATCAAAATGGAACAAGAACTACAAGTTGATACATTAAATGTTCAATCAATGGTTCAAGGAATACATAGTCCGCGACGGTCTGGAAGGGTACGTCATCCTCCTGTTAGATTAGATCTACATGTTGAAAAAGGAAGTGACGATACTTCAATTTTGAATGACGAACCTACTAATTTTAAGGAAGCAATGTCAGACATTGATTCTTTAAAATGGCAAGAAGCCATGAAATCTGAAATGGAATCTATGTACACTAACCAAGTATGGTCTTTGGTGGATGCACCTGAAGGTATAGTACCTATTGGGTGCAAATGGATTTTTAAGAGAAAAACTGACATGGATGGAAATGTACATACGTACAAAGCAAGGTTAGTGGCAAAAGGTTACAGACAAAAACAAGGAGTTGATTTTGATGAAACTTTTTCACCAGTGGCAATGCTTAAATCCATAAGGATTTTATTGGCTATAGCAGCATATCATGATTATGAAGTTTGGCAGATGGATGTCAAAACAACATTTCTCAATGGGAATTTGCAAGAGGGTGTGTATATGACACAACCTGAGGGTTTTGAATCCAAAGAATTTCTTGATCAAGTATGCAAGTTGCAAAGGTCCATATATGGACTGAAGCAAGCGTCGTGGAGTTGGAACATCTGTTTTGATGAAACAATCAAAGAGTTTGGTTTTATCAAAAATGTAGATGAACCTTGTGTTTACAGGAAGGTAAGTGGGAGTAGAGTCGTTTTCTTAGTGCTTTATGTGGATGACATATTGCTCATTGGAAATGACATTTCAATGCTCCAATCTGTTAAGATATGGTTATCTAAGAATTTTTCCATGAAGGATATGGGAGAAACAGCTTATATACTAGGTATAAAGATATATAGAGATAGGTCAAAAAGGTTGCTTGGTTTGTCCCAATCCTCGTACATAGACAAAGTGTTAAAACGGTTTAGCATGGAAATTTCCAAAAGGGGATTTTTACCTACATCGCATGGGATTTCTCTTTCCAAGAACATGTGTCCTAAGACACAAGAGGAAAGAGATAGGATGAATGGTGTTCCATATGCTTCGGCTATTGGATCCATCATGTATGCGATGCTATGTACAAGACCAGATGTTGCTTATGCTTTGAGCATAACAAGCAGATATCAAGCTAATCCCGGTGAGGGTCATTGGACAGTTGTGAAAAATATCTTAAAGTACTTGAGAAGGACTAAAGATATTTTTCTGGTCTATGGAGGAACTGAGCTGAGAGTTCAGGGTTATTCAGATGCTAGTTTCCAATCTGATCAAGATGATAGTAGATCACAGTCAGGGTATATTTTTACTCGTTGTGGTGGAGCGGTTAGTTGGAAGAGTTCCAAACAACCAACCATTGCAGATTCAACAACTGAAACTGAGTATATTGCGCTTCAAGCAAAGAAAGGAAGCAGTTTGGATCAAGAAGTTCATTACTAAACTTGGAGTGGTTCCTAGCATTGTTGATCCGATAGTAGTGTACTGCGACAATAATGGTGCTATTGCACGTGCGAAGGACCGAGATCTCATCAACATCCAAACATGTACTCGGAAGTTTCATCTCATCCGGAGATGGTGGAACGGAAGGACATCCAGATAGAGCGAGTTCCCACCAAGAGAATCTAATGATCCTCTCACTAAGCCGTTATCTCAAAAGAAACATGATAGACATATGGATGGCTATGGTATTAGATACATTGGTAATTGGCTTTAGTGCAAGTGGGAGATTGTTGGTTTGTGCCCTTGCAGCCAATTTTGGTTGTATTTTTAATTGTATAAAATTTGTTTTATTCAATAAAAGACATTCTTTATCTTTGTGCATTTTAATTATTTAATTATTAATCATAAAGATAAAATCTCTGGAATAATTGTTATGCAATTAGAAATTATAATGTGATTATAATTATGAGATTCAAATTGCATTTTGTATTATTCCTAAAATGTTCCTAGTCATAGTTTCATCAAGACGGGGTATTGATGAAATGGTTAGACTAGCACATATTTGTTTCTTTCTTATGAAGAAAGTAATCGATCTCATAGATTGAAGTATAGAGATACTTAAACAAACATGTGGGTGCTTATTAGATAATAAGTTCACTGAACAGACCCAATTATGAGAATCCCAAATGGAACATTACTTGTGTGTCTATGGATTATCTCATTATGATGGTTGTATAATTGATCTTTAGACTTGAGATTACCAAAGTTATCTCATGTAGGAATTACTATGTTTTGACGCTACTTATGTTCTATTCGTTGAATAGGACAATTCGGTAGTTATTGGATATAGTATGAACTATGTGGAGATAGTTGAGTAAATCAATAAAGAATTCGTCTTCCTAAAATAATTAGGAAGAATGTTCTGTTGTTCTTGATTAGTAATAATTTTGGGAATCTCTGGCCAGAGTAAATTGAAATTTGAAAAGTTGTTTTCAAATATCAATTATAAATCATTTACTAATTAGCAAGAACAAATATGATTGGATTATTTAGAGTAGACACAAATTCCATACTCTAATTCCAATTGGAACATTAGATGACGAAAGGATTAATTTATACAAGATAACCATGCATAGACAGGTTAAGTCAAACCACTTTGACATTCCTAATATTTGGGTGGTCATGACATGTTGCTAGACGTCAATCATAATCTATGATTATAAATTGTTTAATTAGGGAATTAAAGATAAATTAAAAGGGGTTTTAATTTATCTAATTCTAATTATGAATTAGAATTATAATTTGTGATCATTGCCAATATATTAGGAACCTAATGGGTCACACATAAAAGGTCTATTAAGGAGAAAATGAAATTAGAATTAAGTTAGACTTAATTGAGAAGTTTTAGAAACTTTAAGGGTCAATATGTGATATTTGATCTTATTAGAATTTATTAATAATTATAATTAAAGTTTGACTTTAATTGTAATTTTAATAAAATCCAAGGATATGAAAAATAAGATTTTTCATATAAAAAGGAAAAATTAGAACATATTGAGGCTAGCACTTCTAAAGATTTTTCCTCTCCAATTTGATTTGAGTTTTTCTTCGAAAGGATCTGTGGATACCGTTAGAGGCCGGACGATTGAACGACTCGTGATTTTGGCTATTTCGGAGAAGCAAGATATTGTATCGGGAATCAGAAAAAGGTTAGTTTAACTTTATCAATTTCTTGTTTTATGTTTCGAATCTAATTCTGTTAAAGTTGATTCTGTGAAAAATTTTAATATTATTCCGCTGCGCTTAGATTCGATCTTGCGTATATTTTCCAACATATCTAACTGCCCAAAATTGAAGAGGCAAATTTCCCATGTCACTAAAGTCTTTTTTTAAAGTTAAATAAATTTATAAATTTATTTTCAAATAAAAACATAATCTAATAAAATAATATATGTAACTCATAAGAAAATAATAAACTCATAAACTAAATTGAAACTATCAAAGCGTTAAAAAAATTAACGTTGAGTTTAATTTGTATAATAAATTAATTTACCAAATAAATATAAAGAATAACATAAAATATTAAAATGCTAAAGCAAGGAAAACTCGTGGGGTCAAGTTTTCAGAAAGAAGTCGGTAAGTGGTAGTGTTACCCTCAAGACTTCAAATCATCGGATTCTTGTTTGTTAAATAATGCATAGAAGTATTGTTGCTAGTCGTTTTTTATTATTAGGTTGCATCCACAATGGCTTCCTTAGAAGAGGGAACGCAAGTAGAGAAGGAATCAACTTATGAAAGACAACGACATATAATAATCTTTAATCTTCGCTTTTGAGAAAGCTCAAGGAAGCTTCAAAGTCAACAAAAAATGTTTTATTAAGACCACTTCAAGTCAATCGATTATCTTCAATAATGCATGTAAGTTTTGAACGCCATTTCCATTATTAGATAGCGTCCACCCTCTTGATTCAACAATAATGGCTTCTTCTTCTTCTTCTTTCAGCATTATTATTACTACTATTTCTTTGACCTCCCAACCAACTAAGTACGACGTCTTCTTGAACTTCAGGGGTGAAGACACTCGTCGCAATTTCATCAGTCATCTCTATGCTGCTTTGTGCCAAAAGGATCTTCATACCTTCTTTGACGATGATGAACTCAAAAGAGGAGAAGAAATTGCTCGATCACTTCCCCAAGCAATCCAAGAATCCCGTGTCGTTGTTCTCGTTTTCTCAAAAAACTATGCATCTTCCAGTTGGTGTCTTGATGAACTTGTAGATATCATCAAGTGTCGTCGAACTCATAGACAGATTGCCATACCTGTCTTTTATGAGGTAAATCCATCCCATTTAAGGAAACAATTTGACGATGTTGCAGCAGCTTTTGTAAAACACGAGCAAAATCCCAAGAACGCACACAAGACTCAAGGTTGGAGGGATGCGTTGACCGCAGCCGCCAATCTATGTGGGTTTGATTCTAAGGACTTCAGGTATGTTGTAGTTTGTACGGTCAATTGAAGTAAAGGGTTATTTGCTTTTCGTTCATTTATATTGTGTTTCATAATTGGTAGGAATGATCATATGCTTATTAACAAAATAGTTGAAGATATTTTGGAAAAATTGAATCAATCCATGACATGGGATGGCTATGAGAATTTGGTTGGAATGGACTCGCGCATTGAGCAAATTAAGAAGGTATTTACTATTACGCCATTGGAGCTTTGTGTTTTAGGAATTTGGGGGATGGGCGGCGCTGGTAAAACTACTATTGCTGAAGTCATATATAATATGATATCCATTCAATTCCAAAGTTGTTGCTTTGTACGTAACGTGAGGCAACAAGCAGAAACAGGTGGCTTGATGAAATTACATGAAGAACTTGTTTCAAAAGTGTTGGGTGAGGAAAATCCAGCAAAATATATGTTTAGTGCTGGACCTAGACCAATTCTTATAGCAAGACTTGGTCGTAAGAAGATGTTAATTGTTCTTGACGATGTTGATGATCCACTACAGATAGTCTTTGATTGGAGATCCATGTTGGTTCGGTTCGGAAAGTATGATTCTCATCACTAGTCGAGATAAGCAAGCATTTGAAGGAAGGGCTAATTTTATATATAAAGTTGAACTATTAAATGATGATGAAGCCTTTCAACTTTTCACGAAGAGTGCCTTCAAGCAAAAATATGTAGGAGATAATTATGCTTCCTTGTCAAATTCAATTATTAACTATGCACAAGGCAATCCTTTAGCTTTGAAGGTTTTGGGCTCCTCTCTAGTTGGGAAAAAGGAAATGGAGTGGAAAATACGATAAAACAATTGCTAGAACTTCCTAACAAGGACATTCAATGAAAAGCTACTGATTAGCTATAATGGGTTAAATAGGGTGGAGAAAGATGTCTTTCTTGACATTGCATGCTTTTTCAAAGGAGTTCACATGGACTTCATAAATCGGATATATAGAAGCGAGATTCAATATCGACATTATAATACACGTTCTTGTAGATAAGTGTCTTTTGACTATTTTCGATCAAAAGGCGTTGAAAATGCATGATTTATTACAAGAAATGGGAAAAGAAATCGTTCGTCAAGAAGCTAAGTATCCAAACCAACGTAGTAGATTATGGGGTCCTGAAGATGTTTATGAAGTATTTGCAGAGAATAAGGTAAAATACTAAATTCATTTAAAATAGAACTTTATATTATTCATAATCTCTTATACTATTTGATTTATTTTAAATATGTTATTTATTGTTACGTTAACTTATGTAGAAATTTGGCTATTGTTTGTTAGGAAGCTGAAGCTGTGGAAAGCATAAATCTTAATATAAATAGGATAAAGGAGATAGATTTAAATCCGAAAGTGCTCATGAAGATGCCTAATCTTAAGTTTCTCAATTTTTATGGAAGTTCCGAAGAAATAAGTAATCTACTTCTCTCTCAAGGTCTTGATTATCTTCCCAATAAACTAAGGTACTTAGGTTGGGATAAGTATCGATTGGAATCTTTTCCACCTAATTTCCAACCAGAGAATCTTGTGGTGCTTAGATTACGCTACAGCAACATAAAACAATTGTGGAGCAGAGCCAAGGTACTCTACTTAACTTACATATGCTTAATGGTTTAGTCTTTAGTTCCTTCTTTTTAATAAAAGTTGAAAATATTATTAGATTAGAGTTCTAAATAAAAGTTTTCTGTTATTTTTGTTAACTACAGGAAGGTTTAGTGGCATCTTAAGAGACATATGGAATGTTGAGTATGATTGTTAATGGTTTTCAGAGTTTGGTTAAAGTTCCTTTCCTTCCTACAATTATAGAAGTCAGTTGGGCAAGTTAACTTCCTTAAGATTGGTAAACAACAAAAGTATAACTCATCTCCCAAATGGTAGAAGTGGATTTCTAGAAGCTCTTGATTTTCTTGATCTTAGTGGTTGCAAAAATTTGAATACATTTCCAGAAATTTCAAGCAGCATAGAAAAGCTATACTTAAATTTGACAGCCATAAAAGAGATACCTTTATCGTCAGTTGAACTCCTTAGCAAATTAAAGAAGTTGGAAATGAGGCATTGTATAGAGCTTGAAAGCCTTCCAAACAATTTTTTTTAACAAATTAACATCTCTCACAGAACTTTATCTAGAGGGATCCTCACGATTTAAGGTGCTTCCTGAAATTTTAGAGCCCGTGGATAATTTGGAGTTTGTTAACTTAATGGAGACAGCCATAGAGGAGTTCCCATCATCAATCTGTTGGTTTATGCCCTACAGCCAATCGATTTGGTTGTAGTTTAGCGACAAATTATTTAAAGGCATTCTTTATCTTGTACATGTTTAGATGTATATGATAAAGTCCATGGGATAATTATACATTGGAAATGAAATTATAATGAGATTATAATTATGATATTCATATTGCATTTATGTATTATTCCTAAAATGTTCCTAGTCATTGCTCTATTAAGATTGGACATTAATAGAACATAAAAAGACTAGCACTGTCGGAACCCGATCCGTAGACCGGACCCCAACTGCTTATAACCTAATACTCTTACTTTGGCTCTGATACCATAGATGTCGGATCCCTTCTCCCAAACTGCGTATACTTACCACTGTCACACTTGCTCTGATACCTCAGATGTTGGATCCGGGACCCAACTAAATATAACTTACACTTATCACTTGCATTGATACCACAATAATGTCGGACCCCGTTTCAAGAGCCCAACTTCCGTAGTCCTGAAACCATGCGCTTAGGACATTGCAGTGCTATTCGCTGTTGTTCCATAAAAGTGATGAGCGTACACTACCTAAACATCGTAATCACAAATTGACTTGTTCATATCAAATATAGATTAAAGCCTCACGTTCGCATAGAGGCCAGAATCACCTTAATCGGAGTTATATAACTCAAGATACACTCCAAAAACCTAAAAGAGTTCACATCTAAAACATGCTCTCTTAACCGGCCTCTCACTTCCTTCAATGAGAACTTCCTCAATTTAACTCCAAATTATACCAATTTTTGTATCAAGAAAGATATATGTCCTATAAATCCAATGGTTCAAGCCTCACCTCAATTGGAGGTTGGATGAGGGATTTATTCCCAAAACAATAGACCATGCTCACTTCCAAAATCAAATTGAAACTCTTTTGGCGCGATTACCATAACTTTTTATATAGAAGTCGGATTGTGTTCGTTCTTTCACCATTTGAAAGTAGACATCTAGATATACAACTCTTATGAAGACCACAACGAGATTCGGCCTCCAAAGATGTCCAATTTGCACTTTTTCCCGTAGCTGTCCGTTAAACGGACAGCCATGTCCGTTTAACGGACACGTTCGGGTGAATGGGTACCAAAAACTTCACAAATGTCCGTTAAACGGACATGGGTAGGTTAAGGAGTATTTTGGCACCTGAGGCTGTCCGTTTAATGGACATTCATGTCCGTTTAACGGACACGCCATTTTCCAAAACTCCCAATTCTTAAAATCAACTTCAATTCACTTGACACTATCATCTTTCAAAGCTTATAACTTCTTATTCCTAGCTCCAATATGAGCATACTATACCTCCATGGAAAGATAACAAGATGAAATACAAATCTTATGAAGGGTGCAAAAGCTAACTCCATCATTTAGTAAGGTAAAAAGCCACTCCATGGTCACTGCTCAATTAAGACCAATGTAATAGTAATATTTGCAACATGAACAGTAACTGAATGTGTTCTAATCCTCATAACTTTTTAACCCTAACTCCGAATGAGACAAATGATACACCCTTAGAAAGTTCTAAACTTCTACTACAATCTTCATGAAGACTTCCCAATCTAATTCAAGCCCTAAAGGGGTCTAAAACTAAAGCGAAGTTCTGTCAAATTTTTAGGAAAATTTGACAGCACTTCCCTTGAAAATGCAACTAACCAATTTTCAATTCTAATACTTCCACCTGCATAAAACTCAACATGCAACCTCATATAGCATAACTTAATCCCAAGAGTAACTCCAAACTCCATTCAAGGCAACAACCGAACTCTTAATCATCTAATCATATCCAAGCTATACAATGATGCAATTGTTTTAAAACATGCATGAATTGCTCAAAATACATTAGAACTGAATATTCTTGCTTTCATATGAAAAATATGAGTTATTACAAAGCTTTAGAGGGCATTTTAAGCCACTACATCAAATCCAAAACATAAACTTGCAAAAACATCATTTGCCCAACATGCATCTAAAGCATTGATTTACAAAAGTTATCTTGAAACTACAAAATCAAAACACTAAGATCTTTGAGTATGCCTTGAGCTCATTCTTCGAGATCCCGATCTTCACCTAGAGATGGGACGGGAAGGTGGGGGTGAGCTTTCGCTCCGCGGGTAACACATTTATATTTATATAACAAGCATGTCTATTTAGTTATTCATACATTAAGCAATCTTTCAATGAAATCATAATACATGCATCATGCAATTTTCATCAATACATAAACATAATTTCTCACAATTCGAACATTCATAATTCTTGCAATTTCATGTAATCACATATGAAACACATCAAATGGCTCGGTAAGTCCATATTCATGGCAACCATATAGTCTCATTTAATGAGCTTATATGAGCAAATCTTGAGGAGTCCAAATAATGGATCATCCTATGCCACAATCGGGCAGGCGGGCGAAGCCTTTTCATGGTCGACGTGCACGTGACGGTTCTTGGGACTATACCTTACCCACATAACATAACAATCATGCATAACAATAAAATTGGAATGATCTTGTCCAATTCACTGTTTTCTTGAAAATCTTATCTTTCATGCATATTTCATATTGTACATTTCATGCATAAGTCATATTGTGCATTCATACTCATTTAAGCTATTTCATTCAATACTAACTCAACCATCATCAAATCATCAACATATATTTTCATTTACACATAACTCATGATGAATGTCATCTAACCACAACTAACACAAGTATTTATAGCAATCGTTATACTCACTTACAAGTAACAAACATTCATTAGTGTCATTTATCAACTTGCATTAATTGCTCATAAATATAAAGATAAATATGGAACCCACCTTTAAGACTTGCTAAATCCTTGGTTTCCTTTCTACAACTCTTGTTCCTCTTCTCTTCCTTCTCTTTCTTCATTAAAAACCAAAAACCCATGTAAATCTCACTTCAATTGAGAAACCATGTTACACCTTTCATGAAATCAACTTGGAAACCACTATACCCATTCCACTCTTAGTCTTTCTAACCAAAAACCCAACAAAGGCTTAACCTTAAATCAAGAAGCTTACCTTGAATCTTTAACTAACCAAGTGTTTCTTGGTTCAAGATGAAGCTCTAGCCTTCCTCTTCACTTTTAACTCTTGGACTTTCTTCCAACTCCCTCTTGATCTCTTGGAAATCAAAACCCTAGCCAAAGCTCTTCTTTTTTCTCCTCCTTCTTTCCTCTTCCACGACTTCTCCCTTTCTCCTCCTCCCTCTAAATTTCGTAACTTCTGTCCTTTCTCCTACTAAATCACTTCTTTCATTTCCTTTTATACTCCTTATTACTTACTTAAGCCCATTTGCCTTTAAGCCCATCTACTCTTCTCTTCTTCTTTTTATTCTCCCACTAACACAATTCACACTACTCAAGCCCACTTCTTCATTTAAGCCCATTTCATATATATATCCTCTTTTCTTTATTCATTTCATTTGGGCCCAAGGCCCAACTAGCACATTAAGCTACATCTAACTCATTTAAGTCAACTAATACATTTACTAACATTGATTCTTAACCCCAAACTCATTTAATGTCATATGCTAATTCATGCTAACTTTATTAAATACTATATTAATTTACCCCATTAATCTAATCATGCTTGATTTATCATATAAAAAATTCTGGGGTTAACATTTCTCCCCCCTTAAGAAATTTCGTCCTCAAAATTCTTACCTGACTCATGGAAGAGGTGTGGATACTTCTCCTGCATTGTATCCTGAGGCTCCCACGTCGCCTCTTCAACTGCATGATTCCTCCACAGGACCTTGACTAGCTTGATTATCTTGTTCTCGAGGACCTTATTCTTCTGTCGAGCACTGCCACAGCATTTCTTTATAACTCGATCATCACTCAATTTGAACTTCGAGGTGCGAATGATGTGAGAAGGATCTGATCTTTACCTTCTCAGCATGGAAACATGGAATACATCATGAATCTGCGACAATTCTAGAGGCAATGCCAACCTATAGGCCAACGGCCCAATCCTCTCTAAAACTTCATACGGACCCACATACCGAGGGCTTAACTTCCCTTTCCTGCCAAACCTTATGACCCCTTTCCATGGAGAGGTCTTAAGGAATACTTTGTCACCCACTGCATATTCCATTTCTTTTCTCATTAGCATCGGCATAACTCTTCATTCTATCCTCGGGCGCCTTAAGTCATTGCTTGATTACATCCACTTTCTCAATCGTCATCTGGACCAACTCGTCCCACTAATTTCCTCTCACCTTCTTCATCCCAACATATCGGAGTCCTGATCTTACGCCATAAAGGGCTTCATAAGGAGCCATCTGATGCTCGAATGGTACAATTGTTATAAGCAAATTCACCAACGGCAAATGATCATCCCATGCTCCTCTGAAGTCCATGACACATGCTCTAAGCATCCCCTCTAGAGTCTGAATGTCCTCTCGATCGACCATCCATCCGAGGATGAAGCGTCGATCTTGAAATTCAGCTTAGTTCCTAATGCTTCCTGCAAACTTCCCCAAAATCTCGATGTGAATTGAGGATCCCTGTCGGATACTATGGAATCTGAAACTCCATGCAACCTTACCACTTCATCAATATACTTCCTGGCTAAAACTTGCAATGAATCTGTTTGCTTGATTGCGAGAAAATGGGCTGACTTGGTCAACCGATCAACAATGACCCAAATGGCATCATGCTTCTTGCTGGTCCTAGGCAAACCCATCAGAAAATCCATCGTGATCATTTGCCACTTCCATTCAGGAATGGACAATGGCCTTAGCATGCCTGAAGGTGCCTGGTGTTCAGCCTTGACTTGCTGACACACTAGACATCTGCTCACATATTCAGCTACATCCCTCTTCATGCCTTTCCACCAGAAATGTTCCTTCAAATCTCTGTACATTCTGGTGCTGCCTGGGTGCATGGAACATCCATGATCTCATCCTTAACTGCCTTATCATTCGGAATACATAACCTGTTTCCGACTACCATTAGCCCATCATCCCTTACTTGCACTTCTCGATCGCTACCATGTTGAATTTCATCTCTCACCACTTAATTACAGATCCTGCTCCTGCAACTCCTTGACCTTCTCCCTAAGGATAGGTCCCACCCTGAATTGATCAAAAACACCATCTGATTCATCCTGTGCTAAACTGATCTTCAACTTGGCCATCTGTTCCAACAGAGGCAAGTAAACTGATTGCACGTAAGATATGGATGACTTCTGCTCAAAGCATCCGCCACTACATTCGCTTTGCTCGGATGATACTCTATCATCGTGTCATAGTCCTGAGTAACTCCAACCATCGTCTCGCTTTAAATTCAACTATTTCGACTCATAATGTACTTAAGACTTTTGTGGTCCGTGAAGATCCTAGTCCAACCCCATATAGGTAGTGTCTCCAAATCTTTAGGGCAAAATTACCGCTAACTCCAAGTCATGAGTCGGATAATTTAACTCATACTTGCTTCAATCGTCGTGAAGCATAGGCTATTACCCCGTCATCCCGCATCAAGACACATCCTAAACCCTTCCTCAAAGCATCATCAGACACCAGTATACCCCGGTCTCCATTAGGCAAAATCAATCTTGGAGCACTTGTCAACTGTTCTTGAGCTCCTCAAAGCTCTTCCGACATTCCTCACTCCATATGAATCTGCCGATTCTTTCTTAACAACTTAGTCATAGGGGCGCTATCATGAGAATCCTTCCACGAATCTCCTATAATAACCGCCAGCCTAGAAAACTCCTTACCTCCTTCACCGCCTTGGGCTCTTGCCAATTCACTCATCGCTTCTACTTTCCTCGGATCAACATGGATCCCTTTATCGAAATCACATGTCCAAGGAAAACTACTTCACGCAGCCAAAATTCACACTCTGAATTTGGCATACAACTCTGCTCTCTCAATCTCTCGCAATACTATCCCGAGATGTTGTTCATGCTCTTCATCATCCTTGGAATAGACCGTAATGTCATCAATGAACACAATGACAAACCGATCTAAGAATTCATTAAACACCCTATTCATCGATCCATGAAGGCAAATTGGAGCATTGGTCAATCCAAGGGCATGACCTCAATTCATAGTGCCCGTAACGGTCCCGAAATCGCCTTGTTTACATCGGACTCCCTAATTCGGAGTTGATGATAACCCGATCTTAGGTCAATCTTGAAAAGACCTTGCTCCTCCAACTGATCAAATAAATCATCTATCCGTGGCAATGGATACTTGTTCTGAATCGTCATCTTGTTAAGCTTCCTGTAGTCTATACACATCCTCCACGTTCCATCCTTCTTCCTAACAAACAGGACCGGAGCTCCCCAAGGTGAAGAACTCGGCCTGATGAACTGCTTCTCCAACAATTTCTACAATTTCTCCTTGAGTTCTCTCAACTCAACTGGAGCCATTCTGTAGGGTGGCATGGAGATTGGCACGGTTCCGGGAATCAAGTCAATTTCGAACTCAATTTCCCTCACCGGCGGCAACCCTGGTAATTCTTCTGGAAATACATCAGGAAACTCCCTCACAACCTGATAATCCTGCAATCTTCCAAAATTTACCTCTGGATCCATCACATGTGCCAAAAAGGCCTCGGCCCCCTAGCCCATCATCCCGCTGCCTAGCAAAGTGAAATGATCCTCGGTCTTTGGCGTTTCATCCCCTCAAGATTACTTTCGACCATCTCCTAGATCAAATTCTACTTCCTTGAGACTACGCCTAGCTTTGCCTTATACTTCCATGGCATCCATTCCTAGTATGACATCTAGCCCTTTAAGTTCTAGAGGTAGCAAATCTACTACCAATCTAGTACCACTGATGCTGAGCTCACAATCCTTGTAAATCAAACCGATCACTACTTTACTCCCCAAAGGAGTACTAACAACCAGAAAGTTATCCATAATCTCAGGATTAACTGCATGCATATTCATACTTGAGGAAACAAATGAATGGGTGGAGCCAGATCAATCAACACATAAACCGGTAAATCAAATAGCATAGCCATACCCGCTACTACTTTGAGAGCGTCAGAGCTTCTTCCCTGTCATGGCAAAGACCCGAGTGGTGCCTCGACCACCCTCTAGGTCTCCCTGTCGGATATGCCTTCCTTGCAGTTCCTGAACTGCCCACATCATGTACTGGCCGAGATGCCATTGTTTCTGCTCTTCTTGGGGCTCGAGATCGAGACCCTTCTGCTCGACCGCTGGGACAATCCTTGATTCTGTGCCCCCTTTGGCCACAACCAAAACATGCTCCTATCTTTAGCAGACATTCCCCTTTGTGAAATCTCCCACAGTGATCACACTGGGGATTCCCTCTACCTGTCCATCCGGGGCTTGCTACACTTGAAGCTTGCCCTGACATAGCCCTAGGCTGCTTGCTCTGAGTGGGGCCACTGCTGCCCACCTCACTCTGTGTATGCTGAGTTCTGGTGCTCCTTGCAGGTGCTGGAGCACTCATGCCCTTCTTGGAGAACTGCTCTCTGTTCTTTCTCTTCTTAGTCACTTCAGCCCTGATGTTCTCTAACTTCTCTGCTTGAAGAGCAGCATCAACCAGCTGCTGGTAATCACGGAGGTTGTGAATTACCACCTTTTCCCTGATCCCTAGGTGCAATCCAACCTCAAACTTTCGGCATTTGTCTACTTCAGTCGCCACGATATTGGCTGCATATCGCGACAACTGAGTGAACTTCAGCTCATATTCTGCCACACTCAGCTCCCTCTGAGTGAGATTCAAGAATTCCCTGGCCTTCTCCTGCATGTAGACCATCGAGAAATATTTCCTCCAAAAGGCCTCTAAGAACTCCCTCCATGTCGATCACGGAGGTATTTCGATCGTGGGCACTAACTCCCACCAAAGGTAATGCATCCCTCGCAGATGTCGATCGCATAATCGAGCTTCTCATCATCAGAACACTTCATCTGATTCAGGACCCTCTCGGTCCTCTTCAACCATGCTTCGGCTTCCTCGAGATTAGTAGTCCCGCTGAAGTCAACTGCTCCATACTTCCGGAGCTTATCATACTGGCCGCTCCTCTTTACCGGAGCTGGCACTTGAGCCTGTCTTTCTTGGCCCATGGCATAGGTGAAAGCCTGAGCAAATGCTTGGAAGAACTGGGGATCCATAGGGTTCACTTGAGGAGGAGGCGGCGGAGGCGCCTCATGTTGCACACTTGGTGCATCGAGTCGGAGAGGGAAGGTCCCGCATCCTGCGAACGTCATTTACTCATCCGCATTCCGCTGCCGAGAGCTGGGCCGAGATTGAGCTCCTCGAGTTCTCTTTCGAGGCGGCATTACTCCTTCAATTAAAAAATTCAGTGAAAATCTTTAGTTCACATAAAAACAAGTTCAATTCATGTAAATCAATTTAAAACAAGTCAATTCACTCATTTAAAAGCAATGTTGCATGTTATGCATTTAAAACAATGCACATAATTCATATAATTCTTGTAGGAAAATGCATGATGACTTGACCCTTAGACAATCCCACTAAGGTTCCTAGGAAACCCTAAACCCGGTTTTGCTCTGATACCATAGATGTCGGAACCCGATCCGTAGACCGGACCCCAACTGCTTATAACCTAATACTCTTACATTGGCTCTGATACCATAGATGTCGGATCCCTTCTCCCAAACTGCGTATACTTACCACTGTCACACTTGCTCTGATACCTCAGATGTCAGATCCGGGACCCAACTAAATATAACTTACACTTATCACTTGCATTGATACCACAATAATGTCGGACCCCGTTTCAAGAGCCCAACTTCCGTAGTCCTGAAACCTTGCGCTTAGGACATTGCAGTGCTATTCGTTGTTATTCCATAAAAGTGATGAGCGCACACTACCTAAACATCGTAATCACAAATTGACTTGTTCATATCAAATATAGCTTAAAGCCTCACGTTCGCATAGAGGCAAGAATCACCTTAATCGGAGTTATATAACTCAAGATACACTCCAAAAACCTAAAAGATTTCACATCTGAAACATGCTCTCTTAACCGGCCTCTCACTTCCTTCAATGAGAACTTCCTCAATTTAACTCCAAATGATACCAATTTTTGTATAAAGAAATATATATGTCCTATAAATGCAATGGTTCAAGCCTCACCTCAATTGGAGGTCGGATGAGGGATTTATTCCCAAAACAATAGACCATGCTCACTTCCAAAATCAAATTGAAACTCTTTTGGCGCGATTACCATAACTTTTTATATAGAGGTCGGATTGTGTTCGTTCTTTCACCATTTGAAAGTAGACATCTAGATCTACAACTCTTATGAAGACCACAACGAGATTCGGCCTCCAAAGATGTCCAATTTGCACTTTTTCCCGTAGCTGTCCGTTAAACGGACAGCCATGTCCGTTTAACGGACACGTTCGGGTGAATGGGTACCAAAAGCTTCGCAAATGTCCGTTAAACGGACATGCATGCCCGTCTAACGGAAATGGGTAGGTTAAGGAGTATTTTGGCACCCGAGGCTGTCTGTTTAATGGAAATTCATGTCCGTTTAATGGACACGCCATTTTTCAAAACTCCCAATTCTTAAAATCAACTTCAATTCACTTGACACTATCATCTTTCAAAGCTTATAACTTCTTATTCCTAGATCCAATATGAGCATACTATACCTCCATGGAAAGATAACAAGATGAAATACAAATCTTATGAAGGGTGTAAAAGCTAACTCCATCATTTAGTAAGGTAAAAAGCCACTCCATGGTCACTGCTCAATTAAGACCAATGTAACAGTAATATTTGCAACATAAACAGTAACTGAATGTGTTCTAATCCTCATAACTTTTTAACCCTAACTCCGAATGAGACAAATGATACACCCTTAGAAAGTTCTAAACTTCTACTACAATCTTCATGAAGACTTCCCAATCTAATTCAAGCCCTAAAGGGGTCTAAAACTGAAGCGAAGTTCTGTCAAATTTTTAGGAAAATTTGACAGCACTTCCTTTGAAAATGCAACTAACCAATTTTCAATTCTAATACTTCCACCTGCATAAAACTCAACATGCAACCTCATATAGCATAACTTAATCCCAAGAGTAACTCCAAACTCCATTCAAGGCAACAATCGCACTCTTAATCATCCAATCATAACCAAGCTATACAATGATGCAATTGTTTTAAAACATGCATGAATTGCTCAAAATACATTAGAACTGAATATTCTTGCTTTCATATGAAAAATATGAGTTATTACAAAGCTTTAGAGGGCATTTTAAGCCACTACATCAAATCCAAAACATAAACTTGCAAAAACATCATTTGCCCAACATGCATCTAAAGCATTGATTTACAAAAGTTATCTTGAAACTACAAAATCAAAACACTAAGATCTTTGAGTATGCCTTGAGCTCATTCTTCGAGATCCCGATCTTCACCTGGAGATGGGACGGGAAGGTGGGGGTGAGCTTTCGCTCCGCGGGTAACACATTTATATTTATATAACAAGCATGTCTATTTAGTTATTCATACATTAAGCAATCTTTCAATGAAATCATAATACATGCATCATGCAATTTTCATCAATACATAAACATAATTTCTCACAATTCGAACATTCATAATTCTTGCAATTTCATGTAATCACATATGAAACACATCAAATGGCTCGGTAAGTCCATATTCATGGCAACCATATAGTCTCATTTAATGAGCTTATATGGGCAAATCTTGAGGAGTCCAAATAATGGATCATCCTATGCCACAATCGGGCAGGCGGGCGAAGCCTTTTCATGGTCGACGTGCACGTGATGGTTCTTGGGACTATACCTTACCCACATAACATAACAATCATGCATAACAATAAAATTGGACTGTTCTTGTCCAATTCACTGTTTTCTTGAAAATCTTATCTTTCATGCATATTTCATATCGTACATTTCATGCATAAGTCATATTGTGCATTCATACTCATTTAAGCTATTTCATTCAATACTAACTCAACCATCATCAACATGTATTATTTTCATTTACACATAACTCATGATGAATGTCATCTAACCACAACTAACACAAGTATTTATAGCAATCGTTTATACTCACTTACAAGTAACAAACATTCATTAGTGTCATTTATCAACTTGCATTAATTGCTCATAAATATAAAGATAAATATGGAACCCACCTTTAAGACTTGCTAAATCATTGGTTTCCTTGCTACAACTCTTGTTCCTCTTCTCTTCCTTCTCTTTCTTCATTAAAAACTAAAAACCCATGTAAATCTCACTTCAATTGAGAAACCATGTTACACCTTTCATGAAATCAACTTGGAAACCACTATACCCATTCCACTCTTAGTCTTTCTAACCAAAAACCCAACAAAGGCTTAACCTTAAATCAAGAAGCTTACCTTGAATCTTTAACTAACCAAGTGTTTCTTGGTTCAAGATGAAGCTCTAGCCTTCCTCTTCACTTTTAACTCTTGGACTTTCTTCCAACTCCCTCTTGATCTCTTGGAAATCAAAACCCTAGCCAAAGCTCTTCTTTTTTCTCCTCCTTCTTTCCTCTTCCACGACTTCTCCCTTTCTCCTCCTCCCTCTAAATTTCGTAACTTCTCTCCTTTCTCCTACTAAATCACTTCTTTCATTTCCTTTTATACTCCTTATTACTTACTTAAGCCCATTTGCCTTTAAGCCCATCTACTCTTCTCTTCTTCTTTTTATTCTCCCACTAACACAATTCACACTACTCAAGCCCACTTCTTCATTTAAGCCCATTTCATATATATATCCTCTTTCTTTATTCATTTCATTTGGGCCCAAGGCCCAACTAGCACATTGCTACATCTAACTCATTTAAGTCAACTAATACATTTACTAACATTGATTCTTAACCCCTAACTCATTTAATGTCATATGCTAATTCATGCTAACTTTATTAAATACTATATTAATTTACCCCATTAATCTAATCATGCTTGATTTATCATAAAAAAAATTCTGGGGTTAACAAGCACACGTTTTGTTTTTTCTTATGAAGAAAGTAGTCGATCTCATAAGCTTTATAGAGATACTTAAACAAACGTGTGGGTGCTTGCTAGAGAACAAGTTCACTGAACAGACCCGATATAAGAAATCAATTTGGAACATTACTTGTATGTCTATGGAATTCTCATTGTGATGATTGTATAAGTGATCCTTTGACTTGAGATCATCAAAGTTATCTTGTATGGGGATTGTTATGTTTTGATACTACTCGTGATCTATAAAGGTCGTTTAAACGGTAGTCATTGGATATAGCATGAACTGTATGGAGATAGTTGAAGGATTAAGATAGGATTCATCACCCTAAAGTAATTAGGGAGAATGTTCCGTTATTCTCGATTAATATTGATTCGGGAAATCCTTGGCCAAGGTGGAATGATATTTTGTAAACAGTTTACAAATATCATTAATTGAATCAATAACTAATGGCGGAGAACTAATATAATTAGACTCAAAATAGAGTAGACATTAATTGCATGCTCTATGTATAATTGGAACATTGGCTGATGAAAGGATTGAATTATACGAAAAAATCATGCACGGAAAGGTTAGTCAAAACCACTTTGACATTCCTGAATATTTGGGTAGTAATGATGCGTTGCTAGACGCCAATCTTGATCTATGATTATAAATTGTTTAATTAGAGAATTAAAGATAAAGTAAAAGGAGTTTTAATTTATCTAATTCTAATTATGAATTATAATTATAATTTATAGTCATTACCAACATATTTAAGAACCTAACGGGTCACACATATAGAATGGGTTGAAGAGAGCAAAATTATTTTAATCAAGTTGGACTTGATTGTGGTATCAGAGCAGGATTTTATTTCTATAATTTGATTAAACTGATTGATTGTTATTGATCTGAAAATTTGGAATTGAAAAATCAGATATGATCTGATTGTTAAACAAACCCTAAATAAAAATCTGGGTTCTGAAAATTTGTTCATGTCCTTTATTTTGGTTCTGCGTTTTCTGGAAATTAGCTTTATCGGCATCTGCCATTTGCTTTTGTTATAGAACTTGAATCCCAGAAAGTTAGAAACCGAAAACACAAAACCACGCTTCACCTAGCTTTTGATGTGACCGCCTGTGAGTGTTGATTTATTCTTAAGTCCACGCCTCACCTTTGTCACTCGAATACAAGTATGGGACACCAAACCTTCAGCTTCCACCAGCGTAGTTCATCACGTAGAAAACATACAGTTGGAGTTTTACGTGAACAATAGTGAAGAGGCTGCAGCAAAGTTGTTTGTGCGGCAAAGTTGTTTGCCTCTGCGGCAAGCTTCTTTTTCTTTAATTTTAGGGTTTCCTAAGTCAAAGAAGAGAGGTGTTTGGCCGTAAGCTTAGAAATGGGTATTTGTTTGGTTACAAGTTTAAGTATGACTTAAACTTAAAATGGAAATTATTAAATTAGTAATAATATATTCTTAATTTAATTAAATCCTAAAACAATTTTAAATTCAAAATCAATTCCAAAATTAATATAATTATTTTTCTTAATTTGATTAAGATTAATAATTATATTGATTCATAATTAATTTTAGAAAAGTTGTTTCTAAAATTAGAATTAATTAGTTTCAATTAGATTGAAATTAATTAATTAGAAAAGTTGTTTCTAAAATTAGAATTAATTAATTTCAATTAGATTGAAGTTAATTAATTTTAAAAAAATTGTTTCTAAAATTAGAATTAATTATTTTCAATTAGATTGAAATTAATTAATTAGACTTCTTAAAATTGAGAAAATTGTTTTCTCAAATAATTAAGAAAGATGTTTGTTAATTAAATTATTTATTTCAATTTGATTGAGATAAATTAAATTTCAAGTTTTATTTGTTTAGATAATTGTTATTTTATTTATTTAGAAATTGTTTCTTTATTTATGAATAATAAGTTTCTTGACTTTTAGATAAAGTATTTTCTTGATTAAATTTTGAAAAGTGTTTTCATTTCTTAATTAAGAAAATGTGCTTTTTAATATTTTGAAAATAGTTTTCTAACTTATTAAAGAAAGGTTTTCTAATCGATCAAGAAATAATTCTCTAAATAAGTAATATATAATAACTTTCTTAATTAAATTTAACAATGTTTTATTTAATTTTGAAAGTAGTTTCCTTTAATATTAGAAAATAGTTTTCTAATTAAGGGATAGTAATTTTAATGAGATTAGAAATGGTGATTTCTAATTAGATTAGAAATATTTTCTAATTGGATTAGAATATGTCACTTATATAATTTTGAAAAGAAGTTTTCTAAATTATAATAAGTAAGAAGAATAATTAATTGAAAATTGTTTTCAATTAAATTATTATTAAAGGAGTCAAGAAAATTGAAATAGTTTCCAATAAGATTTGAAAAATTGTTTTCAAATCAAATTAAATTTCTATTTGGAATAGGAATTTAATTTATTTAGGAATCAATGATATTAATCTAATTTAAGTTTTGCAAGGAGTTGGAAATGTTATTTTAGATTATGAAGATCAATAACTAGAATAAAATGAAGCTTGATGTTTTATGCATATAATTTGATTATGAGTGCATAAGTTGCATACTTTATTTATATGGTTGATATATATATTGAATGCATATTTTATGCATATAATTTGATTATGAGTGCATAAGTTGCATACTTCATTTATATGGTTGGTATATATATTGGATGCATGATAAATTGTATGTTTTATATGTGTGATATTTTACATACAATTTATGTTTGATGAGACATATGAAATTAAAACTCCTCGTTAAAATATTAAGTACACGTTAAGAACGTGATTGATGCCTTCCATTGTTATAAGAATAAACCAGAGTTCTGTTTATTGTAAGGCTTGGTGAGCAAACTCAAGGCCTCTTTAACCCGAATATGTTTAGTCTTATAATAGTGGGTTTTACTTAACTAAATTTGTGTGATTTGGATGAGCAAACTCATGATCACATGAATTTAGAGGCAAGGTTAAGAATGACATATAAGATATGTTGTGGCAAGAGTTGTCAGCTAACGGATCTAGGAGTCACATGAGATATGATTGATAAAGTTGTTATCTACCTAATTTAAGTATATTTGGTTTGTTGAGCAAACTCAAGGTCAACTATACTTGAATGAGATCCTAGCCCACTAGAAAGATTAGAGTAATCTTTCCGAATAGTAGTGAGGGCTATTATTTCGAATAAAATAGTGGGAGTAACCAAATGTATGATTAAAGTCTTAATCTTATTTGGTAGTCATGGCATATAACTGATTACTTATTTTTCTTACATTTATATTTTGTTCTTAGTAGAATTCACCTTGTTTAGTATAGTTGATACTAAGTTAGTGAACCCAAGTTCTTGGACATAGGATATGTTTGAGAAAAGTTCTCAAAAGTTAGATAGAAAAATTATATGTTCATTATGCAATGTTGCTCTAATCCCTATTGAGGATATGGTCACAAAGTTGTAGAGATATGTCAAAATCATAAAGATGACAAAATGTATTGACATTTTGAGTTGACTAATGTCTCGTAAACTTTGGCGATGACATATAAGATGTATGTCAACACCATGATAGCAAAATGCAAGGGGTTGCATGGAGGAAGGTTGAAAGGTATAGTACCTTATTGAAGTTGTTCCACTTAGTTTAGCCTGTTGAAAGCATAATTGTGGCCTACAATTAAATACTTTGTTATAGAATGATAATAGTTATCATTAGAAGAAAATGATTGCATTATTTTTCTTGCCTTTATGTGATATGATAGAGATCATATGTATTTCTAAATCATGCTTAGGAGTATTTGATACTGAATTTAGATTCAACATTATTGTAATGTTCAAAGCATGATAAGAAATAGATTGTTAAATAAAAATAGTTGATCCAAGTTTATGCAAATAGTTTGTATATGTATTGGATCAAAAGAGATTTATATTTAACATAAATGACAAGAATTAAAAGTTGGATAACCGAGATAATCCTTTTATGCCATGTTGGTTAAATCAATAGAACGAGAATCATAAAGTTACATACTAGGATATGTGTATCCTTTTGATTATGAATCGTATAGAACTTGTGAAACTTGTAAAGTTGAAGAATAACCAGATCAACCTTTGGTGAAAGGATGATGATGGTATTGAATTGTTAAATTTTATACATGTGATGTATTGGATGGAATAACAATTCATAAAGGGATAATATTATATTTTATTATATTACTAATGATTTTATGTGATATAGTCATATGTATTAAATAAAATGATGATTTAAAAATTTTGAAAAGTTCAAACTGTTTAAATCTAAGTAGAAATTAAGCATTGAGAATGCTAAAGCACATCGATGAGATCGTTGTGGTAAGTTTTAAATTTTCGATTATTTTAGGGAATGAGATTCTTTAGTGAATTCCTTCACAGTTAAATTCATAAGTATATGAATTTATGTAAGGAGTAAAATACAATATGAGATATTGTATGATGCAATAGTATTTCTTTTATAGCAATGCCTGGTACAATGACTTACCTTCTATAGTTTCAGTTGAATCAATTAGCTAGATTTCATACTAAATATGAAATGTTAAGTCTTTGAAATAGTTAAAGCTAATGATTTTAAGATGTGATGCTTAGTTGAAGCATATATTATCCATTTAGTTTAGAACTAAATTGAGTAATAAAGTGTTATGAGATATCCAAAAGGTTGGATATATTCTTACAAACCCATTGAACAAATTGTTTGATTCAATGTATGCTTATAGGAGAACCGTTCTCAAGATAAGTAGTGGGAGTAAGAAGGAATTTGAAAGGTTCAAATCTCATGACTATACATCTAATTGAAACTAATGTCTTTAATGATACATAATTTGATGTATAGTTGAAAGGCTACAAGATATTGAAAAATTCACTTTCATGATGAATTCAAAGAGTTTGTTTTGGAAATGATTGTGAATTTATCATTTCTATAAGAAGGTTAGTGGGAGTATAGTTGTCCTCTTTAGATGGAGTATGTGGAGACATATTGCTCACAAAGAACAACAGTTCTAACTTTCAATTGTTGAATATATAATTGTCCAAAAACGACTCTTGTTGGATATGAAAAGGTAATAACTTAATTATGAGAATTAGATCTATAGAGATAGATTGGACGTTGTTAGCTTATTCTAAGTCCAAATGCATAGATAATGCACTAAAGATGTTTAGTATGTAAGATATCAGACACTTATGAAGTATCAAAGATATCCCTTATTCTATGTATGAGTTGATATTTAAGTTCAAGACGATGAGGATATAACTTTAGAAGTAAATCCTAATTAAGGTTTATTTACTTAGAACAATATCATTTAGGGTTGGAAAGGTTCCAACGTAGCAATGGTTGCTAATTAAGCCATAATACATTTTTCATTTAGTAGAAATGATTAATTGGATGAACAAGTTCTTTAGTGAACTTGATATAGTTTCTTTGCATTGTTCAAGACAGTAACGTACTGCAGAACATTAAAGTCATTAGGCATGGATAAGGAGCTAATGTCTCATCAAAGATCCAAGAATGTGTTTAGGCAAATGTTCTTAATTATGATGATAATTAAGATAGAAGTTGTAAGGTTTAATCAAGTGTTCACTATAGAGAATCTTGTAGAATTCTCTCATTAAGCTACTACTCTAGTAGTAGAATAATCGTCATATGATGATATAGTATTAGATACTTAAACGATTGGCTTAATGCAAGTGGGAGATTGTTGGTTTATGCCCTACAGCCAATCGATTTGGTTGTAGTTTAGTGACAAATTATTTAAAGGCATTCTTTATCTTGTACATGTTTAGATGTATATGATAAAGTCCATGGGATAATTATACATTGCAAATGAAATTATAATGAGATTATAATTATGAGATTCATATTGCATTTATGTATTATTCCTAAAATGTTCCTAGTCATTGTTCTATTAAGATTGGACATTAATAGAACGTAAAAAGACTAGCACACGTTTTGTTTTTCCTTATGAAGAAAGTAGTCGATCTCATAAGCTAAAGTATAGAGATACTTAAACAAACGTGTGGGTGTTTGCTAGAGAACAAGTTCACTGAATAGACCCGATATGAGAAATCCATTTGGAACATTACTTGTATGTCTATGGAATTCTCATTGTGATGATTGTATAAGTGATTCTTTGACTTGAGATCATCAAAGTTATCTTGTATGGGGATTGTTATATTTTGATACTACTCGTGATCTATAAAGGTCGTTTAAACGGTAGTCATTGGATATAGCATGAACTGTATGGAGATAGTTGAATGATTAAGATATGATTCATCACCCTAAAGTAATTAGGGAGAATGCTTCGTTGTTCTCTATTAATATTGATTCGGGAAATCCTTGGCCAAGGTGGAATGATATTTTGTAAACAGTTTACAAATATCATTAATTGAATCAATAGCTAATGACGGAGAACTAATATAATTAGACTCAAAATAGAGTAGACATTAATTTCATGCTCTATGTCTAATTAGAACATTGGCTGATGAAAGGATTGAATTATACGAAAAAATCATGCACGGAAAGGTTAGTCAAAATCACTTTGACATTCCTGAATATTTGGGTGGTCATGATACGTTGCTAGACGCCAATCTTGATCTATGATTATAAATTGTTTAATTAGAGAATTAAAGATAAAGTAAAAGGAGTTTTAATTTATCTAATTCTAATTATGAATTAGAATTATAATTTATAGTCATTGCCAACATATTTAGGAACCTAATAGGTCACACATATAGAATGGGTTGAAGAGACCAAAATTATTTTAATCAAGTTGGACTTGATTGTAAAGTTTGAGAAACTTTATGATTAAATATAAGATATTTAATAAATAATGATCAATATAAGATATTGAATCTTATTTAGGAATAATTGGTATTTAATTAGAATTATTTGTAATTCTAATTAAAGTTTAATTGAAATTAGTGTTTAATTTCGATTAAAATACTAAAACTTCCAAAGCTTATTATAAATAGGCTTAAGCTCTATGTAGCTAGCACTTCATGCTTAATTCTCTCTGTAAAAGTTACAGACTTCTCTCAACATATTCTGTGGATACCGTTAGAGGCCGACACTTGTGCGGCTACAGTGGTTGAGACGGATCGGTTTCGAAAACGGTTCGAATGATGCATCAAGATAATGATCAACCTTCAGAATAAGGTACGAATTAAATTCTACTTTATTATGATTCGTATTAATCATTTTATAGAATTAAATAGATCTTGATTTTCGGGAAATCAAAAATCACGAAAAGTTTCATGATTATTCCGCTGCGGTCGGATTAGATCCGGACCCGATTTCTCAACAATGGTATCAGAGCAGGATTTTATTTCTATAATTTGATTAAACTGATTGATTGTTTTTGATCTGAAAATTTGGAATTGAAAAATCAGATATGATCTGATTGTTAAACAAACCCTAAATAAAAATCTGGGTTCTGAAAATTTGTTCATGTCCTTTATTTTGGTTCTGCGTTTTCTGGAAATTAGCTTTATCGGCATCTGCCATTTGCTTTTGTTATAGAACTTGAATCCCAGAAAGTTAGAAACCGAAAACACAAAACCACCCTTCACATAGCTTTTGATGTGACCGCCTGTGAGTGTTGATTTATTCTTAAGTCCACGCCTCACCTTTGTCACTCGAATACAAGTATGGGACACCAAACCTTCAGCTTCCACCAGCGTAGTTCATCACGTCGAAAACATACAGTTGGAGTTTTACGTGAACAATAGTGAAGAGGCTGCAGCAAAGTTGTTTGTGCGGCAAAGTTGTTTGCCTCTGCGGCAAGCTTCTTTTTCTTTAATTTTAGGGTTTCCTAAGTCAAAGAAGAGAGGTGTTTGGCCGTAAGCTTAGAAATGGGTTTTTTGTTTGGTTACAAGTTTAAGTATGACTTAAACTTAAAATGGAAATTATTAAATTAGTAATAATATATTCTTAATTTAATTAAATCCTAAAACAATTTTAAAATTGTTTTAAAATTCAAAATCAATTCCAAAATTAATATAATTATTTTTCTTAATTTGGTTAAGATTAATAATTATATTGATTCATAATTAATTTTAGAAAAGTTGTTTCTAAAATTAGAATTAATTAGTTTCAATTAGATTGAAATTAATTAATTAGAAAAGTTGTTTCTAAAATTAGAATTAATTAATTTCAATTAGATTGAAGTTAATTAATTTTTTTAAAAATTGTTTCTAAAATTAGAATTAATTATTTTCAATTAGATTGAAATTAATTAATTAGACTTCTTAAAATTGAGAAAATTGTTTTCTCAAATAATTAAGAAAGATGTTTCTTAATTAAATTATTTATTTCAATTTGATTGAGATAAATTAAATTTCAAGTTTTATTTGTTTAGATAATTGTTATTTTATTTATTTAGAAATTGTTTCTTTATTTATGAATAATAAGTTTCTTGATTTTTAGATAAAGTATTTTCTTGATTAAATTTTGAAAAGTGTTTTCATTTATTAATTAAGAAAATGTGCTTTCTTTAATATTTTGAAAATAGTTTTCTAACTTATTAAAGAAAGGTTTTCTAATTAGTCAAGAAATAATTCTCTACATAAATAACATATAATAACTTTCTTAATTAAATTTAACAATGTTTTATTTAATTTTGAAAGTAGTTTCCTTTAATATTAGAAAATAGTTTTCTAATTAAGGATAGTAATTTTTAATGAGAACTATTTTCAAAATTTTGATTACTTTCAAAATTAATGAGATTACTTGATTGAAAAGTAATTTTTAATGAGATTTCCCAACAGTGGTATCAGAGCAGGAAATTTTTAATATTAGAAAATAGTTTTCAAAATTTTGATAGGCTTCAATCCTTGCCAGAACTTCCATCGAATGTCTCGTTTGTTTTCACCGAAGATTGCGGATCACTAGAACAAATATGGACCCTTAAACAGTTACCCCTTGACTCACAAAAAGAACAAACATGGTCACCCAATAAAATCTTCAATTTTTCGAATTGCTTAAAGTTGGATGAAGATCAATGTCAAGCTGTTGCAAGTACACTGTTGAGCAACCATCTAACAGCTTTTGCAAGAAATCAAATGCAGAAACCATTGGTATGTAACTCTCTTTCTTTATTTGGGTGTTTACAATCATTAATTTGAGTTATAAATTTGTGCTGTCATGATACTTTTCAAATGGGTTATCCTCACTACAAGAAAATTTAGTTTCAGCAACCAAATTCTCAGCAACCACGGTAAAATGGTTGCTAATTATATACATTTTGCAACCAAAAATTACTTGGTTGTAATATATATGTTACGTATATTTTTTACTGACCAATCAATACTTGGTGGCTATAGATAGTCACTAAAACTTACAATTTATGGATAATAATATAACGACCAAACTTAACACTTTTAGCGACAACTTTAATAGTCGCTATAGAAAATTATTATTAACAACCAAATTAACAGCCAACTATTGAGTGGTCACTACAAGTATTTCAAATTTTTCATTAGCAACCAATAAATTTGGTTGCTAAATTTACATGACCAAATTCTCAGCAACCATAGTAAAATGGTTGCTAATTATATACATTTTGCAACCAAAAATTACTTGGTTGCAATATATAAGTTACGTATATTTTTTACCGACCAATCAATACTTGATGGCTATAAATGGTCACTAAAACTTACAATTCATGGATAATAATATAACGACCAAACTTAACAATTTTAACGACAACTTTAATGGTCGCTATAAAAAATTATTATTAACAACCAACTATTGAGTGGTCACTCCAAGTATTTCAAAATTTTCATTAGTTGCTAATAAATTTGGTTGCTAAATTTACATGAATTCTTTCTGACAACCACATTATATGATTGTTAAAGAAGTATTTATAGCAACAAAATAATTTATCGCTAAGTATTTTAGAAAAGATAAAAGAGTTCTTTAGATTCGGTCCATATAGTTTAAATTAGTTTAAAGATTCATTCTTATAATAATTAATCATTATAATTTAATTATATTAATTTTTATAATTCAAAATATATTTTCATTTGAGGAAAGAAGTTATCTAATAAAAATTTATTGTTTGGTAATGTTTGGTAATTTAATATTTCATTTACCTTTAGTTAATTAAATTAGTGAACTTTTATTTAGTACGAAAATATAGACGTATTACTTTCAATATCTTTTCATTTAAAATATCAAAAGTTAAATATAAATTTTAGTTTAAATCTAGCTTGAAATGTTAAATCTAGCAAGAGATGCTAAAAACTTAAAAACTGAAAATGAAAGTCAATATATTGTAACTTTTGTGGGAATAACATTAAAAACATGGGATTATAAAGAACATTAATTTTAGGTCAATGTCATTAGCGTCAATACCTCTCTCCAAGGAACAAAGGGAGAAAATGAATTATATTAGTATATGCATAATGGGAAACATATATAGACCCAAACATATGTTCTTCTCAAAATTTCCAATGTGATCTAGATGAATTTTAAATATGAAACACGAATTTAAAAAAAAGTTTCAATCAATGTCTAAACGAGATTAAGTGTAAACGTAAAAGAGAATCATGAAAGCTAACAATAGAAAATAGCATATTACTGTCATATGAGTCCTAACATATTTAAATATTCTCTCAACATGAATTTCTTTCAATCTACTTTCCTTTCATTGATCTAATAAACAAACCAAAATAATAATAATAAATAAATAAGTAGTTCATTAAATGGCTCCCAAGTCCCAACTTCATATCACATCTGCATTAAAAAAAGCATAAATAACCAAAATAATTAATTTATATAATCAACTAACTTCCATCTTAGTAAAAGATGGAAGAAAAAGTTAACATAATAAAAGAAAAATAATTAATAAATATGCCAAACTTCTATTAAACACGTTTGGATATGAAAAAACACTTACCAATTAGATTGATTAATAATTTCATAAAAACTTCTGCCTGTCATCTTTTCAACGCATTTCACCACGGCTTCAACAGTTATTTTTTGTAGAGCTAATTCAGCCTTTGTACTCTCCAATTCCTCTTGCGTAGATGCCAACTCCTCTTCTAATCATACTCGATTTGATGATGTCTCGAAATTAGAACCATCATTAGATTTTTTTTAGACAGGCCTTTTGATTTGGCATACATAGAATTTTCTCCTAGCACTTGGATGCAGATTTGTTCTGCACTTATACGAGAAACATCCTCCGGTAAATTTTCTTGTTCTTCTCGCAATTTTTTCATTTCAACCTGTTATACAAAAATCAGAAAATTTGTTCATTTTAAATATAACGATGATACATAATCTAAATGAGGTTGCAACAAAGAATCTATATCCAATTTTTTGCAAAAGAAATATGAGAATTTGTCTCATTCGGCTTTACCAATGGAGTTGCACCGGTTGTTCAACGAGATACTTACAGTTTTTCCATAGAAAATAAACATAAAAATTTAAGACATAAACTACAACTTGCACAATTCGCCTCGACCTCTTCATCAGCCCATCCCACTTTAGGATTGTAAAATTGAGCCTCGTACATATCAATATCGTCCAAATTCTGTAACATAGAAATTGTAAATAAAAAATTGTTTATATAATTTTGATAAAAAAAAGAAAATTGAATGAAGTAACTAATTACATGCTCGTATTGATGTGCTGCACGAGATTTCGTCCCTAATTTGTGATTGTGTTTCATTTTTTTTCCTATTGTTGGATTGAGTCTCTGAGATTTTCTACAACACATCAAATAGTTTAGAGTTATTATATAAAATTTCTTAAATAATCTATAAATAAAAATCAGGTGCATTTATTATAAATACTAAATTTAAATAAAATCATAATATATACCTTAAATTTTTCTGTCTCCCAAAAGTCACACAATGATGGGTGTCGAATCCACCAAAAATAAATCTCAAACACCAAACGAAAATAAATTGCTCACAGTAGTAAATGGGGTCGATCCACAGAAAATGGAATAATTGATTCTATTTAAATGCCAAAGAACGAATGAAAATAATTAAAATGGGGGGTTTTGAGTTTTCTACTGGAACTACTAATTAATCTGACCACAAATAAATGATTAATGCAATGAAAATCAAATAAAATAACAACTACGATTAGACTAGCAAAGAACACAAATAAAATTGATTAACTCAATAAACGACAACTAGCCAGGAAATTCCTAATTATTATGCAGAGACCACGATCATCGACTCAAATATTTTCTTTGGTTTAATAATAGGTTAGCTATGGTTACCAACTATCTCTGGCTCCTTCGTTTCTTCTTAATCTTAGAATAATCAAAGAAACTCCTTTAAATTATTCCCTAATTAATTAATAACCCCTTCGAAACTCTCTCCGAGATTTAATTAATTAACAGCATTAAACTTTAAAGAAACACTAACCCTAACTGACTACGCACTGACTCATGCTTGATCTAGTTAGATCGCAAGTTCCTCCACACGAAATCGAATAATATTATGTCCTAGTGCAATTGCCACAAATACCGATCACCCGCTTAGACTCCACCAAGTAAATCGGTTGGCGATATGTAAATTAACTAACTCTACAATCAAGCCTCAATCGCAGAATCAATTAATAAATAATGACAGTAAATCAGAAACAGTACGAATATTATAAACCAAATAATCAGAACCAACAAGGTCTCACGAGTCACCGCATAACAATTGGAATTCTTCGACTAAAACAGATTAGCTACTCATAACGAAATTAAACAAAACAAGATTCTTAATTAACATAGTCTAAATAATAAAGAAAGAAGAAAAACTATAAGACGAAATCCACGGGAGCTGCTGCCGTGCGTGACTATCCAGTATCCCCTAAGAATTTTCTCCCTTGTGCTGCGTGCCTTCACTGTATGTTGTCTCTCTACTGTTCAATGACAAGACCATTAAGGGTCCTTGTCAATGTAAAACTCTCTTAATTCCTCCCTTGCCTTCTTACCGCCGCAGCCACCCTTTTGCTTTCTTAAAAACCTACTTATTATTTCTTTAATCCACGTCAGCCCTCTAGTCTTGTGCCTCTGCGTTTTTTCAAGTCACGCTCCTCTTGTTTTTATCTTCGTCCCTCACGTGCTTGTGCTGCTTCTTGTTTTTCTTCCAAAATCAGTCCACCTAATTGCTCCTTTTTCCCTTGACTGCCGTGCGTGACCTTTTTCTCCTAGGTTCCCTTATGCCTGCGTTTTCCATCCCTACGTACGACTCTTAATCCTCTTTTTCCTCTTCAATTGCCGCACTCCTTTTTGCTTGTTGTGTCTTGTCTTTCTCCAATTTATTTCCTTTTGTGCCTATGTCTCCTATCTTTTGATTTAATTGCTGTTTTCCTCTTAAATTTCCACGTTATGCAAAGACTGTAATTCTTTATAAGAAAATATTAAATCAAATTAAATATCAATAATTGAATCAACAAGAGGAGTAAAAAGGAATAATTAAAACATAAATATTGGACAAATATGCACTTATCAAATCTTCCCACACTTAGACGATGCTTATCCTTAAGCATAAAAGAAGACCAAGACACATTGAAAAATTGCTCCACTCAATGAAACACGCACAAATGTAATGTAAACTAGGAATGAGAGTGCAATCTTGTCCCAATGTCAATGAAATGTTAAAGAAATGCAACAAATTTCCTACACGAGAAGACACAAGCCTGATCTCAAATTAAAACGCATGCATGAATTACCGAATTTTAATTAAAAACCAATCAAGCCTAGAAAACACACCTCACTCATCAGGTGGTTAGTATATACGAAAAACTCCGAATCTATGTGGTAGTCATGGGAAGATCAGGTTAATCTTGATTAATTGATTAGGTGCTTTTAGCTATAAATTACTCGAAAATGTCATTGGCCTTTTTACGCGAACGCAAACATTTGTGATGAATGTCGCCCGGTTACTCAGCCAATCACAACGCCAAGTGGCTTTAGCCTTACTCGTAATTACTCAGATGCTTGCAAATTTTTTTTCGAGTAATCAGAGGAGTAATTGGTTGCCTCACACGTCATAGTTGTTCAAGACCTTTTTACGCGAGCACAAACATTTGTGATGAATGTCGCCCGGTTACTCAGTCTTGTCCAACCTTTAGACGGATTTTTGGCTTCGCTCACAACCACCTTTGGTGATTGGCGGAACGAATCTAACACCTTTTTTTATTTTTATTCTTCATTCACTTTCTCCACCATAATTTCCCACATCAATCCAAAGTTCAACACATATACCAACTCAACTGCTAAGCTTAACATGACTCTAGACAAGAAAGGCACCGATTAATCACACAAAATTTTTTTTTAACCAATTAACTCAGGCACACAACTTCAACATATAGGACAAAATCATTAACATTTAATTAACATTAAACAACAAGGGACTCAACCATACTCTCGACTCCTTTAAAACAATCCACCATTACCTAAGGCACAACAATTCATCGAGTGAAATGGAGCAATAGCTAAAAGTCAAGATACCCCAAAAAGCAACGGAGGAGCCAACACAATTCAAAATAGCATGCATCGCAAAAACTATAAATCTCCCTCCCCACACTTAAAGCATGCGTTGTCCTCAACGTAAAAATAAATGAAAAGGGGTAAACCGAGGACTTCCACGAATCCGGGCGATGGTCTTTGGTGGCGCTAGTAGTGCTTTCGGATGTGGGCTGGTGCTGTGGTGAAGATGAGGGCTTATCGTGAGCTCGTTTAGGCATCCCGCCAAGAGGGTATAGCTAATACTGATGAGGGACGAGAGCCAACATATGATCATATAGAGGACTCCACCACTGTAATCCAAGAACTCGAATTGATCCAATGCCGAACCTCCTGAAAGACACAGGGAAGGAAAGGAAAAGTTCAAAATAAAGAAAGAAGGAAACAAACAAGACAAAAAGAACACAAAACAAAGTAAAAGAAAAGAAAGAAAAATAAAATTTAAAAATATGGGCTGCCTCCCATTAGCGCCCTTGTTTAACGTCCTAGGCTCGACGATCCTCTTCTCGATGTTAACCCTCGTCTCGATGCACTCTAATTAGTTTCTCCTCTCCCAGGCCGTCGAGCATGCTGGATATGATCACGGGGCGAGTCTCACCGCCTCCTAAGTATCGATTTCAAGTGCTCGGGAAGCTTTTTGAGCTCCAGCTTTGGGGCCTGCAAAATAGAAGGTAACAGTGTAGATTCTGATCGTGATAGCTTAATAGGCACAAATTTTATACTTGTAGTCTTAGGAGCTTCCAGAGCGTAAACCACGTCAAGCATATCATCAGAAAATTCAAACCGATCAGCAAATCTCCCAACTTTATCAACAGACATGCTATGACACAAAGCGTAATTCAACTCATCATCATAATTTAAAGCGAAACCTCATGAGTCAAATCTTCAATGATATCAACATTATAAACGCAAGACACTTCTTGAAAGATGTTTCATGGCATCATACATTGAATTTCACCACTTCACCATCAAACTCTAAAGTCAATGAACCACTATGCACATCTATCTTTGCCTTAGCCGTACTAAGGAAAGGCCTACCCAACAAGATATCAGAAGAATTAGATGAACTATCATTTTCCATATCAATAACAAAGAAATCAGCAGGAAAAATTAATCCATTAACTTGAACTAGCACATCCTCTAAAACACCTTCAGGATAGACAATCGATCGATCCGCCAATTGAATTATAACTCCAGTACTAGTTAATGGACCAAGACCCAGGGAGGTATAAACAAATAAAGGCATCACATTAATAGAGGCTCCTAAGTCACACATGGCCTTACTTATACCAATATTCCCAATTTTGCAAGAAATGGAAAACATACCTTGGTCGCGACACTTAGGAGGTAATTTCCTCTGTAAGACAGCTGAAACATTTTCACCCACACTCACCCATTCATTACCTGTTAACTTACGCTTGTTTGTGCATAATTCCTTAAGGAATTTGGTGTAGCGCGGAACCTGTTTAATGGCCTCTAGGAGCGGGATGTTTACTTCAACTTTTCGGAATAACTCCATGATGCTTTTATCTTCCTTTTCCTTCTTGCTCTGAGCCAGCCTCTGGGGGAATAGGGGTGGAACCACTAGAGGTTCGGACTTCTGAGGTTTTTCAGCCGGAACTGAATCCTGTATGTGGTCACGTTTAAGCTCCATTTCGGCTGCCTGTTCTATTTTTGCACGGGAACCCTGGGCGTGGTCACGTTTAGGGTTCTTGTCGACTGGGGGCTGCAATCCCTTACCATTTCTTAAGAAAATCGCGCTCACATTATGCCTCGGGTCGAGTGTCTGAGACGACAGCTTGCCTTGAGTCTCCATTCTGCTAACGGAGGATGCTATCTGACTCATTTGAGTCTCTAGGATCTTCATGCTCTCTTATATCTTTTGAAATCTGGTTGCAGTGTCCTGTTGAAATTTTGCAGTATTAGTAGCTAACATATGGACAATTTCTTCAAGAGGCTTACCTGAGCCCAAGGTCGCTTGGTGGTGGTGGTCCGTGAAGGAAGTTCTGTTGGTTCGGTGGGTTGTTAGCATAACTGAAATTTGGGTGGCTTCTCCAACCGGGATTGTAGGTGTTTGAATAGGGATCAAACTTCCTCTGTTGGAATCCGATAGAATTCACATTCTCCGGTGTTTCATTGTGGAGCGTTGGGCATGCATCGGTTGGGTGAGCTAGGTTAGTGTAGATGCCACATGCCCTCGCAGGTGGAGGAGTACCTACATTCAATTTCTCGACCAAAGTTGTTAGCAAAGATTTGACCTCATTGAGAGAAGTAACATTTACCTCGTTCACTCTTTGCGGTATATCTGGTCGGGCACCGAATTGTTGGGAGTTTGTTGCCATGGTTGATATCAACTCCCGGGCTTCAAATGGGGTTTTGCTAACGATGGCCCCGCCACTTGTGGCGTCCATCATTCTGCGCTCCATTGGAATCAGACCCTCGTAGAAATACTGGATGATCAATTGCTCGGATATACCATGTTGCGGGCAGCTTGCTAAAATTCTCTTGTACCTCTCCCAGTACTCGTAGAGGTTCTCTGAATCCTTCTGCTTAATACCACAGATTTCTCGCCTGATATTGGCGGCTTGGGATGCTGGGAAATATTTTTCTAGAAACTGTCGGGACATCCCTTCCCAAGTGTTGATTGTCCCCGGAGGTAGGTAGTATAGCCAATCCTTGGCTGCATCCTGCAGCGAGAATGGAAAAGCTCTCAGTTTGATTTGGTCCTCCGTGACATTGCAGGGCTTCATGGAAGTACAAACGAGGTGAAATTCCTTCAGATGCTTATTCGGATCCTCGTTTTCCAATCCACGGAAGGTGGGCAACAAGTGGATGAGTCCGGACTTCAATTTAAACCCTTCTTGAAGTTCTGGAAAGTCTATGCACAGCGGATGCTGCGCTTCAGTGGGCCTACCCAAGTCCTGGAGAGTTCTGTTAAGAGCCATATCCTGCGCGTGGTCACGGTTAAGCTTCCCGTCAGGCTGCTGTTCAACTTCAATCTCCTCTTCGTACTCCGTTTCGGTATCCGACTCAACCAGGGCCTGTAATCCACTAACTTCTCCTCGCTTCTTCCTTAGTTTGCTCAACTTCCTTAGCCTCTTAGCAGTCTTTTCGATCTCGGGTCGCGTAAGATGGAATCTCCGCATTTAATGTTCTAGGCATAAAACAAAACAAAATCAATTAGTTACCAAGTCCCCGGCAACGGCGCCAAAATTTGATGGGTGTCGAATCTACCAAAAATAAATCCCAAACACCAAACAAAAATAAATTGCGCACAGTGGTAAATGGGGTCGATCCACAGAGAATGGAACAATTGATTCTATTTAAATACCAAAGAACGAATGAAAATAATTAAAATGGGGGGGTTTTGAGTTTTCTACTGGAACTACTAATTAATCTGACCACAAATAAATGATTAATGCAATGAAAATCAAATAAAATAACAACTACGATTAGACTAGCAAAGAACACAAATAAAATTGATTAACTCAATAAACGACAACTAGCCAGGAAATTCCTAATTATTATGCAGAGACCACGATCATCGACTCAAATATTTTCTTTGGTTTAATAATAGGTTAGCTATGGTTACCAACTACCTCTGGCTCCCTCGTTTCTTCTTAATCTTAGAATAATCAAAGAAACTCCTTTAAATTATTCCCTAATTAATTAATAACCCCTTCGAGACTCTCTCCGAGATTCAATTTATTAACAGCATTAAACTCTAAAGAAACACTAACCCTAACTGACTACGCACTGACTCATGCTTGATCTAGTTAGATCGCAAGTTCCTCCACACGAAATCAGACAAGTACTATGTCCTAGTGCCAATTGCCACAAACACCGATCATCCAGTTAGACTCCACCAAGTAAATCAGTTGGCGATATGTAAATTAACTAACTCTACAATTAGGCCTCAATCGCAGAATCAATTAATAAACAATGACAGTAAATCAGAAACAGTACAAATATTATAAACCAAATAATCAGAACCAACAAGGTCTCACGAGTCACCGCATAACAATTGGAATTCTCCGACTAAAACAGATTAGCTACTCATAACGGAATTAAACAAAACAAGATTCTTAATTAATATAGTCTAAATAATAAAGAAAGAAGAAAAACTATAAGACGAAATCCACGGGAGCTGCCGCCGTGCGTGGCTATCCAGTATCCCTTAAGAATTTTCTCCCTTGTGCTGCGTGCCTTCACTCTATGTTGTCTCTCCACTGTTCAATGACAAGACCATTAAGGGTCCTTGTCAATGTAAAACTCTCTTAATTCCTCCCTTGCCTTCTTACCGCCGCAGCCACCCTTTTGCTTTCTTAAAAACCTACTTATTATTTCTTTAATCCACGTCAGCCCTCTAGTCTTGTGCCTCTGCGTTTTTTCAAGTCACGCTCCTCTTGTTTTTATCTTCGTCCCTCACGTGCTTGTGCTGCTTCTTGTTTTTCTTCCAAAATCAGTCCACCTAATTGCTCCTTTTTCCCTTGACTGCCGTGCGTGACCTTTTTTCTCCTAGGTTCCCTTATGCCTGCGTTTTCCATCCCCACGTACGACTCTTAATCCTCTTTTTCCTCTTCAATTGCCGCACTCCTTTTTGCTTGTTGTGTCTTGTCTTTCTCCAATTTATTTACTTTTGTGCCTATATCTTCTGTCTTTTGATTTAATTGCTGTTTTTTTTCTTAAATTTGCACGTTATGCAAAGACTGTAATTCCTTACAAAAAAATATTAAATCAAATTAAGTCCCAATAATTGAATCAACAAGAGGAGTAAAAAGGAATAATTAAAACATAAATATTTGACAAATATGCACTTATCACACAACCAAAGCCAATCATTAGGATGAGTAGAAAGTTTTTCATAAACACTTTGTTTCGCCAATGCCAGACCACCTTCAACTTTAATTTTTTGAAAATATCTACAAGCATTAGACCGAAAAATGGAATATTGCCTAACAAATGATTTCCATATGCACTGAACAACATGTGGCTCATCCACTTTGTAACATAACTTATTCTACAATGAGAAAAATAGAGATATGTTACATTATATTATATCATAAAAAATTAGAACAAACATTATTAAATTGAATAGAATAAAGAAAAAAAACTTACAACCAACTTTCTGAAAAAGATCTTCTTTTTTCTCATTTGGAATGTTTGCCCAACCCTCAACTTGCATTGGGGCTTCAAGTCTAATCAAAACCCCAATCTGAGTTGCATGTTTAGAACTATGCTCCCCAACAGGCTTGTTAATTCCCTTAGGAATAATAATTTTAGGTTTTTCCCCACATTTACGTGTATACTTTTGGATGTTTAACCCTCTAGTGAGACCACGACCTCGTTTTCCACTTACCTCGTCTTAGTTAAGAAAAAAATAGAAGTTAATCATTAATTGATAATAACAACATACTAATAAGAATGTAATAAACTTTATTAAATTTAATATTACCATTATTAGCATCAAATGTTTTGTCAGCAGGTCTCAGTTGAGGATCTATTAAAACAAATCATTATGAAATACATAATAATAAGTGCAATAGAAAAAGAAAATTTTACTACTTATTACCTCTAATATCTGATCTGATACTCTCATTTGGTGGATTAGGGGCATATTGCCCTTCGCACTCTTCCATTGGCACTATAACGGTAAAAATATCAATAAAGTTTTATTTGTCAAAAAAAATATTGAACTTTAAAATATTTTTAAAAATGGAAGATAACTTACCTTGATCTCTAGTATTATTATGTATCATTGTCTGTCTAGTTCCTGAACTTGAAATGTTTATATTGCTAAAGGTTTTTTTCGAAGGAAAAGTCACCCTCTTATATTTATTTGACACTAAAACATTGAAAATCCAATATTAACATAAATAAGCATACAAAAAAATTACAACTAAAATAAAATTCAAATAAAATTGTTACCGCCTAAATTTCGAGGTAACGAATACTCAGTTGGGTCATCATTCAAGTCATTAACTGCTGCCAAAGCATTAGTTACTGGTCGATTGTACTGTTAACTGTTGCGGTCGCACTTAATAGCTCCTTTTTACGCTTTAGTATTTTACTCATTTTCGATCTTGTAAAAAAATACAACAAATATTAGACAAAGAAAGGAAAAATAAAAAGCATTATAAAATACAATAAATTGGCCAAAATTCATTCCAAGTTAGGGTTGATTTGACTGGTGGTAGGTAAGATTGAAAATTGAAATTGCCCGAAGGAACAAAATTGAAATTGACCAATTATTGTAGTTTGGAATCTAAAATCAATCACATCCAAGAAACAAAGAGAATTAATTTACATGGGCCATAAAAGAAGAATATAAATTCCAAAAGCAAAAATCAAAAACTTCAAGGTATGCAACAGGATACAACTCCTTGACTGCGCCTTTCAACCTGTCATCAATACAATTTTTTAATGTACGTAGACATGTGCAAAAGGAAGATATACATACCAGGCAAATCAAGAGTTAGGGAGAGAAACTGAAGATCTGAAAGTCGCTAGAGTTTATTCAGAAAACGTGCATGCGGTTAGATATAAAAGAATTAGGGTACAGGTATAAATATATAGGGGAACAAAACATAAAAAAAGCGCCAAATATCAACATCGGGCGCCAAAATAAGACCGATCTAAATCCAATTGAAACCAAAGATCCAAACCGTAAATCCAAATTCAAAGCAATTGGAGTGGTGGTGGTGAGAAGAGGAGGACGGAGCCTCTGAAATGTCTTCTCCTTCGTTGCCCTTCGCACATCATCGGAGCCTCCTCTTATCCTCTCACGTTCAAGCCTCCAAAATCTTTCACTTCTTCAACATACGCTATTCTCTTCTCCACTTCGTGATTCCGGATCTACCATTCTCCAGTTCGTAAAGTATTCCGTTCCTTTTTTGTCTCTTATATCTGGGTTTTCTGGGTATCTTTAACTCCTTATATCTGGGTTTTCTGGGTATCTTTAACTCCGTTTATCTGGGTTTTATGGGTATCTTTAACTCCTTTTATCTGGGTTTTCTACGTATGGAATTTAGATTGTTCATATTAGGGTTTATGTTCTTCATAATGCAGAAGGAACTATCATCGACGATGGTGCTCTAAAGGGCTTGTTTATTCTCGTTCAAAATCAACAACCTGTTGGAATTTACACCTCCTCTGAGCTCCACGGTACTCTGTCTTATCCATTTCCCATTTCGTTCTCATATTCGATTACATTACTCGTTAGTAGTCATTTTTACGCATATTTTTCATCTCCTACATGTTTAATAGCATTAAAGCTTCACCTATTGAATTTGCTTTTCATTATTCCTGTGAACAGAGCATTTCTTAAATGGGTACATCTTCGAGACCACGCTTTTGTTTGATTTCAATCATTATCTTTCCAGTACAAATTGGTAGTCCAAGAAGGCTTTGACTAAGAAATGGTACCTTCCTCTGCCAAATTATGAATGTGAATCACCCATTGAATCCCAATTAAACATCAACTTAAAAGGAGTCAACCCTGTTTATGTTGCACGTTCTTATTCAATGCAATCCTCCATCATCTTAACACGCATTTTTAGTTAGGTAGTCTTTGTTTGCTTACTGTTTTGATCATGCATTAGTGTTAGTTCATATATAATGAATAGATATGAATTGCAATCTGGAGTTAGAGGGTTTTAGTGCCATTACGATCCTCAAGAGCTACTGACAGCTTATATCACTCTTTATTCTTCTTGAAGTGGCTAGAAACTTTGATTACGATTAGGGATATAACCTTTAAGAATTTATTCAATTATTTATATATGTTTTTATTTTTTCATTGATGGAATTTATTCTTTTTTATCTTAATTAGATTTATAATAAGCCATCATAAATTCAATCTTAGGGATTGCATTAAAAAGTATGATTTGTATATTAGGAGAATAAACACTTCAATGTTAGAGAATGATGGTATCCTAAACTTTAGTGATAACCATATAGATTAACTATACTTAACAAGTTTGATTAAGTTAACTTATGTATTGACATATGATAATTACTTAGTACTTGACATAAGCCATTACTACATTAGGTTAACTAGTATTTCAACCTAGATATTCACTTATGTATACAAATTAGAAATTCATATAAGTATGCCCCAAATTCCTAGCAATTGTTTTATTCATTTCTGTCATTAGATATTTGTTTTGTTTATATCAACACTACAAGAAAATCGTCATATAGCGACAGAAATATACCGACGGACCATATAGCGTCTGTTCATTGCGACGGAAACACTAATCCGTCGATTAAAGGAAGATGATTTCCGATGGTCCAGAAATTCGTTGCCAAAGTTGGAGGGAAATTTTTGCAGGGCCTTTTAGCGACGGAAATATGCTAATGGAAAGCATTCCGTCTGGAAATAGGGACGAAACAGTTGTACTTTCATGAGTTCGAGGTACAATAATTATTTCTGTTATTTATTATATATATATATATAGTGTCATGATTAATATATGTATAGTTTGACATTAATTAACATATATTTTTTTGTTCTTTAATCAGAAAGCATTTTTCTGGGATGCTACTTTGGATGGGAGCATAGACAAATTCTGGGAGAGGCAGACTCGTACACGTTATCGCGACTTCATTAACGCGATAAACAAGGCTGGTGTACGACCCCACTATATTTCGGAAGATATTTGGAGTCGTTGACTGACATATTGGGCATCACCTGCAGCAATGTCCATCTTAGGACGTAACTCGGCCAACAGACATGGAGGCCCAGGTCTATAGAGTCTTCCCATACATACGGGAGGCTCAATAACTCACCAAGAGCATGCAGACAGACTTGTAAGTATCTACACTTTACACTAATTTTGTCAATAGTTAGCTTCGATGTATTATGGATAATGATATTGGTTTACCTATCTGGTGCCACTTATGGCAGTGTTGACTTATTTTCATCGTCCAACTAGAGGCGAATATATTTCAACTTTACGATCCTCTGCTGAGGTTTAGACGATTTCTAGTTCACATCTAACGACTTAGTCTTTCTCATGTAGGAGAAGTCATTGGGCACGAAGCCTACCCCCTTCAGTTATTTCTGCAGACTCACACGAAGAAGCATGACGGTGTAACCTTTATCAACAACCGCTGTCGAGAGCTGAATGTATGTCCAGTTATTGCTTTTTTTTTAATTTTTAAACACTGCTCCTGTCCTTCGTCTTAATGTTAACTTCACATACCTTATAGGACCAATTACAACAAACCCTTGAGCTGCAGTCGCAGGAGGAACAACCTGTAGACGTGTCTTAGACGTATTTTGAGGCCATGGGTGGTAGGGATCGTCGTGGCAGGATATTTGGTCTCGGTTCGTATGGGAACACATGTTATTCCCAATCTTCCATGTCCAATACAGCAGCGTCCACTAGGCCATCGAACAACAATGAAGTCATCGAGCTCCGGGCTACAGTACAAACATTAATGGACAAGATTGCTCATTTGAAAGAGGGGCAGACAGAGCGGGAGGAACAACGGATGAGGGAACAGACAGAGCACGAGGAACAACGGATGAGGGAGCAGGAGCAACGAATCAGGGAGCAGATGGAGCTAAAAATGAGAGAGCAGATGGCGAAGATGAGAGAAGAGATTATGCAGATGGCTCGATTGCAACCACCGTCCGAACAATCGAAGGAAGTTCTCGAAAGGACCACCAATGATCACCACACTTTAGATTTTCGAACTCATGATTTTAAGGTACAATCATAACAATTTATGTTTACTTTGATGTGTTTGTATACATTTGTATTCCAATTGACATTATTAAAACCTTTGATGTCTTGGTTGATGTGTAGAACCAATTGTATACAATTGACATTATTCAAAACTTTGATGTCTTGGTTGATGTGTGGATGTCCAATTATATATACCCAACGGGTTACACTTTTTTTTTCACCGACGGAATAAACAATTCCGTCGGTAAATATTCACCGACGGAATAGACATACCACGACACATAACCTGGATTTAATTTGGCGACGCCCAAAATTCCGTCGTTAACTATATAACTTACTTGGATTATTTGCGACGGTGGTTAGTCCCCTAATTTATACCGACGGTATATTCATCGGTGATGTGTTAATTTCACCGACGTAATTTTAAAAAATTTCCGTCATGAACATAACAACAACGGATAATATTCCGTCGGTTACCGTTGACAAAATACGACGGAATATTTCCGTCGGTAAGCTATAACGACAGCCATGTTTGCGACGGTTTCTTCTTTCATCGCGCTCCGTCGGCAAATATAATTTCCGATGGAACTAACCATTTCTCCGACGTAATATTCCGTCGGAGAAAGCCAGTTTTCTTGTAGTGCAAGTCATAAGTTTAGTAATCTTAAATCAACTCTCTGATTTTATTTGATTTAACTAAGATTAATCAAATAAATAAATAGGTCTCTAAGATACTCTAAAATCACTCTAATTTTTTTAGCTATCTACAATTAACTATATGCACTTATAAATAAAAAATATATCACTTTCCTCATTAATCTGACCATTCTCATGTACAACTTGATTTGTTTAGCATCCCTACTAGAAAGAAAAACTTTTTTAACTTCAATAAATGCTTTGTTAATGCACTTGATTATTAAAAAGCAGTAAGGAGGGATTGTAAACATTGATGTAAGAGGTTTTGAAGTTTTGAAATGTATGAGGATACTAAAATCTGTTAAAAAGAAACTCAATACTTTGGACAATAGCAAATTATCCATTAATTTGTGTGATTAACCTATTTTATGATATCTAGTCTTTACTGTAATCTTTGACTTCTCTTACATACACGATTTATGCTACTTCATGACTTGCTAAATGAGGATGGGATAAAGAGCTTGTTCCAGGAGGTTCATGAGTTGTATATAAAGGTAATTGTTTAACCACTAACCATCTTTAAGAACAGTTGCTTTTCTCCTAATTTAAGTTGACAATAATGGGTTTGTAATATGCAGATTCTTCTCATTCCCATGTATTTGCCTGGTTCTCGCATTACATGTTCACCTTTTTACATAAAAGCCCGTGCCCTTGCAAGGAAATTTTTATAGAGGCCTGTGGAAATGGAAGTGCCCCAGCTCAGCACAGATGATAGTTTAAGATTGGTTTGCTGTTAGTATTAATGATGGTCAGCTGGGACAAGGTACCTGTACAGGTTTCAACCAAGTCAATAAATAGAAATCACTCTCAACTCTTGTAATGGACATTTTGTATTAAGTTTGGATAGATAATTTGCTAATCTCTTGTCCATTTAATGCTTAAATTGCACTAATTAAGGATTATTTGTTTTAATTTTAAGTACACATTAGATTGTTATTTTTAAAAGATTCACGCAAGAAAAACATTGAACTTGGATAGATGAAGACACGTTGGGCTGGTGAAGGAGGACATCCACTCAAACGTTGGCAGCTAATAGTGGAAGGAAGCAACGTGACAAACCTGTTGAAAACAAATTGCAAGCTGCTGGAATGAAAGTTTTGGAGACCTTGACTGTTGGACAATCACTCACGCTATAACTCACCACTCAACATACACTTTCCATAAAAACGTTGGCAGCTAGTGGATAGCAACGAAGCATTTGCTGGCAAAAGCAATAAAGGAAGCTGCTTGGGAAGAAAACATTGAAGCATGGGCTGGAGAACAAAACGAGGGAGAAAAGCCAACGTAAAGGATTGGTTACAGACCATCCATACTTCAGCATGGAACAAGTAGCGTGGAGACACAAAACAGGCTGGAGATGGGAAAAAGTTGAAGCATCCACGTTGAAGCAGCAGTTGGTGGCTTGAAAATAAGAAACCAGCTGGAGACGCATCTGCCAAAATAAATAAAAGAGCTGAAGTTACATGTGAGTGAGAGGAGAGTCTTGCGTAAGTGGAGTGTTGGCAGCAGGACAAGGAGGAGAACTTTACTCCTTCAACCACAAACACGTCAACAGATGAAGAAGAAAAGGGGTGGAGCCAACGCATCATCACTGTACATTCTACTCCAAACACAACGAGACAGCTGAAGCATGGAATGATTAAATCTCCACTCACTCACGTTGAAGGCAGCAGGTGGTGTTAGCTAGAAACAAAACACATGTTGAAGCATGAGCTGTTGACACCTATCTGCTGTGTAGAGAAGAACGTGAGCAGCTAAGAAGACTCCCCACTTAAACAGCTGATGGGGAGACCTTCCATCAACTAACGTGAGGACATGAGTGCGTGGTAGTTGAGTAAGTTGTGTGTGTGAAAAGGATTGGAGGGGTGCTGGGTAAAAGAAAATCGTTAGCTGTTGGAGAAGAAAGAAGGAAGCAACCAATCCCTCATTAACGTTAGATACCACTCAAGACTCTCCATCCATTGAGGTTGATGAATCAGCTGGCTTGGAGAGTGGAACGTTTGAGGCTGAAGAAACAAGTGAGCAGCTGGGGAGAGGAATAACGTTGTAAGAAGCTGCTGGCTTTGGAGACTCACGCAAGGCAGCACTGAAGAAAAGATCGTGAGCTGCTGTGGAGGTGAACAAGTGAAGCAGCTGGTTGGTGTGGCAACGTGGAAGCAGCTGCGTGGACACACAAACGTTGAAGCAAGCTGGTGGTTTGAGAAGACGTTGGCAGCTTGTGGAGACACCAAAGCAGGAGGTGGCGTTAAAAGAGCTGGGCTGAAGTAGACGCAAGGCAGCTGGAGGCTTGGAAACGTGAGGTCTGCTGTTGGATTTTAAAAGATAAACATGAAGAGAAGGAGAACCAACCGGAGAGGGGGACGTGCATGAATTAAATGAGAGACAAAACTTATTTGTCTTGTCAATGAACAGTGATAAAAGATGTACATTGCGTGAAATGAAGGCTTGATGCAAGCTGTTGGAGGCCAAGGAGATTAACGCAGCTGTAGTGAATGAGACAAGAAGCAACGTGGAAGCAGTTGATGGTTTGATGAATAACGTGTTCTGCTAGGAGATAAAAGCAACGTGGAGAGCTGGAGAAAATATAGCCACAAGAACTAAAAAGGAGTGTTTTAATTTGTTTTATTTTTTTAAATTTTATATTTATTTTAATTGTGTGGATTTAATTAATGTAAACATATATTATGACCATGATTTATGTTTCATTGATAAATATGTGTGAGTAATTTTTTTTCTTTTCGGTTAAGGTTAAGATTGAAATTGGATTAGGATAATTTATGTGGTCTTGATTTTTGCTTGATTAAATTCATATCTAGTCCTAATTTAGCCTGATCACCTAGATTAAGATCTTAGATGATTAAATACCACAACCAATGGGATTTAATTTGTCAAAAAATTAATTAAGCGACATACTTGGCCTAAAGTGTGTAAATCCTTAGGATCTTGTGTGAGGATACCTGAATTAACTAACTTAATTTTAGCTTCAGATTTAACGCCTTTTAGTCAAGATTATCTATGGACCAAATGGTGACTCATTTAAAAGAAAAGGGAACATCCATGAACATTGGGTTCGACTTGCTTAAGTGAAGTATTTCCTAAATCAATCCACCGTTATAATTTTTAGTGCCTAATCCAATTGAAGTCTAATACCTTAACCGATTTTTGTCATTTGATTAAATCTAGTCGTTTTAACTTTATACCTTGCATTTTTCATATTTTCTTAATTTGCTTACTTTATTTTATTTTAATTTCAAATCAATCAATCTTAGATCGTCTGAGTAATTTTTAATCATTTAATTTAATTGTCTTACGTGTTGGAATTTTTTTCCCTTGGGTATGATATCCGGTTCTCACTGTTTTATATTACTTGTCGACGAGGTGCACTTGCCTCTAATTGGTTTAGATAAAATTTAATTGTTTTGTTTAGACCGCAACAAGTTTTGGCGCCGTTGCTGGGAAGAAAAATTTCTGATTTTGAGTCATTAAATTAGACGGTGTTAATTGTCTCAGATTTAATTTTGCTTTGTTGTTTATTTGTGTATTTTAGTTGTTTGTTTGATTGCTTTATTTCGGGTGTTTTATTTTTCATCCTTAGGTTTGTTATTATTTTTTTATTTGTTCCATTTTGTTTATGCTCACTCGTGGTCAAAAGCCCGAGAATTTGCTATTAGATACTGAAATTGAAAAAACTGCTCACAGGTTGCGTAAGGAAACCGGATTGGCTCGGAGTAGTACTTCAGCATAAAGGACTAGAGAAGAGCAGTTTTCAGAGATGGAACAACACGAGGAGAGGTTGATGCCACATACTGAAGAGAGAAGGGAGTTGACTATGATGGATTTGACAATGTGGCACAACAATAGACCCATGCCTCCCATTATAAGGCCGACGATCACAGCTGCGAGTTTTGAGATTCCTCACAGCATTACATCCATGGTGAGAGCATCTCAATTTGGAGGATCCAAATACCCATTTGGAGACATTTTTGGATATTTGTGATTTATTCAAGCAAAATGGAGTATCGGAAGACGCAGTGAGATTAAGGTTATTTCCATTTTCTCTAAGAGATAAGGCTAGAGCATGATTGGCTAGTTTGCAGTCGGGATCGATTACTACATGGGATGAGATGATGACGTTATTTTTGGCAAAATTTTTCCCTCCTGCCAAGGTTGCAAAGATGAAAAATGAGATCACTTCCTTCACTCAGTATGAAAATGAAAGTTTATATGAAGCATGGGAGCGATTTCGGGATATGTTGACGCAGTGTCCTAGTCATGGGTTCTCTACATGGCAAAGAAGTCAATACTTTTATACGGTGAATGAACCCATCGACCGTGAGTACTATAGGCGCTGCGCAGGAGGTAGTTTAATGAGGAAAACGCCGGATCGCCTACTGGGTTGATTGATGAGATGGCTACTAGCGCTTTCAATATCATTCGAGAAGGCATCCCAAGCGACCTACGAGGAGCTCGTGTAGTCGACAATCAATGGCTTTATCTGCTTTCGGATGGATGTTCTGACGAAAAAATTGGATAATTTGATGCACAGTGTGAGAGGAGGAGCTAGCTCTTCATTAAGGAGTTGTGCTATTTGTGAGCATTGTGGTGGAGATTCCCATGCATCTTCTGAATGTCAAGTTGGGAATCCTTTTGCTCAAGAGACTGAAGAGGCCCATTATGTGGGCAATTATAACAAACAGCGATTGGACCCATATTCTAATACCTACAACCCAGGACGGAGAAATCATCCAAATTTCTCTTGGCGGAATGATTAGGTAGCATAACCACAATCATCCAATGTTCAGAGACAACCACCTGCACCCCCAGGTTTCAAGGCTCCTACTCCTGCACCACCAGAGAAATCTAATCTCGAAGACCTACTGTCGAAGTACATTTCCACTACCGAGGTCAGGATGCAGAACCAAGAATCTTCTATCAGACATTTGGAGAATCAGATGAGCCAGATTGCAAGTTTGTTGAAGGAAAGACCTTCGGGTTCATTGCCTAGCACTACTGAGGCCAACCCGAGAGAACATGCAAAGGCAATTTTATTGAGAAGTGGCAGACAACTTGAAGAAGTTAAGGAGAAACAGAAGGATAAAAAAATGGAAAAGAGTGAAGAAGATGAGAGTCGGGAAAGTGGCAAGGAGGCCACAGACGCACCAGCTGAAAAGGAGGACCATCCACGGTTATTTGTTGATCCCATTACACATCCGGTAAGACCTCGGATTCCTTATCCTCAAAGATTGAAAGGTACGCAATTAGATAAGCAATTTGGTCGTTTTCTTAAGATATTTAAAAAGTTGCATATAAACATTCCTTTTGTTGAGGCCATAGCGCAGATGCCTTCTTATACGAAGTTTTTAAAAAAAATTTTGTCTAACAAGAGGAGGCTTGAGGAGTATGCCACGGTGAAGCTGAATGAGGAGTGTTCGGCCATATTGTCAAGAAAGCTGCCACCGAAGCTTAAGGATCCAGGGAGTTTTACTATTCCTTGTGTTATTGGTGATTTAAATATAGATAAAGCTTTAATGGATTTGGGTGAGAGTATTAATTTAATGCCTCTTTCTATTTTCAGGAAATTAGGATTGGCGGAGCCTAAACCCACAACTATTTCGCTTCAGCTGGCAGATAGGTCAATCACCTATCCGAGGGGAATCATTGAGGATGTATTGGTCAAGGTCGAGAAGTTCATCTTCCCGGTGGATTTTTTAGTCCTTGATATGGAGGAAGATATAGACATCCCCATCATTCTTGGGAGACCTTTCATGGCTAATTGCACGGACCATCATCGATGTATGCGTGGAAAGCTCATCTTGAGACTTCAAGATGAGGAACTAGTGTTCGATGTATTCAATGCTATGAAGCATCCTTCTACTCTTGACTCTTGCCATTTTATTGATATTTATTCTTCTGATACTGATGATTCTTCTATTGTTTGTGCAGATTTGTTGGAAGAGGAAGCGCAAGGAACAATCGAAGAATTAGGGGCAGAATTGCAAGAAGAGTTGGAGGAAATTGCAGATGAGTTGGAGCAGGCATATTGGACACATTATAGAGTATACGAGCCTCTACAACGTCCAGCCAAGCTATTTCCGAAGCCTTCAATTGAAGAGCCTCCTTCTCTTGAACTTAAATCTCTTCCAAGTCATTTGAAATATGTTTATCTTAACCCACCTGAGCACTTACCAGTTATCATTTCTTCTTCTTTGTCAGGTACTATGAAGGAGCAGTTATTGAGGGTATTGCGGGACCACAAAAAGGCAATTGGGTGGTCAATTACAGATATCAAAGGTATAAGCCCTTCTTTTTGCACACACCACATTTTCATGGAGGATGGAAGCAAGGCAATAGTGCAGCCCCTGAGGAGACTTAACCCACACATGAAGGAGGTGGTGAAAGATGAGGTAGTTAAGCTTCTAGATGCAGGTATTATCTATCCCATTTCTGATTCTGGTTGGGTTAGCCCTGTGCATGTGGTGCCAAAGAAAGGAGGCACCACTGTGGTTGAAAATGAAAAAATGAATTAATAGCCACCGTGAAGGTAATCGGGTGGAGAATGTGCATAGATTATAGGAAGTTGAATGATGCCACTAGGAAAGATCATTTTCCTTTACCTTTCATTGATCAGATGATTGAGAAATTAGCTGGACATGACTTTTATTGTGCCTTAGATGGATATAGTGGATATTTGCAGATTCCTGTAGCCCTAGAAGATCAGGACAAAACAACTTTTACATGTCCCTATGGTACATTTGCCTATAGACGCATGCCTTTTGGGTTATGCAATGCTCTACATTTCAAAGATGCATGATGGCTATTTTTTCTGATATGCTTGAATCTTGCATTGAAATTTTTATGGATGACTTCTCTGTGTTTGGTACTTCATTTGATGCATGCTTGGATAACTTGGAGAAAGTCTTAATTAGGTATGAAGAGACCCATTTAGTTCTTAATTGGGAAAAATGTCATTTCATGGTACAGGAGTGCATTGTTTTAGGTCACAAGATTTCTAGCAAGGGTATAGAGGTAGACCCAGCAAAAATTGATGTCATTAAGAAACTTCCACCACCAAACAATGTTCGATCCATTAGAAGTTTCTTGGGCCATGCTGGTTTTTACCGTAGGTTCATTAAGGATTTTTCCAAAATTGCTAAACCTTTAACTGAATTGCTTGAAAAAGATGCTGTGTTTAATTTTGACGATAAATGTTTGACATCTTTTCAATCGTTAAAGGATATGCTTGTATCGCACCTATTCTTATATCTCCCGATTGGTCTCTTCCTTTTGAATTAATGTGTGATGCAAGTGATTATCAAGGTGCCTTTTTTTAGGCCAAAGACGAGGTAAGATCTTTCATCCCATTTTTTATGCAAGTAGGACACTAAATAGTGCACAACGTCATTACACCACCACAGAAAAAGAGATGTTGGCGGTTGTGTTTGCTTTTGATAATTTTCGCTCATACTTGGTTTTGTCTAAAGTAATTGTGTATACTGACCATGCAGCTTTGAAATACTTGATGACAAAACCCGACGCTAAACCAAGACTAATTCGTTGGGTGTTACTTTTGCAGGAATTTGACATTGAGCTGAGGGATAAGAAGGGGACTGAGAATTTTATAGCTGATCACCTATCAAGGTTAGATGAAGCTGTCATGGAGAGTGCAACAAAGAAGGACATTCAGGAGACTTTTCCTGATGAGCATCTGATGGTTATGACGGTCATTCCATGGTTTGCAGATTATGTGAACTACCTTTCTGGTAATATCTATCCCCCTGATCTTTCTTATGCTAAAAAGAAAAAAAATTTGTCTGAGGTAAGGTACTATCTTTGGGATGACCCTTTGCTTTACAAGATTTGTGTGGATGGTATTGTTAGGCGTTGCATTCCTGAAGAGGAAATGTCCTTTGTGTTACATCATTGTCATGCTCGAGAGGCTGGGTGACATTATGGTGCATCTAGGACAGCTCATAAAGTTTTGGAGTGTGGTTTCTATTGGCCCACTTTATTTAAGGATGCATTTACATTTATCAAATCTTGTGATAGGTGTCAAAGGGTCGGAAACATTAGTCGCAGACATGACATGCCATTGTCTAACATTCTTGTTTGTGAAGTTTTTGATGTTTGGGGAATAGACTTCATGGGACCGTTCCCTAAGTCTTTCTCTAATCAATATATATTGGTTGCGGTTGATTATGTTAGCAAATGGGTGGAAGCAGAGGCATTGCCCACAAATGAGTCTAGACGTGTTGTTAAGTTTTTGAAGAAGAATATTTTCACACGTTTTGGCACACCTAGGGCTATCATTAGTGATGGGGGGTCGCATTTTTGTAATAAACTTTTTGATTCGTTGTTAGCTAATTATGGGGTAATCCATAAGGTTGCTACTCCATACCACCCCCAAACTAGTGGACAAGTTGAAGTCTCAAACAGGGAATTAAAGAAAATAATAGAAAAAACTGTTAATGCTTCTAGGCGGGACTGGTCTTTAAAGCTTGATGATGCACTTTGGGCATATAGGACCGCATTTAAGACACCCATAAGCATGTCACCATTCAAGATAGTATATGGGAAGTCCTGTCATCTTCCTGTTGAATTAGAGTATCGTGCATACTGGGCTACCAAATTTCTTAACTTTGATATGTCTGCTGCAGGTGCTAAGAGACTTATGCAACTTCATGAGCTTGAAGAATTTCGTTTGGATGCTTATAATAATTCGAAGTTGTATAAGGAACGTGTGAAGAAGTGGCATGACAAGAAGATTCTCCACCGAGACTTTAAGGTAGGCGACCAGGTATTGATCTATAACTCCCGTCTTCGTCTTTTTCCAGGGAAACTTAAATCGAGGTGGTATGGTCCATTCACGGTGATCCAAGTCCTTCCATTTGGGGTCCTTGAGGTAAAACGAGAAAATGAAAATTCATTCAAGGTAAATAGACAACGGGCTAAATTGTATATGCCCAAGTTTGTGGGTAACTCTGAGGAGCGATTGTCTCTTCATGACACTTCGCCTCCTTGATCGCGGTGCATGTTTTCCAGTAGGACTGTAGTTTTCTTTCTTTTCTTTTCTCGTTGTTTCCTTTGTGTTTCTTTTAATGCATTTCTTTGAGTTGCTTTGAGTTTTTTTTAAGGTTTGCGTGGTTGGTGACAAAGAGTTATTGGCTGATTTTTCTTCAGGGAAGTTTCTTCTTTCTCTTTCCCCACTCTGTGTTTGATTGTTGACTACATGAAAAGTAGGGACCATGTTCCTATTAATTGTGGGAGGGATTGAGATTATGTGCATGCTGATGTTGATGATATTGATGTTGATGTGGAGAGATACACACTTGAATGGTTACGACTCTTCTGGTAGCTAACTTGGGTTCTATTTGTGTTGAATTTGAACATATGATTCTATCAAAATAGTTGGATGGAAAATTGAGTTGTTTGTATGAACTTGGATTCGGCAACTTGAGAGGATAGTGAACCATGTAGATTAATTAAAGTAGTCAATTGCATAAACTTAGTCAATAACTGATGCTGCGTGATGAGGCAATGTATGAAATTTTAATGGATTTTCATTTAAACATTTGTGAAGTTTTGAGCCATATGACTGCATCTCATAGTCATTTATTTTCTTTGTCATGTGTGATGCTTCCCTATATAGATTACCTTCAGAACTTGCTCTGAACCTGTTTGATACTGCTAGTTACATGCTTTATGGACATGATAAAGGCCTTCTTTCTTTTAAACCTTTAGCTTAAATGACCCACCAAATCAATTTTCCTTTGTTATCCCCTTTGAGCCTTTGACCTTGTTGTTTTTGTATTAATCGCATTGCATTAAACTTGAAAACTTTTAGCCTTACCCTTTCACAAGTTGAATAAAGTACTAAGTATTTGATTCCTTGATTTAGGGACTTTTGTTTTATACGCTGAACCGAGATGTTTTAGAGTCACATCTACTCAATTGTTGTTGATTTTTGTTATGCTATCTTCTTATATATTTATTTTTTAAAAAAATTCAAAAAAAAAGAGAAAAAGAAAAAAAAATCAAAAAAAAAAATCAAACCCGTAGCGTTTGATAGTGACGAGTAGTTGTAGTCTCGTATTTCTGTATGTAAATTTCAAAAGTTCTTTTTAATTGTCCCACGTCACTTAGTACTTTGTGAATGCTTGTGAGCAGCCTTTGTTCTTTTTACCTTACCTTAACCTAAACCCCATTACAACCCTGAATAAAAGTCCTTTTGATCCATGATGGCATGTGCTCTATGTAGTAAAAATAAAAAATAAAAAATGGGTGAATTTGCAAGCCTATGGTAGCGTAATATCATAGAGGAAGTTTTGAGCGAAACACAATCCTTATACACTTAAGCGACATGAGTGAATATCGTGAGGAAAATTTATTTTAATTTTGTGATTGCTTTTGATCAAAGATATCTACCATTGATTTTGTTTATGTGCCTTGATGAAAATATTATGATACATGAAGTAGCTTGATACTTAAGTTTGCCAAATTTTTAAGAAATTGCAAGCACTTGATTTTCGTTGAAAATAAAATGACAGAATACGTTTGTTGTGACCTAAGTACGTTGCTTGAGGACAAGCAACAATTCAAGTGTGGAGGTGTTGTTAATGGACATTTTGTATTAAGTTTGGATAGATAATTTGCTAATCTCTTGTCCATTTAATGCTTAAATTGCACTAATTAAGGATTATTTGTTTTAATTTTAAGTACACATTAGATTGTTATTTTTAAAAGATTCACGCAAGAAAAACGTTGAACTTGGACAGATGAAGACACGTTGGGCCGGTGAAGGAGGACATCCACTCAAACGTTGGCAGCTAATAGTGGAAGGAAGCAATGTGACAAAGCTATTGAAAACAAATTGCAAGCTGCTGGAATGAAAGTTTTGGAGACCTTGGCTGTTGGACAATCACTCACGCTATAACTCACCACTCAACATACACTTTCCATAAAAGCGTTGGCGGTAGTGGATAGCAACGAAGCATTTGGTGGCAAAAGCAATAAAGGAAGCTGCTTGGGAAGAAAACATTGAAGCACGAGCTGGAGAACAAAACGAGGAGAAAAGCCAACGTAAAGGATTGGTTACGCACCATCCATACTTGACGTGGAACAAGTAGCGTGGAGACACAAAACAGCCGGAGATGGGAAAAAGTTGAAGCATCCACGTTGAAGCGGCGGTTGGTGGCTTCAAAATAAGAAACCAACTGGAGACGATCCGCCAAAATAAATAAAAGAGCTGAAGTTACATGTGAGTGAGAGGAGAGTCTTGCGTAAGTGGAGTGTGGGCAGCTGGACAAGGAGGAGAACTTTACTCCTTCAACCACAAACACGTCAATGATGAAGAAGAAAAGGGTGGAGCCAACGCATCATCATCAGTACATTCTACTCCAAACACAACGAGACAATTGAAGCATGGAATGATTAAATCTCCACTCACTCACGTTGAAGGCGGCGGTGGTGTTAGCTAGAAACAAAACACATGTTGAAGCATGAAATGTTGACACCTATCTGCTGTAGAGAAGAACGTGAGCGGTAAGAAGACTCCCACTTAAACGGTGATGGGAGACCTTCCATCAACTAACGTGAGGACATGAGTTCTTGCGAGTTGAGTAAGTTGTGTGTGAAAAGGATTGGAGGGTCTTGGGTAAAAGAAAATCGTTAGCTATTGGAGAAGAAAGAAGGAAGCAACCAATCCCTCATTAACGTTAGATACCACTCAAGACTCTCCATCCATTGAGGTTGATGAATCAGTGGCTTGGAGAGTGGAACGTTTGAGGCTAAAGAAACAAGTGAGCAGGTGGGGAGAGGAATAACATTGTGAAAGCTGCTGGCTTTGGAGACTCACGCAAGGCAAGATCAAGAAAAGATCGTGAGTCTTTGTGGAGGTGAACAAGTGAAGCGGTGGTTGGTGTGGCAACGTGGAAGCATTGCGTGGACACACAAACGTTGAAGCAAGCTGGTGGTTTGAGAAGACGTTGGCGACTTTGGAGACACCAAAGCGGAGGTGGCGTTAAAAGAGTTTGAAATGAAGTAGACGCAAGCAACTGGAGGCTTGGAAACGTGAGGTCTCTCGTTGGATTTTAAAAGATAAACATAAAGAGAAGGAGAACCAGGTGGAGAGGGGACGTGCATGAATTAAATGAGAGACAAACTTATTTGTCTTGTCAATGAACAATGATAAAAGATGTACACTGCGTGAAATGAAGGTTTGATGCAAGTATTTGGAGGCCAAGGAGATTAACGCAATTGTAGTGAATGAGACAAGAAGCAACGTGGAAGCAGTTGATGGTTTGATGAATAACGTGTTTTGCTAGGAGATAAAAGCAACGTGGAGAGCTGGAGAAAATATAGCCACAAGAACTAAAAAGGGGGTGTTTTAATTTGTTTTATTTTTTTTAAATTCTATATTTATTTTAATTGTGTGGATTTAATTAATGTAAACATATATTATGACCATGATTTATGTTTCATTGATAAATATGTGTGAGTAATATTTTTCTTTTCGGTTAAGGTTAAGATTGAAATTGGATTAGGATAATTTATGTGGTCTTGATTTTTGCTTGATTAAATTCATATCTAGTCCTAATTTAGCCTGATCACCTAAATTAAGATCTTAGATGATTAAATACCACAACCAATGGGATTTAATTTGTCGGAAAATTAATTAAGCGACATACTTTAGCCTAAAGTGTAGACCAGCCTTAGGATCTTGTGTGAGGATACCTAGAATTAACAAACTTAATTTTAAGCTTCTTGTATTTAACGCTTTTAGTCCGAATTATCTATGGACCAAGTGGTGACTCGGATTTAAAAGAAAAGGGAACATCCATGAACATTGAGTTCGACTTGCTTAAGTGAAGTATTTCCTAAATCAATTCACTATTATAATTTTTAGTGCCTAATCCAATTGAAGTCTAATACCTTAACCGATTTTTGTCATTTGATTAAATCTAGTCATTTTAAATTCATACCTTGCATTTTTCATATTTTCTTAATTTGCTTACTTTATTTTATTTTAATTTCAAATCAATCAATCTTAGATCGTCTGAGTAATTTTTAATCTTTTAATTTAATTGTCTTATGTGTTGGAATTTTTTTCCCTTGGGTACGATATCCGGTTCTCACTGTTTTATATTACTTATCGACGGGGTGCACTTGCCTCTAATTGGTTTAGATAAAATTTAATTGTTTTGTTTAGACCGCAACAACTCTCAAGCATTTAAGTTCCACCATCAATCAGCATGGAATGGACTCTTACTTTTTCTTGTCAATGTTGGAATATCACTTCTCTTAGCCTTCTCCACAATTACCTAAAAGCCAAGAACTACAAAAATATACAATTATAAGACTATCATATTTAAAAAACTATAAAGAATTCTTATACAATTATAATTCATTCTTTAATTAAAATATAGTAATTAAATAAATAATTAAAATATAATTCATTCATTAAATAAAATATAGTAATTAATTAATAAATCAATTAAAATATAATTAATTACTATAATTAGTTAAAATATAACTAATTCATTAATTAAAATACCATAATTAATTAATTAATTAAAATATTATTATTTATTAAAGCATAAATAATTAAAGTTTAGTTATTCATTAACTAAAATATTGTAATTAATTATTTAATTAAAATATAATAAATTAAATTAATTAAACTAAATTCCTCATAATTATAAGCTATAAGATGAATTATGAAAACAATATCTTAAAGGGTCGAAATCCAAAATTATAGTAATTTTACCATTGTTCAATTTTAAAATCATCTTGATCGATTTTTCAAATTTGGTACCATAATTTATAATTTATATCAATTTAAGTAAATTTGATTTATATACCATAAATGACTAACAACATATTTTACATGTCTGTTATTATAAATTAGATATTTTATTAATTTAAAAACGGACTAATTAATTAGTAAACTGCTCGATAATTTAATAATAAGAGTTATTATAATATATAGCGATTACAATGAATTCTATAACTATTGTGATTTCTAATAAATTAAGCATAATAGTATATATATATATATATATATATATATATATATATATATATATATATATATATATATATATATATATATATATATATTGAAATATGTAATAATCTATAGTTTATGTGCATTGATTGAGTTATTTAATAAATAATGTACAAGTTTGGTTGAACTGTAATGGAGAGAAGCTAAGCCCTCAATTTATTAAGTAGTTCCAACCTTACCCTACTAAACATGCAAGCCTTCTTGAGAATTGGACCGTTTTAATAATATTCTTTAACAAGATATGCTCATTCTGTAACTTATCAAAATAAGTTAGAGCAAGTTGAAGCAATTTCCAAGAGAAATTGACATGTCGGTTTGATATCGTAATTTTACCATAGTTTAATTTTAAAATCATACTAATCGATTTTTCAAATTTGGTACCATAACTTATAATTTATATCAATTTTAAAATCAAATATATTTAATATTGATTCTTGAAATTAATATTAAGTTGTAATATAAATTTATTACTACTATTTAATTAATAATGTCATTACAAATATTTAGAATATATTTAAATTTATTTATTTTTAATGATTACTTGCAAGTTATTTTGAAATTATATATGGGTTATTATTATTAATATTATACATTGGTCATTATTATTATTATTATTATTATTATTATTATTATTATTATTACTATTATTATTATTACTATTATTATTATTATTATTATTATTATTATTATTATTATTATTATTATTGTTGTTGTTGTTGTTGTTGTTGTTGTTGTTGTTGTTGTTGTTGTTGTTATTAAACAGAAAAGATTGTGATAGGGTTGAATAATTAAAATCTATCTAAAACGACTTTTATTTTAGATAATATTATTTTTTAGTCGAGGGTAAATGTGTCATATGAAATAATTGAATTCAATTCTAATCTTATTATATTTGTTCTAAACAGTGTAATTGAATTCCATTATAATATTACTGGATTTGTTCCAAACAATTTAATTGAATTCAATTCATTCATGACTGGATTTGTTCCAAACAGTATAATTGAATTCAATTCATTCATGATTGAATTTGTTCCAAACAGTGTAAATTGAATTCAATCCCAACTTCATTAATGTAATTGAATTCAATTCGTTAATGGTCCTATTTTGCCTTAAATGACTATATTTAAAAAACAATGGTCCTTAAATTGCTATATTTAAAAAGAAGTAGTCCTTAAATTACAAAAAAAAGGCAGAATGGTCCTATTTTTCCATTTGCCAATAGTTATGGGACAAAATTTGCAATAAAGAGAATAAAAAAGACACCATATCTATTAATTTATTAGTATTTAATATTATAAAACTCATAATTGAAATACACTTTAGTTTTAATGAATAAAATATGACATTATTATTAAATTTGGCCCTATAACTATTGACAAATGGCAAAATAGGACCATCCTTTTTTTGTGGAAATTTAAGGACCATTATTTTTTAAATATAGCAATTTAAGGACAAATTGTTGGCGTGACTAATTATCGATTTATATACAGTGAATAGTACAGTCCACCTTTGTTATACCTCGACGATTGTTGATGTGACGCCAAGTCTCTAAGTGGAAGAAAGTAATATCTCACTTGTTGAATTTTATTACTAAAAAAGGTTATAATTTAATAGTAATCGATGTAATATTCACCTAGTGGATCCTAATAGTGAACGTCAAAAAGTCAGAGAACTAAATTAAATCGGTTAATTTTTATTTACCAGTCTTTTTTAATTAAACTTCAGTTACTAAACATGATCTCTTTTTAATGTTGTTCGATCTTTATTATATAGCTGTTTTACAATGATTCAATATCAGTTAAATCTTTAAACCTTAAACTTTTTATCTTACTGATTTAATTTTTAGTTCAATTTTTAAAAAATTTATAAAAACCATTTCTTTCCGTATTAAAAAGTGATTTCATCCTCTTTCTCTAGTCTTGCTCTCGACAACTTGTTCTTGGAGGGTTGTTGCGTTGCTTGATAGGATTGAATGTTCTTATTGTTTTTTTTTATGTATTCACATGTGATTTCAATCCTGTTTTTATGATAAAATGCTCACTTTGTGTTGATTACTAAGTTGGATTTATTGATATATTTTCGGATCAAAAGAAAAAATTTTCTAAAGCAAATTGAAGCACATTTGCTTATTTTAATTAAAGGCACAATTGCTTATTTATTCTTAATTTTGGATTTGAGTATATATACTTATTATTATAAATCGATTAATTGTTTAATTATATTTATTAATAATTATTATATTTTATTTTATTAAATTCCTTATTATGATTAAATGTATGTATCTTTATTTCTATTATTATTATAAAATTGCTTATTATTATTAATTTTCTTCTTATTATTAAATTTATTATTATAATTGATTTAGGCGCTTTTATTGTATATTAGTTTTATTAATAAATGTATTAATATTATTAAATTTTTTGTTATTATTCATAACATTCTTTACTCGACGAGCTAAACGCCAATTCCAACCCACCATCCGAAGACGCTTGCTTAATCCAATTTATATAAATATTTAGATCATATTTATATTTATTTTATACATTCATTCATATATTTTAGTGGCATTTTAAGCTAATTTATTTATTTTCATTAAATTTACTAATTATTTTATTTTTGATTTTTCACAAAAAACAGAAATTTTGCTTCAAATTACCATCAACTCATGAAAGAAAAGAAGAAGGAAACGACGTAGCACGCTTGGGAAGAACAAACTGGGAAGAACAAAACGGCGATGGAGAGGACGACGAAGACGTTTTTGATGTCCGGGTTTTAATTGGCGCTCTATCTCACGTAGAAGGAAGACTAGCGCAACGAAGTGAAGGACGACGCAGCAGCCCACGACTTGAACGCACACGAGGATCTCATGTTGGGAGGCCGGACGCGTAAGGAGGCTTGGTACACACGGAAGGGATCGATGGCGATGCGAAGACACCTAAACTTCAAAAGGTGGGTATATCTTTCAAATTTTTCAACCTATGTCAATCAAATAAGAACATTCGAACATTTATTTAAAGTTTTTAGTTTTAGGGTAATTAAATAACAAGATAACCATCGCTAATTCCAATTTCATTCCGTCAAATCCCTAATTCCAATTTCTACCAATTTCTCATATCGATAACCATCGCTTTGGTGTTGACGCCTTTCGTGAACTCGCTCTCATTCTCCGCTTCCATCACCTTACGGTTAGTTATCTTCTGAAATCGATTGTTTGGTTAATTGATTTTATGAAGATTTAGCAGGATGAGAAGTCACTTTCACGATCTCCTGCAAGTGTATTTGAGCAATGACAAGGTGGAATTCTGTGAAAAAGTAGTTGCTTATGTGATGCAACTGTTTATTAAAATTCTTAAACTTATTAAGGTCATACACAGGAGCCCTCAAGGAGATTGTTCAAATGTTCTGTATCATACTAGTATTTAGCATCATGTGATTTGCTTATGATTCTTGGTCCTAATATAGTAACAATCATAAAAGTATTTTAAGGGTAAATATTATGCCAGTTCTTAGTTATGGGTCACTATAAATATTAATCTTTTTTATACTAATTATTCAACTACGTAACAATTTAATTCTACTTGTGGAAAGAGTTTTTGCATAATTTAAGATGATAAAACTGGAGAAATGAAATATGTAAATATTGGACACAATGCTAATTTCTTAAGTAATAATACTTTCTATCATTTGTAATAAAAGATTTGAAAAAATCGATAAATATAAATCAAGACACTTGAATAAAAAATATTCAAAATTTCTTAGTCAATCGATATTAATGTTTACAATCCGTGGCGTGTTTGTAACTATTATACATTTACAGATTCAGATGTCGCAATTTTGTCATTTTGCAACATGTAAGTTGGTTCACACAGTTTAGTCCTCGGTGATTGATCTATTGAGTTTGAGACTCTGTGTTTATGATTTGTCAGCCGTATCAAAATAATAAAGCCTGGAGAAAAGCTTTCTTGATCAATAGTTTTTATATTTTTATGCAAATGATTTATCTCAAGTTCTGCAATTTTCATTTTCTAAATTGTTAAAGAACTATGATTTGGCTTAGCTTTATTTGTATTTCTAAAGACTTTCAAGCTTCAATTATTGTGGTTGGGTGGGTATAAAAAGGCGCTCAAAATTTTTGACAGCGGTGGAATTTGACTTTTCCTATTTTACTGTAGTCAACAATCTCTGTTTAGTACAATGTGAAGAATGTAATTATGATGTCAACCATTTAATCAAATTTTTTGCCTATGTTGTGATGCAGTAATCAGTCACTAGCCTTTGAACCTAAGGCTGCTCTTATTAGTTTATTCTTGAGAACAACAAGGAATCTTTAACATTGTTTTGGATGGATGAGGTCCTGTGGCTTGATGAGGATGAATTGTAGATGCTATTACCTCCTATGAGGGATTCAACTGTTCTCTTTCCATTTTCCCATCCTCTCTTTTTAGTTCTCTTAAGGATGCTAAATGGCAACATTTATGTTAACTTTAGTAATTTGTTTTGTAGCTACGCGACTTTGGATGTGATAGAGACACTATGAGTTAGGACTCAAGCATTTAAGTTCCCTAGAAGATATTTCTTGATATCTGAAAAATTTAGGTGCTAATTTTCTTCTGTAACTTGTATAGATTGCATTTTTCATTGAACTGTGCATGTTGATGCATATATTTGAAAAAACTCAAGTGTTAGTTTACTTGTAGATGTTGTTTAGTATCTTGCAATGCCACAAAAAGATAGATGCGTATTAACTTCATTTATGTTGGATGTGCTGCCCACTGCTAAAAAAATCATGTAGGCATGATGCAAGTTCTTATTCATTTAAAGACCAGTTCTTGTTTTTAAGACTTTTGCTTAAGTGTTTAGATATTCATCACTTGCTTTCTTGATTCTAACTTTTCAAGTCATTGATTATCTTAAAGCCATGTTCTTTTCATTTTCTAACTACTTTTGTTTGTTTTTACGGGTGGGTGGGTGGGTGAGGATATGGATAAAAGAGCAAGACCTCAATTTTGAGATTTGGGCTTCAATCACTTTTCTTCTATGACTAAAGCCTGGTGTTAATTTACTCTTCCCTTTTTGTATGTTACTTTTCACATCTTTTCTGTGATTGTGAAGGGACTTTACCCTTTCTTGGAGAGGTTATACCGGAAGAACTTGTGTCTAGTCCAAGCATCTTTGTTTCGCAATTGCTTGAATGGTTGGTTCTTGAGTAGATCATTTTCTCAAAACTTTGTAAGGTCTGGATTTCATTTACCATTTCTACCTCTTTTAGCTCTTGGAGTTAAGTTAGAAAGTGTAGCTATTTCGAGTCCAAATTGATCTCTCGTTCTATTTCAAGCACGGTAGTGATATCAACTTTGGTACAATGATCCATTTTTGGATTTACTCTCATCATATTACTATTGGCTTTTTACGGGATTGCAACTAGATTTCAGTCAACCCTTTATCCAATTTAGTAATCATAATTTTAGGGAAGAAGTAGCAAGTTCCATCTTGACATTGCCTATCCTGAATTAGAGCTCCGCTAACAAACATGTTTGTCCTATTTCTTTTAAACAATCTCACATGGATTTTTCTCCTATTGAGGATAGCAATTTCTTGAACAACAACACAAGATCTTTAACCAATGATGCACATTTTGCAGGAAGAACAAATGAAGAAGTTCTCTTGTTAGACAGTGGGGTGACTAGTGCAGCATCAAATGCAAGTTCCAATTGCTGCGACATGAGTATGAACATTATAGACGAGGGAATAGTAAACGAGTCAACTGATTTTGAACAGTAAAAGAGTTGTTGTAAACCAGTTTCCTTGAGCAAAAGTTATGAATCAATAGAAGGTAGCCCTAATGTTGACAAATCAGAGGAAGATGGTGACAATGATGACATGCTTGGAGGTGTTTTTGCTTTCTCTGAGGAAGGTACAGTTTGAAAGTATTACGAAAGCACTTTTTTTAATTGTAGGAAAAGTTGATGGACTGTAATTTAAGTATTGTAGGAACTCCATTGTTCCTATGAGAACATAGTAGGTTTGGCTGCTCTTCATTCTTTTCCAATAATAAGAAGACTTGTATGGAAAGGGTGTAACATAAGTTAAGTTGAAGCATGTGGAGTACATTAGAGCAGTTTTTGGTTTGAGTTTTGGTGCATCAACTTTAGAATGGTTTATATGGAAGATGTGCAAACGTTGCATGACTTCCAAAAATTAAGTTCGAAGTTTTATTTTATTAGTAGTTATCTGTGTGATTTATCTATTTGACTCCGTCATGTCTGAAATGTTATTCTTATGTCATTTTTTTTATCATTCATTTCATTGCATGCAACATTTATCTAAATTTTTTAAGTGTATTATGCACCAAATTACAGAACTTGTTAATCTTACTAATATTTATCAGCAAGCAAGCATATTGATTTGTTTTTGTCTTGATGCGACTATTGTATGACTTATCTTTCTTGTTTTGACTTGAAGGTTGATGTATTCCAATTTTCTTCCTATGATATACTTTTTTACTTCCCCTATATTGTTTATTGTGCAGACGACATGGAAGTCTGCTTGAAGGAGGTTTAGATGCCTAATTGATAATTGTTGCCTTTCAGCAATGTGTTTGCTACTGACTATTCAATGTAGAAAGTGACAAAATTATGGCAGATCATATCACTCCCAGTGAGATGCTTGGCATCTCTTCTAACATACCGTGTACATGTTGTAAATTATATTCACAGTACATTGAACTTGTTCTTGCCCAATTTAGAAGAGCAAAAGTTAAGAATCCAGATTTTGAGCTATACGAAGATTTTTCATCCCATTACAACAAGAGCAATGATGCACCAATAGATCCTACTATCATGAGAAGACTGTCAGAAAAGTTACAATTGATGGGGATAGCTCAACTTTCTCAAGAGTCATTAGTTACGCATGAAATGGTTGCTTAAACCGGTGGGGATCCAGATGAGAATATTGAGAAGATGTATATGCTCTCAAGAAAATTAAGGATTTTGTAAAGACAGAAAACCCAACATGGAAGCTCCTGCAATAGAAAACCATCATCTAGTGACGGTGGGCAAGGCTTGATGATGGGAACCACAGAACCCCAGTCATACCAGGTTGATTTCCATTGTCCCATATCCTTAGAATGATGAATATGATCATGTATATATAATTAGAGGTATTGAAGTGTTAACACAGAACTACTTCAAATTTGTTGTTAATAACCAATTGAAATAATTTTCTCCAACTACGAATTTATTTAGTTTCTATTGCATAAATTTTAGCAACCAATTTGAATTATTTTTGCAATCAATTTTGGTTACTGGCAGGTATACGTTAGGAACCATTCAAATTATTTTTGCGACCAAATTTTGGTCGCTAACACATGCACTCTAATGACCAACAATTAATTTTTTGTTGCTAAATTGTAGTAAATATAATGCAATTTGTGACGATATTAAAACTATAGCAACAAATTATTTAGTTGCTAAAAGTAAATTTTTAGCAACAACATTATGCCGTCACAACATGGTTACTAAAAGAAATTTGATACATCATTTGTTGCAACCAGATAAAAATAATTGCAACCAATGACTTGGTTGCTATAAGATTATTTTTTACCAACAAAAATAATTTGGTCGCAGTATGAATAGTTATAGTAACCATTGACTTGGTTGCTATAAGATTATTTTTTAGCAACAAAAATAATTTGGTCGCAATATCAATAGCTATAGTAACCATTGACTTAGTTGCTATAAGATTATTTTTTAGCAACAAAAATAATTTGGTCACAGTATGCATAACTATAGCAACCATTCTAACATTACAGCGACCATGAAATTTTACATTAGCAAGTATAAATTTGGTCGCTAATAATTCTACCTTTAGTGATCAATTTTAAATGGTTGTTAATAATACATTTTTAGCGACCAACGTAATAACTCGTCATTGAGCACTTTTAGTAACAACCCTATAGTGACCACCTGTGACTAACCCGATTTTGGTCGCTATAACTTTTAACAACCATTTTCTGAATTTTAGCAACCATTAAAGGCAATCTTTGGCAGTATCGATTGACTTAAAGGGAAGAATTACAAGTATCAAAGGGGAAATACCAGAAAAGGTTGAGAGAAACAGAGAGAAATAGGGATGAGAGAGGGAACTGATAAATCATAACAGAATATTCATAACCATTCTGGTACTATCATGATCTATAAAAGCATCTCCAAGTGCGTGCGATTCTATGTGAGGACCACTATGTTATTTCTAGGCACCTGACATGTCCTTCCATGCATAATCCTGCAATTTGATTGGAGGAAGTGTGATTCTATTGCTTCTCCTTACATCTGGTTTGTTGCTTGGGCCAATATCTTCATTGGGTTCAGATGAATTCATAACATTACCCCCGCCATTGAGAATCAGCTTGTCCTTAAGCTGCAAGGTAGGAAATAGCTGCAGTAAATGTTCCTTATCCTCCCAGGTGGCTTCAGAAATTGATAAGTCGTCCCAATGCACGAGCCATTGCTCAATCAGCTAAGTTGAACGTTGAATGTGGCGAATCGCAATAATAGTGACAGGGTTCAGTTTCAAGGTAGCAGAGGAGTCAACCATATCAAGGGGTGTCACTTGCTTTTCAGGCTTACCAAGGCATTTTTTGAGCAATGAGATGTGGAAAACAGGGTGAATCTAAGCTGATGCCAGTAATTCGAGTTTGTAGGCTACTTCCCCGACGCGATCAATGATCTTATAAGGTCCAAAGTAACGCCTTCCCGGTTCTTGTCGTGTCACGCAATCGATAGAATTTTGGCGAAACGGCTGCAGCTTGACATAAGCCCAATCACCAACAGCCAAAGAGACCTCTCTAGGATGTCTATCAGCAAACATTTTCATTCGTGCCTGAACGCGACACAAATTCTTTTTAAGCAATTTTAAAGTCTGATCTCTGTCAATCAAATGGTTGTCCACCAGTGTGTTACTAGAAGAGTTCTTAATGTACCTCACAATTGTTGGTGGTGACCGCCCATAAAGAATCTGAAATGGAGTCATGCCAGTAGCTGTTTGAAAAGCTATGTTATACCAATATTAAGCCCACGGAAGCATTTTCAACCACCCTTTAACTTTGTCAGCCACATAACACCGCAGATACATCTCCAAACATTTGTTTAATGCCTCGGTTTGACCATCGGATTGGGGATGGTATGCAGTACTCATGCTTAAGGTTGTCCCCTGAAGTCGGTGCACCTCCTGCCAAAAGGCACTGAGAAAACGTGTATCTCGATCCGTGACAATATCAACCAGTACTCCATGGAGACGGATGATTTCCTACACAAAAACTTCAGCCAAACTTACAGCAGAAAAATTGGTAGGCAAAGGAACAAAGTGCCCGTACTTGGATAGTCGGTCAATGACCACCATAATGACTGACTTGCCTTGGACAAGAGGGAGTCCCGTGATAAAGTCCATGCTAATGCCTTCAAATACCAATTCCGGAATGGTTAATGGTTGCAATAAACCCCCTGGCTGCATGGTAGAATGTTTCATCTGTTGACAAATCTAACATTCAGTGACAAATTTCTTCACATCTTTTCGCATAAACATCCAAAAGAAATTGGCAGAGAGTCGATGCAATGTTCATGTAATGCCAGCATGGCCTCCCGAGGGTGAAGAATGGAACTCAGTAAGAAGTTGCTGACAGAGGTGAGAATCTGAGGGGATTACCAATCGACCTTTAAATAGAAGCAAGCCATCATGGAATACAAAACCTGGCAGACTAATAGGATCCTGGAACAATTTCTGTTGTAATGTCAACAATTCACTATGTACCAAATTAGCAGCACAGATCTCAGAGATAACATCAAAAGTAACAGCTGAGAGAGCAATTAACTGTGAGCTAGGTACTCATGATAAGGAATCAGCAGCAGTATTGAATTTACCAGGTCTATATGCAATATCAAAATCATACCCAATGAGCTTTCTGAGCCACTTTTGTTGATCAGGGGTCTGGATCACTTGCTCAGTTAAATTCTTGAGCGGTTGTTGATCCATGATGATAGTGAATTTGCGTCCCAAAAGGTACTAATGCCATTTAGCAATGGCTTGTGTGATGGCAAACATTTCCCTTTGATACGTAGAGGCCTGTTGCATACGAACGCTCAATCGCTGACTGGAATAAGCAATTGGATGTTTGTCCTGTGACAAAACTGCCCCAATACCCGTTCCCAACACATCAGTTTCTATGGTAAAGGGCAAGGAGAAATCAGGAAGTTCGAGCACTGGAGTTGTGCTTAATGCCTTTTTAAAATCTTCAAATGTCGTAGCAGCAGCTACTGTCCAAGTGAAATTGTCCTTTCGCAATAGGTCAGTGAGTGGCCCTGTTATCATTGCAAATTGGCGTATGAATCTTCGATAGTAGCCGGCAAGTCCAAGAAACCCACGTAAATCCTTAACTGATTTAGGCAGTGGCCAAGTCTGAATGGCTCGGATTTTATCTTGATCTACTGTGACTCCTTGTTGGGAAATGACATGACCAAGGTAGGCTACTATTTACTGTCCGAACAGGCATTTAGACAATTTGGCCACCAATTTATGTTCCTGCAGTGCTACCAAAACCAACCGCAAATGTTCCAAATGTGCTGCCCATGTTGCACTATACACAAGAATGTCATCGAAGAACATGAGGACAAACTGACGAAGGAATGCATGGAAAACATCATTCATTAGAGCTTGGAACTTCGAGGGAGCATTTGTCAACCCAAATGGCATTACGAGGAACTCGTAATGCCCGTCATGAGTACAAAAGGCTGTTTTGCCTTCATCTCCAGCTTTAATATGGACCTGATGATACCCGGCACGGAGGTCTAACTTCGAAAAGTACTTGGCCCCATGTAATTCATCAAACAATTCATCGATCGAAAGAATCGGAAAGCGATCACGTAACGTTATTGCATTTAGGGCTCTATAGTCGACGCAAAAGTGCCACGTTCCATCCTTCTTTCGAACCAAGAGAATCGGTGACGAAAATGGACTCGTGCTAGGCCGGATGATCCCCTCTGCCAACATTTCTGCTACTAACTTCTCAATTGCTTGTTTTTGGAAATGAGGATAGCGGTAAGGTTTGACATTCACCGGATTGCTATTGGAATTTAAATGAATAGCATGGTCATACCCACGGGACGGTGGCAAACCTTTTGGTGGCTGAAAGATAGCAAACTGGTGAAGGAGGGCAACCAAATCCGCATGTACAGCTGGTACGTCGACTAGCTAAGAGGGTACCAACTCCAATCGCAAAAATTTAGCTACGGCCCCAATCCTTTCCAATCTACACAACCCTTGAAATTGGATCGCGTGTGCAACTGGAGCAGATTCTCCAACCCAACGAAAAGTGTGACCATTAGCCAAAAATTCAAAAATCGAAGCTGCATAATTTGTCATAACTGGGCCAAGTGTGGCTAGCCAATCAACCCCCAACACCATGTCCCAGCCCTGAATCGGCAACACATAAAAATCCACCGAAATCTCATGCCCCTGAATCACAAGCGGCACCTGTTTCACCATTTCGGTGCAGACTAAACGCTCCCCACTGCCAACCAACACTGAGAAACTGGGGATAGAAATGATTGGGAAATTAAGAAATTTCGCAACACGTGTCTGCACAAAATTATGAGTACTACCACCATCGAGCAATACCTGAACGAATTTGCCCTGAATCGATCCTTGAAAGCAAAGCGTGGATACAGAGCATCCCCCAACCAAGGCATTATACGAAATCGAAGAGTGTGGTTGTGAGTTAAGATCAGCAAGGTCGGGTTCCCCATCCGATGCGTTCACCGGAGGCGATGATTTAGGGTTGCCGGGGACCGGTGGGTCACTCTCGTCAAGCAATAACAGCTGCAGTTTTGCCCGGCATTTGCGATCCCATGTATACTTTTCATCACAGTGGAAGCAAAGCCTTTGAGCTCGACGTTGGGCTGTTTCCGTTGGCGATAAACGACGGAACGGAACTTTAGAACCACTAGGTAATGTAGCAGTAGCGGCGGCAGCTGTCTGAGATGGTGTATGCGAGAGGGTGGTGTTAGGGATGAAGGGTTTGGGTGTTGGCAAAATGGGTCTAGAATTGCCCAAAGATGGCTTCACGTGGCCTTTCTCCAAAGTTATCTGTTGCTCGTGTAACTAGGCCAAAGACATAGCCTCATCCAATGTAGAAGACTTATGGACCAGAACAGAATGCTTTATATCAGCCCTTAACCCCGAAATGAAACAATGGATCAAAAACTGTGCTGGCAAATAAACCGTCCGATTAGTAATTGCTTTAAACCGGTAACGATATTCAACCACAGAGGATGTTTGCTGCAATTTGGCCAAAACTCCTTCTGGTTCTTCGAGGTCATGAGATCGGAACCATTGTAAAATTGTCGACGTGAAAGCCGACCACCCAGCTAATTGGCGGTTGCGGTGCATCCAGTCATACCAATAGGCCGCCGAATCGTCAAAGTAAAAAGAAGAAATAGTCACTCGTTCCTCCTCTCCAATCTGATAAAAGTTAAAATAACGGTCGGCCTGCATCACCCATCTATCAGGATTGACTCCGAAAAATCGAGCCATCTAAACCGGTGCCGGTTTATGACGTCCAAGTGGATTTTCTGATGCAGAAGCACTCGTCGTGGTCCCTGTGTCTGGGCTATTTTTCTGAGGTCCCGTTTGAGCTAAAACTTCGTGTAATAGCTGTGACTGACTCTCAAATGCCAAAATCAGTACATCCAAATCCCGTCGAAACGTCACCTGAGTGTCGACGACAGCTGAGATCTTATCATCCATCGCTTTCATCCTGGTATTATGCTGCTCCCCTGTCATCTCTACAGAGGCTCAATGAAAGTACCAATGTCAGGTTCTTAATATTTCGGTAATTCAATGAAACAGTAAACAAGGCAATCTTTGACAGTATCGATTGACTTAAAGGGAAGAATTACAAGTATCAAAGGGGAAATACCAGAAAAGGTTGAGAGAAACAGAGAGAAATATGGATGAGAGAGGGAACTGATAAATCATAACAGAATATTCATAACCATTCTGGTACTATCATGATCTATAAAAGCATCTCCAAGTGCGTGCGATTCTATGTGAGGACCACTATGTTATTTCTTGGCACATGACGTGTCCTTCCATGCATAATCCTACAATTTGATTGGAGGAAGTGTGATTCTATTGCTTCTCCTTACAGCTGGTTTGTTGCTTGGGCCAATATCTTCATTGGGCTCAGATGAATTCATAACAGACTATAACCACTTTTATTAGGGTAAATTTCAAATCTAACTTCTAATAATTTGACCTATCATAAACCTAAAAATTATATACCCGGCTCATTAAAATAACCCAGCTATTTAATGAGCCAGAGGAAACAAGCACGACTGAGGTAAACACTATTGAAGTTGCATAGAACTCAATTAAGTCATATGAAGGAACTCAATCCCTGTAGGAATGCCCCTTTTTCAGTTGAGATCGCTCGGCTGTTTGGTCCAAAAGTAGTTGGCGATTACTAAGCGACAGATAATCTTTTTTCGTTTGGTAAGAAGTGAGAGATAATCTAAAAGGACAAATCTGTGCACAAGGCTTTCTCTTCTACGAGGACCAGACAAGGGTTGTGACTTAAACCCCTGACAAAGAATAACCTTTATCATTTGGTTACGGTTTGACAGGTGTTTGTTCTCTCGTTTACGTTACACAAGCAAATGCGTATCTAACTGCCCAAAATTGAAGAGGCAAATTTCCCATGTCACTAAAGTCTTTTTTTAAAGTTAAATAAATTTATAAATTTATTTTTAAATAAAAACATAATCTAATAAAATAATATATGTAACTCATAAGAAAATAATAAACTCATAAACTAAATTGAAACTATCAAAGCGTTAAAAAAAATTAACGTTGAGTTTAATTTGTATAATAAATTAATTTACCAAATAAATATAAAGAATAACATAAAATATTAAAATGCTAAAGCAAGGAAAACTCATGGGGTCAAGTTTTCAGAAAGAAGTCGGTAAGCGGTAGTGTCACCCTCAAGACTTCAAATCATCGGATTCTTGTTTGTTAAATAATGCATAGAAGTATTGTTGCTAGTCGTTTTTTATTATTAGGTTGCGTCCACAATGGCTTCCTTAGAAGAGGGAACGCAAGTAGAGAAGGAATCAACTTATGAAAGACAACGACATATAATAATCTTTAATCTTCTGCTTTTCAGAGAAAGCTCAAGGAAGCTTCAAAGTCAACAAAAAAAATGTTTTATTAAGACCACTTCAAGTCAATCGATTATCTTCAATAATGCATGTAAGTTTTCGAAACGCCATTTCCATTATTAGATAGCGTCCACCCTCTTGATTCAACAATAATGGCTTCTTCTTCTTCTTCTTTCAGCAGTACTATTACTACTATTTCTTTGACCTCCCAACCAACTAAGTACGACGTCTTCTTGAACTTCAGGGGTGAAGACACTCGTCGCAATTTCATCAGCCATCTCTATGCTGCTTTGTGCCAAAAGGATCTTCATACCTTCTTTGACGATGATGAACTCAAAAGAGGAGAAGAAATTGCTCGATCACTTCCCCAAGCAATCCAAGAATCCCGTGTCGCTGTTCTCGTTTTCTCAAAAAACTATGCATCTTCCAGTTGGTGTCTTGATGAACTTGTAGATATCATCAAGTGTCATCGAACTCATAGACAGATTGCCATACCTGTCTTTTATGAGGTAAATCCATCCCATTTAAGGAAACAATCTGACGATGTTGCAGCAGCTTTTGTAAAACACGAGCAAAATCTCAAGAACGCGCACAAGACTCAAGGTTGGAGGGATGCGTTGACCGCAACCGCCAATCTATGTGGGTTTGATTCTAAGGACTTCAGGTATGTTGTAGTTTGTACGGTCAATTGAAGTAAGGGGTTATTTACTTTTCATTCATTTATATTGTGTTTCATAATTGGTAGGAATGATCATATGCTTATTAACAAAATAGTTGAAGATATTTTGGAAAAATTGAATCAATCCATGACATGGGATGGCTATGAGAATTTGGTTGGAATGGACTCGCGCATTGAGCAAATTAAGAAGGTATTTACTATTACGCCATTGGAGCTTTGTGTTTTAGGAATTTGGGGGATGGGCGGCGCTGGTAAAACTACTATTGCTGAAGTCATATATAATATGATATCCATTCAATTCCAAAGTTGTTGCTTTGTACGTAACGTGAGGCAACAAGCAGAAGCAGGTGGCTTGATGAAATTACATGAAGAACTTGTTTCAAAAGTGTTGGGTGAGGAAAATCCAGCAAAATATATGTTTAGTGCTGGACCTAGACCAATTCTTAAAGCAAGACTTGGTCGTAAAAAGATGTTAATTGTTCTTGACGATGTTGATGATCCACTATAGATAGAGTCTTTGATTGGAGATCCATGTTGGTTCGATTCGGAAAGTATGATTCTCATCACTAGTCGAGATAAGCAAGCATTTGAAGGAAGGGCTAATTTTATATATAAAGTTGAACTATTAAATGATGATGAAGCCTTTCAACTTTTCACGAAGAGTGCCTTCAAGCAAAAATATGTAGGAGATAATTATGCTTCCTTGTCAAATTCAATTATTAACTATGCACAAGGCAATCCTTTAGCTTTGAAGGTTTTGGGCTCCTCTCTAGTTGGGAAAAAGGAAATGGAGTGGAAAAATATGATAAAACAATTGCTAGAACTTCCTAACAAGGACATTCAGCGAGTGCTACAGATTAGCTATAATGGGTTAAATAGGGTGGAGAAAGATGTCTTTCTTGACATTGCATGCTTTTTCAAAGGAGTTCACATGGACTTCATGCGTCAGATATATAGAAGCAGTAGATTCAATATCGACATTATAATACACGTTCTTGTAGATAAGTGTCTTTTGACTATTTTCGATCAAAAGGCGTTGAAAATGCATGATTTATTACAAGAAATGGGAAAAGAAATCGTTCGTCAAGAAGCTAAGTATCCAAACCAACGTAGTAGATTATGGGATCCTGAAGATGTTTATGAAGTATTTGAGGAGAATAAGGTAAAATACTAAATTCATTTAAAATAGAACTTTATATTATTCATAATCTCTTATACTATTTGATTTATTTTAAATATGTTATTTATTGTTACGTTAACTTATGTAGAAATTTGGCTATTGTTTGTTAGGAAGCTGAAGTGGTGGAAAGCATAAATCTTAACATAAATAGGATAAAGGAGATAGATTTAAATCCGAAAGTGTTCATGAAGATGCCTAATTTTAAGTTTCTCAATTTTTATGGAAGTTCCGAAGAAATAAGTAATCTACATCTCTCTCAAGGTCTTGATTATCTTCCCAATAAACTAAGGTATTTAGGTTGGGATAAGTATCCATTGGAATCTTTTCCACCTAATTTCCAACCAGAGAATCTTGTGGTGCTTAGATTACGCTACAGCAACATAAAACAATTGTGGAGCAGAGCCAAGGTACTCTACTTAACTTACATATGCTTAATGGTTTAGTCTTTAGTTCCTTCTTTTTAATAAAAGTTGAAAATATTATTAGATTAGAGTTCTAAATAAAAGTTTTCTGTTTTTTTTTGTTAACTACAGGAAGATTTAGTGGCATCTCAAGAGACATATGGAATGTTGAGTATGATTGTTAATGGTTTTCAGAGTTTGGTTAAAGTTCCTTCCTACATTTATGGAAGTCAGTTGGGCAAGTTAACTTCCTTAAGATTGGTAAACAACAAAAGTATAACTCATCTCCCAAACGGTAGAACTGGATTTTTAGAAGCTCTTGATTTTCTTGATCTTAGTGGTTGCAAAAATTTGAATACATTTCCAGAAATTTCAAGCAGCATAGAAAAGCTATACTTAAATTTGACAGCCATAAAAGAGATACCTTTATCGTCAGTTGAACTCCTTAGAAAATTAAAGAAGTTGGAAATGAGGCATTGTATAGAGCTTGAAAGCCTTCCAAACAATTTTTTTAACAAATTAACATCTCTCACAGAACTTTATCTAGAGGGATCCTCACAGTTTAAGGTGCTTCCTGAAATTTTAGAGCCCGTGGATAATTTGGAGTTTGTTAACTTAATGGAGACAGCCATAGAGGAGTTCCCATCATCAATTGGCAATCTCAAAGGGCTCCAGGAGTTACAAATATTTTTTATAAATTTTGAAAATTGTGTTGTAGAAGACCACCAAGCATTGGCTTTGTCGTCGGAAGGTTTCCCTTCATTACAGAGCTTATTGATTTGCAAGTGCAATTTAAGAGAATTGAACGAGGACTTGTGCCTTCCATCTTCGGTAGAAAGTCTATATTTGCATGAAAATAACTTTGAGAGAATCCCTGCAACCATCAAACAACTTTCACGGTTACGATTTCTCGGTATAAGAAAGTGCGAAAGGCTTCAATCCTTGCCAGAACTTCCATCGAATGTCTCGTTTATTTTCACCGAAGATTGCGGATCACTAGAACAAATATGGACCCTTAAACAGTTACCCCTTGACTCACAAAAAGAACAAACATGGCCGCCCAATAAAATCTTCAATTTTTCGAATTGCTTAAAGTTGGATGAAGATCAATGTCAAGCTGTCGCAAGTACACTGTTGAGCAATCATCTAACAGCTTTTGCAAGAAATCAAATGCAGAAACCATTGGTATGTAACTCTCTTTCTTTATTTGGGTCTTTACAATCATTAATTTGAGTTATAAATTTGTGCTGTCAGGAGACTTTTCAAATGGGTTATCCTGGAAGTAGAACACCAGAGTGGGTCAGGTATCAAAGCATGGGTGATTCCATTATGATCCACCTTCCTTCTCATTGGTTTAATCATCTCTTTTTGGGATTTGCTTCGTATCTGTGCGTTGATCCTGTTAGAGGAAGCTTCCATCTTAGATATGATTGCCATTTTGGAGACAATTACCATTCCTCCAACGCTTATTCTGAGCAGTTGTTAATTCGAAGAAAGGATACAGAGCATATGCTTGTCCGGATTAGTAGAGAATTTTTTGAATGGATACGTAGACATGATGACAACTTTGAAGAGGACTTGTGCTTTCCATTACAAAGCTTATTGGTTTACAAGTGTAATTTAAGAGAGTTGGATGAGGACTTGTGCTTTCCATCTTCCATAGAAAGTCTATATTTGCAGGAAAATAGCTTTGAGAGAATCCCTGCAACCATCAAACAACTTTCAAGGTTACGGTTTCTCGATATAAGAAAGTGCGAAAGGCTTCAATCCTTGCCAGAACTTCCATCAAGTGTCTCTGCTGTATTTGCCGAAGATTGTAGATCACTAGAACAAATATGTACCCTTAAACAGCTACCCCTTGACTCACAAAAAGAACAAACATGGCCGCCTTATAAGACCTTCCATTTTTTGGATTGCTTAAAATTGGATGAAGATCAATGTCAGGCTGTTGCAAATACACTGTTGAGGAATCATCTAACTGCTTTTGCAAGAAATCAAATGCAGAAACCATTGGTATGTAACTCTTTTTCTTTATTTGGGTATGTACAATCATTAATTTAAGTTATAAATTTGTGCTGTCAGGATAAATTTCAAATGGTTTATCCTGGAAGTAGAATACCGGAGTGGGTCAAGTATCAAAGCATGGGTGATTCCATTCAAATCCACCTTCCTTCTCATTGGTTTAATCATCGCTTTTTGGGATTTGGTTTGTATATGTGCGTTGATTATGTTCGACGAGGATTCCTTGTTAGATATGATTGCTACTTTGGAGACAATTACTATTCGTCCAGAACTTATTCTGAACAGTTCTTCGTTGGAAGAAAGGCTACAGAACATATGTTTGTCTGGATTAGTAGAGGATTTTGTGAATGGATATGTAGAAATGATAACTTTGAAGAGGATGTAGTCTTTTTTAAATTCACCAGCTCAGTGAAGAATGGAATCAAAAGCTGCGGGATTATTCCACTGTATGCTCAAAAAGATGAGGATGATATCTGCGTAACATTCGACTTTCCAAATTTGGAAGTGCCGAAGTTGAAGATCGAAGAAGTTGAATGAAATTAAGAGGTCGCAACTTGAAGTTCAATGTTCCCACCAAGTGCGTTATACATGTTTTGTGTGTTCTGAGTTTTCACAAAATAAAACTGGCTTAAGGGGACCTACTAAATCTGATTTTTTGAGTGCAAGTTTTTATTTTTCTATATTTGTTATGTTCTTCTGATTGAGCATAACAAAAGTTGCTAAGTCTTACAAATCAACGATATAAGATCTTCAAGATGGATGGTACATACGAAGACAAAGTAAGATAGATTGCTTCAAAATGTGTGAAGAAAAGCAAACAAACACTCGGGGTTCTTCATATTTTTCTCGAACTTTGGCCTCTAAAATTTTGGGACTTGGAAGTTCAAGAACTCGCTCCTTTTTACACGACCCAAAAGTGGCAACTGAAACCCCAACACTGGCATGTATTATATGTATTATAGTACACTTGTTAGCTGTTTTCTCATACCCAGAACATTTCCACTTCAATTATAAATGTTTTGTAGTATGAAAAAAGTTTGAACATTGCCAACAAGAAAGTCGTTTGATTTCATCAATAAAATGGCATAGGCCGGAATTTTCAATTTTCATTTTAACGAGAAAGTCAGGCTAGACTCAAGCCTAGATTGGACTGATTTTTTAAATTTTTTTGAAAGAAATTTGAAAATAAATATTAAAATTTTTATTTAAGCACCAAAATAAAAGAGATAATTTCAATTAACATAATCAAATAAGATCTTATCAATTAATAGTTGATATCAATTAGATGCATTACGAATCAGAGACAATTTACTAATGGATATCGTCACACAGTTTTATAATCTTAATGTGAAATTTTAAGGAGAAAATCTGTCGTGGACAGTAATCTTTTCATTACATTACGTGTGCGTATAGGCTTAAACACTGAAAATGAATGAATTGGACACTTTTAGGTTGAATGCATATAGGTGGTAGTCCAATTATATTAATAGAGCTGCGTAATCATTTTGTTTTTTCTTTATTTGTCAATCAATCTTACAGTAGTTCAACGAAATTGGACAACACTTGTTAATGTATTTTTCAAAATAATTGAAATTTTGAGATCAAAAATTTAAAATTTAATTTTTTTCTTTTGATTTATAATATTTTAAAATTTTAATTAAGTATCTAAAATTTTAAACATAAAATAACTCAATACAGAATGTTATTTTTATTAATAGTTTATTGAAGTGGTGAATATAGTACATAAAAATTGATATTTATAAAATTTCATATAAGCTTTCATCTTTGTCAATATAGTTTTTGATATTTAATAATAAATAGTTGATGGTTATGTATTCAACATATATTTATTTGTTGGATAATCTAAAATTATGTAGAAAAAGATGAACACTATTCTGTCAGTCATGTGTATAAAATATTAATAAAATAACATTTTGAATTGAATAATATACATACTTAATTAAAAATTTTAAAATTGATCACTGAAATAAAAATAAAAACAATATTTTATTATCCCAAAATGTTAGGGATGTCTCGGACCGGTAAGTCCGTGACTCGACAGGTCGGAGCTGGTCGATCGGACCATCCTTAATATTTTAAAATTTTTTAAAAATGACACCATTTTTGTTCGACCCAACCTGGCCCCGACCTCAGCCCGTGGCTTGGTAGGGCTGAACAATTTTGATCCGTGACTCAATCAACCCAAGCCAAAATCGAGCTTGATCAATCGAGCCGGGCAAAAATTGACATTTCTACGAAAACTATTTCTTTTTGATTGACACCTTCATGCCATCTTTTTTTTTTCTTATTTTATTCAACTGATGTAAGCATTTATGAGGGCTGGTATTGGCTCATTAACAACTATATTAGATTGATTGTTCTTTTTTAATGAAAAAAGATAAGTGACTATACATTCCCATGCTACTAAGTTAATGATTTCTTCCACAATTTCATGTAATTATTTATGAATAATGCAAGTGAAAATATTAAAGGATGTGATGGAATAGTTAAATCAGTGCAAGTTGAAACAATTAAAATGATAAAATAATTTAATAAATTGAAATAAACTTTATCATTTTAATTGGTCCTAGGAATTAAATGAGAAATTAGTTCAAAGGATTTCAATTACACGTAGCCAGTCGCTTGCAAATAAGTTTGCTAGTGGGTCAGACTAAGTTTAGGTTTAGTCCGAAAATAATTAATCGAGTTTGGACTTAATTCGAAGTCTGATCAGACATGAACTAAGTTTGATTATTTTTTTTATTTTAATTTAAAAACAACATTATTTTACTCAAAAAAGATGTTATTTTAACTTGATATATTTGAATTTTAGGTTGTAATGAGTCAGACATTATAAATTTGAGTCCAAACTGAAACCCTATATTCTAAAAAAAAAATCAAATCAATTTAATCAACTTGAACTAAGTCCATTAACTTTGAGTCGAGGTCGAGTTTGGGCACAAATATCATCCCTGCTTGTAAAGTGGAAATTAAAGCAAATATTATAGATGGCAAAACAAAAACAGATAAGGTTTTGTTTGTAATTAAACATTAAAAAAAAATGTGGTCGTGGTTTTGAGTTGTAACCAACTACCTCTTAACGTCACTACAACAAAATGTTGATCCTTTTGCGACGGTTCACCAAAGATATTCCTTTAGCAACGATACGGTAAAACATCGATTTAGCAACAATTTTATAAAATCGTTGCCAAATGCAAACAACAAACAACGTTGTTGTTGGCTTTGATTTTTTCGTTAAATTGGAACAAATGTCGTTGTTGATCGAAGCCAACAACAACGTCGTTTGTTGTGAACAACAACAAATGTCATGATTTTCATTCCATTTTAAATGAAACAACAATGACGTCATTTGTTGTTCACAGCAAACGACGTTGTTGTTGGCTTTGGTTGTTTCGTTTAAAATGGAATGAAAACAACAGCATTTGTTGACACAACAAACGATATTAGGCAATGTATATGCTTGTATCCTTAACGTACATCTATATGGCGGGTGTATATATAGATAGAGATATTCTAGGTGATTTCTTAAGTGATTGTTTCCTTGCCTAGCTCAAGCACTCTATGTATATATTGGTTATACTATGTGAATGAAAAAAAAAGGCTTTTAACTCTAAACAATTTACATGGTATTAGAGCCAACCAATGGTTAGGGTTACACAAAACGAGGAAAAAAAACCTGGTGAGAGGAAAAACACCGAGAGACAAAGATGACAAAGGATGGAGGATAGATGAACCAAGGGATCGGTGGTAATGACGGCAAGAAAAAGGAGCAACGATGGAATTACCGACCCCTCATCCCTTTCTTCTTGCACAACTCAGATATTCTTAAGCTAAATATATGTGGAGTCACTCTCAAAGGTGAGTCCAATTATCGTGAATAGGTTACGACCATGAAAAATGCTTTTCGAGCAAAACAAAACTTGGTTTTCTTGATGGCACGATAAAGTAATATTGAAGATTTGGAGGATTGGCTTAGTGTGAACTCGATGTTAGGAGGATGGATTATGACTTTCACTCATGTTGGCTTGCGTTCTATTATAACTTATATGGATAGTGTATGTGATTTGTGGGATGATTTGAAAATTAGGTTTGATGTTGGAGATGCTATGCGTGTGCATGAATTAAGAGAAGCTATAGGGAATTGCAAGCAAGTAGGGCAAACTGTCTCTAGTTATTTGGTCATATGAAAGCCTTATGGGATGAATATGATGGGTATCGTAATATGCCCCAATGCACTTATGGTGGATGTTCGTGTAACTTGGGCATGGAATATTTGGAGAAAATGGAAATTGAGAAAACACATGAGTTTTTTATTGGGTTTGGATGGAACAATGTTTGGCAATCTTAGAACTAATATATTGAATTGAAATCGTTCCAATTTTTATTTGTTTTTGTTCGAGTATGACAATAAATCGTGAATATGATCCAAGTAATAAATGCCCAAGTTTTTTTTGGGTCCCAATTCCAATATGATCCCCACGTTTCATTAGCCCAGATTGCTCCCGAAAGAATACCTACGGTTAAAAAGATAAACCCTATACTAAGAATACAATAACCTTACTGGTCTAATTGTTGAATCAACTGAAACCTGTAATAATTCCTAGAACAAAAAAAATAAGTATTGCTTAAAACATTGCTTCTTTCCATCATGTAACGGAAGCTCGTAGCTTGTTTGTTTTCCTATAATTGGAGCTGTAGGATTTTATCCATTTATTCCACTTGACCCAAGCTTAAATTTATTTTTTAATGTTACGCACCAAGAATTCAACCAAGTTGGGGCCGATCACTAAGAATGAAATATTCTCAGAAATCTCGATTGATACGACATGCTGTTTTTTCCATTCATTCCAAGATAAATAATACAATCTGGCCCTTAGATTTTTTATGACCTTCGAGGAGCCGTATGAGGTGAAAATCTCATGTACAATTCTGTAATAGCGCTGGGAGCAGTGTTGTTACTACCGACTATGATTATCTAATAGTTTAAGTACAGTTGATATAGTTGAGTATGGAGCCACTTCCTTCACTTAGTAAGGCTCAAATGGTGACAAAGGAGGAATGACATAAGAACTTAAGTCAGGTACTGGAGGAGAGGGCTGAAGTTGTTGCCTTTGCTATTCAAGGGGAAGGGGTTGTGGTAGTTTAGTGTAAGGGGAAGACAAGGAGAAGGTTACATGTTATTACTATAAAAAGGATGGACATGATGTAACGAATTGGTTCAAGCTAACTGACAAATACATTAATTGATTGGTGCTTCAACAATGGACACAGTAAGGGTTAAGGTGGATGAAGTGGTACTTAAGGTGGAGGACGTGGTGTAATAGACTCATAGGCAATTGTGGCAAATGCGGTCTAACTAACAGATTTTTCGACTACAGCTACAAGCAGTAGTGGCGAGGCCACATCACAACAATTATCGGTGCCCATACTTACCCAAAAATAGTGGAGTGCTTTCCTCACCATAGTAAATCAGATTAAGTGTCCATAAACTGTAAGTGCACGGTTGTCGAAGTGAGTGATAAATCGGTAATAATCGAGTCGTGTCCACAGGAATTATGAGAAAGTTCAATTCTACATTAGCTAACGGTATTTGAAATAGAGTTGACTGAAATTTTAGGAAATAAAAATTAATGTAAAGAAATTACTACCCAATTCATTGTAACCAAAATAACTATAAATATGACAAATTTGAGTAGTGACTAATTAAGAAAAGATTGCATCAATTGACTAATTAAAAGTATTAAATTCAACGGGGAATGACTTTCTCTTAGGGAATGATATTTTTATCAACCTTAATATTGAATTAGTTATTCTTCACAATTGAAATATCTTAACCTTGTAGGTGAATTTTAAGAGTAATTAATCCCTTTTTCTCAAAGATGAATTAATCTATCCACTCTAGACATCACTTAGTAATCCTTTACTTAAGTTTTTCCTAAGAGTTTTCTAAGTTCCAAACCTTTAATTTTCACCTCCTAAGCTTCTTGGGCCTCCCAACTCACAAGAAAATTCTAATCAAAATTTCCTTCAATCTTCTAGTAAAAATTCTCTTTTTCTAAAGGCAATTTTATACCAAGGTAATTTCCAATAATCCAAAGGAAGAACAAATAAACCCAAGGAAAATCAACAAGTATATGAATATTTAGTCATAGATTCTAGCAAAATTTAATATTAAAACATCATAAAAAATATCAAATCCCTAAGGGAAATTAAAGTTCTAGCCACAAATCATCATGTCAAGCACTCCATAAGCAGAAATGGTAGATAAACTCATGAAGGAATCAATTAAAAATAAAAAACATAGTTCCAAACTACAGCAGAATAATGTGCTCTCTTCTTGAGTGGTGTAATGTTATTTTGTTGAGTATTGTCTCAAAGTCAGAAATCTTAGCTTCTCAAAGTTAGAAATTGTAGCTTGCTTTCAGTGATTGTTGAGTCAAAAATGGTGGCTTGTTTTTTCGGTGTGGTGCAACTGGCCTTCACCCATTGAATTCTCTATAAAAGAGAAGCAACAACAATGAAAGAAGAAGGAGAGAAGAGAGCAAAAGATTTTTGGTGTGAGAAGAGAGCAGAAGTTGTTTAGTGTGAGAGAATAGAAAAATTTTCCAGAAGTGAAAGAGAGCAAAAATTATGAGAGAGAGAGAGAAAATTATATATATATATATATATATATTTGTTTTCTCTTTCTAGTAGGAGTGGGTGAGCTTGGGTTAATTTGGGTCTTATAAGAAATTGAGTGATAAACACTATTGTATGCTCTCATTGATTATAGTGAAATATTTAGTTGTCTCCAAATTAGACATAATCGTTGCCGAACCAATATAAAAATCATAATGTTCTTATTGTTGTTTTATTTTTTACTCCAAAATTTATTAACATTTCCGCACAACAAGTGGTATCAAAGCTTCAATTTTTTCGATTGGGGTGTTGTACGAGTGAAAATATGTTGGAGTTACTGTGTCGGTGAATAGTTGTTAATGGACATTTTTGTATTAATTTTTTATACATAATTTGCTAAACTATTGTCCATTTAATATTTAAATTGTACTAAATTAAGAGTTATTTATTTTAATTTTAGGTACACATGTTACACAAAAGGGGGCTCCACTTTTCTTTAAAAAACACTTTCCAGTCACTTGACATTCAGCTGGGACGTTACATACAACACAAGTGGGAGGACCAACTTGAAGGAGACCCACGCAAAAACAAGAAAGAGGAGCAGCTGGTGGACAAGGGAGTCCGGATCGTCTGTCGAAGCTTACTCTGTCAAAGAAAAAAACGGCGCCGTTTCCATTACAAAAATTACAAAACTGCCTTAAATACGTAGAAGGCCGTGGGACCTATTTGTCATGGTTTCAAACCATATTCAAAAGCTAATAAAACAAATCAAATGCTCTAACTTATTATATTGGCTTTGACATAACAAATGTTATCAGTATTGATTTAAATGTTTTTTACCTTATGGACTTTTGCAGTTTTGGACTTTTAATATAATATGTTTATTATCATTTAAATACATTATTAATTTTATTATTATTATTAAGTGTTTATAACAAATATAAGTATAATAATAGAAATTATAATTAATTAAAAATTTAAATAATCATGATAATAATAATAATAACAAAATAATAATAAAATTAAGAACAATAATACATATAATACTAATACTTACATAATAATAACAAGTTTGAATAAATTGTTATAATTATAATTTTTTATTCAGCGAGGTCACTAATAAAAATTATAATTATAACAATTTATTCAAACATTAACATATAGCTAATTGTAATTTTCAGAATTAAAACGACGCTTTTTTTTCTTTTAACAGTAGCAAGAGCAGTAGCAGTTTTCGACAGACGATCCGGACTCCCTTTGACAGCCATGCACATCCCTTTATTCGCACAATCAGCCTATCCAATCAAGCAGCCCCATTTCACGCCACTACTCCACACATAGCCTACCCTCCATATCAGCCTGTCTTGACGCTATGCACACAGCCGAAAACCCAAGCATATCACACTCCACTCACGTAAAAACAAACCCTCACCAACGCCGCGCACACCATGTAGCCTCCGTTTGATTCCACACTCCAACCACTAGTCTCCAAAGCACGCAGCCAGTAACTTTAATGCATTTTTCTACCCACGACTTTCCATTTTACTCACAAAAGTAGCAGCACTCACGCACTAACATAGCCTGCCTTCACGCACAGCCAAGCACGCATATCCTTCCACTAAAGAAACCTCCATCAGATTTTCTTGGACACCTCCACACCAGTCACGCCCAACCAGAAGAGACAACGCAAGCATATCACACTTTCACACCTCTACCGAAAACAGCACACCCTCTTTAAATCAACACATGGCCTCCATTGAAGAAGGCTCCATCCACCACACTTCACGCCTCCACACACAAACACCATAGCCTCCTTCAGATTATGTACTCCACCAACAAAATAGCTCAACGAACTCCCCACTTCCTCACATGCAGCAGCTTTGAAGCGTCCACTCACTCACTCACTACCGCAGTCTCCACCAGTAAAAGAAGTAGCCACGCAAGCAGTAGTCTCCACCAGCATCTTCTCCACACAACAACGCAGCAGCTCTCCACGTTACTCCACCAACACAGCTGGAAAAATCACAAACACAGCCCCCAAAACATTTCATTTACTTCACAACACAACAGCCTCCACAAGCACTTCACTCCACGCACAAGAAACAAAAATCACCTAGCCTCCATTTGCTGAAAACGCAGACACCCTCTATCCATTGACGCACTATTGGCTGTATTGACACCTAAAAGCTACAGTAACTGGTATTAAACTTTCAGCCATCGGAGTGGTTTGATTTGTGGTGGTGGTTTCAAGTCTTCTCTGATACCATGTAGATAAGGATAAAAGGAGGCAGTAACTCACTCATCGTATTATTAACTTGTAATGTTCCTTATATACATGTAAGTGTAGCCCTAATGAGATATGTATGGAAACTAACGGCCTACAATCACGTAAGTAATACACTACAATTACAAAAGTAATATACACTAGTAATTAATGAGAATACTGTCCTGCAATATCACTGTAGCTGTTAGGTGTCAATACTGCCAATATTGAGGGTGTGGAGCGTTATAAGGCACGCTTGGTTGCCAAAGGTTACACACAAATTGAGGGTGTTGATTTCCATGAAACATTCGCTCCTGTGGCCAAATTAGTTACCGTTCGTTGTCTTTTGGCCATCGCTTCTATTCGGCATTGGGAACTTCATCAATTGGATGTGAATAATGTTTTTCTTCATGGCAACTTGGAGGAAGAAGTCTATATGAAAATTCCTCTGGGATTTGCACGTAAGGGGGAGACGCGAGTTTGCAGGCTTCAAAAGTCCTTATATGGGTTACGTCAGGCTTCCAGAAATTGGTACCACAAATTCACTAATGCTCTCCTTCATATTGGTTACATCCAGTTCCTTGCTGACTACTCTCTTTTTTACTTTCACTTGCGGAGACTCCTTTGTTGCTGTGCTAATATATGTTGATGATGTAATTGCCACTGGTAATGATGCCTCCCGTATTTCTTACCTTAAGAAGTATTTGGATGATCAATTTTGCATCAAAGATCTTGAAAAACTTAAATACTTCTTAGGGATTGAAGTATCTCGTTCTTCTACTGGCATTGTTCTTAATCAACGCAAATACATTCTTGATCTTTTAACTGAAGCAGGTTTATTAGGCAGCAAACCGTCTCCTTTTCCCATGGAGTGGAATCACAAGTTGTGTAACATCCCATCACCGATGGGAAGGATAAAATGGTAAATTTGGATCGGGTTGTGAGAGTGTACATGTATCTCGGCATACATACATCAAATGGCCTCTATACAGTTATGAAAGATAAATTTTTGCAAATGCATAAGATTGTCTATGCACTCGTGACAAATTTCGGCTTTTGTGTCTTTGTGGAAACTATGAATTTGAGTGCTCGAAAACTCGAATTGGAGTGATTTATGTGTATTCTGTATAGAATTACAAAGTGGGTACCGATGAGATTTTCGGTACTGAAAATGACTGTCCAATTGGCACTCCAATTAAAGACTTGATTTAGGAATGTTGTTTTAGTATGAACAATTGAAATTTGGAGAGATTTATGAAAATTTAAGAGAATAAATTGATTGACTTGGAAATTGATAGGCATGAAAGTAAGTAATTCTGAAAGAATTGAATCTCAATTCAGCCCCTAAGAATTTGAGTTTCTGAATTGAAGTAGTAAGGTTATAAGAATTTGTATAAGGGCAAATTGGGCACGACACTTCAGATTTTCAAAACTTAAGGTTAAGAGAAAGGGGTAAAATGGACTTTTCACCCTTATTAAGGGTATATAAAGAAGAAAATATGGATTTTTGTTTGGGAAAGGAGGAGGAAGCCGTCGAAGATGAAGAAGAGAGGAGAAAGGCATGATCTTTGGGAAATCTTTGAAGATTTTGAAAGCTAAAACAAGTAAGTTTAAGCTTTTTTCCTCTTGATTAGATGATTGATTCATGTTCTAAGTGTTAAAAGTTAAGGATTTGGGTTACCTATATGTTGGTTTTTAGGGTTTTCAATCATGACTAAAATTGTGATATTTTGTGTATGATTCGGGTTTGAAATGAGTTGGAAGATGATGTGTGAGTGATGTTTTAATGTTAAGTTGAATTGTGTTGTGAATGATGGAAAGAATTGGATTGAAAAATTGTTGAAAAGTCAGGTTTCTGGAGGTTTCGGGTTTGCACGTCGTGACGTGCTCATACACATGCTGCGGCGCACGCGAGCGTGCATGCCGTGATGCACGCCAGCGTGCACATCGCGGCCCTCACATGCGCCCACGACGTGGTGTGTACGATCGCCCTCGCCGCGGCGAGCTACTGTTCCTGGAGAATTTTTGTTTGGTTTTTAAACCAGAACTTTTTGTATCGATATTCAAATGAGATAATTTCGGATTTGTTATGAACTAGAGACAAGGGTCTATATGTTTATGAAAAAGGATAGTGTCTTTTTAAAGTTCTCAATTTTTGATGGAAGCGTAGTGTAAATTGTTGTTCCGACAAAAAGATAGTTTGAATCTATTTGGAGAATAATTCCTGGATTTTTTTGAAACAAAGTGAACGATTTTAGTGTCTATTGAGTTCTGATATTGAGGAAAGGATGTGATTGTTAAGTCAAAATGACTTTACTTAGATATAATTTTGATGAATAACAATGAGCAAAATAAAAGAAAAACAATACAGACGAAGTCATACAGACGAAGCAACGTAGATGCAAAAGAGGAATACAAAAATAGACGAAGACGCGATCAGAAAAACAGACGAAGACGTAAACAGAAAAACAGACGAAGACGCGAATAGAAAAACAGACGCAGAAGAAGAATTGAATAAGAAGACGCAAGAGTCAGTTCGAGTTAGTTACAGAACTCAACTGATTAACCGTTTCTGTTAAAAGATTCAAGAAGCAAGATTCAAGAAACAAGAATCAAGAAGCAGTTGGAGACAAAGGCTATAAATACAAGTCGAAGTCGAAGATTGCAAAGTTAGTCAAAAATTAGTTGAAACGTGAGCTGAATTACATTTACGTGATCGTAAAAGCATTTTGTGAAAATTAGCCGAGAGCTATTCTTACTGTAACAAAGTGTTCATACACTTATCTGTGAGAAAGTAGTACAGATAGCCTGCAGAGGCTAAGTGTGAAAGAATACTGATTGTAGAGACCTGAAGAGGCTCGGAGAAAAGAATACTTGTAGAAGTTGAAGAGATAGTGAAAATCTCAGAAAGAACTCTGAGGACTGGACGTAACCCACAGTTTGGGGTGAACCAGGATAAATCGCTGTGTCAACTACTCTACTCTATCTCTCTTTTAGATTCAAGTTTTTATCTATACTTAGCTTAAATTTTTTTTTTCAATTAATCATAATCTATCAAAGTTCTGTAAGAGAATTTTATTTTCTAACAAACATTTTTGAAAGAATTTTCAAAAAGGGGAATACACAATTCAACCCTCCCTTCTTGTGCATTCTTATATCGTTTTCTCAGTATTGTATTAACGTGTGATTCACTTCAATTGGTATCAGAGCAAGGTATCCAAGGATACTTTAACAAAGTGTGGATCAAAGATAATGGCGGAATCACATGTATACATTGCAGAAGGAGCCTCAGTCACTAGACCTCCAACATTCAACGGAGAAGATTATCATTACTGGAAAGATAGGATGCGGCTATTCATAGAATATACTCATGTTGACCTTTAGGATGTGATAGAGAACGGACCATATATACCAGTAGATGAAGATGGCAATTCTATTCCACGGATCAGATAGACGGTAGATCAAAAGGCGAGAATGCAACTGAACTCAAAAGCAATGTTCTTCTTGACCTGTGCCCTAAGCAGGACTGAGTATGATAAAGTCCACGGATGCGATACCGCAAAGGAGATGTGGGACACATTGTCCATTGCTCACGAAGGCACAAGCCAAGTTAAAGAATCCAATATAAGTATTCTTGTGCACCAGGACGAGCTTTTCAGAATGAAAGATGAAGAATCTATTGATCAAATGTTTGGAAGATTTCAAACAATTGTCAATGGATTGAAAGCTCTTGGAAGAACTTACAACAATCAAGATCATATTCGAAAGATCCTAAGAAGTCTTCCGAAGAGGTGGAGACCTAAAGTTACGGCGGTGCAGGAAGCCAAAGATTTGAGCGTGCTAAAGCTTGATGAGTTGCTTGGATCCTTGAAGATTCATGAAGTTGAACTTGATGCTGAAGAAAAGCCCAAACGGGACAAGTCGATGGCACTGAAGGCCGGACAAAAGAATCATAAGACTCAAAGAAGGAAGAAGTCATCAAAAGCGTTAAAGATTGAAGAATCAAAGAATGACGACTCCAGCTAATCAGAACAAGAGTCAAGTGATGATGACGATGAATTATCTTTCATTTCCAGAAAGATAAGATGCATGTGGAAGAAGAAGACCAAAGGAAATCAGACTTTCAAGAAGATTGCCAAAGATGAAGCTAAACCAGAGAAGTCATCTGTCATCTGCTATAAATGCAATCAGCCGGGACACTACAAGTCCGAATGTCCTACTCTTAAGAAGAAACCAAAGAGGAGTAGAGAAGGCAAGAAAAGCATGATGGCAACGTGGGAGGACCTAGATTCTTCAGAATCAGATACAGGTTCTGAATCATCAGAACATGCTAACATCTGCCTGGTAGCCGAGGAAGACAGTGATGAGGAGGTAAAATCTGATTACGATAACTTACATAATGCTACTCAGAATTGTTAGAAGATTCTCATGCTATTCTGTAACAGTACAAACTGTTAAAGAAAAAGTATGCAAAAAATATTAGACATACAGAAGTAATAGAGAGAAAATATCATCTAAAGAAGCAATTAGAAGAGAAAAGAAAGTCTTAGATGGATCGGAAGAAATCAATCAGCTAAAGCTAAGAATTAAGAATCTGTCAGCAGATTTAGCTACTTTCACCGAGAGCACAAAGAAAATGAACGAGATGCTTGGTAAATGTAGACATCCGAGTGATCAAACCGGATTAGGGTTTATAGGCAATAAGTTTCATCCTCATAAGAACCCTTTCTCTTAAAAGAGAAATTATAGTAAAACTCGTGTTAATCAACGACCTAGGCATATGCATCAAAGAACTCATCATGTGCATGCTACTAACCATAAAGGACCCAAGAAAATATGGGTACCAAAAAATAAAATAGTTTCTCCGGTAGATATCCTTCCTTGGAAGATCGCAAGCACCATTGGTATTTAGGCGATGGATGCTCGCGACATATAATGACGGAAGAAGGTCTATGTTCCTAGATCTTCAATATAAGAAGGGAGGATCGGTGACTTTCGGAGACAACCAGTAGGGCAAAATTATTGGAACCGGTAAAATAGGTAAAGATTCCTTTGCATGCATAAATAATGTACTGCTTGTTGATGGTCTGAAACATAACTTGATCAATGTCAGTCAATTGTGTGATTCTGGTTTCACAGTCACATTCTATCAAAATCTCTGTGAAGTTAGAAACAAAGATGGGTCTATACTCTTTTATGCCAGAAGAAGAAATAATCTTTATAAAATTGATTTAGAAGATTTTCAAAGTCAAAATGTTTCATGTTTTCTATCTTCTGAAGAAGAAAGACTAATCTGGCATAAAAAGCTGGGTCATGTCTCTTGTAAACATATTTCAAAGTTGGCAAAACATAAGTTGGTAAAAGGATTACGAAAAATAAGTTTTGATAAAGAGTTCTTCTGTGAAAATTGTTTGAAAGGAAAAAAGATTAAAACTTCTTTTTTTAAAAAAATTTTTGTAACATCATCTAGACCATTAGAGTTGTTACATATGGATTTATTTGGTCCAACAAGGTCGATAAGTCTTGGCGAAAAGAAATATGGACTTGTTATTATTGATGACTTTACTCGATTTTGTTGGATATTGTTTTTATCACACAAAGATGAATCTTTTAAGTGTTTTAGGACTTATCCAGAAAGTTACAGAAAGAAAAAGGAATGTCTATAGCTAGTATAAGGAGTGACCATGGTGGAGAATTCGAGAATGAGAAGTTTAGGTTATTCTGTGAGGAGAATGGAATCTTCCACAATTTCTCTGCTCCCAGGACTCCACAACAGAACGGAGTTGTTGAAAGAAAGAACATGATGACTCAAGAGATGGCAAGGACTATACTGTGTGAAAAGAATCTTCCTAAGTACTTCTGGGTAGAAGCTGTGAACACAGCATGCTATATTCAGAATAGAATTCTCTTGCGACCTATGCTGAAGAAGACCCCCTATGAGTTATGGAACGGAAGAAGACCAAACGTATCTTACTTTCATGCATTTGGGTGCAAATGTTTTATTCTGAATACAAAGGAGCTGTTGGACAAATTCGATTCAAAGACCTTTCCAGGAATTTTCCTAGGCTACTCTTCGTCGTCTAAAGCATTTCGGGTGTACAATCTTATTTCAAAGACAGTTGAGGAATCCATCCATGTCAAATTTGATGACAGTTCCCAATGACATGGAGAGTGAAGATCCTTCAAAGAAGTTAGACGATACAACAGAAACTTCAGTACTAGGTACTCAAGTAGATAAAGTTGAAGATATTTCAGAAACTATTGGACTGAAGAGAGATTGGAAGTATAAAAGTTCTCATCCAGAAGAGTTGATCATTGGAGAGACCTCAGAAGGAGTTAGGACAAGGTCCAAATTCAGAAGAGAAGCGAATGTGGCTTTTATTTCTGAAATAGAGCCTAAGAAGGTTGAGGAAGCTCTTCGAGATGAAGCTTGGGTACTAGCCATGCAAGAGGAGCTGAATCAATTTACTAGGAATCAAGTTTGGTCCTTAGTTCCGAAACTCCCTAAGAAATTCATCATAGGAACCAGATGGGTCTTTAAGAATAAGTTAGACAAATCAGGAAAAGTAAGTCAAAATAAGGCGAGATTAGTAGCACAAGGTTATAATCAGCAAGAAGGAATAGACTACAATGAGACATATGCTCCAGTAGCAAGACTTGAAGCCATTAGGATATTGCTAGCATATGCGGTTTGTCATAATATAAAGCTGTTTCAGATGGATGTGAAGAGTGCCTTTCTGAATGGTTTTATAGACGAAGAAGTGTATGTTAAGCAACCACCTGGTTTCGAGGATGTCAAGAATCCAAACCATGTCTATAGACTTCATAAAGCCTTATACGGCCTGAAGCAAGCTCCTAGAGCTTGGTATGATCGTCTTAGTACTTTTTTCTTAGAGAATGACTTTACTAGAGGTCAAGTTGATAAGACGCTCTTTAGGAAGAATTATGAGAATGACTTCATTATAGTACAAATTTATGTTGATGACATTATTTTTGGTGCTACTTCAAAAAAATTATGCATAAAGTTTGAGTGTCTTATGAAAAATGAATTTGAAATGAGTATGATGGGTGAGTTAAAGTTCTTTCTTGGGTTGCAAGTTAAGCAGACCGAAAAGAAGATCTTTATCCATCAACAAAAGTATTTGAAAGAATTGTTGATTAAGTTTGATATGCAAAATGTGAAGTCAATGACTACTCTGATGCATCCTTCAAACCCTTTGTCGAAAGATGAAAATGGTAAGAAGGTGGATCAAACTCTGTATAGAGGGATGATTGGTTCTTTATTGTATCTTACAGCAAGCAGACCTGATATTTTGTTCGGTGTATGCTTGTGTGCAAGGTTTCAGGCCGATCCTAGAGAGTCTCATTATATTGTTGTTAAGAGGATTATGAGATATCTCGCAGGTACTACTGATCTTTGCTTAATGTTTGAGAAAGGTAAAGATTTCAGGATAATCGGATATTGCGACGCAGACTATGCCAGAGATAGAATCGAAAGGAAAAGCACAAGTGGAGGATGTCACTTCCTTTGAGCTAACCTAGTCTCCTGGTCAAGCAAGAGACAAAGTTCGATTGCCTTATCAACTGTCGAAGCAGAGTATATAGCTGCTGCAAGCTGTTGTTCACAAACGTTGTGGATCAAATATCAACTTGAAGACTATTCAGTTCAAGAAGAGGAGATTCCAATCTATTGTGACAACACCAGTGCAATCAATCTGTCAAAGAATCCGATCCAGCATTCAAGAGTGAAACACATTGAAATCAGACATCACTTCTTGAGAGACTATGTTCAGAAGAAGGTGATTAAGCTACAATTCGTCGAAACAGAGCATCAGTGGGCAGACATCTTCACCAAACCACTAAGTGAAGAACGGTTCCAGAAGATCAGACGCAACCTTAACATGGTAATGTTAAGCGAACAGTCAGACTAAAGGGACGTTAAAATTAACGGCGTTAGAAACAGTGAGTTACAGCTGGTAACTTCTCTAACAAGGAATTTTTGGAGGGAAATGCTTCATGATCTTTAGAATCCCGACGATTCTAGGGCACGCGTGATAAGACCCTTCAAGTAGCCTGAAGTTAATATCATTGCGGTTACTCTCATCTCCAGACGGTTCATCTTACTCTCAAAATTCTCTCAATCATCCTACCCTAGAAGAAAAGCTTACTAGAATCAGTGTTCGTTCTGAGACAATGGAGGCAGCTATGATTTTCGGAAGACATGTAGATTTCGAGTCACTAAGGAGGGATGGTATGGACGTAGAACCTGAGATTGAAAGAGCTGGTTGGAGGAACTTCTTTCAGGTATGAGAACCAGTATACATAAATGAGGTATTCGACTTTTGGAAGAACACTCAACTTGTAGACAACACTATCGTATCCTCAGTAGACGGTATATCTGTTGTTGTGACTAAGGAATTGATAAGGAAGGTGACCGAGTGTCCATCGGTTGGTGAGACTCTTTCAACCAAGGCTAAGTGGATGACAATGGTCAATATGGAGGAAGAAGATGTAAGCAAACAGTTGTATGGAGTGAACGACCCTTCAGAGAGGAAGACCTCGAATCTAGTCCCAAAATCTAGGGTTCTTCATGCGATTCTGTTTAATTGCATCTTACCCAGAGCAGGTTCCAGACATTTGGTGACTACTCTGGATGAACAATGTTTGTTCTACCTGCTAAATCGCAATCCTATTGATTTACCCTTCTTAATCTTTCATTATATGATTAAGGGGATGAAGGATACTAATAGCTATCCTTATGACATGCTTCTCACAAGGATTTTTAAGGAATCCGGAGTCCTTCTTCACAGAGGAAATAGAAGGATTGTACCAGTGAAGAGTACTATTGACTCAATCACCATACGGCGGATGGGTTTGAGGACGGTGGTTTAGGAAGAAGCAGACTCTTTAAGAAGAACTAGAACTGAGGGGGAGCAGTTTTTAAAGTATTCTCCAGCAACAAGTTCTAGATCTCATGGAAGTGTGAGTATGCCAATACAACAAAGGAGAAGACTAAATAAAAGGCCCTTGATAAAAGTGGTATGTCCCAGAGAAGAGTATGATATTGCTCTAAGGACAGACGATGGTGCGACTAAAAGGAAAGGAGAGAATCTTTTGAGGGAGATCACTAAGAAAGCAAAGAGATCACCTAGGATTCGAACCTTGAGACAACAAGAAGAAAGAAGAACCAGAAAGCAGGAACAAGAAGAAGCTTCTGGATCCAGTGCAGCAAGGGCAAAAGTGACAAGATCTCTCGTCTCAATTTTGGAGGAGGAATCAGCCAAACAAAGAAAGGAGATTGAGAAGAAAAGAAAATTGGAGACTGAGACACAGAAGTCTCAAGTGAAGAAAACCCCAAGAATAAAGGCTAAAGTGGTTAGTCGAAGGAGGAGTTTGTCTACTCCTGCAGAAGGTAATCAAGAAAAGATTACTCCCATTGTTGAACAATCAAAGGAACCAGTGGAGCCTAACCTGGTTCAGTCTACTTCTGTGGATAAGCAACAAGAGTTCACAGCAGACTTGAGCTCAGCTCAAGAACCTCTAGAGAAGTCCAATGAATCTGGTATGATTATTCACAACTACTCTCAAATTTTGAGGAAAGACAAGTTGCAAATCAGAAAGGTCGAAGTTGTTACCAGGAAGAGGACTACTATCGCTATGTGTGAACAACCGAGGAAGAAGGTAATGACTATTATACAACCTATCTTGATGAATAATGATACATGGCACTTCCTGAAAGAAGATGAAAAGATTTTCTATGTTGTTTTGAGGGATGCTGCAACAAAACCATACCTTACAGAAATGACTAGAAGACCATATACAATGTATCCGATTTCTGCGAAGACAGTAATAAAGGTTGTACCAGATATTCAGCCGAGAAACCCTCTGGATATGAATAAAAGGAAACAAAAGCTATATCCAGATGAAGATAGAAATGATCTGTCCACAGATCAAATTCAAGAAGAAGTGCGGAAAATTAATGAGGCATGCGCTTCTAAAGAAAATCCAGACAGAGCTAGCTGTAGCTATTCTGACAAGAAAGAAGACTGTCCAGTAAGGGGAAGATTAATCACAGGGACCTTCATTGAATCCCTGGTACAGACAGTTCTGCGTATTAGACGTTTATCTAATACACTGTCTATTAAGGCTGAAGGCATACCCCTGCAAGGAAGACAGTTGCTTATGCTACCTGTTCCGTATGATCTAGATCTCCCGAAATCTAGAACATTTATTCGTCCACCTACTGTTGAGATTAATGAAGAATACATTCCATCCTCATATGCCTATACTACGACAATTCCCTTCTCATCATCCTCAGAAGATAATGATCAACCCTCCTTACCAGTTGATTCTCAAGGAGAAATCAGCCAACTACGTGGTGAAGTCAACGAGATAAAGGAGATGATGAATGAGATGAAGAAGATGATGGTAGAATTAATAAAGAGTCATCGTTGATGATCATTTTTTATCATAACAAATTGGGGGAGAAGAGAATAATTGAAGGCAACAGAAGAAAAAGGCAATAGAAGAAAATGGAGAAGAGAATGGAAGACAACAGCAACAGGTGTGACTGAAGAAGCTGAAGAAGAAGGAAGGAGAAGTTCTTTTTACGATAAGTTTTTTTTTCTTGTACATTGTATTTTGTTTTCTTGTTTGTATATAATTTGTTATCATCAAAAAGGGGGAGAATGTTAAGTCAAAATGACTTTAATTAGATATAATTTTGATGAATAACAATGAGCAAAATAAAAGAAAAACAATACAGACGAAGTCATACAGACGAAGCAACGTAGATGCAAAAGAGGAATACAAAAACAGACGAAGACGCGATCAGAAAAATGAGGCGAAGGCGTAAGCGGAAAAAATGCATTTAAGAAGCGAATAGAAAAACAGACGCAGAAGAAGAATTGAATAAGAAGACGCAAGAGTCAGTTCGAGTTAGTTACAGAACTCAACTGATTAACCGTTTCTGTTAAAAGATTCAAGAAGCAAGATTCAAGAAACAAGAATCAAGAATCAAGAAGCAGTTGGAGACAAAGGCTATAAATACAAGTCGAAGTCGAAGATTGCAAAGTTAGTCAAAAATTAGTTGAAACGTGAGCTGAATTACATTTACGTGATCGTAAAAGCATTTTGTGAAAATTAGCCGAGAGCTATTCTTACTGTAACAAAGTGTTCATACACTTATCTCGTGAGAAAGTAGTACGATAGCTGCAGAGGCTAAGTGTGAAAGAATCTTGATTGTAGAGACACAAGAGGCTCGAAGAAAAGAATACTTGTAGAAGTTGAAGAGATAGTGAAAATCTCAGAAAGAACTCTGAGGACTGGACGTAACCCACAGTTTGGGGTGAACCAGGATAAATCGCTGTGTCAACTATTCTACTCTATCTCTCTTTTATATTCAAGTTTTTATCTTTACTTAGCTTAAAAAAACAAAGTTTTCAATTAATCAGAATCTATCAAAGTTCTGTAAAAAAAAATTATTTTCTAACAAACATTTTTGAAAGAATTTTCAAAAAGGGAAATACACAATTCAACCCCCCTTCTCGTGCATTCTTATATCGTTTTCTCAGTATTGTATTAACGTGTGATTCACTTCAGTGATGAGGATTTTTGGAATAATGTCGGAATGTCACGAAAAATGCATAGTACATAGCTTTAAATTTCTACTTGTGCATCATTGCTGAATTGGACGATGTGTTAAATAAATGGGTTTTGACTTATGATAGATGCACATTTGGAACGTCAGCCCACCGACGTCGTCAACACTTCCAGGCGTTAGTGTGAAAGTCAGGTGAGTGACCTAGACGGTTCTCCAATTATTAAGTGTTATATTGTAGTGATTTTAATTCTCTGAAGTATAATGGTGGGATAGTATTGATTGTGAACTCCGAACAGAAAGTCCAGAGTATTGGAGTGATATGATATAGAAGTGTTATGTTTATGTGAAATTGTGATTGTGTTGTTAATGTGTCAAATTGTAAATCAATTGTCCGATCGTGATAATTTGGAAATGATTATGATAAATGATTACGTGAATAAAGTGATTGAATTGTGTCACATGCCGTTCATACATGAACGCAAAGTCAGTTAATGATAGTTGTGACCGAAACAGCTACTTATTAGAGCTTTTAGCTCAACGTTATATTTGGGCCTCGAGCCTCACAACGATTCAGAGCCTATTGGCTCAATGATTAATGAGCCCTTAATGGGATAGTTTCAGAGTCTATTGACTCAACGATTAATGAGCCCTTAATGGGACAGTGTCAGTGTAGCGCCCCCTTACCGTAGAGTATACACCGGGACGTCCGTAGGTCATACCGATACATACCCTACGATGAGGGTGCACTACAATACGATCAATTCTATAAACCTCATGGCATCATAAAAATAGAGCAGTACTATCAAATTCACTAAATTTTAAAACCAAAGAGTACTTCTCATTTCATTTCTTAGAAACCACAAGTGCATAATTCTATCATAATACAACTGTACAGATCCAAAAGAACTAACACAACTCCTAGATAGGTCATGCCTAGCATGCGTTCACAATTCACAAAAACATAACTCATGTGAATCACTTAATCATATGCACAGATAATTCACACAAGGCATTTAACATACTAGAGATTGAGGAACTAACTAGGTTACTCACCTCTAAACTTCCGAGCTACTGCCGGGAAGTCTCTGCTGCGTCAGAGGATCGACGCTCCACTTGAGCCTCTACAATAATCAGAATATTTGAATATTACTAATTGTATCAATTTCAATAATCAAGGATGCTTATGTCTCACATGAATGTTGTACTATGCATGTTATGACATTTCCGACCCTAATACCGATTATCTCAATTCCGCACTTTCACTTTAATCCATAGCAATTTCTAATACCATAAGTCAATTGGCTAAGTTCTATATCCTCCAAAGTCAAATTCTAATACATAGGAATTATCGATAAATCAGAATCAAATTCACTATTCAATTGCCATCCGATTTCGAGAACCACCGAATTAAATTCCGAAATTCCATTCTCCTAAATTGAAATTCATAATCCCGAATTCATAATCTCTAAATTGAAATCAATCCATATCTAATTGAATCATCAAATTCCTAAATCCCAATTTTTAAAACCTCCAATTTATTTTCGGAAAACAACATCCCTCGTGGCGAAACTCCTTTTCTCTTAAGCGCCACCATGACGATTCCTTCCTCGCTTGACGTCACGCATTCATGCGTAACGACGTGGGCCTCACCTGCTTTGCACAAGGCCTTGGCTCCAGCGCTTCGTCATGGCGTCTTTCTTGCTTGCTTGCATGGTAATCAATGAATCGCCAGAAAACCCAAAAATTCCCAGATTTTTCAGTTCTAATCCGATCCTTTCCCTTCTAAACACTCCTAAACAACATTCTACACTTAACACAACTCATTCCTAAGCTTCAATCCACCAAATAACCATTATTCATCAAATACCCAAATCAAAATCACATATCTTCCCTAAACCTACATCATCCGAAAATCTATAAATTCTCAAACAATTTATACTCAAATCCATGCTCAAATTAAACTATGTAAAACATAAAGGAACAAGAACTTACTTGATTCAAGCTTAAACCCTTTGAGAAACACCAAGAAAACTCAAATCCCCACACCTTAGCACATCCACGATTTTTTTTTCTCCCCTATCAACCCAAACTCCATTTTCTTTTAATCCCAAGCTAAAGGATGAATGATCAAAGACAAAGAAGGAATGATTTGCAAGGAGAAAACAAGAAGCAAATCCAAGAAGAGATCCACGCAAAGAAGGAGGAAAAATCAATTTTCTTTCAAGGGAGAAGCAAGCATCGTCGATCATTTTTCAAAGAAGAAGAGTTTATATACTAAGGAGATTAAGGCTTGTTTGGAAAATTCATTTGCCACAAGTCCAATCCGAACAACCTCAATCTAATTTCTAATTCTAATTTCTCCCGAATTCCAATGGTTCAGACCCTAATTCCTCAAATCACAATTCAAATTACCTCATATCAATTGACAATCAAATTCGGAACCAAAATCACAATTAATCAATAATGTATTTAAATGATAATAAACATATTATATTAAAAGTCCAAAACTGCAAAAGTCCATAAGTTAAAAAAAACATTTAAATCAATACTTGATAACATTTGTTATGTCAAATGTTAGGCCCCGAATTTTTTTTTATGATGACATTAAGCATGAATTGTGATGATTATGTGATTTAGACTTAGTTTGATTTATTTTGGAATAATAGTGGATAATTGAGGTATAATTGCGTTTAATATGGTTTAAATAAGGCATTAGAGGATTAAATTATGTGAGGGCATTTTGGGAAATTCACTTAAGTTTGAATGGGTTTAGGCTTGTAACGAGGGTAAGTTGGTCTTTGTTCCATGCCTTAGGTTAAGAGGAAAGAAAAGAAGAAGAGAAAGAGAAAGAAAGGAAAATAGAAGAGAAGAGAAAGAGGAAGAGAAGAAAAGAAGAGAAGAACGGCGGTGGAGGAGGAAGAGAAGAGAAGAGAGTTTCGATCTTTGCGCTTCGATCGATTTGAAGTGCTTTCGGTAAGTTCCTCTTCGTTTAACCTTGTTTAGTTGGATTGAACCTTGAGATGAAGTGATTGTGAGAGAATCGAAGGTTTTAGGGTTTTAAGGCAAAATGGTGAGATTTCTTGGGTTGATGCATTTGTGACTGATTTTGAGTTGTTAATGGACTAGAAATGTAGTTTGAGACTTGATCTACACTTTGGCTGTGTTGCATTTGTGTTTAGAGAAAGATTGAATTGTGAAAATGCGAGAAAAGTCGGTTGAGTCGTTCTCGAGGCCCGTCGTCGCGACGTCGCGTATGAACACGCCATGACGTGCGAGTTCGTCATGACAGTGAAAATTAAATTCGCCGACATGTGAGGACTGTTAAATCGCGACGTGCGAACTCGTGTTCGCCATGACGTCTGAGTAGGGTGCCTTGCAAGGCACACTTGTGGTCGCCATGACGAAGCGGGCCGTTCGCCATGGCTTTGCCGCGGCGAGCCCCCTGTTATCTGAAAGTGAGATTTTCATATTTTTTTTAGGGATATCTTTTGATGTGGATGTCTGATTGAGGTGATTTTGGATTCGTTGTGATCTAGAAATTAAGGACTACGAGTTGTATGAAGAAGGGAAGTTTGGAATTTGTTTCGAAGGGTTCAGGATTTGAGAGGAAAGTCGCAGATAGACCTTTAATGCTTATTTTGATTGTCAAGCTTATTGGAATATTTGCTATGGATATTAATTGTATGGAAACTTAGTTTATTATAGGGAACCAAGCTGATTTGACCCAATCGCAAGAGGAAGGACAACAGTGAGTCTGATACTCAAGTGATACTAGGTGGGTAATATGTTTATGGTTATTGTGTGTATGGGCAAATTGCCTGATGTATGCTTGCTTGCATGATGTGACATTACTTGTGTTGAATTCTATGAGAATATTGAACTAAATGTGAACTTGCATTATGATTAAAAATATGCATGGCTTGATAGGCCTTATGGCAATGGACAAGAATGAGAATTGAGAAAATGTGATAAATGCTTTAAGCATGAATCGAATGGACTGTGTGAATTATTTGGGTAAGAGAGTTACGGATGGAGTCACGTGCACGTTGACAGTAAAGCCTTCTCCCGGCTGCCCTCTTGTGGCAACGAGATCCTTGAGAAATCAGACTTGGATAGTTTACGGATTTACCTTTGGTTTATCCGGATCGTTTACGAAACTCTCGAGCCAATTGTTTGTGCATACACGATTGATTTGATGAGCATAACATTTGATGGATTTGATAGACTTGTTACATAATGATTGTTATGTTGGGAAATAGAAATTTCATGACTATGGTTATATGAATGTGAATAAAATTGATGAATTGTGATTGCTAGTGATATATGAATATATGCTTGATTGTGTGGCTCATTGCCAATGGCTATAAACGTATATGCCACTGAGCTTTGCAGCTCACCCCATTACTCTCCCCTCCTCAGGTGCAGATCGAGACGATTGTCGACCTTGCAGGGCATCAGAAACTTCGAGCTAGTTAGGAGCTTGTCTTAAGTTAGTACTTTGGTTAGCCCACCAGCATTTCATCATGGAGCATACCTTTGTATTTTGTGATTAAATTTCATTTTGTATTATGTTATCTTTTGAAAATACTAGTTGAATTCCTTTGAATGACAATGGCATATGTTTTATGAATTTGAGATGAGTAATGCATGTTTAGAATGCATGTGCGGAAGATGTATATGTATGAGTATATATATTATTATACGAATCGATTGGTTCTGTGTATGGATGTTGGGATCGGGTCCGAAGGTATATGGAGCACCCGTCGCAGGCGCGACCCGAGGGGCTACCTTGGGAATTGGGGACTCGGGACCCGGGCCCAACATCAAAGCCAATATAATAAGTTAGAGCATTTGATTTGTTTCTCCGTGCCTGGCTCTTTGAATATGGCTTGGAAACGGCGACACGCGCAGGGTCCCACGGACTTCTACGAATTTAAGGCAGTTTTGTAATTTTTGTAATGGAAACGGCGTCGTTTTTTTCTTTGACAGAGTAAGACAAAGTAAGCTTCGACAGACGATCCGGACTCTGTCAAAGGAGGTTGAAGTCAAGTGGGACTGCGTGAGTTTTCAGTGGAGGCTTCTTTGTCTTGTAGTGACTATTCTTTTTCTGCTTTTTAAACACACCGAACCCTTCTGTTGTTTCTTCCCTTGCTGCCCAGCGTTTTTATTTTTTTTCTCCTTTTAAAACAAGCTGAACCCTTCACGTGTTTCTTCTCTTGCTGTGCGGCATTTTTTTCTTTTCAAAACGCCGAAGACTCCTCTTTTTTTTTTATAGAACGATTGCGCTCAGTGCATATTATTGATATCCATAATTAAAACATCATACAGTAGAATTAGCTGCCCTAACAATCGTATGAGCAACTTGATTCGCTGATTTCTAACAAACGCAAATGAGGTAAGTGGGAGCTCCTTAAGCAGAGTTTTACAATCCTGAATGATCATAGAAAAATATGAAGAGAAATCAAGTGTGGATTGCAAAAATTGAGTGACGACCTGACAATCCATTTCCACGCAAATCGGAAAGAAGGATAAGGTTTTTATCCAACTTAATGCTTCTCGAAAACAAAGAGCTTCTCCGATTTGTGGATCTTGCCAACCGGGTAGCATCATGACTTTCCCAACATAATTGTCCCCTTGGGAGTTTCAGATTATCATACCAATGCCATAGAAACCATTATCCAATAAAGCCACACCAATATTACATTTAAATTTATTTGGTTCTGGAGCCACCCAAGAGACTTGAGAACGTTGATGTAGTAGTTTGTGTGGAACATTGGATGCTTTTGCTACCTTCCACTCAAAGAGAGTTGTCCTTGCCCGACCTATAATAAACTGATGGGAGTGAGTACTCGATGTCCACATAACTTCGTTGCGATACGTACATAAACTCCAAATTATCATAAAAACCTCCTCTTCTTGGAAATGCGAAAAGGATGAGACCACTATCGAAAGCCATTCTTGTAAAGATGAGATAGTGTTCCAACCTACAGTAGAGAGAAGTCAAACAGACTGGGCAAAGTCACAATAACAAAATACATGTTGTGGTGTATGACTTTCTTGCTTTTCACACATGCATAGTCTTCAATTTGCATATTGGTGTATGACTTTTTGTGCATTCCAAATTTGCTATCTTTTTGCTCTATCTTTCCAAAAACTCCTAGCACTCAAAGATAATACAAAAACAACAATTTAGCATATATCTACTCTAAACACTACACAATTTACCTACATTAATGTATCCAATAAAAGCCTATCAATATTTCTATCAAATACCCCCACACTTGAACTATTACTTGTCCCCAAGCAATTTAAAAAATAAAAAAAAATCATCAGTTTGTTTTCAAAGAAGATCGAGTGTGTGCTTTTATTCAAACTTTCAACAACTTAAGCTTTAAGCTACTACACATCATAATTTTTTCATCAATGCACATAAACAAGGTCAAAAGCATACACCATTGATCAAAGGTACATATAAAATTTAGATGGATTTTCCTCACGTTTTCGCTCGAATCACTCAAGTGTTTAGGGTCAGTGTTTTACTCAAGAATCCCTCTACAAGACTACACTACTATAGGCTTGCATATTAACCAATTCTCTATTACATAAAATACACACCAACATGGATCAAAAGGACTTTTATTTAGGGTTTTAATGGAGTTTGGGTTTAGGTAGGATAAAAAGGTCACGGGTTAATTCACAAACATTAACAAAGCACCAAATAAAAGGGACAACTAAATACAAAGTCTAAGATATGCAAATGAATACATGGGACTACTACTACTCATCACTAACTAATGCTATTATGTTTGCTTCTTTTTCTTTGTCTTTCTTTCTTTTTGCTTTTTTAAACTAAAAATAAGAGAAAACAAAAGTATCATGAATCAATAAAATATGAGTAGGAGTACCTCTGTTAACATCTCAAAATAACAACTAAGCTCAAAGGTCCCAAACTATAGACTCACTTAGCACTTCATTATACTTGTAATCAGGCTAGGCTAATGGAGTTTTGAGTTTTTAAGTGTTTATTTTGCAATAAAAAAGAGTAAAGATTCAAAAGGGGTTGCAAGGGATAATGTATAAGGTGGGTCATTTAAGCTAATGGGTTTAAAACAAACAATGCCTTCATTATTTCCATAAAGCATGCATTTTGTAATTTCAAACCGGTTCAATGCAAGTTCTAGAGGTAATCTTCCTAGGGGAGTATCACACATAAGAAAAAAAAACAATGAAATGAATATAAAATGCATTCATATAGACTCAAAATCTCACATGTGCTTATATGAAAATCCATAAGAATTTTATACATGACCTAATCACTCAAGTATCAAATTTTTGACCGAGGTTATGCAACTACCTACTTCAATCAATCCATATGATTCACCTTCCACTCAAGTTGTCTAAGTCAAATTCAAGCACATAACTCAATCCTCAGTCTAACTACTATGACAAAATAACATGGTTCAACCTTCATCATAGTTCAAGTGCAAATCTGCAAAAATTTTAAAATTGGTCACCCCCACACTTAGATGAGACATTGTCCCTAATGTGAAAAAAAAGGAAATGAGAACATAAGGACTCCCTGGATTATAGAAGGCTTAATGACTTGAAATCGAAATTCATAGCTCCAATCTTGCATTCCTAAAAATAGATAAAGAAAACACAAATGAGATACTTAAATGAAAGCAATAAAAAGAAACTGAATCAACAAAGAACTAAAATGAAAGGATAAGATTTGGGGTGCCCCCCAATAAGTGCTATGTTTAACGTCAATAGCTTGATGTAGCCATTTGATCATGGGTCCTTGAGTGAAATGCTTGCAATGTTTCTCAACTCTTGACCATAATAATGCTTCAATCTTTGCCCATTCACTCTGAAAGTTCTTCCATCACTTCCCTTAACTTCAATCACTCCAAAAGGGGTAACATTTTTCATAACAAAGGGCCCTGACCATCTAGACCACAATTTACTTGAAAAAAGCTTCAATCTTGAGTTGAAAAATAAAACTTTCTCTCCTGGAGAAAATTCTTTCCTCATGATGTGTTGTTCATACCATTTCTTAGTTTTCTCCTTGTAGATTTTGGAGTTCTCATACGCTTCATTTCAAAATTCTTCCAATTCACATAACTGAAGAGTCCGATTTTCAACCGATTTTTGCCAATCAAGATTTAACTTCCTAACTACCTAATAAGCCTTGTGTTCTAACTCTACCAAAAGATGACAAGTTTTTCCAGAAACCAAACGATATGGAGACATGCCAATTGGAGTTTTGAAAATCGTCCTATATGCCCAAAGGGCATCATAAATCTTGAGAGCCCAGTCTTTTCAGTTAGAGTTTACCGCCTTCTCAATAATGTCCTTGATCTCTCGATTTGATATTTTAGCTTGGCCATTTGACTGTGGCTGGTAGCGTGAAGCAACTTTATGTCGAACTCCATATTTAGTTAAAAGATTACCCAGAAGTTTGTTGCAAAAGTGGGTACCTTCATCACTAATAATGGCCCTTGGAGTGTCAAATCTTGTGAAAATGTTTTTCTTGAAAAATGTGAGAACAACCTAGGCTTCATTTATTGGTGAAGTTATGGCTTCAACCTATTTTGATACATAGTCCACTGCCAAAAGGATATAGGATTGTCCACAAGATTTGAGGAATGGTCCCATGAAGTCAATACCCCACAAATCGAAGAGTTCTACCTAAAAAATGTTAGTCAAAGGAAGCTCATGACGTCGTGAGATATTACCCATTTGTTCACATCGGTCACACATCTTAGTGAAAGCATAGCTTTCTTTATGAAATGTAAGCCAATAGAAACCGGATTGAAGAACTTTTGCTGCTATTTTTGTTGGGTCAAAGTGACCTCCATATGGTGATGAATGACAATGTTCCAAAATTTCTAAGACTTCATCTTCTGGGATACATCTTCGAATCACTTGATCAGGACCTCTCTTGAATAGTAAAGGCTCATCCCATAGATAACTTTTTGCATCAAATAGAAACTTTTTCTTTTGGGATGGATTTAAATCCATAGGAATCAAACTTGTAACTAAATAATTCACCAAATTGGCAAACCATGGAAGCTTTTCATTGACTCTAAATAACTACTCATCTGTGAAAGTCTCTTGGATAGGTATTGGTGGCTTTAATTCCTCAAGCTCTAATCGAGATAAATGGTCGGCAATTGCAATTTTTGCCCCCTTTTTGTCCTTGATCTCTACATCAAACTCTGGCAAAAACAACAACCATCAAATGAGCTGCAGCTTGGCATCGTTCTTTGCAAACAAATATCGAATTGTCGCATGATCCGTGAAAACCACAACCTTGGACCCAATGATATATGATCGAAACTTATCCAAAGCAAACACAACTACTAACATTTCCTTCTCTGTAGTAATGTAATTTTGCTAGGCATCATCTAAAGTCTGACTAGGGTAGTAAATAACCCTAAACAATTTCTCTCGCCTTTGACCTAAAGCTACTCCCACTACAAAGTCACTCACATCACACATAATTTTAAATGATTGTTGCCAATCAGGTGTGATCATCACGAGAGTTGAAATCAATTTTTTCTTGATCAACTCAAAAGCCTTCAACTATTTCTCATTAAACTCAAATTTTACATCCTTTTCCAATAGATTGCAAAGGGTGGTGATTTTGGAGAAGTCTTTGATGAATTTTTGGTAAAACCCCACATTTCCAAGGAAACTACGGATGCCCTTTATATTTGTCGGTGGAGGAAGTTTTTCAATGGTTGTTGTTTTGGCTCAGTCCACTTTAATGCCATGGGCAGACACTTTGTGACCCAACACAATTCCTTCCCTCACCATAAAATGACATTTCTCCCAATTAAGCACCAAGTTGGTATCTTGACATCTTTTCAATACTAGAGACAGATTATGTAAGAACTTATCAAATGAATCACTGGTCGACAAAATCTACAAGTGCACATAACCGTTCCTAGTACCTGCACATTAAGTATTCCAAGGTCGTCTCCCACAAGGACTAAATCATTCATCGTTAAATTAATTCTAATTACTTGAATGAAATTGACAATAAACTTTAAAAGATGATTGGATTTTAGTCAACAGTAAATTGTAAATATTGAAAAATAGCAAATAGGGATAAATTGATAATTTGAAATTAGGGCTTGAGATTCACTAACTCAAAAGATTGATTCATACATTATGAAATTGATTTATTGTTAGGTCATGAAAACAGTTTCACAACTTTACCCATATCTTTTCTCAAAGCATACAAGAGTATCTAACTAGTTGATTACCATCTCTCAATGTGCAAACCAACTAGTTAAATCCATGAAGAACAAGCAACCACAAGTTATCACACTAGCTTAGGATATCTCTATCTCTAAGTTTAAGGTGCTTATCTTCCTAAAGCATAAACTATATTTCACCTTTCAATACATCATATGATTCCTAAGATTGCATCTGTGGAGATCAAGCATAGAAACAACAGTGAAGAGCAAGATAGGTAAGCATAACCCAAAAACTTTCATTCAACACTCATCAATCTATAACATACAATTCAATCCGCCAAATAGTCTACATCCCTCACCCTAAATGAGGTTTAGTTCCAGAACATAATAACTAAATCCATACACACAAAGGAGCTCAACATTCAAGAAAGAGTAGAGAGAGAAACTAGCAAGAACACATCACAAGGTTGCTTTAAATCCTTGATGTCGTCCCCAAAAATCTCTATCTTCCTCTTAATTGGTGCCTCCTTAAGTGGTAACCTTGTTTTCTGTGTCCATCCCCCTTTTTAGGTCTTCAAAATAAGTATATATACTCTTTTGGATCCAAAAAAACCTAGTTTTTACTAAACAGGGGAGAATAGATCGTGTTTGGGTTGTTGATGTCCGTTAAATGGGCCTTCTCAGGTCTGGAAGTGCATTTTGCCAAGAGATGTCCGTTAATGGACATTTATGTCCACTTAACAGATCTTCTTGGGTCTGGAAGTGCATTTTGCTAGGCGATGTCCGTTAAACGGACATGTATGTAACACCCAAATACCCCCTGGGAGGATAAATAGATGCCACCCAAGACAGGACAAACAAATCAAAACGTTTCACACATGCATTTTTAAAAACTAAACGTAACACACATATAATACATCTTATAAGTTCAGAAACAAATCGAAAGAATATTTACAAGCCCAAACAAACCAAACAAAATACATTTTCGCGCAACACAAAACTCAGACTCTTTTGGCCACTGCGGTTGACTTGTCCCAGTCCTTAATCTCTTAGCTCCGAACCTACACGGGGCAAATCCATCATGCTAAGCATATAGCTTAGTGAGTAATAACTAATCTATATTAACCGATTTCAGAAAATAGAAAGAATGCATTTCGTAACAAATTTTATACTAAATGAGCAATCAACACACGGAGATCCTTGAATCGAATAATCAATCGATATCGAATCTGAACAAATCAAACTATAAATCCATGAGCGAAATGGGTAACGGACTTATACAGAGATACCATAATTAGTATCGGCGGAGAGACATATGTCTCGATATCGAGACACCAAAGTGTCAAATAACGAGGAAGCATTGCAGACCCTTCTAGGCATGCCTATTTACCCACAACTAGGACTTAACAGTTGTACAAAACAGAACAAGGTCATTTCAGTCATTTCATGTGCAGGCAAATAGCACTTCCAATAAATCAATCCTAGACATCATCTAGGTGTACCTAAAGTACTTACACTGAAATTTTCTACCTATATTACGTGCTGAAATTACTGACCTGTATTACTTACCTAAATCGCACTTAGTGTTTATTGTCCCCACAATATCTGGCAGTGGTCTTTCCTCTATAATAGGGAACACGGACACAAATTATTATTGTGCTTCATTACTGTATGATAACTGAGTATGATTCATGTTCATGACAAATTTCTGGGATTAATCAACAACTCATAGTACCAAATGATCCATGGCGATACAGCAAGTATTCAAATGAAAGCAAGTCTTTATTAAATCTGAAAATGTACAAATTACATTAATTCTCAAATGCTATGCCAATAAGCAACATAACGATCATAGGACATGTTAAGAAGAGAAAAAGAGTGCGAGCTGAATCATTTAGCTCTACACTAAGAATGAAACAAAGATACATAATAATAAGCGATGAGAAAAAAAAATGAAATAGCGGACAACATTTGAAATTTGGTTTTAAATCAAGAATCACTTGTGAGGTAAGGGATGAAGTAAATGATGGAGGAGTGGTATCTATTTATAGAGCATTTTTGTAAACTAGCCATTTTTGTACCGTTAACTAGCCGTTATTACCTAGCCGTTATACATTTTTGGGTGAAAAAAATACGTATGACTACTGTTCACAAATACGTATGGTTACTATTCACAAATACGTACGGTTACTGTAGCAAGACACTGTTCACCGACACTGTTCACAATTCACTATTCTGCACTATTCACCGTCTTCAACCTCCGACTCTGAAACTTCTTCTTCTTTTTTTTCATCTTCCTTTAACTTCTTCACTTTACAACTAACCTATTTAGCAATTCTAACCTATTAGAATTATCCTAAGCTTCAAACATGATAAATCTAAACAAAAACAAAAACAAAGATGTAACGCGCGTATGATAAACTAAACTTACCAGCTTTCCAAAGAAAACTCCAATAACAGGTGTTGGTGAGTGAATGGCTTCGCTAACTCTACTGATGGATAGGTAAGGGAGGCAGTCAGTGAGGAATAAACAATAATTTTTTGATTTAAATCGTTGCTAGTAGGTTTAGATTACGTTACATGTAATAAACAGCTAATAGGTCCAAATAGTAATAAATAACCAAAAATATTGTTATGAATCTTAGTTGTAACAATTACCCAACAAATACCCAAAAGTTCCAGAAGACTTCCGAAAATTTACCAAAATTCCGTCAGAAAATAATGACTCTCAAAATAAATTGGCAACTCAAAAATAGTCCTCCATTAATTTCTAAAAATGGTTGAAGTATACAAAAATTACGAAAATTATAATAATACTGTCTAAATCACTCCGAAGTTTCATTAAACCAATTAACTCGGAAAATACCATGAATGCATGCCAAAATACTTATGCACAATTTAAGCCAATAGTTAATAAGTTAATAAGCAAATAACACTCATAATTCGTACTAAATTCCTTTAATATTCTAACCCCTAATTTGGGGCGTTACAATGTACCAATCCACAATTTTCACACTTTTGACCCTTCAGTTGATAAAATCTCTTCTCGGAGTCTTCTTGGAAGTTGTCAAACTCGGAGTCCTCTTTAAAGCATCCTTGAGTGACCTTAATCTGACATCCACAAGAAAAATTATGCCTTTCACCCCCACAATCTATCCATTTGTACCTATCAAGCAACAAAGTTGAAATGTGTGAGAATTAACCAAATAAAGCTTCAAATCCATATAGAAATAAGTCAAATTAATTCCAATTCAACCCAAAATCATCTAAGAATAATTTGACTTATTAATCACCAAAAATATAAAAATCATCCATAAAAACTTTCGTGAAATTCTCAATCATATAAAAAAAATAGCCATCGACAACGCTGAAATATAGCAGGAGCATTGCAAAGATCAAAAGGCTTGTGCCTAAATGCAAATGTGCCAAAAGGACAAGTAAATGTGGTCTTTTCTTAATCTTCAGGTGCTATGGCTATTTAGTTATATCCCAAGTACCCATCTAGAAAACAATAAAATGCATGTCCAGCAAGTCTATCCAATATCTGATCTATGAATGACAAAGAAAAATGGTCCTTCCTAGTGGCTTTGTTCAACTTCCTATAATCCATAAAAACCCTCCATCCAGTGATTATCCTAGTGGAAATAGTCTCATTGTTATCATCTTTCACTACAGAGAATTCACCTATTTTAGGAACAACCTGAGTAGGACTAACCCATGAACTATCGAAAATTGGGTAAATGATTCCAGCCTTAAGCCATTTCTGAATCTCGTTCCTAACCACTTCCTTCATTGTTGGGTTCAATATTTTTTGGAGTTCAATGCTCGGGGTGAATGGCTCCTCCATTAGAATTTTATGCATTACAATAGAAGGACTAATTCCCTTAATGTCTGAAATTGACCAACCCAATGCATTTTTTTAACTCCCTAACACCCTAAACAATTTTTCTTCTTCTAAATGAGTCAATCAAGATGAAATAATGACAGGATAAGTTTGATTAGCACCCAAGAATGCATATTTCAAATTTTCAGGCAAGGGTTTCAGATCAATCAATGGGTGCACATCTTTCACCTCACCAACAACATCAGCATTAATCATACAAAATAAAGGCTCAGTTTCATCAAAAAATTTCAAGCATTCAAAAGAATCCAATACCATCATCAAACAAGCATCATCATCATCCATAGCATCTTTTCTAAACATACCTTCCAAACATGTCAATAGTGGGTCTTTAGATATAAGGGAAGGAAAAGATGTTACCCCACAAGATGATATAACATCTATCCGATTGCAAGTCAGTTTATCACTTGGATGTTTGAGCAATCTGTATATGTTGAACTTTACATTCTCGCCATTTACATGCAAGGTTAATTCTCCTTATTGCACATCAATCACTGCGAGTCCGGTAGCAAAGAATGGTTGTCCAAGTATGATTGGGATCTCCTTATCTTCTTACATGTCAAGCACCACAAAGTTTGCAGGGAGAACAAATTTGTCAACGATCAGCTAGTTGGAGACAAATTGTCAATGACTTGACTTCTCCTAATCCTAGCTTTTGGAAGATGGAAAGAGGCATAAGATTTATGCTTGCCCCCTAATCGCAAAGCATTTTACCAAAATGTGTGTTACCGAACTCACACAGAATTGTGAAGCTTCCCAGATTTTTTAGTTTCTGTGGTAACTTTCTTTGCAAGACTGCACTACACTCCTTGGTTATCAATACTGTCTCATAGTCTCCAAATCTTCTCTTTTTGGTAACAATGTCCTTGATGAATTTTGCATGATTCGGTACTTGTTCAATAGCTTCAATTAAGGGAATGTTGATCTCAAGTTTCTTAAAGACTTTAAGGAATTTTGCCAATTGACCATTGATTTTCTTCCATTGAAATCATTGAGAATATGGCAACTTGGGGATGATTTTTGTTTGTAGTTCCCCTTCTAGTTTCTTCTCCAAACTATCTTCCTTCTTAACTTGTGTAGGTGCACTTGCTTCTTCAAAAGTATTCTCTCCTTTGTTATCATTGGACTGAGTGGAGCTTTTTTCTTTAGGTTTCACCTTTTCCAATTCTTTTCCATTTCGCAGAATGATGGCCTTGCACTGCTCTCTTGAGTTAGTTTCAGTATTACTTGGAAATGTCATTTGATTCAAATTCCCAACAGCATTTACAAGTTGTCCCAAGATTGATCTTTGACACTAGGTGTCACCTGGATCAAAAAAATTGTCTTTATGTTCCTAACTATGCTAGGAATTTAGTTTCTGTTGCAAAGTTGGTGATGAAGGTTTTAACTTTAAGATTGGAAACCGTGTGTTTTCTTTATATAAACACAAGTACTATTATGATTCTGGTACTTAAATTGATTGTTTATATCGTTTTAATATTGATGTTGATTTTGTTGAATTCCAATTTCATGTTGACTATATTATAGGAAATAAACTTAATGCACATAAGGAATGTTCTGCTTTTTGTGGCATAAAAAATTAGTTCATATATCCAAGGAAAAGATAAAAAGGTTAGTGAAAAATGAAATCATACCTCAATTGGATTTTGCTGACTAGGATATATGTGTGGATTGCATTAAAGGTAAGCAAACCAAACATATATCAAGGAATCCAACCACAAGAAGTAGCTAATTACTTGAATTAATACACACAAACAATTGTGGTCCTTTCAACGTTCCTTCTTGGGGTGGCGAAAAATATTTCATTACCTTTATTGATGACTTCTATCTGTTACATAAGAAGTCTTAGTCTGTGGATATCCTAAAGGTGTTCGTTAATGAGATAGAAAAGTAGTTAAATAAAAAAGTAAAGATGGTGAGGTCTAATAGATGTGGTGAATATTATAGAAAATTTTATGAAAGTGGACAATATCTAGGTCCATTTGCACAATTTCTTGTAAGTCGAGGCATATATGCACAATACACAATGCCTGGTACATCACAACAAAATGGTATAGCTGAAAGGTTGAATCGTACTCTTATGGATATGGTTAGGAGTATGTTAAGCTATAGTACTATACCTTTATCATTGTGGATGCATGCATTAAAGACCTTTGCGTATTTGTTTAATAGGATTCCTAGTAAGGCAGTTCTTAAGACACCTTATGAACTATAGACAGGAAGGAAACCTAGTTTACAATACCTTCACATTTGGGGTTGTCCGACAGAAGTAAGGTTGTATAATCTATATGAAAAGAAGCTTGATGCGAGAACCGTTAGTGGTTATTTCATCGGCTATCCCAAAAAGTCAAAGGAGTATAGATTTTATTGTCCTAATCATAGTACGAGAATAGTTAAGTCTGGTCACTCTCAATTCATTGAGAATGGTCCAATCAGTGGGAGTAGAGAACTATAAAAAGTGGATATTCACGAGAGTCAAGTACAAACTACTCTAAGTCGAGTAAAAACTACTACATCAAATATGATCCCACCGGTTGTTATTCCTCTTGTTGCATCAAGGATATGCAATATAACGGAACAACAAATTAATATTCGAATTCCACAAATTGAACATATTAATGAAGAACTAGCTAATGATGTTCAAGTTACAAATGATTAAGTGATGCCACAAGAAGTAGCATTACGAAGGTTTGTAAGGTAAAGAAGATCATCTATTTCGAATGACTATGAAGTTTACTCACTTGAACATGAATGTGACTTGAGCATTGATCAGGATCTAGTCTCATTCAAACAAGCCATAGAATGTAGCAACTGTGAAAAATGGTTTAATGTTATGAAAGAAGAGTTGAAATCAATGGATGACAATAATGTCTGGGAATTAGTTAAGTTGTTGGAAGGTGCAAAAGCAAGTAGGTTGTAAATGGATCTTTAAGATCAAACATGACTTACAAGGCAACATTGAAAGGTATAAAGCCAGACTTATTGCCAAAGGTTACACTCAAAACGATGGTATTAACTATAAAGAGACCTTCTCTCCAATTTCAAAGAAGGACTCTTTAAGAATTGTTATGGCCTGGTGGCTCATTATGATTTAGAGCTTCACCAAATGAATGTAAAGATCGCTTTTTCTAAATGGTGACTTGGAAGAAGAAGTTTATATAGATCAACCGGAAGGTTTCGTGACCACAGAAAAGGAACGATTAGTGTGTAAATTAAAGAAGTCAATATATAAACTGAAGCAAGTTTTCCAACAATGGTATCTTAAGTTTAATGATATCATTACATCTTATGGTTTTGTAGAAACATCGTTGATCGGTGTATATATATGAAGGCTAGAGGGAGCAAGTTCATTATATTAGTTCTATATGTTGATGATATCCTTCTTGCTACTAATAATATAATTTTGTTACATGATGTAAAGAATTTTCTCTATTAATTTCGAAATGAAAGATATGAGTGAAGCATCCTATGTGATAGGAATTGAATTATTCCATGATAGATCATAAGGATTATTAGGACTGTCTCATAGAGGTTATATCGAGAAAGTATTAGAAAGATTTAAAATGGAAAAATGCTCCGCGGGGATAGCTCCAATTCAGAAAGGGGACAAATTTAGTCAAAAGCAATGTCTATGAAACGATTTGGAAAGTACAGAAATGGAGTCTATTCCTTATGCGTTGATAGTTGGAAGCTTAATGTATGTTCAAACATGCACTCAGCCAGATATCAGTTTTGCTGTCAGAATGCTAGGCCGATATCAAAGCAATCCTGGAATGGACCACTAGAAGCTGCAAAGAAAGTTCTTAGATGTTGGGACCCGATCCGGAGACCGACGCCCCAACCCGAAAATGGAAGATGGAATGAATCACAAAGAGACGGAACGAATAAACGATTGATCACAAAGCGAAACAAATCATTAATGAATCGAAAGCCAACTTGAAAGCGGAGCATACAAACAAATTCAAATCGAATTGGCTCGGAGAAAAACCAAACAAACAATCACGAATCACAAATCGAATCGAAGCATTCGAACTGAAACACAAGTACCGACATCCGTGAACAAAATCTTAGAAATCACTGTCGCGTTGGAAACCTTAAGACATTCTAAATCCGGTATAAATTTTTTTTTCTTTTCTTTCTTTCTTATTCCTTTCCTTTTCATTTCTTTCATAACCAAACTCAATCCAAAATACATTATCACATTCATAATCATACACACATCCCAAACATAACTTAAATCAATGCATAATTCCAGAAATCCATACACCTTATACTCACTATATACACAATTTCATAAATCACATATGTCCTGGAGTGACTACTCTTCATACACTCGTGGCAATTCAGGTCATATACAATATCAACACCAAAATCCAAAGTACACAATACACAACAAATTTTGAATTTCTCAACACTATCTTACTTAACAACAATACAATATAAACACATGCAAATAGAAATCTTCATTTTCTTTCACCCGATCTTCTTCTCATCACCTGTGGATGGGAATGAAGGGGGGTGAGCTTATAGCTCATGGGTAACAGTTTATAACAAATATATAAGCAAAATCCTTGAAATTCTTTTTCTTTTCTGGTCTTAGAAAACATTTCTTTAAAATCCGTAAAGCACATTTTCAAAAGGTTCTTTTCCTTGCTGTAGCCAAAATCTCCATTTGCAAAACATATGATTTTTAGGCTTTCAGCCATAAACCCATAAGTTTATAAAACATGAATGCATCAACTTGACAATTCATAGGTGCAATGGCAATCACATAAGCAATGCACAACAACACATGGCTCGAGAGTTCCGTAAACACAACGGATAAATCGAAGTTTATACCGTAAACTATCCGAGTCCGATTTCTCAGGATCTCGTGGCCTCAAGCGGGCAGCCGGGAGAAGGCTATAATTTTTCATACGTCGACGTGCACGTGACTATCCATCCGTAACTCTCTCGCCCACACAAAAGCATATAAGCAATGCTCAAGATCATTTATCAAAATGATATGCTTCTATTTTCTTTTCTTCTTTCCATTCAAATCAAAATGCCATGGCACACTCCAATGACATAACATTATCACATCAATAAACATATTCAATCTCAATTCAACAATGTAATCACGTATGGATCAACATCAGAACAATGAATGCAAGTGATTTCTTTAAGACATAAATCAATGTATGCAGGTTCATAAAGTGCATTATTCAATTTTATTTTTATTTTATAAATCTTGTATTTTCTTAAAAACATTCCGAAAACATTTTCATAACTTATCAAATTCGTCGAAAATAACGAATTTAACAATTTATGCAATTTCTTAAATTCAAATCACGGAAATAAATTTCAAAATCTTTCTTCATTTCTCAATTCATTTTAAAACTCGTAACCCTTTTCCAAAAATATTCGGGAACAATAAAATTCAATACTTTCTCAATTTTTCAATCAATCTCCCAAATCATTTGAAGACAAGAAATTGGGCCTTTGTGTCATTTTTCGAAACTTCAAAAATTTTCTTAATTTATCAAACATTTAAACTTGTATAAATTCTTAAAACAGTTTCTAAAACCATTTCAAACGCCTTTCGAAAATCGTACTATTCAACATTTAAATAAACCTTATTTTCTAAACAATTTCAAATGCATTTGAAATCACACTTTGTCAAACATTTTATAAATAAGTTTGGAAATCGTAAACTTTTAAACACTTTTATAATCAATGTCGAAATCATAATTTTCAAATACTTTTTATAAACATTAGGCATTCGAAATCAAATCTTCCAACCACTTTTATAAACAACATTTTCTAACTAATTTGAAAGTATTCGAAATCATAAATTTCAAACATTTGCATAAACCATTTTCTAGACAATTTCAAAGCATTTTTAGGAATCAAAACTTTCAAATATTTCCATAAACAATATTTTCTATACACTTCAATTTATGCGAAATCACAACTTTTCAAACTTTTACATAAAACCATATATTATAAAAGCTCTTAAAACTAATCGAAATCATAATTTTTCAAACCTTTATCATATTCAAGCTCAATATCATTTATTGAATGCTCTTTCTTTCAAATATACGAAATTTCATGGAATCTTTCGAGGCATAACACAAATGTATTTTGCAATTCATCAAAAGCTCATGTATGGAATCAATGATGATTTTCAAATCATTCACACAATGATGCAACACTTATGATGCAATTGAAATCGAAAATTCCTTTATTTAAAGAAAGCGAAGATGGCTTATAAATTCTATTATAAACAGGTACCCACCTCGATTCGATGCTAGAAAGTTGTTCCTAGCTCCAATTTGTCCATTGGTTCCTTCTTTCTTCCATCTTTTTCCTTCATGAATCAACAAAAAACTGAGCTTGAACCCCCAAAAATCCAAAACCCTAAGCTCTCCCTTCTTTCTTCTCTGAAGTTTGCTCTCCCTTCTCTCTTCTCTCTTATTTTCTTAAGTCTTTCATTTCTGAGCTTCCTTATGCCTTATACGACAGCCACTATCTTTTATATTGCCATGTCATTTAATGAATGGGGAATGACCCATATGCCCCTCCATTTAAGCCTATAAACTTAACCCCTTTAAGTAAACTTCCAAAATTGCCCCTTCCTTTTTGCCTTAAAAACTTTAGATAAATTTTCCTCTATGTTTTACGAATTCATCGCTTCAAGAATCAGATCGATCGGAGCTCTATAGCTTAAGATATCTCAAAAATACTGAAGTCTATTCTTCAGACTCGAGGCTGAACATTACACCTGACTTCCGACCCATATTTGAAAGGCTTAGAGGCTCCATTGTCAATCAGCTCCTTCATAACATTTGTAGCCCATCTCTCTTGTTTAATTCTCAAAAAGAATCAGCTCAATCCGAGCTCTAGCGATCGATATATCTCCAAAATAATGAACACTGTTCAGCCATTACAACACCGAGACTGAACACTACCTCGAACTTCCGACCCATATTTTAAAGTATTGGAAGCTACCTTATAGCTCGGCCCCTTCATAACATTTGTAGCCTCATGTCTCTATTTTAATTTCCAAAAAGAATAAACTCAATCCGAGCTCTATAGCTCAAGATATCTCCAAAATACCGAAGTCGGTTCAGCCATTACAAAACTGAGACTGAACTCTACACTTAACTTCCGACCCAAATTTGGAAGTCTTAGAGGCTCAATAGTCGATCGGCTCCTTAATAACATTTATATATCTATGTCTCTAGTTTAATTTAAAAAAAGAATCAGCTCGATCGGAGCTCTAGCGACTGATATAACTCCAAAATACTGAACACTGCTCATACCATTATAAAGTTGAGACTGAACTCTATACCTAACTTCCGACCTGTATTTGAAAGTCTTAGAGGCTACATTGTCGATCGGCTCCTTCATAACATTTGTAGCCCCATGTCTATAGTTTAATTAGAAATAAGAATGAACTCAATCGGAGCTCTAGAGATCGAGATATATCCAAAATACTGAACACTGTTCAAACTTTTACAACTGATCAGCTCACTTTGTTTCAATGCACCTTTTTCAATTTAATTCCAAAACTGATCAATCTAGTATGAAAAGATAGAAAAATGTCTTAGGAATCCAACGCTTCAAAAATTAGGTCGATCGGATGTCGGACGAAGAAGTTATGGCCAAAACAAGGAAGAGAGGTCGGTCGGCTGAAATTCTACCCCGCGGGCCGATCGACCAACTGCCGAGCGGGTCGCTCGCTGCTGAGCGATCGCCCGCTGCCGAGCGATCGACCACGCGATCCGACTTCTAAACTTCAAACTTTCATATCTTTTGACTCCGAGCTCCAAATGACACGCGGTTTGTTTCGTTGGAAAGCTAAGAGACAGCTCTACCATTTCAAAAAGGACTCAAAGGCAAGCTCGGACACTAAAGGAATCAAAAGTGTGCTACAAGGTGACCGATCGATAAACTCCTCAACAGTACCAAAACTTGTAAACATCATAACTTTAGATCCAGAACTCCAAATTTGACAAACTTGGTGTCTATGGAAAGGTAAAAGAACCCTCAACAACTTCTATGAAGGCCTTAAGAATCAGATCGACCAATAAATGGGTCAAAAATCCACACAAAGCTGACTGGTCGATCAGCTTCGCACTAACCAGCATCAGAACTTCTAAAAATCATAACTTTATACTCCCTTGTCCAATATTTTCGTGCTTTATATCAATAGAAAGATAAAAACAAGCTCTACAATGTTCATGAAGAACTCCAAAACAACTTCAACCTCTATCTAAGTTAATTTTTCAATCGAAGTTTCTGCCTTGATATCCATCACCTACGCAATATCCAAATTTCACATTATCATATCTTTCAACCTCCACAACCAAAAATCACATATCATACATCATTTTAAAACTATTCAAATTCTCTATAACTTTCAAGTAACTATTTACTCCAATTTAAACTACATCAGTACAGAAATCACCTCAAAACACAACATATACCATCCTACACTTAGAGCATTTTCCAAAACCAAAGCAAAATACACTTAACTTTCAAAGATCATAACTTTCAATCCCGATATCGAAAAATAGCATACTTTATGGCTACAAAAAGCTCTCAACATAAGCTACAATTTCATGAAGATCATTTTCTCAAATTTTGCCTAAACCAAAAGTCAACTTTTTACTCCAAAAAGTCAAAGTTTCTAATTTTCTTCAAAATATAACACTTTCACTAATTATTTCTTACTTTCAACTTCCATTTCAATCATCTCATCCACCTAAACTTTCATAACCAAGACTAATCTTCAAAGTCATCAAAATCAATAAATTCCTTTTCTCATCAATTTCCTCAAGGCGTAAAAACTTCTATAACATAATTCATATCCGAAAACACTCATTGAATTCATTTCATATCTCTAATTTGCCACTTAAGGATCGGGGTCCAACATTAGATATTTACAAGGCACAAAGGACTATATCCTCACATATAGAAAATCAACCCATCTCAAAGTGATAGGTTACTCAAATTCAGACTATCCCGGTTGTGTAGACTCACAAAAATCTACATTCGGTTATATATTCCTATTAACTGAAGGAGTAGTTTCGTGGAAAAGTGCAAAGCAGTCCATTATTGCTACTTCCACTATAGAGGCTAAATTTATGGTGTCTTTTGAGGCCATGATTCATGGATTGTGGTTGTGAAACTTTATCTTAATTCTTAACATTGTCGCTAGTATTAATAGACCATTATGAATTTATTGTGATAATTCGGCAGCCGTTTCTTCTCTAAGAATGGCAAGTATTCAAAGTGTGCGAAACACATGGATTTGAAGTATTTGTCTTTGAAAGAAGAAGTGCAAAAACATAAAGTGTCAATTGAGCATATTGATACTGATCTAATGATAGCAAATTTGTTAAATAAAGGGTTACCGCCCAAAACATTTCTTAGTCATGTTGAACGAATGGGCATTATATATATATACAATTGTCTTGTTCAAATTGTTATGACACTTGTGAATTCAATTACAATCATATTTTTCCTCACTTACTTGTTATCCATATTATGTTGTACACAATAATTATTTCTGTAAAATAACAATTACAGACTTACCCACTTAAAGGTTTATGAATTTAGTTCATTATGTGATACATGAAAGGAATCATGTTGTATAACTTTTGACCGCCATGATCCCATCATCTTAATTCAATTAAAGATGACTTGATCGATTCCAAAATAAATTGATCCATAAAATGTCTTACATCAAAATCTAATTATGCATCATTAACATTGTAGGATTTTATCATTGTATATAAAATATAATTCAATTTTCATTGATTTAGAAAATAATATTCATTACAACTACTCATATAATTCATTCATTAGATAGTCAATCATAACTAATATTTATAGCTTATTCATCTATACATCTTTATTCTTATTTCTTATACAGACAAATCCTTTACGTATAGATATAATTCAAGACAAGATGATCAAATCCCATATCGAACTAAAGTTACTTTCATCTTCCTTATCTTATTGGAAAGCATTAACATCTTGTTGACTTTTAAATAGATTTGCCTTCAATCAATTATAAGGACATTGAATAATATTTAAGGAATCATAGTGAAGATTATGTAGAAGGAGATAATCCCAAATTAGTTCTTCAAGTTCTTTAGATGATTATATTGCCATTTCTTCTTTTAGTCCAAGTTTAATTTAGTCCACATGTTTGAGTTATGTTAATGTGGATTGTGATGTTTGAGTTATGTTAATACATATTGATGATGTTTGAATTATGTTAATGCGTATTATTGATATTTAAGCTATGTTAATGTGGATTGTTGATGTTTGAGTTATGTTTATGTATACTGTTGATGTTTGAGTTATGTTAATGCGAATTATTGATATATTAAGTTATGATAATGTGGATTGTTGATGATTGAATTATATTTATGCCTATTGTAGATGTTTGAGTTATATTAATACGGATTATAGATGTTTGAGTTATGTTAATGCGTATTTTTGAAGTTTGAGTTATGTTAATGAATATTGTTGATGTTTGAGTTATATTTAGGCGTATTGTTGATGTTTGACTTATTTTTATACGTAATGTTGATATTTGAGTTATAAATATCCAATATAATGATACCTGGTAGAAACAAAGGGAAGAAGGTGGCAAGTATCGAAATTTTTCCTCCCCTATAACAACCAAATCAATCAAATCTTAGCCAAGAACAACAGTCAACTTCATCCACCAATGAAGCCAGTTAGCAACAACCTTCATCTACCTCAACTAGTACAGATGGATCTACAAGTTTGTTAATATTTAACACCTACAAATAGACCTATTTATGCTCAATTATATATTTGCCTATTTAATGCATATTTTTTATCATTATTTATTTGTTGTCAGGTTCCAATATCAACATAAGAAAAAGAAGTAAAGATATAACTAAAGGTTGTGAGTTGTAACAAATAAATTTTGCAATAAACAACAAGTTGTCTGCAAGAAATGAGTCAAAAAATGGAAAGATCGGAACATGGGAATAGATCTAAGACCAACTCGGATTACCTATTTCAATTGTTGACATATTGATACCAAGCAACGTCGTCCTATAGACAAGATTTAATTAGCAAAATTGTTTAGTGAGTTATGAGTAATTGCCATAACTGAATTGCCTTGCCTTAAACATACCAAGCAGTTGAAGGAAAACAACTTGCTAGAGAATGTTTTGGATAAAGTTTCAATATATTTAATTATATGCAATATTGTTTTACTTATTTAAAGATTAATTTCACTTTTACTTGTTGTTCATAGATGAAGTTGAATATCATCAATATCAACAACCCTAATGTTTCAAACTGTGACTTTACTGTTGGAACAAAGGACCAAGAATAGTTGTTATTGACTGCATCAATATTACAAATCTTTTCCTTCAGATGAGGAGGTAAGGAGACATGTTCCTGAACGAATGCCTCCGAAAAATTGGAACAATTTGTGTGATTATTGGGCCTTTACCAACGTTCAGGTTTGCATCTTTCTCTTGACATTTGCTTTCATTAATCTTGTTACACAATTTAATGACTATTTCTGTTTTTTATTTAAGAAAAGTATGAGAAAGACAAGTTTTACAAAGGAAAAAGAAAATTTCTCACAACCAAGACTCTAAATCATTTATTATCCTGCGAAATAAATATGTAAGTTATTTATTTACAAGTTATAATTATATCAATAAACACAATATTATTTATTGTTTTTTTTTTTTTCATAAAACAAAGCTAGAAGGAACTAGATGGAGAATAATGCAATAAGATCAAACTCTACAAATTGACACGCTACAAGGAAGGTGAAGGTTAGATGTCTAAAAAATCACACAATAATTATGTGAGTATAAAAATTTGTTTAAAATTTAAGTTTATTTCTTTATGTAGTACTAACTAATAATATTGGAATTGAATATTAATTTTGTTTTTTAAATTTTAGAACAAGATGTTGAAGTTGTTGCAAAGGCCAATGTCTGATAGAAATCAACCAAATGTAGATAGCATTTACAACAAGGTATTTGGTACACGATCCAAGGACATCAACCCTGTGTTTGGTTACTGTCCCCATGAGTGGGGACAGTAGACAGGACCAAAAAATCCTGCCTCCGTGAGCGTTTGGTTACTGTCTCTTCATTTTTATCTACCATCTCCGGTGGACAGGGACAAGATTTATTGTCCCTCCCAAAAAAGTAGGACAGGGACAGGCTATTCCTGTCTCCCACGTTATCTCAGTTCCAACAGTTATGTTTTTTAAATGAGTTTTGTTTCTTTTGTTTTATTTTGAGTTTTTAAAATTGACCAAAATTATAATATTAATTAAATTAAAAATATCTTTAAAAAATATCATTTAAAAACCACAATAATTAACATATCTTTAAAAACCACAATAATTAAATTAAAATATCTTTAAAAATATATTTCAATAAAATTTTGATTTAATAATTAAAATATAGTTAAAATAAATATGAATTTATAAATAATATTTTATCAATAAATATTATATAAGAGATCGAAATAAATGTTACTAATAAAAATAATTTGTATTTAAGTTTTATTTATTAATAATTATTAGTAGTAGTATAATTTAGATGTATTATTATTACTATTATTAAGGTTCATTTTGTATTTATTATAATAATAATAATAATTATTATTATTATTAACATATATTTGGAATTCATTATTAGTTGTAGTAGTATAATATAGATGTATTATTATTATTATTATGCATTTTGTTATCATTATTAATCTTATTATTATTAGTATTATACATTTTGTTATTATTATTATTATTATTAACTTATATTTGGAATTCATTATTATTAGTAGTAGTATAATATAGATGTATTATTATTATTATTATTACGCATTTTGTTATCATTATTAATCTTATTATTATTAGTATTATACATTTTATTATTATTATTATTATTATTATTATTATTATTATTATTATTATTATTATTATTATTATTATTATTAATTTCTTATTATCATTATCATTATTATTCTTATAATTATTCATATTATAATTTTGTTGTTATTATTATTATTATTAATATTGTTATTAGTTCCTTATTATTTCATCGGTTTTACCTTTTCATTTCTAACAAACCACAATATTATTAATTATATTAGTATTGTTATCTTTTAATTTGCATTTTTATTATTATGACAAATTCATTATTATTATTATTATTAGTCGTAGATGTAGATGTACAATTTCTATTATCAAACATCATTATGTATTTTTATTATTATTATTATTATTATTATTATTATTATTATTATTATTATTATTATTATTATTTTGTCTTTATAATAATTCATATTTATTATTGTGGAACATTTTGTGTCTATTTTGTTCTTGTTATTAATTTTGTTGTTGTTGTTGTTGTTGTTGTTGTTGTTGTTGTTGTTGTTGTTGTTATTATTATTATTATTATTATTATTATTATTATTATTATTATTATTATTATTATTATTATTATTATTATTATTATTATTATTATTATTATTATTATTATTTTGATGGGCTAATATTATTTGATATTTCATAATAGTTTATAATTATTATTATTTGTTAACTTTTCACCTAACACAAATAGTTCATAATAAAACTATCAATTAATTACATATTTCTAATCATATTAAGGACCAGGGGCATTTTTGTCTTTGTCACTATTTTTTCGTTCTGTCCACTGCAACCAAACACATTCTGTCCTTGAGACGGAGATAGAAATTTTTTTTCTGTCCACCACAACCAAACAGCTCACTTGTCTCGGTTCGTTCCGATTACGTCACTTACATTACCAAACGCAGTATGAAAGGTCTTGGGTTTGAGCCTAAGCTAAATGTTTTATCCTGTTCAAGAACACCATATGTTGAATATCTTCAAAAGGAGAATCAGTCGCTTAAGACTAAATTGGAACGTAATGAACAAAAGTTGGCCAAGCTTGAAAAGTAGGTCAAAAAATCACTTGGCCCGGATTATGTGAGCAGTGAAGATGAAAACGAGTCTTAGTCATTAAATTAATATTAATATTTTTATTTTTATATAAGTATTTTTGAAATTGTAATTTAATGATATTTACCAAAAATTATAATTTAATGATTTTTACATAATTATTTTCATTTTTTGGTATAATATATTATGCAACAACAAAAATATAAATATTACATACAATAATATGGATTAAAATGTCACCAATAATTATTATTAACATGATATAACATTTAGTTATAACGTATATTAAAATTTTGACTACATTTTACAAAACATAGCTAAAAACATTTGGCTAAGTTTTCAAAAATGTAGCTAAAAGTATTTGACTACGATTTAGCAAAACGTCGCCTATACCTTTTCGCTACAAAAACTATTCATAGAAAAAAAAACAATTAGCAACAATTTGGTGAAGACATCGCCTATAGTTTTTTGCTTTGACGACATTTTCGGCAACAAAAATAAATCATCGCTAATTAGTATTAGCGATGATTTTGCTGCTAAAAGTCCCTTTTGTTGTAGTGCGTCAAGAAGTGAAGTAGATGAAGAAGTAAAAAAGAAGATGTAATACAATAATTTGGGTTGAATGGCACTCTTAAGCTAAGGTAAAGCTTAAGGTACTTATTAAGGAAGAGTTTCTGCACAAGTATATGAAATATCTTGTTAGAATAGAATTTGAGATCGAGAGACGAATTGAAATCATGTGAGAAATGTCAAGTATTGGATTATTCAATATATTTAGGGAGAGAACGAACGAGCTTGTAGCTGTCAATCTATCATAGAGATGACAAATTAATTCAGAGTTAATCCTATTCAAAATTAAATGACCAAGTTCAAAGAAGGCAAAAGATTTAGACTTGGTTTCATTTAATGATGTTGGAAGTTACACAAAAGGTAACTTTCAGTGGTTATCGTCCTCATATAAAAGGATGAAAGAATAATTACATTGATATAATCTGGAAAAATCTCTCCCTATATTCGTAGAAAATCTCTCTATACTCTCTCACGAAAAACGAACCATCATAGACTTTAGGTTTGGGACGTGATTAATCGGTGACTCTAATAGCCTACCGAAATCCGAAAACTAGCAAGCAGCAAATCGATTCACACTTTCGCAATAAAGTCAGTCCTTATTATTCTACATTGGTATCAGAGTCAAGTTTTATATTTGCCATTGATTTGCGAAATTTGTTGTGTTCATGCGTTTTTTTGAGTTTCTGTCGCTGAAATGACATTTTTACGAAACCAGAAATGTTTCATCTCACGTTATGTACGGGTATGAACATAAGAGTGCATTTAAGAACGATGGTTAAAAACTTAAAATCACGACACACAAATCTTTTGTTTTTTGTCAAAGTTATGTACAGTAAACACGTTGAAGAAGAGATCATGAAAGTCTTGTTTTTTCGGTTTTTGTGCAAGATGATACAAGTGTTTTTAATACATGAAAGAAGAGATCGTATGGTTGAAAAGAGAACATGTGCAAATTGTTCATTAAATACACGACACGGAAACCGGAAAAAAAAACTTTGTTTCTTCTTCTTTAAAAGCATTCTGTCATTTTCGTTAAGGAAGAAACCAACAGTTAAAAGCATTAGAGGTTTTATGAGGAACAAAAGTATTTCTTGATTTGCGTGTTTGTATGGAGTTGAGATTGGGCATTAAATGGTTTGTGCATTTCGGAAATTTATGCGTTAATACCGAGAATCCATGATTTTTCTGTGAAATTTGTTGTAAAAGTTTTCTGTGAACTTTTCTGTATAAATACATTTAAAAATGGTTTACGAAAACAGAGAAATTTTATTTCTTGTTCTGTTAAGCCATACAAGGAACGTTTGGAAAGAAGTGAATATGTTGGTTTTATTTCATAACTGGGTTTTACGGAAACCGAAAACTTTCCTTGCTTGTTGACCAAGGGTTAACATCATAAACTTGTGCACAGTAAATGCATCGACGTTATTTTTATTTGATATGCTAAATGCATTTAAGGAGTGTGTATTAAATGCATGAACAATAAGAGTGGGTCTTGATTTTCGTTTTTTTGTATGTAAGGATACATAAAAAGAGAAGTGTTCTGTTATTCAAATATATGTGCATAAAAATCAAGACAAAAGAGAAAGTTGTTCATTAAACGTGCATAAGATGAATCAGTAATATATATGTACAGATAACGTACGAAGGATATGTTTTATGGATAATTTTTATAATATTTAAAATAATATTATATAAATGAGTTTTATATAATTTTAGATTAAATATTGTTTTACATGTATCAAATTATAGCTGTAAATTAGTTTTACATATTCTTTATTTTGGCATTTTATGACATGTCAAATTAAAATAGTTTAATTAAATTATTAAAAAATTCCTAGTTCATTTTTGTATGAGATGACTATGAGCTTAGCGAAATTTTCGATCATACGATGTGAATTTTGGATTTTTTGATAATTTAATTAATAGAAATGTGCCTTATATCATGTTTATATATACTTGTAGATATGGCAACTAAAATCTTGATCGGTGATTTGTCCACCACTGAAAAATTGGATGGGTCCAATTATGATATGTGGCAAAGGAAGATTCAAGATCTTAAAATGAGCGAGAATTGCTCGAACATTTGACCATAATAATGACTGCGCCTTCAGTCAAGGACAAAGATGGAAACGATATTGATACTGCTAGTGAGCAATATCAAGCATCCTTGAAGGCTTATGCAGATTAGTCCAAAAAGGATCGTAAGACATGTTATACTATGTTGTATTTCATGCATGATGATCTAATTGGAGAATTTGAGGATTGTCCCACTGCTAAGGATATGTGGGACAAACTTAAGATCACGTTTGGTCAAACATCCGCTACAAGGCTTCGTGCTTTGCACCTTAAGTGGATGAACTACGAGATTAATACGACTCGTACTATGGCTGAACATTTACGAACCATGAGTGCAATGGTTCGTGATCTTAAGGCAGCTGGCCGGGCTATCTCTGAAGAGGAACAAGTCCTGAATGTGATTCGGGCTCTTCCATATCATACTGAGCACTGGAAGAATGTGAAACTTGTTTTGACACATCATGAGAATGTCAAAACTCTTTCCGAGATTACTAGGCACCTCGAAATGGAGGAGGATCGCTTAAAAGTATCTGACTCCTCCAATATGGCTCTTGTTGCTAAAGGCAAAGGACCAAAGGGCAACAATGTCAAACGAGGTAAAAAAAAAGGTTTTCGGCCTCCTCAAAGGAATTGACCAAAAGGTCATAAGAAGCAAAAGGCTAAGGGCCAAGGAGAGAAAAACATGGCACGTGTGAAGTGCTATAATTGTGAAAAGAAAGGTCATTTTGCTCGGGATTGTCCTGAACCTAAGAAGGTACCTTTCTTATCTATAACTCCTGATTTGTATGTTTGTTCTCATGCATTAGTTGCTAATTCTCTTCCTAATTGGATTGTAGATACGGGAGCAAGCAAGCATATAGTTCGGGATCGAGCTGGCTATGTGGACTTTCATCGGTATCCGGTGGGTTCACAAACTGTCGTGTTAGGAAACGGTAGTGAAGAAGATGTCTTAGGAATAGGGACATACCAGCTCAAGTTATGTGGAGGACATACTTTGCTCCTTCATGATGCTCTCTATGCACCCGGGGTGTGATTTTGCCTTGTGTCTCTTGTAACTTTAATGAAATCAGGATTCGTTTTTAGTTCTAATCACAATGGATTGGATATTATGTATAATGGCAATATTTTTGGCCATGCTACATTGAAAAACGATTTTCTAATTCTTGATTTGGATGCTTGTTATGATAATTCATCTTCTATCTATGTTTCATATTTTGATCCTGATTCTGAATCTGTTAAATGGCATGCTAGACTTGGTCATATTGGCCAAGATAGATTGAGTCGGCTAGCTAAAGAAGGTCTTTTAGACCGACTCACTAAGGTTAAGTTGCCTAGATGTGAGTCATGTTTAGCTGGTAAGGCAACCGCGAAACCTTTTGGTAAGGCTTTAAGGGTATCTAAACCTTTAGAGCTTATTCACTATGATATTTGCAGACCCATGAATGTTAAAGCACATCATGGAGCTATATATTTTCTCACTTTAATTGATGATTATTCTCGCTATGGATATGTGTATCTTTTAGCTCATCGTTATGAAGCGCTTGATGTGTTTAAACGTTTTGTAACTGAAGTAGAGACACAATTAGAAAGAAGAATTAAAACTCTTCGGACTGATCGTGGTCGAGAATATCTATCTGATATGTTCAAAGAATTTTGTGAGAAAAAGGGTATAATAAGACAACTAACGATTCCTCGAACTCCACAACAAAACGGTGTTGCAGAGCGTAGGAATCGAACATTGCTTGACATGGTCAGGTCAATGATGGCACATGCTCGTCTTCCAATTAGTTTTTGGGGAGATGCGTTGCTCACCGCAACTTATATTCTTAACCGTGTGCCAAGTAAAAGTGTACCCGCCACTCCATATGAGTTATGGAATGGAAGAAAGCCCTCTTTAGATCATTTACGCCTATGGTGTTCGGCTGGTTATGTACACAACCCAACTCATAAACATGGAAAACTTGGTCCAAGAGCCACTAAAATGGTGTTTATAAGATACCCCGAACATTCTAAAGGGTATGTTATGTATGGTGAGCACCCGAATGGTGGCATGACAGAAATTGCTTCCCGCAATGTAGAGTTTCTTGAGGATGAGTTCCCAAGCATAGGTGAAATAAAAAAGGACCTAGATTTGTATGAGTTACAACCGGATACTCTCGGTGAGGGGGAGAATTTAGTTACTCGCCAAGTCACCGAGATTTTTTCTGTCCCAGAGAACCAATTTGAGAATGAGGTCCATCTTCCATCTCTAAACCACGAACCTGTAGATAGTCTACATGTTCCAAATCTCACATCTCAAGGGGATAGTGGGAGTGGTTCTCATCATGATTCGCAATTCACCTCTCCAAGAGATAGGGGAGAGATCCTGAATCAGGGCGGACAAATGTAGGTCCTAGACTCCGAAGAAGTGAGCGTGGAAGAATTCCTCGAAGATATTTTCAAATCGAAGAGGAAATCTTCCTTTGTACTCCTTTGGAAATCGACGAACCAACCTCTTTTCAAGAGGCTATTGACTCACCTAACCACATAGAGTGGATGGATGCCATGAGGGATGAAATGGACTCAATGACACGAAATCAAGTTTGGGAACTAGTTGATCTTCCGCTCCAACGAAATTCCATTGGAAACAAGTGGGTTTTCAAGATAAAACGTAAGGCGGATGGAACGATCGATAAATTCAAGGCCCGTTTGGTAGCGAAAGGCTATACCCAAATAGAGGGTATAGACTATGAAGAGACATTTTCTCCTATGGTGAGATTTGCCTCTATTCGCTTACTTCTGGCTCTGGTTGCCCATTTGGACTTGGAATTGTTTCAAATGGATGTAAAGACTGCTTTCCATAGAGGGTATAGACTATGAAGAGACATTTTCTCCTGTGGTGAGATTTGCCTCTATTCGCTTACTTATGGCTCTGGTTGCCCATTTGGACTTGGAATTGTTTCAAATGGATGTAAAGACTACTTTCCTCAATGGTAACCTTGAGGAAGAGATTTATATGAATCAACCTATTGGTTTTGTATCAAAAGGTCAAGAAGACAAAGTGTGTCGTCTTAAAAGATCTATATATGGTCTCAAACAGTCTTCCAGATCGTGGTATTTTAGATTCCATGAAGCCATTACTTCTTTTGGCTTAGTCATGGTTTCAGAAGACCATTGTGTATATGTCAAGAGAACATCAAATGGAATTTTGTTTCTCACTTTGTATGTTGATGACATATTACTAGCCGGAAATAATATGGAGATGCTCAAGACCACTAAAGAGTGGTTGTCCTCTGTCTTTGATATGAAGGACATGGGTGAAGCTAGGTATGTCCTAGGTGTGGAAATAACAAGAAATCGTTCCAAGAAGCTTCTTGGTTTAAGTCAGGAAGCATATATTAATAAAATTTTGGAACGTTTTCAAATGCATTATTCCAAACTCGTTGACACTCCAGTTGAAAAAGGTCTTATGTAATATCCCATCTCCGATGGGAAGGGTATTTTCGTAAATTGGGAAGGGTTAGGAGTATTAAATTATATCTCGGCATGAACATATGTCATGCAGCCTCTATAAATGGTGAATTTTGCACAGGCATATAGTCATACATGCATTCATGACATTTCCCGGCATAAGTGTCTAATTGTGATCTTTCGTGAAATTGGTGTGATAATGGGATTTGAAAAATTATTTGGAGTGCGCCATAGAGTGTTTTACATTTTTAGGGATTTATGAAAATTTTTCTGGAATTATCCGGAGAAAATTCCCAGACCGGAAAAAAATCGCCAATTGGCGAACCGGTCGATTTTCGGTAGCGAAAATTGCTACCCAATGGCACTGTATTATTGGGAGTATTATTTTTGGGATTGTAATTAGGGCCAGTAGAATTGAATAGGTCAAATTAAGGAAATCCTATTAAATATTTTCTCTTATCCTTATTTTATTGTTTTTTTTTATAAGTGCCAAATGTCCAACGAATTTATTGCATTTGTCTTTTCCTAGCTATTGTTTTTCGGTTACTTAAAGGGAAAGAAGGGAAAAACCTCATTGTTATTGCTTATATCCTTCCTCCACCGAAACTTCACCTTCCCTTCTTCTTCATTTGTTGTTCTTTAGGTTTCTCAGTGTTTAGCTCTCCCTTCCTCTTTGTTCCTTCTAAAAAGGGCCAAGCATACACTCTTTTCTTTTTGGCATGATGATATACATGTTTGATGTTAGAAGAAAGTAGAGAAAGTGAGAGATTGGTGTGCTTTGAAGTGGAAAGGCTAATTAGGTAAGTTAGTTTCATTATGTTTTTAATGATGCTTAAGTATATGAATTTATGAATCATAGTAGTTAGTTGCATTGATTGGAAGTTATTATTCATTATATATGATGTATAATCCATGGAGGTCATGAAACCTATGGTTTAAATTGTTGGGTTTAAGACTAAGTTTATGTATGACTTGAAAGTTGTATGATTGAAGTGTTGTTTTAGCTTGATTTTGGATTGTATATTGATGACTAAACTAGCATGAAATGTAAGAGGTAAGTGCTGCCAATTTTTGTGTGTTAGCCCTAGTACATGTATGAATGGTATAAGAACTGATTTGTGTTAATTGGATGCTTGATGATGTGTTAAAGGCAATGGAAATGAGAGAAACAAAGGTTGGACCAAATCTGGAAAATTAGGATTTTTGATTGATTGTACTGTTTTAATCATAACTCATTTTATAGAAATGCAAATGAGGTGAGGTTTGTGGCCACTTAAACTTTGGGATGTTAGCTGCATTTTTGTGTGAAATAGGTGTTGTCAAATTGTAACTCTCATAGGTTGAAATTTGGCATGGAAAGTTACTGTTTTATTGCCTGTGAACAGTACCCGAAACCATAACCTACGAGCTTTATTGATTTGTATAAAGTAATTGAGATGGAATTTGGGAAAATGGTCTTCATGGAAGTTGTAGAATATTGAGTTAGCTTTCCATTGCCACTGATCTTGCTAATTTTCGAGTTGTATATTGGGAGATATGAACTGATTCCTATGGACTGGTTTTGGGCATGTTGATGAAACCTAGTGTAAGTGTCTGATTTGTGAGTATTCTGCTTGGAAGCAATTTTAGCCATTTTTGTGGACTGAATTGGTGTGAGTGATCTTCTGCAAAGTTGAAGAGGAAGAAATTATGTTGAAAATGAGATATGGTATATAATATTTAGAGGTCAGAGTTGGGAGTTATGATTTTGTAAAAACTGATCCTGCATTAGGTTAGGAATTGCTGATCATGGCAGTAACTAGCATGATAGTTTTGAAATTGTTAGAAATTAAATTGGAAATTGAGTTCTTCATGAAAATTGAAGTTTGAGGATTTATCTTTTCAGGGATATAAAGTTATGATTTTTCTGACTTGTGTACAGGGAGTTATGCTTGTTATAAGTTTACTGATCAAATTGAATGATTTCAGGGACAGCAACATTGAGTGAATTAATTGACTTGTTTAGCAATGGAATTTGATTTTGGGTTGTTCATGAAAGTTGTATATGACATTGTGAACTTATTGAGCATATTTATGTGGTAATTTTTGGCTGAAGAATCAGAGAGGAATGGAATTTGTAATGTACTGTTCTGTTTTAATGAGATTTGAGTATGCTGTAGCTTTGAAGGAATTTTTGACACCCTTAAGGGTGAAATTGATTTTTATGGTCTTCTTGAGAATTGTAGAGGGTTTCATGATCTTTCCAACGAGATATAGTTGGAAATTTTCTGAATTGTGTGCAATGAATTATTGGTGTTGAAAAATTGGATTGGAAATTAGGAAAAAAAAAAAGGGAAATGGAATCACGCCCGGTCACTAGGGCGACGCGTCGCCCTAGCGACGAGGCAGTTTCAGTCAGCCCCGCTGGGGCGAGATGTCGCCCCCAGCGAGGCTGGACTTTTTTTTTTCTTATTTTATTTTATTATTTTAATTGGTAATTTTGATTTCATGCTTCCTTTGTCAATTTCTTTTCCGTCAGACTTCGATTGACTGATTCTTGAGGCATCGGATTAGTAGAACATTTAATTTCATTTTGTGAGAAATTGGGAATTTTGGACGGAAATTGGCGTGGCCCGGTAGCGGAGCCTTTAATCACTGTTTTGTTTAATTGGGGACCTATAGAGGTCCGAATTGCGCCGTCGGCCTGATAGGTTTCTAATTTGTAGGCGGATTTTGTTATGGGAAATTTGGATTTAGGGCGGAAAATTCATGAACATGCATATTTCACCTACATGTGCACAAATGGCATCGGTAGTGACTCGTTCTTTCTCTGTTTCTTATAGAGGCCCAAGTGGAGCGTCGTCCGACCGACGGGGCGAAAACTTCCCGGCATTAGCTCGGAAGTAATAGGTGAGTAACCTAGTTGGTTTCTCAACCTTATGTGTTTATTAATTATATGCATTGATTGCCATGAGGAAGCAATGATGGATATATGTGATTGATTGATTTGATTGATTTCGGACCATGGGTGTTCGAAATATTGGATTGTGATATTGAAGTGCAAATGAGAATAAGTGCGTGAGAATGCATTAGTAAATTGGATTGTAAATGTGATAGTGAAATGAAAGGTAAATGCATGGAATGAAATACGGACTAAAAGTCCGAGGACATTGGAAAATGATCGAAATAGTAATTAATTGGAATTGGAAATAGAAATGCGATGATTGGATATTGGAAAATGACATGTGCATTCATGCATAGTAAATGATCGATAATGGCGGTTGTGACCGGTGTCGCCACCGATTTGAGCTTTAAGCTCAACGCACGAGGCCTCGTGTCTAACGTATTCGAGCCTCGGCTCGATGATCGAGGCTATGCCTAACGTTTGAGGCTTTAAGCCCAATGTTTGAAGCCAATGGCTCAACGTATATGAGCTCGGTATACGGTCACAACAACGAAAGAAAATGGAAGAGTCACATGCACACTGCATAAATGAATGTTTAATGTGAATTGTGTGAAAGGTTTATTGCCTTATCAAATGTGAAATTGAATGCCCGTGATTTCTTGTTATGATATATATACAATATTGTGTGATTGTGTGGATATGCATGAGTTGGGTGAACCATCGATGATGGTTTCTCACTGAGTTCGCAAACTCACCCAACATTGCATCTATTTTCAAGAAATGGAGAGTACCCGTTGGACACGCGGAGTCGTCTCTCGCTAGCAAGACAGTGTCGGGTGGGATCGGTGTCATCCGTATACTGCATTAGTGTATTAATTTGGTATTTTAGTAGGCCCAAATTGTTTACATGTAATTGTATAGAGTGACTGAGCACTAATGAGTGCTAATAATGAGTGAAATTGTTTTATCAGTTTGAAAATGTTTTGTTATAATTGGGCCAAGTCAGTGATTGTTTACGACTCTAATATTTTGAAAGAAAAAAAAATGTCATACGATTTTTGTTAATAAGGTAATGAATGTTCTAATCGCCACCCTCATGGTCACGGGCTCGAATATCACCATGGATATCGGGTTGGGTCTCGTCGGGAGTGGGTGCTACATTTAGGTATCGAGCCCGTAGTACAATCTTACATGGGCTTTCAAAAAAAATGGGTGTGTCAAGTTATGTGCATTTAAGTTGTGTCACGGCAGATAGTGACAACTGATCCCCAGTGTAGTATATGAGTCGTATGCATAAATATGTCTCAGTTGTTTAAGCGGTTAGAAAAAAGTGAGAAAAAGGATAATGTGTTAGAATGTGATAAAAGGAAGTAATGGATATCGCAAAATAGGAAAAAGTGTATGGTTCGACCAGACAGACAAATATTTCGTGCTGGTATTGACGGGTATATTGTGAAGTATAATATTGGAGTTAGATTGGGTATATCCTTGAATATGAATTTGAATAAAGATTATAGTTGGGAATGAATAGAAAAAAAAAGAGTTGTGATAATGAGAAGATTTCCAGTGTAGAAGGTAAATGAAAATAAAGTGTTCTATGATATAGCGAGGTCACAATTGGGATTGATTACCGTGATGAGAGTTATATATAAGGATTGGTGATTTGGAGTCAAAATATATTAAGGGCAAAATCAAGAATGATTTCACATCTGTGATCTTGATTTGAGTGTGGAAATATATGGGTATAATGCCATAATGAAAAGATTGGAATGTGAGACAATGAAATGGATAGATGAAAAAGTTGTTCGGGTTTAATTGATCTGCCTAAGTAAATGCACACCTGCTTATGGGAGCCCTATGGTAAGTGAAAATGTTCAGTTGCAATTGCTGAGTTAATGGATAATTGCTAGCCAGAATTTTTATGTGTTAGAATAAGAAACGAAAGTGCTTATGCTGATCAGTTGTATAGGAATAGAGATTGTATATGATCCTCACGAGCGAGGACGGGTGTAAACAGGAAGGTTCTTTGAGTTGAATATATTGTCCTTTGTAAGTGTATATCGATAGTGGGATTACTATCACGGGTGAAATGATTAAGCATAAATGAATAATTTGCGTGATTATGATATAGGAAGAAATCGGTGGCCTATTACATACGCTCCGATTATAATGCCGGTAGCTCAAGTTCAAAATGAGTGAGAGTAAGACATGAGAATGCTCAGAATGATCAATTGAGAAAGAAGTGATACAGTTAAAGATGTTAGCATCAGTAATGAGTTTGAGAGAAGAAAATGAGGGACATGAATAGAGTAAGGTCCCCATGATCGAGAATTGGTATCAAAAAGAGAATGGTTATCGAGAATTAAATGCAATTAAGGTATTCTTAGCAGTATGAACTATTAATGGGCAAATTGATGGGACTATAGAGATATATTGTCAGATAGGATGTGATGATTATGGTGATGTATGGCGAGATAGTAGAGGAAAAGAAATTGTTTAAGTGCTCTTCAGAGATTTATCTTCGTGATGTATCAAGAGTAACTGATTTGTATTACATCTGGCAGAGACTCTAGCGTAAGAGCTAAACTATGCTAAAAAAAAAAAGAAAGTGTACATTATGTTAATGTGATGGTTCTGATTATGTAAGAGAAGTACTGCATATTAAGGAAATATTTATTTGTGAATGTGATGGGATTAAAGGTTTGTGTATATTTTGTATAATTATGTTTTGAAAGCACGAGATCGACATAACGATTGTTTATTCAAGTCAATGAGTGATCTATCGTGAATAAATTAAGTTATGTGTGGAGAAATGAAGGTAAGGAACAAGTGCAGAATATGTTATGATGAGACAAAGTATACGAAAATTGTTCCTCATTGGAGACGTTCGATAATTAAAAAAGTTACATGAATCAACTATGGGTACGGAAAAGGAACATGTCTCAATTGTGTTGCAATGGATAAGGGATTTAGGTAAAAGAAATAGATGAATTGGTATAGTTGAGGAAATTGGTCGTTATACAAGTCTCATAAGAGTGAATCTTAACCTAATTGAATAAATAAGGGATGAATTAGGATGCGAACATGGGATATTGGGAGAATTAATTCAGATATAGGTATTGATAAAATGCGAAAGTTCAAAAGATATGTGTAGGTGGAATTTGAAATTAATTAGAACTAACGGAATGCTGGATGCGTTTAAAAATTGTCAATGATTTTCTAGTTTTAGTAAATCGACAAGAATAATTGAGGAAAACATGTGAATGTTATGACTAATGATCATAAAGGAGACATTTGAAGAATTTACTATCTATATTGAAGTGTTCCAGTAAAGGTTCTGATGTGATCTATGGAAATTGGATAAAGTGATTTTATGCCCCTTGGGACAAATATGATTCCATGGGCGGTATTATGATTGATGATTTGAAATTTGTTATACTGAGTGTGGCCTGAAAACTTGGAGACATAAATAAATGCGAAATAGTTTGGAGATGTCTATGAATATGCAAATCGATAACTATTGAGTTATTTCATGCGTCTGAATGATTTGAAAAGGATTAGTGGTGATTACTCCAAACTAAGCAAATGGTGCAATTCAAGGAATTGAACAAAGAAATAAATAAATTCAATTGCAGAAGATCCAAATTTAGGTAATAAAGTTATCAAATCTGGTGTATTATTATATTACTAGTCGAACTAAAAAAAAAGGGCAAAAGAAAGTATTATTAGTTATAGAATTTCAAAGGTGGTGTGCATCAAAACGGATTGGCAAAACCCGAAGTGAGGATGTAGAAATTGTAAACCATATCAAAGAACTGAAGATAACTCCATTTGTTGAGGAAAGTGATAGGTATAGTTCGAATTAAGAAATATGGGTGATATTCATTACGGGAACTGTTAGTGAAAACGTAAGGAATGATCGAAGCTTTATGTTTTAGCAAGAGCGTATTGAAAGAGTAAATGAAAGGTTAGAATGATTTTAGAATGGGAAATCAAATGATCATAAGTAAATGGTTCGAGAAAGCATAAGAAACAATCGAAGCGTTATGTTCTAGTAAAAGTATTGTGGAAAAGCAATTGATGGTAAAATCATCAAAGTGAGCGATGACATGTGTGATTAACCAACAGGTATTTTTGGATTTCATTGGGATATGAGATTGATATATAGGGCAAAGTGATTGTGGTATGACAATCATTATATTGGTGTCACCATTCGAAAAGTGTATAAGGGGTCTTTATTATGTGATCAGGGCGTTAAGCAATTTAAGACGGTGACATTGAGTTGAATTAATTCACACCGAGGTTATAAATCTGATGAGATTTGTGTTTTGATAATAACGGAATCTGATAAGCGATAAAGGAAATATTTTGAAGGGTATGGCCTCGGCCAAAAGGTACTTAGATGGGAATAAAGGTGTAGTTAAGAAAAATGGAATTCGGGAGGAGTGGCCTCCATGCGATTGTGGTGTGAATAGAATTATGGATTGGCAAGTTAGGCTAAAACTTAAAAGATGATTCGGATTCACAAAGTGTTTCATAGATAGAATTGGAAATATTGTTAGGATCACGAATTGTGCGTAATCATGGAAAGTTGAAAAAGGAAAAGAGTCATTGATTGTTTTGATTTCGTTCATGGACGAATTTGGTCGTGTAGTGAAATCGATGGGAAACAAAGGGTATTAATAAAAAGACTCCCCCTCTCGATCAATCAGTATATGAAATTTCGAGGACGAAATTTTATTAGGAGGAAGAATTGTAATATCTCATCTCCGATGGGAAGGGTATTTTAAATGAAATTGGGACGGGTTAGGAGTATTAAATTATATCTCGGCATGAACATATGTCATGCAGCCTCTATAAATGGTGAATTTTGCACAGGCATATAGTCATACATGCATTCATGACATTTCCGGCATAAGTGTCTAATTGTGATCTTCGTGAAATTGGTGTGATAATGGGATTTGAAAAATTATTTGGAGTCGCATATAGAGTGTTTTACATTTTAGGGATTTATGGAAATTTTCTGGAATTATCCGGAGAAAATTCCCAGCATCGCAAAATCGCTTATACATGGCCTAAAAGTGTTTTTGTAGTGAAAGTGTGGTTTTCGTGTTTAAAAATTATTGGGAGTGGACTGTCTTATGTTTTACAATTTTGGGCAATTTAGGTAATTTTCAAAAAATGATTCGGAAAATTTCTTGAAATTCGAACCGGAAAAAAATCGCCAATTAGCGAACCGATTGGATTTTCAGTGGCGAAAATTGCTACCCAATGGCACTGTATTATTGGGGGTATTATTTTTGGGATTGTAATTAGGGCCAGTAGAATTAAATAGGTCAAATTAAGGAAATCCTATTAAATATTTTCTCTTATCCTTATTTTATTGTTTTTTTTTATAAGTGCCAAATGTCCAACGAATTTATTGCATTTGTCTTTTCCTAGCTATTGTTTTTCGGTTACTTAAAGGGAAAGAAGGGAAAAACCTCATTGTTATTGCTTATATCCTTCCTCCACCGAAACTTCACCTTCCCTTCTTCTTCATTTGTTGTTCTTTAGGTTTCTTAGTGTTTAGCTCTCCCTTCCTCTTTGTTCCTTCTAAAAAGGGCCAAGCATACACTCTTTTCTTTTTGGCATGATGATATACATGTTTGATGTTAGAAGAAAGTAGAGAAAGTGAGAGATTGGTGTGCTTTGAAGTGGAAAGGCTAATTAGGTAAGTTAGTTTCATTATGTTTTTAATGATGCTTAAGTATATGAATTTATGAATCATAGTAGTTAGTTGCATTGATTGGAAGTTATTATTCATTATATATGATGTATAATCCATGGAGGTCATGAAACCTATGGTTTAAATTGTTGGGTTTAAGACTAAGTTTATGTATGACTTGAAAGTTGTATGATTGAAGTGTTGTTTTAGCTTGATTTTGAATTGTATATTGATGACTAAACTAGCATGAAATGTAAGAGGTAAGTGCTTCCAATTTTTGTGTGTTAGCCCTAGTACATGTATGAATGGTATAAGAACTGATTTGTGTTAATTGGATGCTTGATGATGTGTTAAAGGCAATGGAAATGAGAGAAACAAAGGTTGGACCAAATCTGGAAAATTAGGATTTTTGATTGATTGTACTGTTTTAATCATAACTCATTGTATAGAAATGCAAATGAGGTGAGGTTTGTGGCCACTTAAACTTTGGGATGTTAGCTGCATTTTTGTGTGAAATAGATGTTGTCAAATTGTAACTCTCATAGGTTGAAATTTGGCATGGAAAATTACTGTTTTATTGCCTGTGAACAGTACCCGAAACCATAACCTATGAGCTTTATTGATTTGTATAAAGTAATTGAGATGGAATTTGGGAAAATGGTCTTCATGGAAGTTGTAGAATATTGAGTTAGCTTTCCATTTCCACTGATCTTGCTAATTTTCGAGTTGTATATTGGGAGATATGAACTGATTCCTATGGACTGGTTTTGGGCATGTTGATGAAACCTAGTGTAAGTGTCTGATTTGTGAGTATTCTGCTTGGAAGCAATTTTAGCCATTTTTGTGGACTGAATTGGTGTGAGTGATCTTCTGCAAAGTTGAAGAGGAAGAAATTATGTTGAAAATGAGATATGGTATATAATTTTTAGAGGTCAGAGTTGGGAGTTATGATTTTGTAAAAACTGATCCTGCATTAGGTTAGGAATTGCTGATCATGGCAGTAACTAGCATGATAGTTTTGAAATTGTTAGAAATTAAATTGGAAATTGAGTTCTTCATGAAAATTGAAGTTTGAGGATTTATCTTTTCAGGGATATAAAGTTATGATTTTTCTGACTTGTGTACAGGGAGTTATGCTTGTTATAAGTTTACTGATCAAATTGAATGATTTCAGGGACAGCAACATTGAGTGAATTAATTGACTTGTTTAGCAATGGAATTTGATTTTGGGTTGTTCATAAAAGTTGTAGATGACATTGTGAACTTATTGAGCATATTTATGTGGTAATTTTTGGCTGAAGAATCAGAGAGGAATGGAATTTGTAATGTACTGTTCTGTTTTAATGAGATTTGAGTAGGCTGTAGCTTTGAAGGGATTTTTGACACCCTTAAGGGTGAAATTGATTTTTATGGTCTTCTTGAGAATTGTAGAGGGTTTCATGATCTTTCCAATGAGATATAGTTGGAAATTTTCTGAATTGTGTGCAATGAATTATTGGTGTTGAAAAATTGGATTGGAAATTAGGAAAAAAAAAAGAAAAGGGAAATGGAATCACGCCCGGTCACTAGGGCGACGCGTCGCCCTAGTGACGGGCGTAAAAACGTGTCGCTAGGCTAGGGCGGCGTGTAAGCCTAGCGACGAGGCAGTTTCAGTCAACCCCGCTGGGGCGAGACGTCGCCCCCAGCGAGGCTGGACTTTTTTCTTTTCTTATTTTTATTTTATTATTTTTAATTGGTAATTTTTGATTTCATGCTTCCTTTGTCAATTTCTTTTCCGTCCGACTTCCGATTGACCTGATTCTTGAGGCATCGGATTCGTAGAACATTTAATTTTATTTTGTGAGAAATTGGGAATTTTTGGACGGGAAATTGACGTGGCCCCGAGTAGCGGAGCCTTTAATCACTGTTTTGTTTAATTGGGGACCTATAGAGGTCCGAATTGCGCCGTCGGCCTTGAATAGGTTTCTAATTTGTAGACAGATTTTGTTATGGGGAAATTTGGATTTAGGGCCGGAAAATTCATGAACATGCATATTTCACCTACATGTGCACAAATGGCATCGGTAGTGACTCGTTCTTTCTCTGTTTCTTATAGAGGCCCAGTGGGCGTCGTCCAAATGACGGGCGGAAACTTCCGGCATTAGCTCGGAAGTAATAGGTGAGTAACCTAGTTGGTTTCTCAACCTTATGTGTTTATTAATTATATGCATTGATTGCCATGAGGAAGCGAGGATGGATATATGTGATTGATTGATTTGATTGATTTGGACCGTGGGTGTTGAAATATTGGATTATGATATTGAAGTGCAAATGAGAATAAGTGCGTGAGAATGCATTAGTAAATTGGATTGTAAATGTGATAGTGAAATGAAAGGTAAATGCATGGGAATGAAATCTGGGACTAAAAGTCAGAGGACATTGGAAAATGATCGGAAATAGTAATTAATTGGAATTGGAAATAGAAATGCGATAATTGGATATTGGAAAATGACATGTGCATTCATGCATAGTAAATGATCGATAATGGCGGTTGTGACCGGTGTATACCACCGATTTGAGCTTTAAGCTCAGCGCACGAGGCCTCGTGCTAACGTATTTCGAGCCTCGGCTCGATGATTAGAGCTATGCCCAATGTTTGAGACTTTAAGCCCAATGTTTGAAACCAATGGCTCAGCGTATATGAGCTCGGTATACGGTCACAACAACGAAAGAAAATGGAAGAGTCACATGCACATCGCATAAATGAATGTTTAATGTGAATTGTGTGAAAGGTTTATTGCCTTATCAAATGTGAAATTGAATGCTGTGATTTCTTGTTATGATATATATACAATATTGTGTGATTGTGTGGATATGCATGAGTTGGGTGAACCATCGATGATGGTTTCTCACCGAGTTCGCAAACTCACCCAACATTGCATCTATTTTTCAGAAATGGAGAGTACCCGTTGGACACGCTGAGTACGTCTCTATCGCTAGAAGACAGAGTATCGGGTAGGGATCGATTAAATCCGTATCTGCATTAGTGTATTAATTTGGTATTTTAGTAGGCCCAAATTGTTTACATGTAATTGTATAGAGTGACTGAGCACTAATGAGTGCTAATAATGAGTGAAATTGTTTTATCAGTTTGAAAATGTTTTGTTATAATTGGCCAAGTCAGTGATTGTTTGCGCACTCTAATGTTTTTGAAAGAAAAAAAAATGTCATACGATTTTTGTTAATAAGGTAATGAATGTTCTAGTACGCCACCCTCGCGGGTCACGGGCTCGAATATCACCATGGATATCGGGTTCGGGTCTCGTCGGGAGTGGGGTGCTACATCTTACCTTGAGTCTTGATCAATGCCCTAAAACAGATAAGGGAAAAGAAAAAATGAGTAATGTTCCCTATGCTAGTGCCGTAGGAAGCTTAATGTATGCTATGTTGTGTACACGGCCTGACATTTGCTTTGCGGTTAGTTTGGTAAGTCGTTACCAATGTAACCCAGGACCTGCTCATTGGCAAGCAGTCAAAAGAATTTTTCGTTACCTTCGTGGTACTTCAGACCTGGTCCTTTGCTATCACGGCGGGGATTTAAAGTTGAGGGGATATTCGGATGCCGATTGGGGTGGTGACCCGGATGAGTCTAGGTCAACCTCAGGATATGTCTTCACCTTGGGAGGAGGAGCCATATCTTGGTGCAGCAAGAAGCAAGACTGTATATCATTATCAACAATGGAAGCTGAATACGTTGCTTGTTGTCTTGCCGCTCAGGAAACAATATGGTTGAGAAGTTTTCTCCAGGATCTTAATCATACTCCTAAAGTTAATGATCCTGTTGAAATGTTATGTGACAACACTGCAGCCATACAGTTTGCTAAAGATCCGAAGTTTCATAGAAAATCTAAGCATATCAAAAGGCGTTATCATTTTGTAAGAGATGCCATAAAAAAAAAGAGATTGCTATAAAGTATATATCTACTAACAAGATGGTAGCTGATCCCTTAACGAAACCTATTCCTCAAGATTCGTTTAAGGCTCATGTGATGAGTTTAGGTTTACGTAGGGTTTAGTTTTTCCATTAGGTTATATTTTGTTGTATAATGGACATGTTTTCAATTGTAACGTTTTTGTTAATAAAAGTTTTTTTCTCAAATGTCCATTGGTACATAAATTACATGATAAGGCACATTGCAATGTCACCACATATTAGGCTTCTGATTGACCTTATCATACAGGCAATCACCCTAACGCTTGAGTAGCGAGTAGGATGAGACTTCACAATATTAATATTGAGTGTATGTAATATTGTGTTATCTTCATACTTGTGTAGTATGTATGATAAGTTTTATATTTGAATAGTCACCTTAGTAAGTCTAAGATGAGACTCTGATGAGTCGAATGTGAAAGTTTCAGATTTCACATTGAAGCCTTAAAAGCCAAATCATGAGTGTCAAGATTAGCATTAGGTATGTTAATCTAGTGGCTCGGATTAGTTTTTAAGTAAAGCTAGATTCGTGATTTGCATAGCATAAAAGAGTGACATGCCCAACTTAGTGGGAGTTATGCTATGACACACATTTCATACTGTGTGTGCTATATATAACGACCCTCTTGTGGAATGACAGTTAAATCCCTTTCTCTGTCATTGTATGATCCCATAGACTTTAATGTCTAATCGAATGAAACCCTTCGACTTAGCACTATGATATGAAGTCAAGGCTTGGTGTTGCTACTTTAGTGTGTTTTTCCAAGGACTAAGATGTATACAAATCCAGCGAACACGTTAGGAAAGCAGTTAAGCTAAGATGGATTATTATGAGTGTCTAAGGAAGAATTTTTCCTTCATCACTATATCAGCCCGGGCAATTATACTTGGTGTACAATCACATGATATATCTATGAGCATAAAGGGACAGTGTATGCGTCAGTGATGTTTTGGATGATTTGGGGTATCATAAATATGTGAAAGTGTTATGTTAGTTAGATGGTGGCTTAATATAACACTACTGGTTCTTTAAATGGTCGCACGTCCCATTCTCAGTATGACACGTGAAATTGAGGGAGAAGATGTAACTCGTGGCTTATGTGGCCGAGTGGGAGTTGTTGGAAGTTACACAAAAGGTAACTTCCGGTGGTTATCGTCCTCATATAAAAGGATGAAAGAATGATTACATTGATATAATCTGGAAAAATCTCTCCCTATATTCGTAGAAAATCTCTCTATACTCTCTCACGAAAAACGAACCATCAAAGACCTTGGGTTTGGGACGTGATTAATCGGTGACTCTAGTAGCCTACCGAAATCCAAAAACTAGCAAGCAGCAAATCGATCCACACTTCCGCAGTAAGGTCAGTCGTTATTATTCTACAAATGATATATATATAATGTCGTTTAAGTAAAAATAAACTTCTTAAACTTTTCGTTAAGAAATTTCCTTCTGTTCTTTTAATAATTTTAAATTGAGTTTAAGATGAGCTCAAACTAAAATAACCCATACTCAATCTGACAAATGGGCTTAAGTTATTTTGAGTAAGCTTGAAACCTGAGTAGGCTTGTGCTTAAGCTCTCTTATTCAGGCTTAGATTATGTTTGAATTTCACTTTGGCAAATTCTTTTAAGTTTAGATTTGAAATGTCTGATTTAGTCTATTTTCAATCATAATCATATGACGTTGTTAAAAAAGAAGGAGAAGATTTAGGCTTGGTCTCATCCAATGGTACGATGTTCAAGTAGAAATAAAGCTATTTTTATAGTTTTTGTTTAGAGGTTTTCCTTCCATTTCTTCAATAGTATTAATTCATGTTCGAGATGGACTTGAGCTAGAAGGCTTATATCCGACTTGAAAAGGTTGTTTCAAATATGATTGATTTGAATAAATTGATTCTTAAGCTCTCTTATTATCATTTGGGCTAGAATTTAATAAATATGAGAGCTTTGTGATTAAGAAAGAAAAGTAAAACAATCAGGAAACCTTGGACACTGTAGGATGTATTAACGTAATCATAAATGTTGGGAACTTAAGATAGAATCGAATTGGTCTAGTTTTGATGGCATTTCATGTAGAGTTTTAATCCCAGGATTCGATCATATCAAATCATCAAGAATTGAATAAAAGTGGAAGCATACATGAATCCATTGTGAAATCTGCACTGAAGTCTTATGATTTGTTTTTCAAATTACAATGTAGCCTTTTTTCAGAGTTTTTCTCTAACTCTCCATTTTCTCTCTGATAATGGGATGTCAGAAGGAATTGTACGTACGTTTAATTTGGGGACTATAATCACTTTTATTATAGTATAATCGTAATTTAATTTCTAGTTTAACCTATCTGATAAGTGCATATTTATCTAATATTTATGTTTTAATTATCCCTTTTTATTCCTCTTGTTGATGCAATTATTGGGACTTAATTTGATTTAATATTTTCTTGTAGAGAATTACAATCTTCGCATAACGTGGGGAATTAAGAGGAAAACAGCAATTAAAATCAAGCAACAGGTGGGCCCAAACAGCAAGGTTTAATGGTCCAAAATAATTGAAGAATCAGCTACAAAAAGGGGCCAACGTACGTGACCTAAAGAGGGCTGACGTGGAAGCTTGGAAATATAAATAGAAAAAAAGAAAGCAAGTGGGGCGGCAATTTTGGACTGGAGCAAGAGGTAGTGACGCACGCAACAGAGGATTTAAAAAGAAGAGAAAGAAATTCACGCAGAGGGGAAAGCGATGGCTAGGAGGATCTCATTCAACAATTACGTCTTCTAGTTTTTCTTCTCTTCCTTGTTATTTAGACTATGCTAAACAAGAATCTTGTTTTCCTTAATTCCGTTATGAGTAGCTAAACCGTTTTAGTTGGGAAATTCCAATTATTATGCCTTGGCTCGTGAGACCTTATTGTTCTGATTATTTGGTTTATAATATTAAATCTTCGTTTCCGTTTCTTGTCATTGTTTATTAATTGATTACTGCGATTAGGGCCCAATTGTAGAGTCGGTTAATTTGCATATCATAACCGATTTACTTGGTGGTGTTAATCTGGGTGATTAGTGTTTGTGGCAATTGGCACTAGGACATAATACTTATCGATTTCGTGTTAAGAAACTTGCGATCTAACTAGATGAAGCGTGAGTCGGTCGTGGTCGATGAGGTTAGTGTTTCTTTGGAGTTTAATGCTGTTAATTAATTGAATCTCAGAGAGAGTCTCGAAGGGGTTATTAGTTAATTAGGGAATAGTTTAAAGGAGTCTCTTTGATTGTTCTAAAATTAAGAGGAAACGAGGGAGCCAAAGGTAGTTGGTAACCATAGCTATCCTATTATTAAACCAAAGAAAATAATTGAGTCGATGATCGCGGTCTATGCATAATTAGGAATTTCCTGGCTAAGTTGTCGTTTATTGAGTTAGTCAATTTTATCTGCATTCTTTGTTAGTCGAACCATAGTTATTTTATTAATTGAGTTAATAATTCATTAGTGATTAGTTCGATTAGTAGTTTTAGTAGAAAACTCCAAAACTCCCCTTTTAATTAATTTCACTCGTTCTTTGGCATTTGAATAGAATCAATTTATTCCATTCTCTGTGGATCGACCCCATTTACCACTGTGTGCAATTTATATTTGTTTGGTGTTTGGGAATTATTTTTGGTGGATTCGACACCCATCAAATTTTGGCGCCGTTGCCGGGGAGTGGTAACTAATTGATTTTGTTTTTTTTATGCCTAGGAATATTAAATGCGGAGATTCCATCTTATGCGACCACGAGATCGAAAAAGACCGCTAAGAGGTCGAGGAAGTTGAGCAAACTAAGGAAGAAGCAAGGAGAAGCTAGTGGAATACCGACCCGGTTGAGTCGGATCTGAAGCAGTCTGAACAAGAGATTGAATTTGAGCAATGATCGACGGAAGCTTAACCGTGACCACGCTTGCGGGATATGGCTCTTAATGAACCCTCCAGACTTGGGTAGACCCATTGAAGCACAACATCCGCTGTGCATAGACTTTCCAACTTCAAGAAGGGTTGAATTGAAGTCGGACTCATCCACTTGTTGCCCACCTTTCGTGGATTGGAAAGCGAGGATCCGAATAAGCATCTGAAGGAATTTCACCTCGTTTGTACTTCCATGAAGCCCCATGATCACGGAGGACCAAATCAAATTGAGAGCTTTTCCATTTTGTTGCGAGGATGCGACCAGGATCGGCTCTACTACCTACCTCGGGGACAATCAACACTTGGGAAGGATGTCCGACGGTTTCTAGAAATATTTCCCAAGCATCCCGAGCCGCCAACATCGCGTGAAATCGTGGCATTAAGTAGAAGGATTGAGAGAACCTCTACGAATCTTTGGGAGAGTACAAGAGAATTTTAGCAAGCTGCCTTGCATGGTATATCCGAACAATTAATCATCCAGTATTTCTACGAGGGTCTAATTCCAATGGAGCGCAGAATGATGGACGCCGCAAGTGGTGGGGTCATCGTCAGTAAAACCCCAACCGAAGCTCGGGATTTGATCAACCATGGCAGCAAACTCCCAGCAATTCGGTGCTTGGCAAGATATACCGCGAAGGGAAAACGAGGTAAATGTTACTTCTCTCAATGAGGTCAAATCTTTGCTAACAACTTTGGTCCATAATTTGAATGTAGGTACTCCTCCACTTGCGAGGACGTGTGGCATCTGCACTAGCCTAGCTCACCCAACCGATGCGTGCCCAACACTCCATGATGAAACACCGGAGAATGTGAACGCTATTGGATTCCAACAGAGGAAGTTTGATCCCTATTCAAACACCTACAACCCCGGTTGGAGAAGCCACCCAAATTTTAGTTATGCTAACAACCAACCGAACCAACAGAACTTCCATCATGGGCCACCACCACCGCAACAGCCTTCGGGCTCTTGTAAGCCTCTTGATGAAATTGTCCGTATGATAGCTACTAATACTGAGAAATTTCAACAGGACACTGCAACCAGATTTCAAAAGATAGAAGAGAGTATGAAGACTCTAGAGACTCAAATGAGCCAAATAGCATCCTCAATTAGCAAAATGGAGACTCAAGGCAAGCTGCCGTCTCAGACACTCGACCCGAGGCATAATGTGAGCGCGATTGTCTTGAGAAATGGTAAGGAATTGCAGCCCCCAGTCGACAAGAACCCTAAATGTGACCACGCCCGTGGTTCCCGTGCAGAGACAAAATAGGAAGCCGAAAGGGAACTTACACATGACCACATACAGGATACAGGTCCAGCTGAAAATCCTCAAAAACCCAAACCTCTAGTGGTTCCACCCCCATTCCCACAAAGACTGGCTCAGAGCAAGAAGGAAAAGCAGGATAAAAGCATCATGGAGTTATTCCAAAAGTTGAAGTAAACATCCCGCTCCTCGAGGCCATTAAACAGGTTCCGCGCTACGCCAAATTCCTTAAGGAATTATGCACAAACAAGCGTAAGTTAACAGGTAATGAAAGGGTGAGTGTGGGTGAGAATGTTTCAATTGTCTTCTGAGAAATTACCTCCTAAGTGTCGCGACCAAGGTATGTTTTCCATTCCTTGCAAAATTGGGAATATTGGTATAAGTAAAGCTATGTGTGACCTAGGAGCCTCCATTAATGTGATGCCTTTATCTATTTATACTTCTCTGGGTCTTGGTCCATTAACTAGTACTGGAGTTATAATTCAATTGGTGGATCGATCGATTGTCTATCCTAAAGGTGTTTTAGAGGATGTGCTAGTTCAAGTTAATGGATTAATCTTTCCTGCTGATTTCTTTGTTCTTGATATGAAAAATGATAGTTCATCTAAATCTTCTGATATCTTATTGGGTGGGCCTTTCCTTAGCACAGCTAAGGCAAAGATAGATGTGAATAGTGGTTCATTATCTTTAGAGTTTGATGGGGAAGTGGTGAAATTCAATGTTTATGATGCCATGAAATGTGCTGAAGATGTGTCTTGTGTTTACAATATTGATATCATTGAAGATTTGACTCATGAGGTTTTTGCTTTAAATTATGATGATGAGTTGAATTATGCTTTGTGTCATAGCATGTCTGTTGATAGAGTTAGGAGATTTGCTGATCGGTTTGAATTTTCTGATGATATACTTGATGTGGTTTATGCTCTGGAAGCTCTTAAGACTACAAGTATGAAATTTGTGCCTATTAAGCTATCACGATCATAATCTAAACTGTTACCTTCGATTTTGCAGGCCCCAAAGCTGGAGCTCAAAAAGCTTCCCGTGTAGTGCCCCCTTACCGTAGAGTATACACCGGGACGCCCGTAGGTCATACCGATACATAACCTACGATGAGGGTGCACTACGATTCGATCATTTCTATAAACCTCATGGCATCAATATAATAAAGCAGTAATAACAAATTCACTAAATTTTAAAACCAAAAGATACTTCTCATTTCATTTCTTTAAAACCACAAGTTCACAACTCTGTCTGATTACAACTGTACAGAACCAAAAGGACTAACATAACTCCTAATTAGATCATCCCCTAAAAGGTCCCAGCTGACCGACCTGTGGGCCATACTCCTCTCGCTGGCACTCACACAGCAGGAAAAGTCTTGCTAACTGGAGCTAGGAGTCAACTATCGTTGTCCTAAAAAATAGATGCAATGTTGGGTGAGTTTGCGAACTCAGTGAAAAACCATCATCGATGGTCCACCCAACTCATGCATATACAAACAATTCACACAATATCATATATATTAACACAACCAAGAATCACATGCATTCAATTTCACATTTATAAGGCGGTTCGCCTTTCATGCAATTCACATTTGAACATTCATATATGTGATGTACATGTGACTCTTTCATTTTATTTCGTTGTTGTGACCATGCGCCTGAGCTCATTTACGTTGAGCCATTGGCTCTGAAAACATTGGGCTTGAAGCCCTGATAAGTTAAGCATAAAGCTCTGAAAATTGTTGGACTCGAGGCCCTGTGCGTTGAGCTTAAAGCTCTGAATACGGTGGCTGCACCGGTCACAACTGTCAATTATCTGATCATGCATAATGGCATGAATGCACATGTTCCAATTTCACTAATCGTGGCACAACCTAATATCACTATCCAATTTGCATTTGAAACCAATTATGAACAATTTATACACAATTAACACTTCTATGGCACAGTCCAAATATTTCGAACACCTGTGATCCGAAATCAATTAAAACAAACACATATAATCCATCCTTAACTCCTCGTGGCATAATTGCATAAAATGTAGCACATATAGGTTGAGAAACCAACTAGCTTACTCACCTCAGAACTTCCGAGCTATTGCTGGGAAGTCTCGCCTACGTCGGACGAGCGACGATCCACTTGAGCCTCTACAATAATCATAATATCCAAATATTACAAATTGTACCAATTCCAATATTCAATAATGCTTATGTATCAAATGAATGTTGTACCATACATGTTATGACAATTCCGACCCTATCTCTGAATTATCTCAATTTCGCGTTTTCACTCTAATCCATATTAGTTCCTAATACCATAATTCAATTGGCTACATTCTAATCAATCACTAACAAATCCAAATTTAACCTCAAAATTCTCTAATTAAAAGAAATCTAAAACACCTTCGGAAGCGTCCTCGCCAAGGCGCAAGGTCGCTCGCCGCGGCGAGTCTCCTTGCCTTCGCCGCAACGCACGCTAAGCACTCCTCGCGGTGAATCCTCGAACGCTCGTCGCGACGTGCGCCTTCGCTCGTCGCGATATGCGAAGGACAGACGCTGGCCGTGGCGTGCGTATCTGCTCGTCGCAGCGTGCAGCTGAAATCAGCTCATCGCGACGTGCGAATAAATATTCGTCGCGACGTGCAAGAAGGGGTGGCTCGCCACAGCGTGTTCATCACACGTCGCGACGTGCAAACCCAGAAAAACCTCCGAAACCTAGAAAATTCTCAGATCTTCTGATATAAATCCATTCAAATCCCTTTTAAACACTCCAAAACAACTTCCTATACTTAACACAACTCATTCCTAACCTTAAATCCACTAAATAACCATTATTCCACAAATACCCAAATCAAAATCAACATTTTCCCTAAAACCTATATCATCCGAAAACTTCTAAATTCTCAAACAATGTATACCTTAATTCAATGCTCAAATCAAACTATTTAAAACATAAACATGTAGAAACTTACTTGATTCAAGCTTCCAATCCTTCCAAATCACCAAGATAATCCAAGTCTCAAGCTAAACCACACCCACCGTTTTCTTCATTTCACCACCAAAAGTCATCTTTTCCAAATCCAAGGCTTAAGCTAGGTAGAAAATGATGATTGGAACAATTTAAGAGAAGAAAATGGAAGGAAGTAAGCCAAGTGATGATCCACGAAGAAGAGAAGATCAAGTTTCTTTCAAGGTAGAAGACAAGCATCGTGGAAGCAAATTTTTCAAAGAGGAAAGGTTATAAACCTAAGGACTAAGGGCTTGTTTGGCAATTTAAATTGCCACAAGTCCAATTCTTAGGGTCTAAGCTCCAATTCTTACTATAATTTCTCCAGATTTCGCAATAACTATGAATAATAACTCCTAAGATCATAATTCCAATTATTTCATGCCAATTTTCAATCAATCTCGGAACCGGAATTCAATTAATCAGTTATGTAAATTTTCTGGTCCGGACCTATTGCTCCGAAAATTTCAGAAAAATTCCTATAAATCCCCAAAAAATATAAATTGCATAATCCTACACTCCAATTCACTAATCAAAGCACAATTAACCTTAAAATCACAAAATCTCCAATTTTCACAATCAGGTCGGAAATCTGTCATACATGCATGTACATACATATGCTAGTGCAATAGTTGCCAATTATCCAAATATACATAAGCTAAACAATGCATGCACATGCCAATTATGAATGCAATCTACTGTACCCATCCCATCGATGACGGGATGTTACATCCCGAGAACTTGAAATACGCATATTTAGGTGACGGTGAGACTCTACCCATGATCATATCCAACATGCTCGACGGCCTGGAAGAGGAGAAACTAATTAGAGTGCTTCGAGAGTACAGGGAGGTGATTGGTTGGATGATCACTGATATCAAAGGTCTGAGCCCCTCCACATGCATGCATAAAATCATTTTGGAGGAGGGTGCTAAACCCTGCCGACAAGCACAGCGCATACTGAACCTGCCAATGATGGAGGTAGTGAAAAAGGAGATCATTAAGCTCCTCGACGCAGGTATGATCTATCCAATATCTGATAGTGAATGGGTAAGTCCAGTTCAGGTTGTACCGAAGAAAACAGGTATTACAGTTGTTGAAAATCAGGACGGTGAGTTAGTCCCCACTCAGGTTCAAAATGGGTGGAGGGTGTGTATGGACTATAGAGGTTTCAATGCCCTTACTAAGAAAGATCATTTTCCCCTCCCCTTTATTGACCAAATGCTTGAATGTTTAGCTGGAAAAACTCACTACTGTTGTCTTGATGGATATTCAGGTTTCTATCAGATCCCGGTGGCACCTGAGGTTCAAAGGAAGACGACATTTACGTGTGCCTTTGGAACCTTTGCCTTTCGACGAATGCCATTTGGACTCTGCAACGCGCCAGCTACCTTTCAAAGGTGTATGGTAAGCATATTTTCTGACTATGTTGAGCATATAATAGAGGTATTTATGGACGACTTCACGGTTTATGGAAACTCTTTCGATGAATGCCTCTTGAATCTTGCTAAAATTTTGAAACGTTGCATCGAGACAAATTTGGTTTTCAATTACGAAAAATGTCACTTCATGGTCGATAAAGGTCTTATTCTAGGTCACATAGTATCTGTTCAAGGTATTGAAGTTGATAAGTCTAAGGTAGATGTAGTTAAGTCTTTACCTTACCCCGCAAGTGTGCGGGAAGTGCGTTCTTTCCTTGGCCATGCAGGTTTCTACAGGAGGTTTATCAAGGACTTTTCCAAGATCACCAGACCTTTGTGTCGGCTCCTCCAGAAGGATGTAAAGTTCGAGCTAGACGATGAATGCAAGTCCGCTTTCGACCTACTTAAGGAGAAACTAGTCTCAGCGCCGATCATCCAACCACCAGATTGGAACTATCCATTCGAGATTATGTGCGACGCCAGCGACTATGCAGTGGGTACCGTGCTAGGACAAAGGATCAACAAGCGCTCTCACGTGATCTATTATGCTTCGAAAATGCTAGACAGTGCTCAGAGCAACTACACTACCACTGAAAAGGAGCTTTTGTCAATTGTCTATGCTTTAGATAAATTTTGTCCTTATTTACTTGGTACTAAAGTTATTGTCTATTCTGATCATGCAGCTTTGAGGTACCTCTTTTCGAAAAAGGACGAGAATCCATGACTGATTCGGTGGATTCTACTTCTCCAAAAGTTCGACTTGGAAATAAAGGACAAGAAGGGGTGCGAGAACCTGGTCGCTGATCATCTTAGCTGAATTCCCACGCTCGATCCAGATTCTCTCCCAATCAAAGATGAATTTCCAGACGAACAACTCTTTTCCGCACAGGAAGCCTATCCGCGGTCACGCATAGGATCCCTGTTACCCTGGTATGCCGATATTGTGAACTTTTTAGCTACTGGTGATTTGCACGATCATTTGCCTAGATGCATTAAGGATAAAATTGGAGTGATTCTAAATATTATATTTGGGATGATCCTACCTTTGGAAAATAAGTGACCAAATTATTAGGAGATGCGTGGCTGAAAATGAAATTAATTCCATATTAAACTTTTGTCATGCATATGCTTGTGGTGGACACTTTGGTCCAAAACGAATCGCTAGTAAAGTGTTAGAAAGTGATTTTTCGGCCTACACTTTTTGTGGCGATATTTATGTTGTAAAAGTTGTATAAGTTGTCAAAAGACGGAAACATAGGTCCTAGGAATCGATGCCCTTAATCCTATTCTTGTTTGTGAAATCTTTTATGTGTGGGGTATGGACTTCATGGGTCCTTTTCCATCTTCCTATGGTAACTTATATATTATTCTTGATGTTGACTATGTGTCGAAGTGGGTGGAAGCGAAAGCCACCGGACTAATGATTCTAAAGTTGTTGTGGATTTTGTTAGGTCTAATATTTTTTCAGTTTGGCACTCCTCGAGCCATCATCGGCGATAGAGGGCGACTTTTACAACCGACGGTTTAGGCACTCTTCAAAAGTACCACGTCACTCATCGCACTTCCACAACCTATCATCCACAAACCAATGGACAAGCGAAATCTCAAACAAAGAGATCAAGTTAATTACGGAGAAAGCGGTTAACCCAAACCGTAAGGATCGGAGTTTGAGACTAGATGATGCGTTGTGGGCTATAGATGGCCTATAAAACCCCAATCGGCATGTCACCTTACAGATTAGTCTTTGGAAAAGCATGTCATCTTCCGGTCGAACTTGAGCATCGGGCTTATTGGGCTATCAAGAAATGTCATTTAGGAATGGATGAAGCCGGGTGCATAGGAAGCTTCATTAAGAGCTAGAGGAGATCGAGAATGATGCATATGAGAACTCGAGAATCTACAAGCTAAAGACGAAGGCTTTTCACGATGAAATGTTATGCAAGAAGTCTTTCAAGATTGGTCAAAAGGTGTTGTTGTACCAATCCAAGTTGAGGCTTTTTCCGGGAAAATTGCGGTCAAGGTGGGTAGGCCCGTACGTGGTGCGCAACGTTTATCCACATGGAGCTGTGGAAATTGAAGAACTTGGCACTGACAAAGTTTTTAAAGTGAACGGGCATAGACTGAAACCATTCTACGAGGGGTTTAAATCACACACGATTGAGGAGGTTAATCTGGAGGATCCCCATCTAGAGGATTAAGTTCGAGATGAGGATCGTCGAGCCTAGGATGTTAAACAAGGGCGTTAATGGGAGGCAGCCCATATTTTTAGTTTTTATTTTATTTTATTTTATTTTTCTTTCTTTTCTTTTGCTTTGTTTTGTGTTCTTTTTGCCTCGTTTATTTCCTTCTTTCTTTGTTTTTGATTTTTTTCCCCTCATTCCCTGTGTTTTTCATGTGGTTCGACGTTGGAAAAATTCGGAGATATTGGAGTTGTTGGCTCTCGTCCCTTACTATACTAGCTACACCCTACTGGCGGGATGCCTAAAAGAGCTCACGTATAAGCCCTCATCTTCACACTACAGACCGCCAGTCGCCGCCTCTCACCTAGCCGGAGCCACCAGACCAGCCCACCGACGACACCACCAGACCAGCCCACCGACGACATCGCCAGCCCAGCACCATCGCCCCCCCGAATTCAGGGAAGTCCTCAGTTTACCTGTTTCATTTACTTTTACGTTGAGGACAACGCATGCTTTAAGTGTAGGGAGGTGATTTATAGCTTTTGAGATGTATGTTGTTTTTGTTTGACGCATTACTTTGGGTTGTGCCCTCTGTTGCCTTTTTATACTTTTGGACTTTTAACTGTTGATGTCGTGGCTGTGCTTAGTAATCCTCTTTTGCTCCATTTTGCTTGATGAATTGTTGTGCCTTAGGTAATGGTGGACTGTTTTAAAGGAGTCGAGAGTATGATTGAGTCCCTTGTTGTTTAATGTTAATTAAATGTTAACGATTTTGTCCTATATGTTGAAGTTGCGAGCCTGAGTTAATTGGTTAGAATTTTTAAAAAAAATTGTGTGATTAATCGGTGCCTTTCTTGTCTAGAGTCATGTTAAGCTTAGAAGTTGAGTTAGTATATGTGTTGAACTTTCGATTAATGGTGGGAAATTATGGTGGAGAAAGGGAATGAAGAATTAAAAAAAAGGTGTTAGATTCGTTCCGCCAATCGCCAAAGGTGATTGTGAGCGAAGCCAAAAATCCGTCTAAAGGTCGGATGAGACTGAGTAACCGGGCGACATTCATCACAAATGTTTGCGCTCGCGTAAAAAGGTCTTGAACAACTATGACGTGTGAGGCAACCAACTACTCCTCTGATTACTCAAAAAAAATTTGCAAGCATCTGAGTAATTACGAGTAAGGCTAAAGCCACTTGGCATTATGATTGACCGAGTAACCGGATGACATTCATCACAAATGTTTGCATTCGCGTAAAAAGGCCAATGACAATTCCGAGCAAATTATAGCTAAAAACACCTCATTAAGTAATTAAGATTAACCCGATCTTCCCATGACTACCACATAAATTCGGAATTCCTCATGTATACTAACCACCTGATAAGTGAAGTGTGTTTTCTAGGCTTGATTGGTTTTTAATTAAAATTCGGTAATTCATGCATGCGCTTCAATTTGAGTTCAGGCTTGTGTCTTCTCGTGTGAGAAATTTGTTGCATTTATTTGACATTTCATTGACATTGGGACAAGATTGCGCTCTCATTCCTAGCTTACATTACCTTTGTGATATTTCATTAAGTGGAGCGGTTTTTCATTGTGTCTTGGTCCTCTTTTATGCTTGAGGACAAGCATCATTTAAGCGTGGGGAGATTTGATAAGTGCATATTTGTCTAATATTTATGTTTTAATTATCCCTTTTTATTTATCTTGTTGATGCAATTATTGGGACTTAATTTGATTTAATATTTCCTTGTAGGGAATTACAATCTTCGCATAACGTGGGGAATTAAGAAGAAAACAACAATTAAAATCAAGCAACAAGTGGGCCCAAACAGCAAGGTTTAATGGTCCAAAATAATTGAAGAATCAGCTATAAAAGGGGCCCAACGTACGTGACCTAAGGAGGGCTGACTTGGAAGCTTGGAAATATAAATAGAAAAAAAAGAAAGCAAGTGGGGCGGCAATTTTGGACTGGAGCAAGAGGTAGTGATGCACGCAACAGAGGATTTAAAAAGAAGAGAAAGAAATTCACGCAGAGGGGAAAACGACAGTAGCTAGGAGGGGATCTCATTCAACAATTCTGTCTTCTAGTTTTTCTTCTCTTCCTTGTTATTTAGACTATGCTAAACAAGAATCTTGTTTTCTTTAATTCCGTTATGAGTAGCTAAACCATTTTAGTCGGGAAATTCCAATTGTTATGCCTTGACTCGTGAGACCTTATTGTTCTGATTATTTGGTTTATAATATTCGTACTGTTTCCGTTTTACTGTCATTGTTTATTAATTGATTCTGCGATTAGGGCCCAATTGTAGAGTCGGTTAATTTGCATATCGCCAACTGATTTACTTGGTGGTGTTAACTGGGTGATTAGTGTTTGTGACAATTGGCACTAGTACATAATACTTGTCTAATTTCGTGTTAAGAAACTTGCGATCTAACTAGATGAAGCATGAGTCAATGCGTAGTCAGTTAGGGTTAGTGTTTCTTTGGAGTTTAATGATGTTAATTAATTGAATCTCGGAGAGAGTCTCGAAGGGGTTATTAGTTAATTAGGGAATAGTTTAAAGGAGTCTCTTTGATTGTTCTAAAATTAAGAGGAAACGAGGGAGCCAGAGGTAGTTGGTAACCATAGCTATCCTATTATTAAACCAAAGAAAATAATTGAGTCAATGATCGCGGTCTATGCATAATTAGGAATTTCCTGACTAAGTTGTCGTTTATTGAGTTAGTCAATTTTATCTGCGTTCTTTATTAGTCGAACCATAGTTATTTTATTAATTGAGTTAATAATTCATTAGTGATTAGTTCGATTAGTAGTTTTAGTATAAAACTCCAAAACCCCCCTTTTAATTAATTTCATTCGTTCTTTGGCATTTGAATAGAATCAATTTATTCCATTCTCTGTGGATCGACCCCATTTACCACTGTGCGCAATTTATATTTGTTTGGTGTTTGGGAATTATTTTTGGTGGATTTGACACCCATCACTATCATAAAACTAAAAATTATACCCATAGATAAAGTTCATACTTAAAATAGATGCATAAAGCTCAAAATACGATAACCATATTAGACCTCTTTAATTAATTGGGTTAACTTTATACAATAGCCTTTATACACAATTGTACACAAGCCTACATGTTTGATTAAAAATCTTTACATTCTCTCACTTGAGCTATATTTGTTACCTTAAATTTGTGTATTAACCTTATGAGTATTCAGAATTTTGCTATCATTACTATACGCATCCCCAAATAATCACGTCCATCAATCATAATAACATAGGATCAAAGCAACTTTTGCTACATTTAATGTAACTAGACCCATCAATGGTCATATTTGCTGATATAACCAAAAGACATGGTTCAAGCATAGATATGTAGCATGGAAATTATAAGTAGTATGATCTTAGCATGCTTATTTTAACTGGTCCAACCTTATGCTTTGGTGAGATCAATCTTAAATAAGTTTAGAGACAAAATAAACCAAATATCTTAAAGCTGAAAATAATCTCGAACAAATTAACCAAAAACTGTATCCAAAATGACAGTGAAAAATGTCTAATATGAAAAGTATCTATAATACAAACTCTTACTGAAACTATATATCCTGAAAAGATGCAACAACCATATGAACAGTGTGTTCATGAAAGACCTTGGGTGGCACTCTTTTAGTAAGCGGATATGCAATCATTTTAATCTAATGTGTTATATAGACAACTGTTCGCTCTGAACTCTCTCTTTAATAATTAGGAACTTGATGTCGATGTGCTTCAACTTTGTCGAGCTCCTATTGTTATCGGATTATAGCACTGTTGAGTTTTTGTCATAAAATAACTAAAGTAGTCTTTCAATAGAGTCCACAATGCACAGCCCTATGACAAAGTTTCACAGCGATACAACATAATTGACTTCCACTATACCAATGTCAACTTCATGTTCTTAAAGAAATACAACATAATTATCTGGAATTGGACTTCTCCTCTCTCTAGTGGATCTCATTAATGGCATAGGTTCTTGAGATTGTAGAGTTTGTTCTTCTGAAAAATGTTGTTGAATTTTGAGGGGAGTTTCCATGACATTGTGTTGATCTGGAATTGTTTCTTGAACAATGTCAGGAATGGAAACCTAACCCTGATCATTGTCAATAACAATTAGAGGAATTTCAACGTGTTCCTCTTCAAATACAAAGTCCTTAATCCTTTTTCCGCTGCAAACACAACATCCTAAAAAAACCAAGTATTTCTCGTCTCAAAAATTACCTTAGTAGTGGGATCATAAAATTTATAACTCCTGGATCTTTCAGAATATCCAATAAAGTAACACATGATAGTCCTTAAGTCCAATTTCTTTTCATTTGGCCTATAAGGCCTTACTTCAGTTGGACATCCCAAAATGTGTAAGTGTTTTAAACTAGGCTTCTTGCTCGTCCAAAGCTTATAAAGGGTTTTATTAGTTGCTTTAACTGGAACTCTGTTAAATATATATGTTGCGATCTTTAGTGCTTCTCTCCAAAGTGATTCTGGCAAGGTAGAATGACTAATCATACTCCTCACCATATCCTTAAGCGTTCTACTTCGTCTTTCAGCAATAACATTTGTGTTAGTCAAACTTGGCATAATGTACTGTGGAACTATACCACATTCCTCTAAGAATTCAGCAAATAATCCTGGATATTGTTCACCTGATCCGTCATATCTACTGTAGTACTTACCACCACAGTCAGATCTGATGCTTTTAATCCTTTTGTTGAGTTGGTTCTCAACTTCAGCCTTAAATTTTTTGAACATGTCCAAAGATTGTGATTTGTCATGGATGAGATAAAGGTAGCCATATCACTAAAAGTCATCTATAAACATTATAAAATACAGTTGACCATTCTAAGATGCCGTAGGGAATGACCCAGAAATATCCATATGGATAAGTTCTAAGACATCTAAAGCCCTATTGGCACCAATCTCCAGACATTTATTTGTTTCCCTTTAATGCAACTAACACAAGTATCAAAATCTGTAAAATCTAGGGGATTAAGAATTTTTTTTGACACAAGTCTCTCAATTCTCCTTTCAAAGATGTGACCTAATCTCTTATGTCACAATGAAGCAGAATTCTCACCGATTAATTTGAGCTTTAAACTTTGTGTACCCATATGCAAGGCTTCATTAAATGCAGCATTAATGTCAAGCATATATAGATTATGATAATCTGATAAAGAACTGACACCATCCAAATTTGAATTTTGAAAGAGACTAAATATTTCATTTTCAGATGAACAACAATGACTAGATTTGTCCAAAGCATAAATAGAAATTAAATTTTGCCTAAAAGACGCTACAACAAAAATCTCAACTAAATCTAAATAAAATCTAGTTCTTAACAATAATCTAAAAGTATCTGTTGTATTGACTTGGGCTTATCGCCACCTATATAGATATATCTTTCACCATCACTTGGTTTTTAGAAAATCAAGCAACATTGCATAGACACATTGATGTGAGTTGTTGCACCAGAATCTAATCACCATATGTGTCTAGGTACTCAAGTCAAATTAACCTCAGAACAAACCAAAATAAGAAGCATACTTTCTTTGCACGCCAAGCGTGATAATTGGTACATTGCTTTTTTACATGACCTTCAACTCTACAAAAGTAACAGTCATTTAGATTTTCTTCCTTTTGTTGTTTCTTTTGTGTTACCGGAACAACAACTTCCTTAGTTTCCTTTCTTTTGTTCGTTTGTCCTTATAAGTTATGGCTAAGTAAGCACTTTCTGTCTTATCATGCTTCAACCTTTCCTCTTATTGGATACAAAGAGATCATATCTCCTTTTGACAGTCATAGCTCACCTTGAATTGGCTATACTATACTACAAGAGATATCAAAACTACATGCACTAGTAAGTCATCAGATAATTCCAACTTAAGTGCTTTTAATTTTGAAGCAATGTGAGACATTTTCTTAATATACTCCCTTATGTTTCCTTTTCCTACATACCTCATTGAGATCAACTTTGCTAAAAGTGTAATTGTTTCGACCTTTTTTATTTTTGTTAATGTACAATTTTATATTAATTTTAGATATATAATTTGCTAAACTCTTGTCCATTTAATGTTTAAATTACACTAATTAAGAGTTATTTGTTTTTAATTTAGGCACATATTGGATAAACTTTAAAAATTCGGCGAACTCAAATATCAAGCTACAACATGTAATGTAATATTTTCATCAATGTACATAAACAATTTTTGACAAATCTTTTCTCAAGATCCTAAAGGAAACTCTTAGCCTTAGTCATCTAAAAGGACATAGTGCCCCAAAAAGCTTCTGGAATAGCACGTTTCATGATCATCAAGCTCATAAGATTTGACCTTTTCCTTCTCCCTCTTTTGATCAGAGGTACTCTCACCAGTAAGTGGATCAAGTTGATCGACTTGTAAAGCAAGATCTAAGTTCATTACTCCAAGAACAATCAAAATGTTCTCCTTTCATGACTTAAAATTGATGCCATTAAGCATAAGAATTGAATTAACACTAACAAAAATATTTGCAACAAAACCATGAACTAAACAAAGAACAAAACAAACAAAATCTAATTACTCAAATATACAGCACTATAATATGCCAAATTAATTATATACAGACAATGGTAGGGCCCCATCAAAAGATACTTAACACAACATTAATATTTAGTCTTTGGACAGAAATATTAATTTGTAAGTAGTACCTTGGTGTAGTGATCAAACATTAGCAATAAGGCATGTCAAACAATAAATATTTTTTTGGACCGATTTAATGTTCACATGTTATACCAAATAATTGCCACACATGTAACACCACAAATGTATATGTAATTCGAGTCAAATATTAACTTTACTTCGGGCCAATCAATATTCACATAAATAACATATACGTAAAACTTTTTAACATTTTAAGTTAAATTAATTTTCACAAAAGAGATTACTTTGACAACATGTTGCTTCAATTAATTTAATGTTATGTATTTCTTTAAGTTGTAAGAAAGCGTCATAGCTCCAATTTCTTGTATACTATAACACTAACAATCTTATCAACTCAAATCGAAAATTGGGTCAAAATTTTACAAATCAAACCATAAATTATAAATTTTGGACCCTAAAACTCATTCCTCATAATATTAATCTCTAATATGCATACTAACAAGTATAAATTTAAAACTTTCCAAGATTCTAAAATTTTAGGATTGTTTCTGGTATTTATCTGATGCTTAAAGAATAAAACTAAATAAAGGTGAGGTCAGGGCTTTATTAAAACTAAAAAATCATGGCTTTTATTAAGTAACAGATGACAGACCATTCTTGGATAAAGATTAAAAGACTTTCATGAAAACCGAAAGTAAATCAACGTTCTTAAAACAACCATCGATAAAGATTAAAGGCTTTTAAAACTAACTTTCCAATACAGCTTATCGTCGTCTGTTTCAGCAGTTTCTTTTTTTTTTAATACCGTAAAAAATAAATAAAGCATGAATTTTTAACCAAATCCATAGAACTAGTCAAATCCATATAGAAACAATTTCAAGATTATAGAAGACAAAAATTAACCATTCTTGATGGCCTAATTATGAACAAGTCTATGATATCACTTGTAAAGTTTTAATCCCCCTTAAAGTTATGATAGGTTCATATCAAATCATTAAGAATTGAATAAAAGCGAAAATATACCTAAGTTTATTGTGAAATTTGCACTAAAGTCTTGTGGTTTGTCTTCCAAATTAGAACGTAGTCTTTTTTCATATTTTTTCCCTAACTCTCTATTTTTTCTTTGATGATGGGATGTTCGAATGAATTGTGTATACGTTTAATTTGGGAACTATAATTACTTTTATTAGGGTAAAATCCTAATCTAATTTTTAATTTGGCGCTTATTATAAAATTAGAAATTATGTACCCAATTTTTATACATATAAAGCCTACACTTAAAATAGATGCATAAAGACCAAAATACTATAACCATATTAGACCATTTTAATTAATTTGGTTCAACTTTATATGATAGTCTTTATATACAATAATACACATATAACATATAAGCCCATATGTTTGATTAAAATCCTTGCACTTCATTGCTTAACGATATAGAGAATGAATCCTTTATTCCAATTGTACATAAAACTACATGACAAACAAGTATCATCCCATTCCATTGAAGCCTCCTTTTCAAGTCAACGAACAAGAAGGTAAGAGCAGATAAGAACAGAACTGATTAAGCATAAGTCAAGGTGTTGGCAATATCAATGACGAATCGATATTTGACATCTGCATTAACGAGTCGTTCCATAGCCTTGTTCACGTACTCCATTGGTATCACCTCTATATCAGCAGTGATGTTGTGTTTCGCTGCAAAATCTAACATTTCCTGAGTCTCCTTCATGCCTCCAATACAACTACCTGCCACCATCTTTCGCCCTATATTGAAAAAAGAAAAGAAAAAGAAAATGTAGTTTCAGTTATATCAAATTGGAGTTCGGCTCGGCCTAATCTGAAGTTAATAAAAAACTCAATTTCGGATTCAAACTGATTCAAATTCTGATAAAGAGTGTTTGTGCATTTCAACTTACCAATGAGTAAAGGAAAGACTGGTAACTCGAGAGGCTTATCAGGTGCACCCACCAATATCATCTTGCCGTGATATTTTAACAAGCCAAGCAGAGGCAGAACTGGGTGAGCTGCCGAGACTGTGTCAATTATACCATCTAAAGTACCCAGTGCAGCCTAACACAACAAAGACCATCATACACAATAACATCGCATAAAGTACACATAGCATGTAACATCTCATGTTTAGACTAGTTCGAACATCAATTTTTAACTAATATTAATTCCTAGAATTGTGGTTAAATCATTTTGTAACCAGTAATGGGTACTAAAAACTAACCTGAATTTGGTTTACGTCAGTGCTAAGTAGAAACGAGTCAGCACCAAGATGTTCAATGGCTTCTGTCTTCTTCCCAGGCGAGGTGCTAATGACAGTGACAATAGCTCCCATAGCCTTGGCAAATTTAACTGCAGCATGACCAAGCCCTCCAAGCCCTACCACTCCAACATGCTTCCCAGGTCGATCAAGTTCATAAAATTTAAGAGGACTATACACTGTGATCCCAGCACAAAGAAGGGGTGCACTTGCATCAAGAGGCAGACTTTCTGGGATTCGGACCACAAAATGTTCGTCAACCACGATCATGTTCGAATACCCTCCGTAAGTTGTGGTCCCATCGTAGTACTTTGAATTGTATGTTTGTATCATTTTAGGACAGTAGTTCTCCAGACTGTTGGTACAGTTTTCGCATGACCGACAAGAACCAACCAAGCACCCAACTCCTACTTTATCCCCTACCTTGATCTTCTCAACGTTTGATCCTACTTCTTCTGCTTCACCTACAATTTCATGTCTGATAATTGCATGTCATAAGCAAAATGTGTCAAGGCCAAAACACATGTTCTTGATAAGTCATAGTTGATTTTATTTTTTAATACAATCAATAACATTACATTGTTCAAATTTCATTTTATAAGAGGTATAATTTCTTATTTTTCAACTTGATGAAACTTAATTAGGAACTTGTTTGATATTGATAAGATTTTAATTGCATATATAGTTTTGTGCTCTTATTTCGTCTAAACATATATTTTTAAGAGATATTAATTTCTTTGTTTTTAAAAACAACGTTTTGTCTATACAAATTTTAAAAGATTAGTCGCTACTCGCTAAATTAAAAAAATTACAAAAGATTAGACAATTTTAGATATATTATCTTAAAATATTAACTTACTACAGGAAAACCTACCTTGTTCTTTCTCAACCCTTTACACAAAAGCAAAATAAAAGAAGAAGAGAACTAACCCGGGTAAGAGGGGATAGGTAGAAATTCCCCACTCATTCTTTACACAATGAAGGTCGCTATGGCAGACTCCACAGTATAGCACCTTAATCTTCACATCTTTATGTCCAGTGGACCTTAACACAATTACTTTAAATTCATTATTTGAAGCAATCCAACAGATATAAGCACACAGGAAATGGCTTATTTCTTCACGAACACTTTCATGGCAGAGCTTGAAGAGCTTAACTAAAATAAGGAGATGTAAAATGATGGAGAGAACTTGGAAGACCTTCTTTGAAATGTGAAGGGAGATAGAATTCCTGACGTGTCTCTGGCTGCCCATCCAAAGGCCTTCTCTTGGTGTTCTTGTTGTTCCTGAGAGAGTGGCATTTTTTTTTCCCCCTGATATCAATCTCTTGCCAAGATCTACTGAAATATAGTTGATTAACTAGCACAGCATCCACTTGCTAGAAGCAAATGGTCAAACAATATTGCTGTATGTGGTCCTGTGAAGTAGGAATCAATGGTCACATCTTATTATTATAATTTTGCCCTTAAAATGGTCCAAATCTTGAAATTAGCTTTTTTAAAGTTGTTTAATTAAACCCCTCATTTGATTTTAAATCTTGAATCATTAAATAATTTATAAATTCATATTGTTAGCTATTTATTTAATACATAATTGAAAAGATAACTAATACTGCTCTCATTTAATGGTTGCATTGAATACCTTCTGTGTGCCCTTCAGAAGCATCGTTGGCCTTTTGCTGGCCTCATTTCATTTTGAAAGTTACATTTCGAAGAAAAGTTTCGTACTCTCTTTTTCTTTTCTTACAGAAACCAGATAAAAAGCATTTTGAAAAGGAAAGGAAACCTATTTTGAGACTATCGGTAATCGGAGATGCCTTTATGATTCATGAAAATGACGAACAAGTAAAGTTAATATGGATGAAACTCTAATAGAAAGAGAGATGCCTGGAGAGCTACATGGCGGTGGCCTTACTTAGACGATTGTATATATCAACCATGTAAACATACAAACTCGTGTAGAGTAACACAAGCCTATATTTTGTTTGTTGATTGTTAAATCAACTTAAGTTTTAATCCTAAAATTTTGTAAGACAACTTATTATTATGTGAAGAGAGACTAATTTTTTAAATTACTATTAAATTTAGTAAATTTATTTGTTAATTTTGCCTGAAATTTTTTCTCCTATTAGTGCTTTTTTATTTTAACGATCAATATTATCTAATTTATATATTTTTGGGTTTAAGTATATACCTTTTTGAGTCCAAATTTGAAGTACAATAAATGAATGGCAGAAAAATGTTGCCCCAAAATAAAGAAAGCGGTGGGCCACTACTATTCATGGATTGTCCGTTTCAAAGGACCGTGTCTGGTTTTTTTTTGAACCACAAATCCAAGGCATCAACATCTTAGATTTGAAAAACTTTCGAGTAGGCACTTAGTTTTCTTTTTTAAAGGTGACCAGCAGTAGCTATTTTTTAAATATAAAATAAATCTTCGTATTGATATAATAGTTTGCAAATTGCACTAATTGGATATTTCTCGTTAGATAAATCTTATACAACAGGCTCTATCAAACAAATGTAGGTAGAAAAATTCGAACACAAGACCTTTTAACCTTATGTCTTTTACTTCACTATCTCAACTGCCCTCAAGGGTTACTTTTTCATAGACATAGTACAAATTTCCTTAAATTTTATACTAAAAAATATATAAAAATTTATAATAAAAATTTAAATATAAAATTCTCTTATTTTTGAATTGGAATTATTATTTAATTTAATGTTTTTTAAATAATCTTAAGTCAAAATTTTGTTACTCTAATATTAAAGACAAGAAGATGAGAATTGGAGCCAATCAATGATTAGGAATAAATAACTAATTAACATTATTTAGGGCATAAAAGTTACGGTCGAAGTCGGCGATCTTTGGGCGGACCGTCGAAGACAACCCTACCGATCGATTAATTCTTCATAAAACAAGTCTCGAACCCAATCTGGCCACGACAGCCCAAGCCCGATCCATGCTCTTCTCGGCCATCCGCATGTAAGAGACTCACGCAAACACGTAAAGGTTTAACCTAGCGTCCATCCCCTATATAAGGTATAATTCTCATATGAGTGCATAATTAAAACCTAGCTTTTCTCTGCGTTGATAAACCTCACCTTCAAAAATATTGACTTGGCGTCGGAGGGCTAATCGGGACCTGACCCCGACGTGCCTTCTTTGTTTTGCGGTATCTTCACGTCGGATAAATCACAAAAAATCATTCGTGGATCCAACAATGACGTCTGATTCGGTAAAATTAAGCGAGAACCAATTGGCGCCCCGTGGGGCCCGACTTCCGTACCACGTCCGAAACATCTGAGATAAGTCGGTAGGCGACGAACCTCGATATAGCGTTGTCGCGGCTCTGGCGATCTGACGATAGGTTTTCACTACCTACAACTCGCCATTGTATCACATGTTTCACGCGCGAATTATCGATCCTAACGATCAACCACACCTCAAACCTTGAGAAGAAGAACAGAGTGTAGCTTTGGAGGATAACGCCGCCGCCAATCGCATCCGAATATCCAACTCCGACCGGTGCGATCCTCTTCCGATTGTACACTACCTCGACGAAAACAAATCGAGGAAGCACGATCTGTTGATCCGCCAAATTTTGATCTCAACCAAGTATGATAGCGGTAGTCTCGCAGACGGCAGTCGCCGACAAACCAAAGATGACGACCAATCATCGCCAACCGAAGCCCTAGAAAAAATCGTGGACGATCGATTAATGCATTATGAGTTTCCGTCGGATCGCTGACATCGCGATCTGACTCTCCTTCACTCCGGAAATCTTGGATAGCCTCCCAAAGACTGCACAAAAATACCGACCCCGAGAAATACACTGGGAAGACCGACCCTGGATTACTGCGGCATTTCCGATCACGATGAATCTACATTGTGTTCGGACGCTATCGATGTAAGGCTTTCTGCACGCCTTCCAAGAGGAGCTAGGCGATGGTTCATCAGCTTACCCCAAGTCAGATCACATGCTTCAAGATTTCGTGTTCTTATTCTGAATCGATTCGCCACTAGTAGCTGGCGCAGAAGACTTTGGAGGTGATGCAACTTACCCAGGAAGGAATGAAAGCTGCGGAATTCATCACTCGATTCAATAACGAAGCGGTCGAGGTCCCGACCTCACTTGCTCGTCCATGTTGGCGCTTATGAATATCTGAGGATGAGGAGTTCAAAAGTCGTTAGCCCTCGATCAACCCCGATCCGTTCAGAAATAAGAAATAGAGGCGGATAGGTATATTCACGAAGAAGTCTGAAAAATACGAGGCGTCGGACGGATGATCACCGCCAAACGATAGGGCGAGCAATTCGCCAAGCGGCAAAAGGCGGTCGAGCTAGAGAAGGTCGACCGATCGACGAGGAAATCAACAGAGTTCACCCCGCCAACAAAGCGATATCGAAGTTCTGGCCATGAAAGCGGATGGGAAACTATCAAGAACCCAATAAAATGAAAACCCCTACAAGGATAGGAACCCCAATTTATATTGCCGTTTCCACAAAAGAGGTCGGCCACGATACGGAAGATTCTGGCGATTGAAAAGAAATCAATTCTTCATACAAAGGGAAGGTTAGGCCGATTTGTGAGGCACGAACAAAATGCCGACGGGATAATCAGCAGCCGGTCGGCGAGACAATGGCGACCGCCCGAGGCGAAATAGCAGAATAATGGGGAGGTAGAATCGACCACGGATAATTGAAAAGAAGAGAGAGGCGATCGAGGAAAAGAAACGATCAAACACCGGCAACAAGACGATCAATCGACCGGGGTCATTAACATGATATTCGGTGGAAATGCAGCAGGAGGATCCACCACTAAAGGGAGAAAAAGATACGCCAAACAGGTCGGCAAAGACTCATCCACCAAAAAGCCGAGGGAGAACGACGGGACGATATCATTCGATGAGTCCAACCTCGATGGAGTAAGTTGCCCTCATGATGATGCACTCATGGTAAATTTAAACATGGACGGTTACGAGGTGAAACGGGTGATGATTGATACGAACAGCTTGGTCAACTTGTTGTACTATGAGGCCTTCAAGCAGATGAAGGTACCCGAAGACCGACTACTACCTACAGACGGTCCCATCAAAGGCGTAACCGGGGCGTCAGCCTATCCGTCCTCCCGGGTGCAGTTGAAAGTGAAGTTCGGACAAAAGCCGTGTCAAATAGAAAGGAACGTCGAGTTCCTGGTCGTAAAGTTTCAAGGGGCGTACAATGCAATAATCGGGCGGGCTACTCAAAATTCCCTCAGATCGGTCGTCTCTACCTACTACCAAGTTATGAAGTTCCCGATACCCCACGGAGTCGGTGTTGTCAGGGGCCAACAGAGAATTGCCAGGGAATGTTATTTAGCATAAACGAAGACATTAGACGGGGCGGTGGTCCTGATGAGCTCCCTTGATGTAAGAGCCGACGAGGACATGGATAGGATGAACCCAGTGGAAGAAACACAGCGAGTCGGACTGGACGAAGCCGACCCTTCTAAATACACAAACCTAGGCTCCGAGCTGCAGCATGACCTAGTTAAAGAAATCACAGACTGTCTAGTGAAAAATAGATCGGTCTTCGCTTGGGTGCCGATCGACATGCCTGAAATTTCTCGATCAGTTGCGTTGCACTCCCTCGGAATTCGGCACGACTACAAGCCGATCAGACAGAAGAAGCGATGGCATAGTAAGGAGCGACAAGAGGTGATCGAGAAAGAAGTAGAGAAGTTACTCGAGGCCGGGTTCATCCGAGAAGTCAAGTACCCTGAGTGGCTCGCCAATGTGGTTTTAGTGAAAAAGAAGAACGGGAAGTGGAGAATGTGTATAGATTTCACTGATTTGAACAAAGCATGTCCAAAGGACAGTTTCCCATTGCCCAAGATCGACCAGCTGGTAGACTCTACCTCAGGGCATGAACTTCTCGACTTCTGGGCGCTTTCTCGAGTATCACCAGATTCAAATGAGTCGGAAGGCGAAGAAAAGACCGCCTTCATAACCGATCAAGGCGCATATTGCTATCAAGTAATGCCTTTTGGCTTGAAGAACGCGGGGGCGACCTATCAACGACTCGTCATGGAAGTCTTTAAGAAACAGATCGGCCGATCGGTGGAAGCGTATGTGGATGATATGGTGGTCAAAAGTAAGACGGCCACGGAGCATGTGGAAGATCTCAAGGAGGTTTTCCAAACCCTGAATAAATTTCAGATGAAGCTGAACTCAGAAAAATGTGTTTTCGGGGTGGCATCCGGAAAATTTCTAGGGTTTATGATGACTCAACGCGGGATTGAGGCTAATCCAGAAAAGATCGAAACCATCATCCAAATTCCCTCACCCAAATGCTTAAAAGAAGTGCAGGTGTTGACCTGTCGGATAGTCTCTCTAAGTAGGTTCATCTCCAGATTAGGAGACAAGTGCCTCCCATTTTTCAAAATCTTGAGGAAGGCGAACGTAACCCAATTCCAATGGCCGGACGAATGCGAGAAAGCTTTTCAACACTTAAAGCAATACTTGTCCAGCCTGCCTATCCTGCAAAGCCCGGTAGAGGGGGAGAACCTGATCTTATACTTGGCGGTTACGGAGGGGTCTATCAGCGCGGTACTTATTCGATCGGAGGGAAGCGAATAACACCCTATTTACTACATCAACAAAGTATTGACCGGACCGGAAACGCGATATACGCCCATAGAAAAACTAGCCCTCTCCTTGATAATGGCAGCCAGGAAGCTAAGGCCTTACTTCCAAAGTCATACCATTAAGGTATGGACCGACCAACCCCTCAGGCAATGCCTTCAAAAGCCCGAAACTTCGGGTCGACTAATAAAGTGGGCGGTAGAGCTGGGGAAATTCGACATACAATACAAACCCCGCACAACCATCAAAGCGCAGGTGTTGACAGATTTCATCGCAGAAATGAGCCAACCAAGCTCGAAGGACGAGCAGCTCCCCCGCTCCCTACCTGAAACTTGTTTGTTGATGGGTCGTCCAATGCCGAGGGATGCGGAACAGGAATAGTGCTGATCAGCCCGCACCATGAAGAAAATGTGGAATATGCGCTTCGGCTCGAGTTCAAGGCCTCCAATAACGAAGCAGAATACGAGGCCCTGATAGCCGGCCTCCAGTTGGCTAGGGAGATGGAAATAAAGCATCTGAAGGTGTATAGTGATAGTCAAGTAGTGGTCGGCCAAGTTACCGGGCAGTATGAGGCCAAAGGGAACAACATGATCAGGTACCTGGAGCCGGTAAAGCAGGAGTTGAGCAATTTCGAACGGTACTCGATCAGCAGAATAGAACGAGCTCAAAACGCTAAAGCGGATGCGCTCTCCAAAATGGTTTCCGACCGTGATGCAATAAACAATGTTCTAATCGAACAACTGGGCCGGCCTAGCATTCAAAAAGTCGAGGAAGTTCACAACATAAGTACTGGTCGGTCGGGTTGGATGGAACCGATTGCGCAGTACCTTTTAGAAGGAAAACAACCAGAAGATTCATCGAAGGCCAAGAAACTAAGAATAAAGGCAGCCAAGTATACAGTCGTTAATGGTACTCTATATAAGCGGTCTTATAACTGGCCGCTGCTTCAATGCTTGAACGAAGAAGAAGCCGAGCAGGCAATGGCCGAGGTCCACGAAGGGATGTGCGGAAATCATGTAGGAGGCAGAATGTTGGCTCACATACTGATCAGACAGGGGTACTACTGGCCGACAATGAAAAAAGACTGCCAAGAGAAGGTCGACCGATGTGAGGCCTGCTAGAGAATAGCAGCCTATCTCATCAGCCGACCGAGAGGATGCAAATCGTGAGTCACCCTATTCCTTTAGCTCAATGGGGAATGGATATACTGGGGCCCTTCCCTCTCGGTCCCGGACAAAAGAAATTCCTGATAGTGGCAGTGCAATACTTCACTAAGTGGGTAGAAGCGGAATCGATCGCTACAATCACCGAGGGGAAAGTAGAAAGTTTCGTAAAGAAAAATATACTATGTCGCTTCGGGATGCCTATGGTGTTGGTTACAGATAACGGTCGGCAATTCGATAACGACAAATTCAGAGACTTCTACGACCGACTAAAAATCAAACTACAGTTGACTTCGGTAGCTCATCCCCAAAGCAATGGACTTGCGGAGAACACCAATAAAAAGATCATGAGTGCCCTCAAGAAGCGCCTAGATGGCCGAAAGACCTGGGTGGAAGAACTAGACGAAGTGTTGTGGGCATACAGAACCACACCGAACGGAGCCACAGGGGAAACACCGTTCAGGATGACCTTCGGAGCAGAAGCCCTAGTCCCAGTAGAGGTGGCATTGCATAATCAAAGGCTGTCGAGCTATGAAGAAGAGTGGAATGATGAAGCCCGCAAAGCAGAACTCGTTCTCCTTGGTGAGGATAGAGAAAGGGCAGTCGCTCGTTCGGAAGCCATCAGGCAAAAGGCGACCAAATTCTACAAAAGAAGGGTCAGGCCGAGCGATGTAAAGGTAGGTGGTTACGTCCTACGAAAGGCCGAGGCGGCTGGGAAGCATCCTGAAAAGCTCGGACAAACGTGGGAAGGACCTTATCGAGTGATTAAGCAGGTCGGGCACGGTTCTTACATCCTACGTGATGCGAAAGGGAAAACTCTACCAAGGCCGTGGAACTCCCGAAACCTAAAGACGTTCTACCAATAGATAAGTCTTATTTTGATTAATGTTAGTTCAACAATGTTTTTGTACAACACTTGTGGGTACCTTTTTTCTGTTCCAGCCAGGCAGGTTTTTTAACGGCCCACTCCCTCGTTATCATCAATAAAGGGGTTTTCAGATTTCTTGGCGATAAAAAATTCCATTGTGGCAAAGAGTAAAAAATCAGATAAATCATCGCTCGGTATCTCCGTAGATCAACTACGGTCGATCGGTCGCCAAGACAAGATCCTTGGGACCTCGCTTGGTATCTCCGTAGATTGACTACGGTCGATCGGTCACCAAGACGATCCTTGGGACCTCGCTCGGTATCTCCTTAGATCGACTACGGTCGATCGGTCGCCAAGACAAGATCCTTGGAACCTCGCTTGGTATCTCCGTAGATCGACTACGGTCGATCGGTCACCAAGACAAGATCCTTGGGACCTCGGCTTGGTCGACCACGAGTAACACCTAACCCTACTATACTTCCGAAACAAAGCACATAAGCACGAAAATTGACTTCGAAAAAAAAATGACTTCGACAAAATGAAACACAACTAGAAATTTTCATTCATATTAAATTCACCCTGGCCACAAGCCCGACCAGGTGAGCTCTAGAATTCGGGAGAAGGGGAACAACAAGTAGCTTAAGGAGCAAGACCCGTGGGAGCAACCGGAGGAATATCCTCGTAAGGAGACTCTTCCCCTTCGAAGAGCGACACAACAGAAATAGGAGCAGGACCCGGGGGAGCGACTGGAGGAATATCTTCGTAGGGAAGCTCTTCTTCATCGGAGCTGAGATCCAGCTCTTCGTCCGGAATGGCGTCCCGTTCTCCTTCGGCCTTCTCCCTGACTTCCTCTAAAGAAAGCCCAAGAGCCGCAGGAAGAAGCGACTCGGCATACTCCTCGAATGAAGGGCACACCGACCCCCCAGGAGCGTAGAGTTCGTGGCCTCTCCTCAGAACCGAGAGGGTTATGTCGCAGGCGAGCTCTAAACTCTCCTCGAACAGAAACTGCCGTTTCCATCGCTTAATCGCCTCGACCCATTGCATCCTCACAAAACGCCGCACCTCCCGCAGGGTCTCCTCGGCCCTGTCCTTACCCTCCACTGCGGAGCGGTAATCTTGGTGGAGTTTCTTGTTAGACTCCCGCTCCGCCCTCACGGTCTTCCTCCATTCGTCCTTCTCCTCCTCTCCCTTGGCCAGTCGAGCCAACAAAGTGCCCACCTCCCTCTCCTGGGATTTCTTTTCCTCCTCCAAATATGCGTTTTGAGCCTGGAGGAGGTCTCTCCCCTCCTTCACCTCCGAAAGCTCACCCTTCAAAGCCTTCACCTGATCATGGAGGTCCTGGACTTCCTGGTCCAGAGTCTCCAACGCAGCAAAGATCATGAAGGCCGTCGTCGCCTCCAAGACGCCGAGACGAAATAGCTGAGACCCTAGCTCCAAGTTACTCCTCTTCTCCATGAATCGCTTTCGTCCACAAAGTGAGTAATCCTCTCAGCAATGTAACGGGACACTTCGAGGTCCCCGATTGTGGCATTCTTAGCCAACTTGAGGGCAGACTCCCATTGCCCGGGATTTGCGGCTTGCGCCTTCCCCTTGCCCTTCTTTCCTTTCCCAGTCCCGGCTCGACTTGCCGGGCCGGACGGTAGATCCCCCAGCCGAACCAACCTTTTCCTCTTAAGAGGAGGACCCGCATCCTCCTCCTCCTCCTCTGCCAGGACTACCTGGCCCGCGCCGACCGGCACAACTGGCAATGACCCCGAATCAGAAGGTCGGCCCCCGACAGGTGGAACATTCATCAACACTACGGACGACCTCAACCCCATAGACAAAGCGGCGCCATCGCCAGTCCCCGTCTCCGTCCCTTTCTTCTGTACAGCCTGCTTCTTCGACTTGGAGACCCGGGCGGGAGCATCTTCCATTCTCACCATGGCTGCACAACGATAAATTAAGTTAGAAAATGAAACCAATGCTCAAAAATACAACAATTAGCTCAATCACGAGGAGTCAACCGGACGGGGCAGTCTCCTCTCATAGCCCACTAATTCGAGGAGGGGGTCAGTGAGAAATGAATTGACCGAGACTCCCCCGAAGTACCCCTGCATGAGCCGAGTAAAGTCGTATCTGCCGAGCTCTTTTATACGGCCGACCACCTCCCACTCCTCTCTACTAAGAGATATGGTCGACACGTCATTCCATTGCTCGGTTAGAGGGTACCTCTATGGCCGAACTTCGAAGGAGGCTCCTGGGGGCTTCACAAAAAAGTACTTCGTACGCCAAGAAGTGACTTTCCCTGGAGTTCCATCCGGGCGATACCGGGCATCCCTGTACTGAAAATGAGGAATCCCAGCCTCAATTATGGGGCTCTGACCCATTCTCAAGAAGTGGCGGAGGATGTCAACTGACGGAGGACAACCGAATTGATGGCATAGCAGAGCCAAACCATTAATAAACCTCCACCATTCGGGGATCGACTCGGCATCAGCTCATAGGCGGCGCACACCTCGTTAATAATCGGAGCGTACGGAAGCCTCATGCCGCCAACAGAGAAAAAGCTCTCGAATCTGACAAAATATCTCGTCAGATTCATCAAGATCCGTTCGGTTCCGATGGCCAGCCTAGGCCCCCAGGACGAAGGAATGTTACACCTAATAATCAACCGCTACAGTTCCCCCAACCTCATCTTCGATTCACCTCTCGTTACCACCTCCACAACCAACCCGTCCCTTCTTTCCTTCGTCGACACTTCCTCGGTACCTCCTACCGTACTTCTAGAACTACCCATTGACATGATTACCAAGAAAAGAGCTCTTGAAAAGAACTTTAGAGGAGGAAGGACGTACCTCTTTGTTGGATGGAGAAAGGGAAATCGAACAACGATTGAATGAAGTTTCCGAAAATTGGGAGCAAGAAAGAACGAACAAAAGCAGAAGCGTATGCAAGAAGGAAATAAGCGTGAAGAAAACCAAATGGTTCGTCGACCCTAAACATTTATAGGGAGGCACTCGGACGAGCCATCCAATCAAAGTATAACACGTGGAGAAAATCCGAGCTATGCTTGGACACGCGGCATGATTCGAGCCATGGGAATTAGGGTTGTCCGAAATCCGGAAGGGCGCGTCAGTTGAAGGGACGCACAAAGGCAACAGACAACTTACAAAGGACGATACGTTTGATTCGAAATAATCACAAAGGACGTGCGCCGTCAAACAATAAATGCTCCAAGTACCTTCACACGTCTGCCAATGATGACCATCCGACCCGCTTTTGCGAGGGCTGTCGCGCAATAAGTGGCGAGGCCGATCAGCTGGGGTACACAGTCGACCGATCCCAGAGCGAGCAGTTACACTCAACCGGTCGGCATCTGAGCAGTTATGCTCAACCGGTCGGCATCCGAGCAGTCATGTATAATCGGTTGGTATATGATCGATCGGGACCGCCCGAGCTTTCACGTGACCGAGCTACAACAACAATGCCCGACCGATCGATTACTTCACGAGCCGACCTACAGACGAGCCATATCTCAATGTCCGACCGATCGCCCCAATCACGAGCCGTCCTAAGTACGAGCTATAAACCTCTACATACTCCTCCAATCCTTCTCTTCGCTCAGACTCGAGGAGTAGGGGGGCTTATGGTTGGGTCGGCGATGCTAGGCCCGGACCCAATCAAGACAACCCTTGGGCCGATCGGTCCATTCTTCATAGAACAAGTCTCGAACCCAACGGCTACGACAGGCTCAAGCCCGATCCATGCTCTTCTCAGCCCATCCGCATGTAAGAGACTCTCATGCAAACACGTAAAGGTTTAACCCTAGCGTCCATCCCCTATATAAGGTATAATTCTCCCATAACAGATGTACGCAATTAAAACCTAGCTTTTCTCTACATTGATAAACCTCACCTTCACAAAAATATTGACTTGGCGTCGGAGGGCTAATCGGGACACAACCCCGACGTGCCTTCTTTGTTTTGGTATCTTCACGTCGGATAAATCACAAAAAGCAACCAAATTTCATGGATTCAAACAAGAACGCATCTGATTCAAATTAAAATCCGTGAGAACCAAGTTCAAAAAGAAAACATTTGTGATATTTTAGATAAGAAAGATGAGTATCAAATCTTATATTTTTATATATAAAAGGATGTCAACATTTATTTAAAATATTAATTATTTTAAAATAAAAATTTTATTTATAATTTAATTAAACTCTTGTTGAATTAGTTTAAATTTGGAATTGTTAAATATAGTAATAATTTACGTATATATAGATAACTAATAAATTTTTGTATATTTTTTGACGTAAATTGATATACTTTTACCTCAAAATAGTATATTGATCTCGAAAATATAAGACGTTGGTCTCAAAATATATGCCAATAATGTCCATAAAAATAATCCATATCTTGAAACTCAATTTAATTTGGTTGGAGAGGCACTTGAGAGGCACTAAGGCTTAGTTGAAGATTTATTAATGAAATGAAATAAAATATAATATTATTTTATAATTTGAGAAGAAGGTTTATAATAAAATGACATAAAAGAGGAGGGTTTCATATTAAATCTTATTTTATCATCAACGGCAAAATGAGAAATTTTCAATTTGGAATGTTTAAGATAAAATATAAAATAATAAATAATTTTTCACCATATTAGATTATAAAACATTTTTCAAATAACATTTTACTATATTATATTATGAACCTTTTATCCCTTCCAAATAATAAATTTTAACATTACATCAATTTATATTCGATTCTATTATAAATCTTTACATTTCATTATATTACATTCTATTAAAAATTTTACGTTAAACTAAACATAGCCTAAGTTATGCCAATTATTTAGTTCCTCGAAAAATCCGAAGTTAAATATCAAATTTTAGTAATTCACTTGAGATATAAATAAAATGACAAAACTAATATTTTAAAATTAAATGGATTCTATTTGTTCTGATTAATCTTTTCAATTTAGTTTTAATATTTTTATTTTATATAATTTAATAATTTAAGTTGTTAAAAGCCAATCATTTTATTAATTAATTAACTAGTTTTTCTTCGTTTTGTTAGTAGCAGCGACTCGAGAGCAGGTTGGTAATGTTGATATTTTTCGGAATAATTAGACCTAAAATTAAAATCAATAGTGTTTATTATAAAACTTAATTAGGAGACGGCAAAATTGGTTTGCTTTTAACAATTGTTGTCTTCGTAGCTGCCATCACTTTGTCCTGTCGTCAGTCTGGTTTGACATCATATTTTCCTAAATTTTAACGTCTCATAAATGTTTTTTTCCTTAACATTTTTTTGTCTTACCGTCTTGTCTTTCCCAAGCTCTCATCATTCCTATTGATTATTGAACCTTTCTTTTACCTCGTATTAGTCCAAACACATACAGACATTATAGGATTAAATATGTCAGAACTCTGAATATCTAAGATTTATTTTTATTTTATTACTTATTTTATATTTTAAGACTTATCATTTACCTCTTTTATTTTATAATATTATTTAACTATCCTATAAAATCTTTCATTATATTTACTAATTTTAGATTTTAATAAAAGATAAATACTTATCTTTAAAATTAAAAATAAAAATCAAATCACATGAATCATTTCTCATTAATCCTAGTTAAAATTTCTCTTATCCCAAGAGAATGATTTAAATAGTGAATCAAGTATTATTAAGAACCTTTTAATTTAAATGATTGAAAGTTAAAATTGCAGTATTAAGAATAATACGGAAAAATTTTATAAACATCACTTAAATCGAATTCATCAATTAATTCTAATTTATTTAAAATATATAATTTACTGGATTGCAAATACTGTATGTGTGTGTCGGTGTGTATATATAACTTCCCTTGTTTCAAATTTTCCTTTCTACATATTTTCCCATTTGGAATGTTCTAAATCACAGATAACAAAGTTGATCATAGGATCGTAGGACTTTGACGTCCTACAGCAATGACTTACTGAATTGTTTGTCTGTTTGTTCTGAGTAGAATTTGTCTACAAAGCCTCCATTTGGCAACAATGAAATTCCTGTAATTAACCAAAACCTGGATTTTTTTTTACGTCTTCAGTTTGAGCACTAAAACGAGTTTAACCCTGTCAGCTTTGGTCAATGCAACAAACGTCGAACAGGTTGTTAAACCCACCTGATTGTTGAGACTGATTCCTGAAATTAGCTCAAAATTATAGTTTACAAGTTCATCTACTTCAACAATTTCACTTTCTTCCTTTCCTGCAAGCACTCAGGTCATGGCTATTCTCAGTTTAAGTCCAAGGCCTGTTTGTTCTCAACAGGAGCCATCTCTTGTCATGAGGATAGTGATTCAGTTTTTCCTGCTGCTGCCAACTGCAAAAGCAGTTTCCTTCAACTTCCCGAATTTCGGCAGAATACACAAAACATTACCTTCCAGGGTGATGCATTCTCATCAGGGAACGTTCTGCAACTCACCAAAAATGCATTCGAGTTGATCTTACGAGTAGTGTGGGTCGAGCTTCGTATAAACAGCCCATTCGCCTTGGGTATCATTAAAGAAAAAGGTTTAGCAATTAGCATGAGATTAATATTTTTCTTTACACAGTTTAGTCAAAGAAAAAGCATTTAATTTACTCGTGCCTTTGTAGTAGGGCATACAATTCAAAATTAGAAGACTTAGTACGTCTCTAGTGTGATTTGTACTTTTTAAATATTTTGAAAATTATTAAAAGAATATTTTGAAAAATCTTTATATTTCATATTAATAAGATAATTTAAATATAAATTATCAATTAATTAACTGTGGTATATATAATAATGTTTATATCAATTAAGTAATAATTTTATAAAATTATTATATGTTTTTGAATATGTTTGAAAAATAAAAATATTTTTTTTTATTATCTACGAGATGTCTTAGGAGATTCCTAATTATGAGAAGACATTTTTAAGTCATCTACACTCAGACTAATTCTCGTTCAAACCGATTAAATCCTTTGCGAGAGATAAAACTCCAACTTTAAATTTTAAACAACTACGTATATAGCTACTTCACTTCAGCCACAATTTATTTGGAAAATATAGTTACTTGCAATTTGTAGTGGTTTGCCTAAACATTTGTACTATTAAATGAAATGTTTCCGTCCTACATTCTCTTGCTTTCTTCACTTCGATGATGTCGAGATCAGATATACTCGATATCCCCAACTCACTAATGCTGTCCAATCCAATCCAATTGCTTTTTTGTTTAGTTATTTTGAATTATATAGTTAAGGTATTGAAAAAGAGAGGTTTTGTATTTGACCAAGCTCTTAAATAACTACTACTGATTACAGAAGCGTCAGTCTCTGAAACTCTTAACAAACAAAACTTCTGTTGCCGTCCAAGTTTGGAGTTGGCCATCTCAAACTCGTCCCAGTTGATCGAACCCCATCACAATCACTTGCAACTCACCATGGATTTGGACATGAATTCCATGGCCGTTGCGTCTGTCCCGGTGCTTCGCTTCCTTCTTTGCTTCGTCGCCACGATTCCGCTCGGCTTTCTTCATCGGTTTGTCCCGAGTCCAATCGGTAAACATATATATGCTGGTCTTGACCTGATAAGCACATCCTAAACATACTCGGATTAGGCATCTAATGGTTAGATAAAGAAGATAAATGGAGAGTTTTAAACAAAACACAAATACCGTACCCTTCTCTCGTTGACAAATCGTAAAGCAAAGAAATCGACCGGCAAGATATGTTAGCGTCTTCTCAACATATTGGCATCAACTTCGTACCGGGCAGCAAGGTAATAGGTTTCGTTTTTATTCTTTATGTGTCAGTGCCTGATATTCTCTCAGAAGGTTAACTGACCATAGCCCAATTGTTCATAGTCCTTTTTTTTTGTATGTTTGCATGTTTGTTCATAATGTAGCCTGTAGGTATAGGCATCGTGATTAAAAGAAAGTAGTTCGTATTAAAGAAACTACGTTGAACAATATCACGGTTGAAGCAGTAATAGGTGTGGAAAGTTGCGATTTTTACATGTTCATATGCATATTCACGTAAGATTTAATAATCCTTTTAAATTAAGGAATGTTAAAACGTTGTACCTTCTACTTTCAGTAGGAACTGAGCTTTACCTAAGACCGTGAAACATTATCGTCTTTGGTTCTAACGGAAATTCCTTCAAAAAAAATCAAATTAGTCGGTGATCAAATTGATAATTATGTAATGAAAGTGATATTAGTCGTTGAAAATTTAACTGATTATTGTTAGATTATGAGGTAATCTTCTTATCTCATTAGAGAAAAGTTACACAAGTACTGTCCTCCAATAACTAATAATTAACAGTAATAGAAAAGGAAAACTGAGAGAGTATTTAATCTTATATCTTCTCTTTTGAACCTTTTATTGACTAGTTCACTAGCTGTTTTCTCCTAATTCAATTAACTCTTGCTCTTCCGTTATGTGCATAAAAAAGTTCTTGAGGCGACTAGCACTCGTATGGATACTGTGGATACTTCTTCAAGCATCATCTTGTTCTTCGTACCGACCATTGAAAAGGTGAAAAGTCAGTTAGTTATTTCAGTTTTTTCTCGAATGCATAACTATCTTAAAAAAATCTAACTTTTTCAGTTTCCTTTTTGTTCTTTCAGGGAAGCTCCTAGCATTCGATTGTTTCAGAATCATAAGAATGTACTTTTCTACAATTTTAAGTGAAAACAACAAAATCCCACGATCAAAATATCTCTTACATGCTTGAACATCTGAGTCTTACGATGATGTTTCATTCTACATTCTCATGTTTTTGTGTTCCTCTTAGGTTGTGATGGATAATGGACATGTTAAAGTCACTCTGTCGAATCCAGATGGCGATGTTGAAGCAATAAAATACGGTGGACTGGAAAATTTGCTCGATACAGATCATCCAATAAGACTACGTGGGTAAGTGATAAGCCTTACTCGTTCTATATCTATACAGTTAAAAACGGTTACGATTAGCTTGCATTATGTTCCTGAAAGATGAATTGGATCGATGCAGGTACATGGATATGGTTTGGGAAAGGCCAGAAGGGAAGGAAACTATAGACAAGTAAATCTACTTCCCTTTACATATATATAGAGAAAGACCCTTTTTTAGAGAAATAAAATTATTTAATTATAATAAAAATGTCGTACAAAATTAATTTCCATCCTAACCAAAATCATGTATTTGATGATATGTTGCAGCTTACATGGAAACAAGTTCAAAGTTATAACACAAAACGAAGACCAAATTGAAGTCTCATTCACAAGAAGCTGGGACTCATCTTCTAACTTGTCTCCATTGAATGTAGACAGGAGGTTGTATTATATATATATATATATAATTCAAAATTAAATCATACCCATTTTTTTTTTAAAATAAGAAGGCTGAAATAAAAATAAAAAATAAGTGCGAGCATAGTTAACCCTAAAATGAACTTATGTTCTTGCTGGGCATGCAGGTACATCATGAAGCGTGATAGTCCTGGATTTTACGTGTATGTAATATTGGAACGTTTGCACGGATGGCCTGAAGCAAAATTGGAACAGTTCAGAATAGTCTTCAGGCTCCAAAGTGACAAGTGAGTAATCAATTAAACCTTAATTAGTTTAATATTTTTGATGAATTTAACGTTGTAATTAAATGGTTGGTTAGGTTTCACTACATGGCAATATCAGACGACATCCAGAAGATCATGCCCATACCTAGTGACCGTACAACTGGTGAGGTATTAGCATATCCTGAAGCTGTCCTGCTGACCAACGCATCCAACCCCATTCTCAGAGGAGAGGTACGCCTTTTAATTATAGTTACTTACGATTAATGTATTCTCCTTTCCGCATCTAAAAAAAAAAATTATACTGTAAGTATTTTCGTTGTTAAAAATATAGAATTTCAAGATATTCCTCTTATAAGTATATATGGATATTAAAAGTAATTAAATTTAATTATATAAAAATTAAAATTTTGTGAAAACATTAACCGACTAGTAATAGATATTATATTACATATATCAATAAATGGCTAAGAACTCCGGTATAGTATTTATAACTTTCAATAATATCCTTTTCTTGAACATGAAAGGTGGATGATAAGTACATGTACTCCATGGAAAACAAAGATGTGAGATTAAAAGGTTGGATATGCAAAAACCCACCGGTGGGATTCTGGATGATTACTCCTACCGATGAATACTGTGCTGGTGGACCTATCAAGCAAGATCTTACTTCCCATGTTGGCCCTGTTGTGATTGCAGTAAGCCTTGAAATTTGTTTTCGAGTTTTTGAATTAATGTGCATTTTAGGTATAAACAAACTGAATTATGAACCAGTATAATTAATTGATGATTGCAGAGTATGACCAGTAATCACTACGCTGGGACGTACATGGATGATAGATTTCAAGAGGGGGAGGCTTGGAAGAAAGTGTTCGGACCCATTTTCATTTACCTCAACTCCATGTCTCCTCATGATGATTATAAAACATTCTGGGATGATGCTAAAAGTCAGGTAGGTGAACTTTGATCTCTATTTTCTGGATTTCTACAGTGAAACTTCTGAATCTTATTAACTTGTCAACTATAGACTTCGAGAGAAATCGCTACATGGCCATATGACTTCGTTCAATCAGAAGATTTCCCTCCTGCACATAAGCGAGGAGAAGTTTTTGGCACTTTAACCATTAAAGACAGGTAAATTCTTTAGGTCTTTCCGACGTTTATGTGTTTTCTTTCCAGTGAAATGTCCTGAAACTAACGAAAATGTTTGTGATATTACTATATTAGTGATGAACCCGATCATTCTGTTGGAGCGAGTTTTGCCTATGTGGGTTTGGCTCGGCCTGGAGACGCTGGCTCATGGCAGTATGACACCAAGGTTCTCTCTTATGCTTTCCATTTTTCAGTTTTCATTTTTTGGCTGTGGGAAGCTATCTGGCATAAACTAGTTGCTGTTTGGCCTTCTGTATCTTGCAGGGTTATCAGTTTTGGACTCGAGCAAATGAGCAAGGAGATTTCCATATCAAAAATGTTCGACCTGGTGTCTACAATTTGTTTGCCTGGGTTCCAGGATTCCTTGGGGACTACAAATACACGGATCGTTTTGATTTATCAGAAATCACCATAAAACCAGGTATATTAAATTTGGCAATTCCAGCGACAACAGTGATCGATTGATAAATTCCTTAAATGGGTTGGTTTAATTAATGAATATATACATGTCCAGGGCAACAACTCTGGATAGGTCTTCTTAGATTTGTTACTCCTAGGAGAGGGCCTACTCTGTGGGAAATAGGTATTCCTGACCGTTCAGCAGCTGAGTTCTATATACCACCTTCAAGCCCTAAACTTGTAAATAAGGTCTTCCTCGATAAGCGTGAGTACAGGTTAGTTCTTCATAACAACTAGTAGTGTAATACTTACCCTTTATTATATATGCATAGTTCAACTTTACATTCTTGCTTCTCCCCAACAGGTATAAGCAGTATGGTTTATGGTCAAGATACGAAGAATTATATCCCGACCATGACCTTATTTACAATGTCGCTTGTAGTGATTACACAATAGATTGGTTCTTTGCTCACGTACCAAGGTATAAACATCAAACGCACTCCTTATCTTCCCTTCTTTGTCCATGTAATTTTGTGTATAACAATAGAATTTGTTCGCAAATGTTTGTGTTTTCCTGTTTTACAGGAGCAGGAACGGGACCTTGGAACCAACTACCTGGAGGATCAACTTTAATCTGCAGAACGTGGAAACAAGCAGAAACTGCACACTTCAGTTGGCTCTAGCATCTGCCTCTATGGGCCATTTAGATGTAACTCCATTGATCTAAACTTTTATGACCAATTTTGAGTGCAATGCTCAATACACGAAGTTTCAATGGTGTTTCTTCTATGCAGGTACGGCTAAACAATCAGATTCAGCCTCTGCTTACAACAGGAATGATCGGGAGGGATAACGCTATTGCAAGGCATGGAATTCATGGACTCTACAAGTTGTATACCATTGGAGTCCCTTCTCGGCTTCTTCGTGTTGGAAGAAACACTATATATCTGAAGAAGGACAATCCTGCAAGTCCCTTTGAGGGAGTTATGTACGACTATATTCGTCTTGAAGCACCCAAACGAGATGATTAGCTACTACCTATAATCGTTCTTTTCAGCCCACTATCGTTTTAATGGAAACCTTCCCGGAGTTTGTTTATATTAATTGCTTTTCCTTTTAGGTATAATAAATTATATATATATTGCTTAATCTTTATAATTTTCAAATTTAATGTTGAACTTTTAAAATTTTTAATTTAATAACTAACTTTTGTATAAAATTATAAATTAAATCAAAAGCTCTGTAAATTTAACTTTAAATAACAAAATTAAATACTTCTAAATTTATTATTTCTTTTCTATAGCTCATTGTTGATAAAAATATGAAAATAGACAAAGAAATATAAGATTGAGATAATTAAAATTTATAAATTTAATACAATAAATTTATAACATTTAAATTATTTCACGATCAAATTTAATATGTTAAGTATTAGTATAATTTTTAAAATTCCTTTTTATTTTAGATATTTGTATACAGGGATAACAATTTTGACTCATGAGCATAAATTTAATTATTTTCAATGAATCAGCTCATGGGCCGGGGTAAGAATCAAATTGACTCAAGATTCAATTATTTTAAGAAAAATAATATCGTTTTATTTAAAATAACTGGATCTTAAATAAACTTGGACTTGGGTAGCCCAAACTCGAATCCAATTAAAAAATTAAGTTATTATGTATTTTTAATTTTAAAAAAATTGACGAGGACTCGCTCATTGTCATCCCTATTTGTATTACTCTTTGCAAATTTCACTATCTCGTAAAATTTTATTCATATTTTCATAACAATTTTGTTTTAATCTTTTTTAAAAGTATTTGATTCTAATAGAATATTTATTTTCTTTCTTTGCATGAAATAATTTTCATTATTTCTTAAATTCTTATTGTGGATTTAATTATCCTCATTTTATTCTACAATAATTTTTTACCTATTGTACTAAAAGTTTATGAATTACATATTTAAAATGGTCTAACTTTCTATAATTTTTTCAATTTATTGTCAAATTTTTAAAGTTTTCAATTTAGTGACTTGTCTTTTAAAACTTATATAAATTTAAGTAGAAAGGTTATTTTGTTAGTGTGACATATCAACATATTTAATTTGTACAAAATTTAAAAGTTAATTAATGAACTACAAAATTAAAAACTTTAAGAATAAATTAAAAGATTAAAAATTAAAATACTTTTAAATATGTTATAAAAAACTTAATAGAGTGATAGATTGTTCTAACTTTATGTATAATTAGTCAATGATAAGTGACTTAAAATTAGTAAATTATGAATTCACTTTTTTATTAAGTCATTAACTACCCAAAAATCACTAATCCCTCCATGCACACACCAACTTGGATTTACAAGAAAAAGTAAATCGTTTTTTTAAATAAAAACTTACGTTCAACGAAAGGAATTCACAGTGAAAAATTAATCTGCACTCCTTTTTCGTGCTCTTTCTGAATGAAAGTGATAACATCTCATCAGATTATCTATCATATCTTGTGTCATTTCACATTATTCACATGTAATTAAATATCTAGTATGTTGTAATCTTCATGTAATCTTATCACTTAATTTAGATTGGATCAATTCTAAATTGATTCACCTTATCTCATTTAGGGCTATAAGTATAGCACACATTGTGTAGCAATATACACAAAAATACAATACAACTTCTCTAAATTACATTGTCTTTTATAGTCTTAGAGATTACGCCCAATTCTAACACCTCGTCCAAACACGAGTTCCTTTTTTTGTTTACATACCTAAACACTACCATTTAGTCATTTCCTCCGCCTCACTATACACCTACTCGGAAATGTTCACAAACTCAATTACAAACTTAACCAAGCACAACCTGAACAAACATACTTCCCAACATACCAACATCTTTAGACACAAATCAAAAACTACCAGAATCAACTCAACCCTTGAAGAATTCCCACTTACACCCATAATAGAAATCAATTTACCCCCTTATCATTCATCCAAGTCACAAACTTCATTCATCCAAGTCACAAACTTCATGACCACACCGCTCGATTCTACAAACTATTTGGAATGGAGAAATCAAATTAAAGCAATCCTCATTACCTCCAATTTGTTGGGTCATGTCGATGGCACCATCTTATCTCCGATCGACGCAGACCCTTATTCACCGGATTACATCAAATGGAAGAAACACGACTAACTCGTGTATTTTTTTCTCATCAGCTCTCTCTAGCTCAACTGTCAGACTTGGCCTTGGCCACAACACGGCTCGCTCTCTCTGGGTCAGTCTTGAAGACCATTTCATGATATAGTCTGCCTCTTAACGGTCCCTCCTCCGTCGAAAGCTTCACATTGTCCAGAAGGGTTCCGGCACCATCATCACTTATCTCGACGCCATCTCTACCACTGCTGAAGAACTTGCCACGATTAGTGACAACATATCAGATGCTGACCTTGTCCTTTTCACATTAAATGGCCTACCCACAAATTTTGAGTTGTCTATAATGACAATCGAAAATCGCCCAACCCCCGTTACCTTTCCTAAAAGATCCTTATTTACACAAGAGAAAGGAAAAGAAATATTGAGGAGAAAAGAGGAGAAAAGAATGGAAGGGAAATGAGATTTCATTTCCCATGTTTGGTTTCCAAATTTATCAAAGGAGGGAATTGAAACTTATATTGGACAAAAGAATTTTTTGAGACTTTTATGCCCTTGATTATAAAAAATTGTTTATCTTTTGCTATGAAATTGCTATGAACTTACTGAAGCCAATGTGGAACAAGTGTCACAATTAGTTGTTATTTCGTATACTCCTGACAAAAGTATCCGATTGTTTATTGTTCATTGTGCTTCTCTGAGCAGGATTGGAGCAAAAATATTCAGATATCTGCTTTCCACATTTTCAAGGTTCTGGTATTTCACCCTCTTTTTGATACACATTTCATGCATCATCCCCACGATGTACATAGTTGAAAACCTGAGGAACCAGAGGCCTGCTAATAACTATTTAACTCTTCACGTAATTTGCACCCTTTCTACTTGAATGTGGGGTGTGGGAAGTAGGAATATCTACGTACTATTATTTGTGAAGATACTTATATCTATTCCTGGGTCTGGTGAAGATACTTATATATATTCCCGGGTTTGTGATATCTTACTGCATACAGAAAATTGAACTTGAAACATCTCAACAGTTTGGAAGAATTGTTTCCATGGTTCCTCGAAATTATTTGTTTCTACACACAGGTTTTTGTTGCTAATCCTAACAAGCCACGAGAAGTTAAATTGATTTTGGCAAAAAACCGTGAAAAGTTGTTGGAACTACTTCAGAGTCTGTGTTATGTGTGGGAAGTGTGACTCTGTCCTTTTTGTTCAATAAGGCTACAATAGTAATTTAATTATATCAAGCTTATCTTGCCTTCAATTGCCCTTCCTTTCCCACCAATTTGGTGGGAAATGTATTTGATCCAATTTTCCCTCCTATTCCTTTCCATTCTCTCACTTTCTCTTTACTTATTTTTATCCAAATAAGGGAAATAAAGAGAAATGCAATTCCCTTCCTTTCCTTTCTCTTGCTTTCCTTCAATCCAAACAAAGGCTTACTCTATGAACAACGTCTCTTTATGACCAAAAAAAAAAAACAGAACAAAGTCTCCTCTCCTTCCACACACTACCGTCGTTGGATTCTTCTCTTGTTGCATTCTCCATCACAAACCACACCTCTTATGGTCGCGGCGATGGCAGAGGACCATTTTAATTTTTCATCTAGCAACCCTAATGGGTTTGGACAAACGTGGCAGGCTAATGAATCATTTTCTAGGCTTGGTCATTTTAATGGCCTAACTCATAACCACTCACATAATTGGACCCATACACATTCAAGAAGCCCACCTGTCACAAGCTCCAGCCCAATTCCCCAACTTCCACATAATTCCTCTTACCCTATGCCCAATTTTAATACCAAGCCCTCTACCCAATGCCAAATACGTTGAAAATGGGGACATATTACTGCACATTATCGCTTTCAGTATTCAGAATCTCGGAACCGCTCCACTGGTTATCACCACTCTACTAATAACATTACCACTACCTACTCTACCATGAATATTCAACCTAATCATGACACTGCTCCTTTCACCAACAATAATGTCATTGAATGGTTACCTAATATTAGTGTCACTGCCCACATGACCCCACATTCCTATATCGTAGAATCTGTCACACCCTATAACAGCTCCAATTAAGTTGTTGTTGGTAATGGCCACTCTTCCTATTTCATCTACTAGCAGCTTAACACTTTCCACTCTTTCTCGTACTCTTCATCTTAATGACATACTGGTCGTTCCTAACATCATTACTAACCTTTTATCCGTTGCTAAATTTTTCATTGATAATTCTTGTTTCATTGAATTTAGTTCATCTAGTTATGTTGAGAAGGATCTCAAATTCAAGATCTCGCTTCTTGTGGGCCCCATCTATAATAACCTCTAGTATTTCTTGCCTTTAAGGTAAAAGTGTTCGCCTTTCATTTCTTATATTTTCCTGAGTTACTGTTAAACCTTTACAACTAATTCACTGTGATATTTGGAGTCCTTCTCCATCTCTTTCTCAATCTGATTCTCGATATTTCATTATCTTTATTAATGACTTTAGTCGTTTTACTTGGATTTTTCCTCTAACTCACAAAAATAATGTCTTACTTCATTTTCAATCTTTCAAAGCCACTGTTGAAACCTCTTCTTGACCACTATAAAAACCTTTCAATTCGACGGAGCTCCTGAACTCACCAAAGATGCCTTTGCTTACTATCTTATTTCCACTAGAGTCACTCTTCATATCTCTTGTCCCTATACACCCCAACAAAATGGTCTTGTCAAAAAAAAATCCGTCACATTACTGAAACTGGTCTTACCCTTCTTCTTCATGCCTCCCTTCCCAAATTTCTCTAGTATGAAGCCTTTACTACTGTTGTTTATCTTATCAATATATTACTCACCCTTGTTTTCATCACAAATCTCCACATGAAGTCCTTTATCGTACTCCAACTGACCTTACTCATCTTCGAGTCCTTGGTTGTGCATGTTTTCCCTTTTTGGGCTCCACTTGTCCAGACAAACTTACACTAAAATCTATACAATATATTTTTCTTGGCTATGCCTCCCAAACATAAGGGTTATCGATGTCTTGATCCCATCACCTCTAAACTTTACATTTCCCGTCATGTCTATTTCCTTGAACATCTTTTTCCCTACAAAAATTTCCTTGCGTCATCCACCACCTTACCACCATCATCTTCTATTTCTTTACCTTTACCTCTTCCTCCTCTACCCTCTACTTCCTCTTACCCCCTTCTAATAACCACATCCAATCCTCCTTCGCATCTCATGATCGCCCGTACCCAAGACCACACTCGTACCCCTCATCACTTTTTTATTACATTACCTACATTGTCACCACCCCAAATACCTTTTCCAATCCCACATCCTTCACTCAAATTAATAAATTTTCTCATTGACGCCAAGCCATGCTTGATGAATTCAACGCTCTCCATCGCAATAACACATGGACTCTTGTTCCTCCCCCACAAAACACAAACATTGTTGGATGTAAATGAGTTTTTCTCACTAAACGAAATCCTGATGGTTCTCTTGAGCATTACAAAGCTCGCCTTATAGCCAAAAGTTATCATCAAACGCAAGGAGTTGATTATACTGCCACTTTCAATCCCATTATGAAACTAACAACTATTTGAATTATCATTGCCTTGACCATCTTTCATACTTGGCCTATTTGCCACTCAATTTTAATAATGCCTTTCTTCATGGTTACTTACAAGAACCTATCTACATATCTCAACCTCCTGGCTTTACTAATCCGCATCATCCTCACTATGTTTGCAAACTTTATAAAGCCTTATATGGTCTTAAACAAGTCTCTCGAGCTTGGTTTCATCGCCTCAGTCAAAAAATCCTTGGTCTTCATTTTATACCCTCAAAATCTGATACCTCTCTCTTCATTTATACAATCAGCTCTCACACCACCTTCCTCTTAGTTTATGTGGATGATATCTTAATCATTGGTTTTTCACAATCTTTCATCACAAAATTTATCAATGACCTCAACTTTGCCTTTTCTATAAAAGACTTAGGTCAACTCCATCACTTTCTTGGTATTGAAGCCCGTAGTACTTCTCAAGGTATTCTTCTCAACCAAACACAATAAATTAAAGATCTCCTTCTTCGAACTGACTTTGATAAATCTAAGTCAATTCATACACCCATCACTCCATCTCTTTTATTGTCCAAAAATCATGGTATTCCACTTTCTGATCCTACTGAATATCAAAGCACTGTTGGTACCCTCCAATATCTTTATCTCCTCCATCCTGACATTCAATTTGTTGTCAATAAGGTTTCCCAATTTTTACAATGTCCTACTAACATTCATTGATCTGCGATGAAACGGATTCTACGATATCTCCACTCTACACCCTCTCATGACATTCACTTTACCAAATCTCCCCACCTTTCTTTACAAGCCTATTGTGATGTTGGCTGGGCTGGTTGTCCTAATGATCGACATGCTACATTTGGTTATTGCATTTTTCTTGGGCCTAATCTTATTTCCTGGAGCGCCAAGAAGCAACCACTGTTGCTCAATCCAGTACTGAAGTTGAGTACTGCAAAATTGCTCTTGTCTTCGCATAATTATGTTGGATTACTGATCTTCTTGGTGAACTGAGTTTTCCGACCCTGTCCCTTACCCTTTGGTGTGATAATCTTGGTGTTACATTTTTGGCCTCCAATTCGGTTTCTCAGGCTCATACCAAGCACATTGAAATTGATATTCATTTTTTTGTGATCTCGTCGCCAATAAAGCTGTATTCATTTGACACATTTCGTCCTCCACTCAGATTGTTAATATTCTAACCATAACTTTTTCTTCTTTAGCTTTTGAACGTCTTCAAGATAAACTCGCGATTTCCTCGTAGCATGAGCTTGAGGAAGGCTGGTAACATCTCAACAAATTATCTATTATATGTCGTATCATTTCACATTATTCACATGTAAATATCTAATTTGTTGTAATCTTCATTTAAGCTTATCACTTAGTTTAGATTGAATCAATTCTAAATTGATTCACCTTATCTCATTTAGTGCTATACATACAGCACACATTGTATACCAATACACACATAAATACAATACACCTTCTTTAAATTACATTTTCTTTCAGAAAGTAATATTTGACTTGAACGTTTCTTCATTTGGCTGCAAAGTTAATGAATATTGTATCAATTTGGATATTAATATCATATAGCATTTATATCGATTAAATATTACATAATTTTTAAATTATATTTATGTATATTAAAGAATATTTATAAATTATATATTTACATTGCATATTAAGTATGTATCAAATATAAGTGGAATCAAAAGTAAATAAAAATTTTAAACTTCATTCTATAATATATTTACTTAAACCAACTTAAATTACAATTATAAGTTCCAAAATAATACAAGTAATTTTTAATTTATACTTTTTGTTCGACATTAATATAACACATATTAACCGTATAATTAAAAAGATATTGTTTGATTATTTGATGTTAGACGAAAAGATTAGAAATTCTCAAATTTTTGCCTCAAGTATACATTTGACCAAAAATGACCCTGGTCAGAAATTTAAAATGGGCCAAATTTAGAAACATTGGAAGAAGGTATGGCAAGTTTTATGATTTATTTGTTGTTACCAATTGAATAGGAAGTTAAATCTATAAGATAAGAGATTTAAGGTTTAAAAGGTTCAATCAATATTATACTGTTATAAAAATAGTTAAAGATTGAATAAAATTAAAGAATTTAAAATATGATTGAAATAGATTACTATAAGAAAACTGAGAATTAGCGACGACAACAAAACCATTGCTCATTAGCCATGGAAATGGATGATCCATTGCTAAAGTCAATGGGGAAAATGTAGTTTTGCAACGGTTGTAGTATCCTTGGGAAAAAATGGAGGGAAACCTTTGCGCCAGAAATTGGCGACGGAATTTAAACAAGGTAAAGTTAATCGTCGGTACTTACCGACGGAATATCAGCAAACCGTCAAAAAATATAACGTGGAAACTTCGAATTTCTCCAACGGTGTCAATTTCCATTGTAGAAATTCAAAGAAAATGAATTGCCGACAGTGTCAATATCCGTCCATAATCTGTCGGTATTGTGGGAATCAAAACTTCATCGTACTTCGTCTGGTGTTGTTGAACTTTTAACGAAATGACGTCGTTTGGTGAACGACATTGTTTCGTTATTAGTGAGAGATTTAAAAAACGATGTCGTTTGGTAATAAGCAAACGATGTCGTTTGGTTGTTGCTAAAGGTTGTTAATAACAAGACCAAGAACAAGGCGACGTCGTTGCTTTAAAACCAAACGACGTCGTTTTGGGTAAGTAAATGGATAAGGAAACGACGTCGTTTGGTTTTTATTGAACATGAAACAATGTTGATTACTGCAATAACAAAATGCAAACACTTCAGCCTTAGTATCGTTGAAAAAATGGTGATAGATTTTCCTAAGCTATAAAGGGAAAAGGTAATACGTCGTACATAGCTAAATGAATAACTATATTAATGGTTAGCGAGGCATCATACAAATAACAATTGTTAATAAATATGTTGATATATATAGAATGTATAATTCATAAAATTGTCTTCAATGATGATGAAAAGGTGACCAAGCAACAATTCTTATAAAAAATAAAAGGCATTAACGAGAAGGTAAGATTAAAGCAATTAAGGTTTAACCAAGCAACAATTTAAATTTTAAGGTAAAAAATGTGATTCGTTCCCAATATTTTGCATAAGGTTTAAAATAACTAGTACCATTATTTATAATACTAGTTTGTAGCATAACATTTACAAATAACATAAATTGCACCATCAAACCTATAGATCTTTGTTATGATCACATCCTTAATTCTTGATACGTGACATGTCAATTGTGTAATTTTAGACACATGGATGTTGATTTGGCTATTGTAAAATCTATTATTATTTTAAATTGTTAAAACAAAAGTATATTGTATTTTTATTTTTGTAGGTGAAACTTCTTCTTAACTTCTTTGTCAACTTCTTCCTAACACTTTTCTTAAAATTTATAAGAAATTAAATCAATATCAATTACTTTTTATAATAAAATATAAAAGTAATAATAATTATCTAATAATGAATATGATCTAAAATTTATAAAATATTATTCATTTATGCATACCATGTGTTTGACAAAATGCATAGTGTTTGATTTTATTGACTCTTATAAGAAAAGTATCGTAAGTGTTAACAAACAACAATGATGATCACGCATTCTATTACACTTGGTGTTGAAAATATCTTGATGTATTAACTATAAATGAGAGTGTAATGGGTTACAAATAGGTATACTTGAATTGTGAATTGCATAATTATAGATTTTGCAATGTAAACGTGGACTGAATTGAGAATAGACATAGTATGTGGACTCAATATGAATTGTGATTACTGGTCGATATAGAAGTGTATTGCTTATTGCAGGATTGACCCTTCTTCCGAAATTTAAAGAGAGTTGGCGTAAAATGTGACATCACCGTTTTTAAATTAAAACAAGAGCTCCTTAGTATTAAATGATGATGGAATTAATACAATACAGTTAATGACCTTGATTGATTATAATATTTCATAGCAAATTATTTGTTATATTTCCCGCCTGCTAACCTGTCAACGAATTTGTTATTGGTTGTAGGAACTTGCACACATTCCAGTATATTCATTTGGTGAGAGATTAAAGAAAAGCTTTAGCAGGTATTAAAATAACATTCATGTCCGTTTATGGTGTCACAATGTCAAGAATGCATTTTCACACATTTTAATGACATTTGTTGCAGTTTCTATATTTTTTCCATTGTTGCTCCGTCATTATCATCCTGTTCACGTACTTCAGGAAGATTCGTCTGCACTTCGGTTGAGGTAAGTGAATTAGTGTTAATGATAATTTCTTTTGAACTACGTTTAATTTGGGAATGTGTTTGTCGAATGAACTTCAAGTTATCATTGACTTCATATAGGATGAGTGCGTCTTATATTGTGTGAATTTCCAATGACCATAAATTGTCAATATGTTATTGCATCGATTCTTAATCCGTCGTTATTAGCTTCTCTTTACTTCTCATGTGCAAATTTTAACACGCATTATTTTAAATTGTCAAGAGGTTCAACTTTTCGTGCAGTAAGTTGAACATTATTATATACAATGGTTCAAATATTGTCTTGTTCATAAATAAAATATATAATACTATTATTATATTATACGAGACATTGTTACGTGACATCATGCCCGACAACACATAGGATGAAGTTAATAATGAGGTTGGAAGACACTTTGTAGGATGGTTCGAGAGATATGTAAGTGTCCAGTTACATAGATTCTTAGGTATGAATTATAACAATTACGTGTTCAAATAACATTATACTTATTGATATCATAATTGAATTTTATGTAGGCCTTAAAAAATCCAATAGACAACTAGTTCATTTCTGCTATTGCTAAGGGACCTTTGCGAACTGTTAAATCGTATCCGATGTATTTTTGTAATAGATAGAAATTTCATATAGAATATCATGGTCATAGCATGACAACAATAAATAGTGGAATTTCCATACAGGGCGAAGTTATGGATTACTACAGTAAAATTGTTGAGATACTTGAAGTTGAGTACCCTACATTGCCAATCAAGCGAACTGTGATATTTAAATGTGATTGGCTTGACCGGACTCTAAAAGTAGGAACAAAAAGTCCATAGCCGATACAATCTTGCTGAAATCAACAACCGAAGAAGATTGCGACAATTTAAACCTTTCATATTGGCAATGCAAGCCAAACAAGTGTGTTATGTCCCTTTTTCCAGCTTACGATGAGATAAGTCAGATTGATTGGCGATTTGCAAAGTTAAATCTAGAGGTGTTTTTCAATCACATGGAAAAGGAGAAAAGAGAAATGAAAGTGAACCGTTTCAGGATGATGCTTATCTTAGAAATGCATCTATCGCATATGATGATAATGAACCTTTGAACAATCCTTCGAAGGAATATGTTGCCGTTTCATCTGGACAGTAGGAGGAGGGTTAGGGATCGGAAGAGGAGTTGGAATTTGATTCTTATTCTTCAGAAAATGAACATGATTGTACAATTTAGTTATGATAGCGATTAATTTGTGTTTGTATGTGAATATTTTATTTGACAACGAAGATCATTTCAAACTTTTCAATATATTGTGTCAAATATTTAATTCACTTCTTAATCAAGGAATGTCGACATGGCGTATGGTTCCGGATGGTAGTAATTCATTCCGTTGGGAGGAATGTGGCAAAATTGTTTCTGCCGAAGGATTACACAATGCAGGACAAATGTCAAGTACTTTAACTAATGAGCGTTTGCCTTCCATTGCCGATCTTCTACTCCAAGGTTTATAATATCATCTGAAAAACGTCAATTTCCTTATAATGTAAATCTAATTTCCTTTTATGAAGATATTAACTTTATTAACGTTCGATGGTATAAACCACGTGTTTCAAGCTTGCGTAGATCTCCAAGATGACATGTATGCTGAAGGAGGTGGGAGCAATGACACAACGGTCCATGAAGGAGGTGGGAGCAATGACACAACGGTCGATTTGGGAGGCAGGAGCAATGACACAACGGTCGATTTGGGAGGCAAGAGAAATGACACCACGGGTGATTTGGTATTAGGGAAAGCTGATGTTTTGGGAAAGTTGTCAATTCCCCACAGCTCGTCTGAAAATTCACGTACGAATGACTTTTCATGATAGGTTCCTTTTACCGCTTCATAATTTGACAATATGTAAATGAGTTTGTAATTGTGTTGTAGGTAAACCGATTCCTACGGTTTCATCTACAAGTTTAGCGATAGCAGAAAGGCTGTTACAAGAAGGTGTTAAAAACTTTCCACGTGAGGGAAGAACTTTCACTGTTTCCATTGGTGCGTTCGTACATGCCAGGATCCTTCTCGGGAATCCACCCATCGGGGACTCATTTACCTTCACCGACTCTCATATCACTTGAAATCCAAAAACATAATCATATCATTGTGCTTTATCAGAGCAATACTGTTTGCTAACCTATCAAACTAACTACTGTTGTTCTATGACTATAACGCTCATTCTCATTGTTGAATTCAAAGTTTGTGATTCAATATAATATTCAACAAATCGCAATATCCTATTATAATTATTCTGCAAATCATTGTACTAGTTAAAATGTTCATATTTCAACAAAATTGTGAGACAATTAATATCAGGACCGAAATATGGGACCAAAGAGACAACGGGATGTTATGTGGCCCAGGTTCAGAGGGATGTTCGGTGGTACTTACTCTGAGGGTGGACCATTAGAGTCTTGAGCTGCAACGGAATCACCACCTTCACCTCCATGGCTTTCAGATTCTGTTGTTGATCGGTCATCAACTGTTACTCCTGATGTTTCACCACCCACCATTAGCCCTTCATCCACTATGTCAACAGCGGATGAAGGAGATGACCGCCAGCCTGGATATGAAGCACATGATGGAAGAAAATATATAATAATACAAAATGATATGTAAGTGACATCGCATGTAACACTATATATGTTTATGGATAATACAAACTAATAAGTATTTGTTCTTGTATTAGGTTGATTCCGTCTGGCCTGTGTTCCAGACGTATGACATCTACATTTAAGGAGATGATTGATCCTGACGGTTATGTATGGAAGAAGATTACTCAGGCCACAAAGGTATTTTACTTTCAGGAGTTTGAGGTACAATATGCAAATAATTTCCTTTTTTTCATTTATTTGTATACTTTAATGGAATGAATAATAGTAGATAATATATTATCGAATGTTTACTTTTTAATTTCAAAAAAAAATTACTGGGATTTTGGTATCAACGGGGTCATACATTGTTTCTGGGAGAAGCGGCTCGTAAATGTTATCGCGACTTTATAAATGCAATACACAAGGTTGGTGTACGACTGCCTTATATTTCTGAGAGTATATAGAGTCGTTGGCAAAAGTACTGGGCATCAACTGAGGCAATGTTCATATTTGGGCATAACTCGACTAACAGACGTGGGCCATTACAAGCGACACAAAGTCTTGTCGTTCATACAGGAGGATCAGTTATCCATTACGAGCATGCAGAGAGACTAGTAAGTATCTAACTATTACACTTGTATTCTAATTTTGTACTTTGTTGTTTTCCAATTGAAATTGATTTGGGAATGTTGTGATGATGGATAATGATCATGGTATAAATGTTTGGTACCATATATGGTTATAGTTAGTGATTTTCTTTGTTCTACAGGGGGCAATATTATAAACAGTGACTGAAATTCTGTCGAAATTGATATAAATTATAGATTAACTTAGAACATTTTATTGTTATGTAGAAAAAGTCAATAGGCATAAGGCCTACACCCCAATAGTTGTTTGTGCATACCCACACTAAGAAGCATAACGATGTGACATTTGTCAATAGCCGATGTACAGAAATAAACGTATGTGAAGTTCATGATTTAATATTCATTCTTAATATTTTTCAGTCACTATTTATAATATAAGCATTGTCTCTTAATTGGACAAATGCAACAAACAATTCAACGACAAACTTAGGAAGAATAAGATGTTAATGAGAGGCAGGCATATTTTGATGCGGTTGGTGGTAAGGACAGTCGTGGAAGGATCTTCGGACTAGGAACATTTAGGAACACATGTTATTCGCAGTCATTTATGTCCAATACAACAACATTAAGTGGACGACAGACAACACAACGTATTGTTCAACTTGAGACAACGGCGTCAAACTTGATGGAGGTAATAAATAAGCGCCAAAATGACATTGAACGGTTGTCGGGGTGCCGTACAGACTCAGATAACCATCCGCGCTCACCAGGATAATATGATTGTTGTACTCCTTTGGATTCAATTCCTGTACACTTTAACGTGTGTCTATTCAATTAAGAAATCTTTTTTCGCTAAATGATCATTAAATTTTCTGTTTAAATAAATTAAATATATAAACCAATTATTTATTGTTGTTGACATTAAAATCAAATTTTACGTCATCTAGATTTTAAAAACATTTTGCATACAACATGGCATTTAGCAAAATAAGGGTACCTAAGTAAGCGTACGGTAGCACTGCTAAATAGCAATGTAGGTTGAGTTTTGATGAATGATGACCATTACCGATGGAAATAGGATTTCGTCGATAACTGAAGTTACAATTACCGGTGGAATAACGTAACCGTCGGAATATGATAATTGTTTTGCCAATAGAAATAACACTTCCGTCGGAACAGAAGGAAAGGTTTGACGACGGTTTAACCATTCCGTCGGTAAACGTTTCCACACTCACCGACGAAAAGTGATACTCCGTCGGAGTAGATACCAACAGAAATGTTATGTACCATTGGTAAATATATTAATGGAAAACAATTCTGTCCGTATATTTACCAACGGAAAATAAGTATCGTCGCAAAATTTATCGGTGGCTTATTTAACAACGGTAATGTCCGTCGTTCTTATGTTGTCGCAAATGTATGTGTCCGTCGTTATTTAACGACGGTAATGTCCGTCAGTAAACACCCATTTTCTTATAGTGGATTAACCTTATTTGTAGAAAATTTTGCAATTTAATTAAAAATATTGTTACATAAAAATTAATTGATTTATTTAAGTTTACAAGAACTTATTAATTTACAAAAATTAACTAACTAATTAATAAACTGATCAGTTTTTAACGACAAAAGTTGTTAACGAGATTAAATCTAAAAGTTAAAATAAAATAAAATTAAACGATTCAAAATTTTTATAATTAAATTAAATTTTTAAATAATAGATTGTCACTTGTCACAACCAAATCGTGTATTCTGGCTGTGGTAGGTGACAACTATGTCACAGAATCTTAATATAGTATATCCTCTTTATTCTCAGTCCACATCAAACTTGGTAATAGGCGGATTGAGTCTAAGTCCACTTCTAATGTAGCTCAGCTTAATCTTTTAATAGGCATACGAGGTTGACTTAAACTGGGCTTGGTCGAGCTGTCCAAGGACAATGTTAGCTCATTTTGTCTTTAAATTATGTTATTTAAAAAACCAAAATAATATTATTTTAGAAATGAAGTTTAGGCTATTTGAAATAAATTTCAAATTAGTACCTTTAAATAATCCTCCTTGAATTCAAAATTTAAAATAATTATAATAAATTATTAATTTGGGTTGGTTCACAAGCTCTCAATATCAATTGTATTTTATACAATTTTAAATAAAATTTAAGAAAATTAATTTTTAAATTAACAATAACAAAGATTTTTGATAGTTTTATAATTTTTTAAAATTAAAATCTCATGCATTTTAATTTATATTTAAAATTTTAATTTAAATAAAATATTAGACATCTATATAAAAAATAAATAGTAATTATAGCAATAACTAATTTATCCGAATGGCAGTTGTGGTCCTTCCACCGGAACACCTTGAACATGAAAAGGTAGATCCTGAATTCTCAGAGACTAAGCAGATCCATACATGTATCTATAGTACCAAACCAATCCTATCATAATACTGTACACAAATCGTTCCTCATCTTGAGCTAAGCAGCAGAAATAGACAGAAAAAACAAAAAGATGATCCCGAAAGTTGCAGTGTTAATCTGGGAAGAACTTGTCAACTTTCAAGCTAACAACAAGCACATTACTCATCCTGTAAACCCCATCTAAGGTCTGCAAAAACTTTCGGGCGGCGAAGGGGTTCTTGGTTGCAGCAGCCTTCATCGAAGTTCTGAGAGTAACTCACTGCATCGTAGTGAAACGACAGAGGTTTCGAGCCATATATGCTGCTTTTACCATCTCGTACTAGCCTCCTTATGAAGTTTCTCCATCTCCGAGTTCTTCCGCTACTGTTTCCATTGGTGCTACAGCGACGAATACCAGAGTACTCAGTCTCTTCGTACATGGGTGGGCAAGTAGGAGACCATGTCACGCATCGCGGAAGATGAGAAGATCGCCGGTGAATAACTTCTCTTTCCATGGCAGCAAACAAGAGTGATGACTCACGAGGCTTTGGGATAGCATTTCATATACATATATAGAAGGTTACAAAGTAGGTATGGCATATATCAAAAATAATATTTTAACAAATTAAGATATCTTTTTATAGTAAGGATACCTAATCATAAAATCAATATTTATGTACGGAATGCATTTACGTTTCTTTTATTAGTTTGGTGTGACTCACCAAAGCTTTCACTTTCTGTTGTCATGAAAAGGAATATCAAGAAAGGTTCAAATTTCTGTTACGCAACTTCTATGCTTTTTGATGATTCAACAAAGATAATTAAAATAAAAGATACAAACTTAAATATGTTAATTAGTAATAACAACTAAAAGTACTGATTATTTTACCTTTATACACAGTTTTATTCAACGTAAGGCGGTGAATGAGACTTTAACCTTCTAAACAAAACAAATAGAAGTGGTTGAGAAAAATGATTAACAAATTAAATCACTTTAAGGAAATCTTAATAACATACAAAATTAAACAATTTTATAAATTAAACAATTTTTATAAACCATAAAATATATTAATATTTATTTAATTAAAATTTTCTTTTATAAGTAATTAGTAATGAAAATATTTTCTTTGAGCATATTTAAATTCTATATTTTTTATATTTATTATACGTCGGTAGCTTTTGTAACCATACAATATTGATTAAACTATTAAATATTAATTTTAATTTGATTTTAAAATATTGATATTGGTTCTCACCAAAATTGGATTACTGAAATTAATTCAAACTTGGAACTTCCTATTTAAATAATAAACTTATGCATACTCTATAGTCCCGTTACATTAAAATTTAAGAATATTGAGAATGGAATCGACATATAAATTTATGGAAGTAATTTAAAATTGTTATATATTCTATAATTTATTAGTAAAAGTGAAAAGAAATTGAAGATGATAAGAGGGAGATAAGTAGTTAAGACCATGTGATTTTGGTACAACCAGACCTGCACCACCGAAATGTGTAGGGACTAAAGGTTGTCGTCGTGTTTTTGTATCGCTTTGTGTGAGAAAGAGATAAGAGCTGCGTGGAGAGACTGTCGTATGCAAAATTATTTACTCCACTTAGATTCTCCGTCTCCATCGCCATTTCTTGTTTGTCGTCTTCTGTCTTTAACATGCGGTCAGAAATTAACGAGTAATATACGACTCCCTGCTCCGTAGAGTTTTATGGTTGGCCGCTGGAGGGCTTATTAATGTAACGAAATAAAATGTGATATACGACTCCGTAGAGTTTTATCGTCGCCCAGGTGGCTTACGCAATATCTTTGATGAATGGATGAGGGTACTGAATTACTCGTACTAATCTATTTAGTTTAGACGGTGTTCCTCTGTTTCAGCTAAACTTTAGAGAGTTTTATCTTAACTTTAGCTTACATGGCATTTGAGATATTACCGGATTATATTATAAGTGGATTCGTTATTAATGATAAATATTCTATCATCCCAATTTATACATTCAATGTCCCTCAATCTTCTTATCCTAGGCATCAATGAATTTTTTACTTAGAATTTGGTCGTTCTATCACGCCACATTTATAGAGGGGGCAATTGGTGTGTAGACTGGCTTGTCAATTTTGCAACTTGAGCTAGGGAACTTTTTTTAGAACATACACCCACAAGGTGTCTTTTAATCCTCTCAGAGGATATGTCAAAATTTGTTTCCTATGATTAGTGCTATAATTTGTATCGATTTTTCTTTTTTTTGTAAAAAATAGAATAAGATAAAATATGAAAGTTTCATATTACATTTTATTTTATCTTAAATAGTAAAAATAAAAAAATTTGATTTAGAAGTTTAAAATGTAATGTAAAATAATAAACAACTTTACACTATATAATATTATAAACCGTTTATCTAAATAATATTTCACTATATTACATTTTCTATTCCTCTCAAACTACAATTTTCTAATATTACATTTAGCTATATTTCATTTCATTATATTCTATTTTATTCTATTAAACTTTGGATCGCTCAAATTCAATTAAACTAAATTCAAATTTTAACTGATTGTAACCACTCAAGCTTGGATTATAATTAATTGAGATTAGGTTCGAACCGACATTACTTATAGTCATTGTTCCTCTTTAGTATTGCAGTTAATTGCAGGAAACAATTAATTACTTAATCATTAAAGTGTAAATTTTCATTTCTATTGCATAGCTAGTTAAAATTATTATTGTGAAACTAATAAGAGTGAGATATAAAATATGATCAAATTAGAAAATGTTAAACGGAGGCTTGTCTCTGTTTTTTGTTCTATGCGTGTTATTAAAAGATTACAAGTTATAAATTATCGTTTAATAAGCTCAATATTTCATTTAGAGGTTATTATTTAAATTTCAATTAATTAAGAGGCCTATCTACTAATTCTTGCATGCTTGTGGCCTACACCAGAAAGGTTGGAATCAAGGTTTTAAAAATGTGGTACGTAATTGTAGTTATATTATAAATATTAAAATCGAGGGTAAATTGCAAATTGTAATTATAATTCTTCTTATGATGTTATAAATTATAGTCTAAACTATGGTAATATTTGTATTATCTTTAATTATATTTGCACGTTTGTAATTATTGTCGTAATTAGCCATTTATAATTTAAACTTTGATTGGAATTATTTCATATTATATGTCCCATTTTTATTAGGAATGAGTGGATAGGTTTAGTCTGATCTAATATTCATCGCATACAATTTGAGATTAATTTTAATTTGATTTTATCTAAAATTCGGACTTAAAAAACTTTTCAAGTTCTATCTTATTCAAGTCTTTTTTAATGGGATATTATCATACTTAGTATTTTTATGTTATTTTACTGTTTTATTTTTATTTATTTATTTTATTTCACTTGAGTTATTTAGAAATAACTTTTTACAAGTTAAAGGTAAGATTGCGTACTATTAGACCTCCTTATTTTCTACCTCTCAACTAAATTTCTAGTAAATATTGTTATTGTTGGTGGAAAATTCTCATATACTTACTAGGAGCCATGTGAAAACCTGAAAAATACTTTAGTGCATGCAATGACGGAGGTACATGGAGGCCAGTGATGCACTGGGCTCTCCAAAGTTTTTTTAAAAATTATTTTTAATATATATATATATATATATATAAATATATAAAAATGGAGTTATTTAAGGGTCAGTGATATGCTGAGCCTCTCAAATTTTAAAAAAAATTAATATTCAAGCCCTTTTATATCAAAATTTTGACTCCATCACTGAGTACATGTGAAATCATTTGGGAAGAAGTAGAATTCACGTGATGGTGAGCAGGAAGCAGCTTGAACAAATTAGTGTGTTCACAGAGGAAGAAAATGTTGCAAGCCAATGTTTTAATTTAGTCACTTGGTGGTTTTTTGGCAGAAAAAGTCCCCATGGTTTTAATTTACGACATAAGTTTCCCTGTCGTTGTAATTTCGGCAGAAAAGGTCCCTATGGTTTTAATTAAGGTCAGGATAAGTCCTTTTAACTTGCTATAGCAGGTTCAATCGGTTAGGCCCTCTTTCAATGACATGTGTCAATTAGTTATTGGATGAATAATAATTTTTTAACCCTTGATAAAAATCGCTGGTCACCGTATACTACTCTGCAGCAGAATCACCGTATGCTTTAGCAGGTTCAGATATTTTCTTCCACGCCGTGCGCCAACACCGTATACTACTCCAACCACCGTCGTCGTCATCGTCCACCATTTCTTCCACGCCGCGCCAACACCGTGTACTACTCGAACCACCGTCGTCGTCATCGTTTGTTGTTAGTTAGGGTTTAATTTCTGAAGCCTATAAGGTGTACGATGAAAGTCCTCTTTTGTAAATTCCTTTGATTTCTTATGAGATCTATCTTGCCATTTGCTATTTGAACAGACAACCGACGTTTGTTTAATAACCAAAACTCACTATAGTTTCGGCCATCACAAAGACACTGAGTAGGGTTGTTAGGCAACACAAAATAGTGGGTAGGGTAAAGCTTTTGTTTAAATGGAGCAGACTAATAATAAGGAGATAAACTTACACGAGAATCATGAACAGACTAGGTGCTTCATTTGAGATTATTTTCCTTGATTCTTGTTTCAAGTAAGCCAACTAACATAGGATCTTTTGTACTAAAAAAGCCAAGTAACATTCGATCTTTTACTTTTTGGAGTAATCAATACTCTTTACTTTCTAAGCTATTATGGACATTGAGATCATTTCTAAGCTATTATGTACTCACTATAGCCTCGTTGCTAGAAATCAAAGGAATTTACTGGCAAGATAGAGTGAAGCACATTTGCTATTTGATTGTTATTTGAATTGGTCGTGAGAATTCTCAATGTTATTTGAATGTTATATTTTTAGTCTCCAAAACATTGAAGAAATTTACCTAATGTTGTCCTACCTAAAGACTCACTTTTTTTCTGGTCGTTTAATATAGGTGAAAGTATGGATTCAAACGAAGATGTACTTGTACCTCCCCACGGAGAACATGAAATTGTTCTACAATTCAAGTACGGGGGGAAATTTGTAAGAAAACCGAAATTGCAATATGTTGGAGGGAAAAAGAAAATAATGTTAGTTGGGCATGAGAAGTTAAATTGGTTGGAATTACAAAGAATTGTGAAAGAAGAGATTGGAGTGAGAAAGTATAGTAAGTTGCAGTGTCAAATCATGGCACAAGGTGAAGAGATGGATTCACAGATGAGACTTTTGTGGGATGAACAATCTTGTGTAGACCATCAGATTCATGTGGTTGCGCAAGGGAATATGAATTATTATATTGAAGATGCTGAAGGGTTTGATAATGAAAAAAAAACTTAGGTGAAAAAAATGATGAGGAATACCATGCTGATGTGGAGGAGGGTGGTAGTAGATTATGGGCTGATGCGGCAAAAAATGTTAATCAAGGGATGGAAAGAAACAAAGGGAAAGCCAAAGTGAACAAAGGTAGTGGTAGGGACACGAAACATGGTAGTAAGGGGGATGATAGATATAAATTTTAAGTGATAGTGAAACCGATAGTGATACAGAATGATTTAAGCTTATCTAATTGATGTACCGATTTGACCGACAATGAGGATGTAGAGTTACAGGAGGTTAGGAAAAAATATAAAGAAATTTTGAGGATAAGAGAAAAAAAGAAAGTGACGACATCAAAAAATCCAAGAGAGGCATTAGAAATTCCAGTGGTTGAAGCATTTGTTGGTGCTGCAGAAAATATTGGTACAGTTGAAGAATCAAATGGAATAGATGGTGAAGGCTTATGTGATGTTCGTATTGGATATAGTGAAGGTTTTGACTGTAGTGATGATGGTAATGAAACATTGGTTGTTCATGCACGGTCTTTTAACGAAGATAACTTTGATGATGCTGCAAATCTAAGTCCAGTGACTGATAGTAATGACAGCGAAGGGGAAGCCGTGAAATGGAAGAGATCTCAAACTGTCTACTTTGATCCAACCGCTGAAGATCCTCAATTTTATCTGGGCATGGTTTTTGAAGAAAACATCACATTATCGAAAGCACTTGAAAAACATGCCGTGAAGCATCGTAGAAGTGGATTATGTTAAAAATGATGATGTTAGAGTAAGAGCCAAGTGCACCGATCCGCATCGTTTGGCTATTTCATTGCTCAATTCAAAATCGACAAAGCTATGGAAGATTAAAACATTAATGGCGAGCATAAATGTGATATTGTGTTCTCAAATAAGAGGATCAATGCTAGAGCATTGCTGAAAATTTCATAAGAACTTTGGGAGAAGACTTGGCTATGAGTTTAGACAAGGACATGGTTATTAGAAGGGTGAGGAATGAGATGGGCCTTGAGATCAGTAAGTATCAAGCAAGAAGAGTTTGTGAAAGGATCACTAAGTATTTCACCGGGGATGAGAAGAATGAGTACTCGTTGTTGCCAGATTATGCCATCCAGCTTAAGAAGACCAATCCAGGAAGCACAATAGAGCTATGGTGTCCAAGGCCAAACAGGGATAGTAATCAATTGTTTAAGGGGATTTATATTTGCTTGGATGCTCTTAAGATGGGTTTTAAAACTGGTTGCAGGCGTATGTTTGGTTTGGATGGTTGCTTTTTGAAAGGGAAGTATAAGGGAGAGATATTATGCGCTATGGGAAGAGACGGTAATGACCAGATGTTTCCTTTTGCTTGGGCAGTTGTGGTGAGAGAGACGTATGAAACATGGAATTGGTTTTTAACCTTCTTAATGTCTGATCTGGACATTGAGGTTGGAACAGGAAGAAATTGGACGATAATGACCGACCAACAAAAGGTAACTTTAAATTTTATTGTTAAATGAACTTTAAATGTTCTTTAATTAAAGTTTATTTACCTTTTCGATTTTTGTTTGAATTTTTAGGTGGATGAGTTTTTTGTAATGATTAAAACATTGAAAGGCTATGAGTGCATTAGTTGTTTTTGGTTCGGCTATCATCTTATTATGGAGTTGAAACTGATTTGTTAGCAGTCATTTTATGATTAGGAACTTTCATTTAATATGATTGAGAATTAATTGAATGATTGATGTAGGGACTTGACAAAGCTATAAGGGAATTGATGCCTGATGCTGAGCACAGGTTTTGTGCCAGGCATATTTTTGCCATCTGGAGAAAGCAACACAAAGGAGATGAAATACACAAAAAGTTTTGGCAATGCGCAAGATCCACTACACTTGCTGATCTTCAAGACATATTGGATAGCATGTCTGGTAAGTCCAAGACTGCTATACAAAAAACTCCAATGCATGCATGGTGTAGGGCTTACTTTGACACTGTGAATGTGTGTGATGCATATGAGAACAATATGTGTGAGGTGTTCAATGGTAATATGATATCATTAAGGTACAAGGCTATTTACACATTATTAGAGGAGATTAGAGTTATGGTGATGCGTAGACATGTAGAAAGAAGGGCTTACCCTGAAAAGAAATTCAAAGGGTCATTTGGAGATAGGATTTGGCCAAAAATAGTTTCTGCAGGAAATGCAAGTGGAGATTGTCACATAGTTGCACGTGAAGGGGATGCTTATGAGGTTTTAAGTGGAGGGGTTAGATACGTGGTTAATCTTGGTAGGAGATCATGTAGTTGTAGGGGTTGGAATCTAACTGGTATACCTTGCAAACATGTATACCGAATCATGGTACATAGGAAAGAAGAAATTGAAGAGTATGTTTATCCATGCTATCACGAAAGACTTTCTTGACACCTATCAAGACTCTTTGAAGCTGTTGAGGGAGATATGTTTTGGGAAAAGGCATTTCATGGAGTTATTGATCCTCCTGAGTTGAGAAAAACAAATCCTGGCCGGAAAAAAAAAAGAGGGTGATGGAAGAATGAGAAGGACTAGCTGGTACAAAATTATCCAAGAAAGGAGTGAGAGTGACTTGCAAAGAGTGTGCACAAAGAGGCCATAACTCCAGGACATGTCCACTGGAAAAAGCAAAGGTATGTTCTGATCTTAAGTTATACGTGTATTGTTTTTGACACGGTATAATTGTAAATACTAATTTCTTTATATAGGTTGCAAAAAGTCAGGAAAATGGTGGTGCTCCATCGGAGATGTACTTCAGTGTCCAAAGAGGAGCTTTTGTGTTGGCATCCTCAGATAATCCACCCCAGAGCGTAGCTGACAAAGCTATTGCAGATTATTCACAACAGTTGCCCACTCAAGAGAGTCAAGCTTAATTCAAAACTTGACTTCATCTTTTTCTTCTGCAATAGTCTTGCTCTGTCCCTCCTGAATTGGTAATTTTAGAAGGATGGTTCTTAGTTGTTTTATATGCCTTGCCTACTAATTTTTGTTCATCTTTTCTGGGTTGCGATCTTGCTGTCTTGTGTTGTTGCTGTCTGATCGATGAATGCTGCTGTGTTGTTGCTGTCTTGTGTTCATCTTTTATGCGTGTGCTGCTGCTGGGGTTCTGGATATAGGGAGGTGGATTCATGCAATTATCACCGAGGGATGCTCTTTCGTGAAGAAGGGAGATTGAGGTTTTCTTAAGTTTCATGTGTATGTTTTTCTCTTAGGTAGTTCTTTTCTTGAGTTGTGTTTGAGCACTTGAAAGTTGTAAGAGAAACCGTATTATTGTCTTTTGAATCCTTTTCGGTAGAAATTTATGATATCAACAAGACGTTGATGTGCCACAGCTGAGCTTGGCTATTCTTATTCAATCAACTTTGCTGCTTTCCACCATTTTTTTTATGAGGACGCATATTCTTCGTACATAATAATTGCATATGTAACTCAATAATAAGGTCATGGCAGATCAGTTATTCGAAGGAAATTATGTTCAAGAATGTTGCTGTTGTTTTATTTGATTAGAACAACAGCAACATTCTTGTTTTATTTGATTAGCTTTGTGAGTATGTGAATTTCAGCAGCTTAATTACATTAGAATATCAAAACTGTGAACAAATTTGTGAGTTTCAGCAGCTTAATGGGGCAATAGAAATCACAATCTCAATCTCAATTTCAGCAGCTTAATTACATTAGAATATCAAAACTGTGAACAAATTTGTGAGTTTCAGCAACAGTCTACATACAAACCGAAGCCATAATGGAACTAATGTCATATTTCTTCAACATACATTAAGGCGTTAGAATTTATTCAAAATGACCATAATAACCATCCCCAGAATGACTCCAATGGCAAAGCCTAAAAATGCGTGAATATCATTGACTGCTTCACTTGGTGAAAGTGTGAATGGAGTCGGCATGGCGGATGGTGCATTGCTGGTAGTAGCAATGTCGTCAATGCGACGGGTGTGAATATCATTGACTGCTTCACTTGGTGGAAGTGTGAATGGAGTCGTTCTGGAGTAGTATACGGTGACCAGCGATTTTTATCAAGGGTTAAAAAATTATTATTCATCCAATAACTAATTGACACATGTCATTGAAAGAGGGCCTAACCGATTGAACCTGCTATAGCAGGTTAAAAGGACTTATCCTGGCCTTAATTGAAACCATAGGGACCTTTTCTGCCGAAATTACAACGACAGAGAAACTTATGCCGTAAATTAAAACCATGGGGACTTTTTCTGCCAAAAAACCGTCACTTGGTTGCTGAAACTCAAATTTCCCACCATGGCGGAAAATAAGATTTTATATATTTTAATTTCTACTTAGAGCGATATGCTGGAATAGCTCAGTTGGTTAGAGCGTGTGGCTGTTAACCACAAGGTCGGAGGTTCAAGCCCTCCTTCTAGCGCCTATCCTTTTCCATTCATTTTTAAGTTTCAGCCCAAGGATGGACCAGCCAACCTTGACTTGATTTAAAACGACATCATTTAAAAAAAAAAAGGGTTTTGAATCAAGTCATGTGGGTAGAAACCAAGTTCTTCAACTTGCCTGTAATCTCAGGAACATGCTTCATCTTTTGGTATTAGAGAATTATGTGTACTAGCTTTTGCCCAATGCTACCTTTCTACTGCCCTGGGGCTTCAAATCATTTGTCTTTTGAATGTTATAGTCACTATGTTCTCTAAATATGGTTGTCTAATCATTATATTTTTTTCTCGTTAAGGGTCTTGAACTCATTCCTTCTGAGAACTTCACATCGGTATCGGTTATGCAAGCTGTTAGATCCGTCATGACCAACAAATACAGTGAAGGACGCCCTGGTGCTCCATACTATGGAGAAAACGATTATGCCTGTCATTTTTAGTCTCTAATTAATCATCCAAATGAGCAGTACTGTACTAGCGATTGACTTCCAATGCCATAGTTATTAATTTAATATTATTAATCTACATATGTAGTTCTTAAACTTCCTTGCTGACGATGGTGGAACTTTACCTTTCAGGTACATCGACATGGCGGAATCATTGTGTCAGAAACGTGCACTGGAAGCATTTCGATTAGATCCCGCAAAATGGGGAAGTGGAAATCTCTTATTCATGTCTGGCACTAGAAATTCTACTTCATATTTTCCTTTTTCTACAGAAACTTGTGCATTAATTGCCTAAACTTCAATGGTTAGCTTATTCTGGTGGAGCATTTGAGGGGTGGGTGAGATTGTGTAAGTAAAGTTGGCTAGCTATAAGACTTAGGCCTCAATGACTACTAATTTCAATGGTAAAAGGGACATAGTGCTTTCCATGTTGAAGTATGCAATGTTTGTGCAGGGAAATTTGATCTCACCAGGTTCTGAAAATATTTGTTTACCTTTATGTTTCAGTGAATATGCAGTCTCTGTCTGGATCTCTAGTTAACTTTCAAGTATACACGGCTTTGCTCAAGCCACGTGAGAGAATCATGGCACTTGATCTTCCCCATGGTGGGCATCTTTCACATGGCTACCAGGTGACTCTGACTCCCATGCAGCTTTCTTCTATGCCTACTTGTCTTATCGGAGTTCCGTATTGTTTCTAATGCATTATCTTTTGTAAATTACTGGATTTATATGATTCATTCTCTCTGAATGAGAATGAATATACCTACAGGGGTTTGTGACACTGATTAGCGAATGCATTGACATCTTCAACATATTGATTCAAGTATATTAACTAACATTTTGCTTTCTGCTACCTTGAAGAACAATGCATAACTCATTAATTATTTGGCTGTTTGTAGACGGATACAACAAAGATACCTGCAGTTTCAATATTTTTCGAGACAATGCCTTACATATTGAATGAGTGGACCGGTTATATTGATTATGATCAGGTAGCATATTTCTAATACTTGTAACATTGTTCCTCTTTATAGTATAATCCTTGTAACTAGTTCTGAGTTCTTGGAGAACTGTTATCTCGGATCAAAAATTTCCACGCACCATAATACATATCAATTATCCATATTCAATAGAAAGGAATTTGTGACGTGTGTAGTAATAAATTGCAGCTTGAGAAAAGTGCAACTCTCTTCTGACCAAAGATAATAATTGCTGGTGCTAGTGCTTATGCACGTCTCTACGATTATGCCCATATCCGCAAGGTATCCTTTTCAGTTCAGCATCTAGCTCTTTTCTCCTGTTCTGATCTCATGTTGTTTGTGGGGTCTATGTAATTTGATTTTTATCAGGTCTGCGACAAACAAAAGGCTATAATGTTGGCAGATATGGCACATGTTAGTGGGCTGGTTGCAGCTGATGTCATTCCATCACCCTTTGAGTATGCTGGTATAGTGACTACTACTACTCACAAGTCACTTCGCGGTCCCCGCGGAGCCATGATTTTCTACAGAAAGGGGGTTAGAGAGATTAACAAACAAGGAAAGGAGGTAGTTTCTGAAAGAACTGCAAACTTAGGAGTTACTGAGCAAATTTTCCATTTTCTTCTGAAACTGTTTTGCACAATTTCCAGATGCTATTACTGAATGGAACTAACATCAATTTTCTTTTGGGATCTACCTCAAGGTGTTGTATGACTATGAAGACAAAATTAATCAATCTGTATTTCCTGGACTTCAAAGTGGTCCACGCAATCACACAATTGCTGGTTTGGCAGTTGCATTGAAACAGGTGGGCAGAACATATGTGACACTTCCTTTCTCCTTGCAAGGTTTATATACTTCCCATGATCTGAAATGGCAAAAAAGGAAACTTAAATTTGGCAAATCGACCGTACATGTGAGGCCAAATTTACTTGATAGTGTTCCTGATTCAAAATCCTACAGTCGAATAAAATGTTTCAACATGCCAAAAGCATCATCAATCTCGACTCACTCTCTGAACTGAGCTTAACAAACAGTTCTACGCAATTCAACTACTGCTGCTAAGTTAGTGGCTACGACATGAGAAGGTGTACTGCAAGAACGAATTAAGTTCATTACATTGTGTGTGACAAAGTAAGACAAAACCCTCTTGAACCATAATTTTCTTTTGTGTCCCATCCTTTTTGTAAGTACATTTCACCAAATTGAGTATGCTATGTAACTCCCACTTTTGCCTTCTGTTTCAAAGTTACCGTTTTACATGTTCCTATCTGTTAGTTAATGCCTTGGCCCCTCCTCACGTGGAAAAAGAATGAGTTGCTGAATGGGTTGCTGAAAAAGAATGGGTTGACTATATTTTTTATTTAATAGTGATTGGATTCTGAGGTCACGAATGACCTCACTACAAAAAAAGAAGACAATTTGCGACGTCTGATTGAGGAGACGTCGCAGATTGTATAACCTTATGGTGACGTTTCTGAAACGTCAGTAAAAGGCTAAGGTTTCTGCGACGTTGTATTTAAACGACGCGGAAAGGATGTACCAATTGAGACGTTGTACAATTAAAACGTGGGCAAATACATATTACGACTTTATTGTGAACTAAACGTCGGGGAAGAGTTAGTAAAGAAATCGAAACTTCGGCCGCTTAACTAATACGAGTAACATGCATTAGGTAAATTGGTGTTGAGAATTTCCCTCCCACGCTCACAGACCACTCTCTGCGCTCTCTCAACGAAAGCAGACGGCTTCAAATCTCGTCCCAATGTCGCTGCCGTTGCTCCTCCACGCGTGTTGATTCCTAAGGTACACATTCTGATGCCCACTGTTGTTATTTCTTCGTATTTGATTTGCTAAAGGTTGAAGTTGGTGTTTAATTTGGAACTAAAGGTACCCATAGATTTCTCCGCTTCTTGCATTCCGAGGCCTTAAGCTTCGCCTTTCATCCTCTTCTTCCGGTCTCACTCGGTGGCCATCATTTATTCTTGTCTGGACGCATCGTCGAGGTCAAGAAACCGCCATCAAGGTGATTCGGATTTTAATTTTATGGGTTTATTTTTTTCTATCATCTTCTATAAATATTAGTGACTTTAGCATAATCTTTCATAGTCTTTAATTTGGAACTGAAGTTAAATATAAAGGGGAAATTATTGTCAATTTTTAGTCTTCCTACAGTTCCCTTCTTGATTCAAGCTCCTTCTTTTGTGTCGACTCTATTGATAGAATGTAATGAAAATGATTTTGAATGACAAAAGTTGTGAGTTTTTCATCTCATTTACAATTGGTGATACTGTTTTGTACTGCATTGTGTGAGTTTGCCATCTCTTCTGTCTCTGTTTTTTAAGTTTTAGAGTTGAATTTAGCTTAAGTTGCGACAGTATGGAACATTGTCAATGGGTATATGAAAGAAAATAGCCTGCAATAGCCTGCTAGTAGTATTATCTGTTAACAGATCTTGTAGTTAAATAATAGTCATCAATGAACGACTTGTTAGCATATAAGTAGCGCTCAAACTAAGAATGTAATACGATAAAATTAAGGATTCTTTTCTTTTCAAAGTCTTTCAACTTATATAAATATTCTCCTTGATGTGTGAATATATATATATATATATATATGATTTTCTCATTTGTTTTCTAATTTATTATTATATATCAAAAAAAGTTCAAAGATTTACCTTTATGATTTCTTTCATGGATTGTTCAATGTGGATTCAATTATCTCATATGTGATTTTGTGTCCGATGGTTTTGGTACGTTCTTGGTTGTATCAAGTCGTATATTACCGATCATGAGTTTCTATTTAATTCGGTTCATATTAGTAAAGATGAGGATTAGGATTGGTTTAGGAAGCAAGGGTGATGGAGTATTGATCATCTTGTATAACTTTTATCGATAAGAAAGAGTTTACTCTTTTGGTTAAGAGTTAACTTGAAATGTTTCCTCATCGATCACACAAATAAGCATGCTTTTCTTTTGTTCTTCCTATCCTTTGATCAAGAATATTAGTGTATGCATATCTTGTTAAATTCTCGGTAGATGTTTGATTGTTGATGCGACAATTATAATCGATAACATTATTTTGTTTTATCGATCCTACTATTATCCCTTTTACCGATTCTAGGTAATATGTATTAGTAAATTGTGCATAATCAATACCTATTTCTCGGTCTTCATGCGCTAGTATTCTTTTATACAATGCTTGATATAATTTCTCTTTACATAATGTGATTGAAGTTTAGCTATTAAAAGTGTAGGTGGATGTGGTTCAATTTTATAATCATTGACTGAGAGCATTGCACGTTTGTTGCTTTTTGTATACTTTCAATTTTCAATCCTTGCATGTTTACTTTTAAAGTAATCATCCTGCCATAACACATACAAGCACATGAAGAGGTTTTTTCTTTGACATTCTTTTATATCCGAATCTCATGTCTTCCATAGATGGAACACCGAGTTGACCGTGAATATTTATGATATTCTGGTTTGATGTTCAAATTTGGTATAAATCAAAGCTTAATTCATTGATTAAACCAAATTTCAATTATTTGATGTGCAGGCAGATTGAATTGGTCTCCCATTTCACATTGAGCATTCAACATTGACAGAGGAGAGTCATAGGGTAAGTACTTGGAATTTCTACTGTTATGTGTAAAATTGAATATGAGCACGTGCAATTTCTATGTTTATATTGCTCAACAACTTTATGTTCTCATTGCCTTTGCATTTATGTGAGTATTGTTCTTCTGTTGTTAAATTATATTTCTATTATATAATATGATTATATTACTTATATGGAGTGACAACAAAGTTTTTTTTCAAAATTGGTAATTTACTAATGGAGTTAACATTTTGAATTGAGTTTTTAAGGTCATAAGAGGTTAGCTATTTAATTGAAAATTTTAAAATTTTGAGCACTAAATTGAAAAAGTCCCAAAAGTTTGTGCATTTTAGAATTTGTTATCCTTTAATCCTATTAATTGTAGGTTATATTTTAATATTGAGTATTGTTTTAGTGATTATGATAATAACCTTGAAACTAAGTCTAGTTTCAAATATGTTGAAACTATGTTGGTATCATAGTTTTCTATTCCTACAGCTCAAATATGTTGGATTTTAAAATGCCATCATAGCTTGTAATCTTAAAGACTTTAAATTTCCCAATTCCTTGTACACTTGGAGTAATAAGCAAATTGGTTCTTGCTTCACTCAAAGAAAGCTTGAGTAATCTAATTTATAATCTTTATTGGTTTCATTCATTCCCTTCTTCTTCAGCTCTCTTTACTCTGTTTAACATACCATTATTTCATCATTAACCACCCTCTTTTTAAAAATAATATCCAAAAAACTTAGTTTATTCCCTTCTACAAACATCTTATGTCTATCAAAGTAAGGCATAAAAGATGAATTTGATCTTGTTTTTGTGAGGTTGTAGATTAACATCCATTCTTTTCAAATTATGTCATAACTTGAAAAGAATGGATGTTTGTTGTATAGGATAACTCGAATGGGATTAGATTATATGAGTAAAGTAAACAAGACAACATTTGTAGTCTAATAACTTATTGCCATAACCTTTTCATTAGTAGCTATTACGTGCAATAAGTATATACAATCATGCAAGACCACATTATTAGTCCAAGTTGTTCATAATGTGTTTTATGTGTAAATTGAATTCTCACTGACATAAGATAATGTTGTCATTTTTATGTTAAATTAATAGGTAGTTTCTGGTCAATGGATAAGAGTTGGATGAACAGTGTTAGGGTTTCCCGTGAATACATTGATGGAGTGAAAGCATTTATGAAATTTGTGGTGGAAAAAAAAGGAAGAGATTGTGAAATTTCATGCCCTTGTAGTCGTTGCATGAATGCTTATATGAGGTCCCAAATGAATGTTTGTGAGCATTTAATGAGATTTGGCATGGACCAATCATACACTCATTGGGTTTTACACGGTGAAAAGCCAGAATATAGATTTATGTCTAGGGTAGAAAGGCTTGATAATGCAAATGTAGACATTGATGGGATGGGGAATGATATTAATGAGGGTGATGGTGATGAGGAGGATGATGGCATGCAAGATTTGCTTCATGATATGGGTACCTTTGTAAATGATTGTCCAATTGATGAGGATGGAAGGAGTCGTCCTAAAGGCGTCGAAGAATTTATAGGCAAGGCTTTCATGAATTGTTGAGTAAAGCAATCAAGAGTTGTACCTAGATGTACAAACTTTTCAAAGTTGTCGTTTTTAATAAAGTTGCTTCACTTAAAAGTATACAACAAGTGGAGCAATAAGTCATTTGACATGTTACTTGGTCTGTTGAAGGATGTATTACCTAATTGTGAAACTTTGCCGAAGTCCTATTATGAAGCAAATCAATTTCTACGGAGCCTAGGTTTGGGTTATGTGTCGATACATGCATGTAAGTACGATTGTTCCTTGTTTTGGAGAGAGTATGGGGACTTGCAAAGTTGTCCCAAGTGTGGAACATCAAGATGGAGAATTAATGATGGCAAGGGTAAGAAGATACCATGGAAAGTGTTGAGGTATTTTCCATTAAAGTCCAGACTGCAACGATTATTCATGTCAAGTAAGACCGCTAAACAAATGACTTGGCACAATGATAGGCCTAAAGGTGACGGAAATACCATGATTCATCCTTCTGATGGAGAAGCTTGGAAGAGCTTTGATGAGCTATATCTTGACTTTGCTAGAGAACCACGTAATGTCGACTAGGCTTAAGAATGATGGATTCAATCCACGTGGCAATATGTCACTTTCATATAGCGTGTGGCCTGTTGTTCTTTTAGCATACAATTTACTCCCATGGATGTGTATGGATGAGTCATTTTTTATGTTATCGTTGGTTATTCCAGGTCCGAAAGCTGTTGGTCGATACATTGATGTCTATATGAGACCACTAGTGGATGATTTAAGTGAGTTATGGGGAGATGGTTTTGATGTTTTTGATGCCTCAAAGGGCGAAAATTTCCGAATGCATGCGGCTTTATTGTGGACTATCAATGACTTTCCAGCCTATGATACTATTTCTGGGTGGAGCACAAAAGACTATAAGGCATGCCCTGTTTGTAACACGCACACTCCATCTTGTAAGTTAAGAAGTAAGATTGGTTACTTAGGACATCGTCGTTTTCTTCCGTACGATCATCCATGGAGAAGAAGCAAGAAGTTTGATGGCAAGAGTGATCATCGAACTATACCTAACTTACCAGATGGAGATGCTGTGGTTGATCAATTATGTCATGTGGAGAATATATCTTATGGAAAGCACCCCAAGAATAAGAGGAGAAAGAGATTGGAAGGAGAGTTGAATTGGAATAAAAAAAGCATTCTTTTTGATCTACCATATTGGCATAAGTTAAGATTAAGACATAACCTTGATGTCATGCATATAGAAAAGAATATTTGTGACAATATTCTTGGTACGTTGATGAATGTTGAAGGTAAAACCAAGGATACAATCAAGGCTCGGCTTGATTTGGAAGATATGAATATTCAAAAGAATTACACTTGATAAGGGCTGCGATGGAACTATTGTGGGAAAACCTCCAAAGATGCTATACAATGTCTTTGGATGAGAAGAAGAAGTTTTGTGAGTTTGTCAAGCGGTGAAGTTTCCGGATGGGTACGCATCAAATATATCTAGATGTGTTAATGTAGATGAAAGGAAGATTAGTGGGCTTAAGTCGCATGATTGTCATATATTGTTACAAAGCATTCTTCCTTTAGGGACGCGTGGCATTTTGAATAAAGATGTGACAGGTGTTTTACTGGAGTTGGGGAACTTCTTTCGCAGAATTTGTAGACGAAGTTTGAACAAGGATGACGTTCAAACTATGTGTGAGGAGATTATTTTAATCTTGTGCAAACTTGAAATGATATACCCACCGGCATTCTTTGATGTTATGGTACATTTGGCTATTCATTTGCCAAATGAAGCCTTACTAGTGGACCAATTTGATAGATGGATGTATCCAATTGAGAGGTATTCTTTAAATTTATCGACATTACTCTTGAAAGTCAACTAAATAGTGGCCTATCTAATTATGTGAATCATTTGCGAAGATTCCTAGGTACATCAAAGGATTTGTCGAAATAAAGCACGTCCGTAAGGGTCAATTGCTGAAGCATATGTTGTTAAAAAGTGCACGACATTCGCTTCAATGTATCCGAAAGGAATTAAAACCAACTTCAACGTGCCAGACCGTTTCAATGATATGCTTGATGGTAGTGACATTTCAGTGTTCTGCCAACAATGTAAGCCAATTGTGTCTGGCAAAATAATTGCGCTTCCTACAAAAGAGCTAGAGATTGCACATTGGTATGTGCTTATGAATTGTCATGAGATTAGTTCGTTTATCGAGTAAGTTTTGCTAAGAAACTGTTAAAGTAAGATGTTGAATGAATTGAGATAATTCATGGAAATTAATATAGTGGTTTTTTCAATGATCCATAGTGAGCACATGGATGAGTTGAGGCGACAAAGTCCATTATATGTTGACAGGAGACATAAAGAACAATTTCCTTCGTGGTTTAGGCATCGGGTGAGAATAAGGTTTGAACGTCGTGTTCATTACTGATTATTTATTATAAACTAATGTTCCTTTCTTGTTATAGATGACGACATTAGCTAGCTTTGATGAAGGGCAAAACTTTGAGTCTTTGTATGCATTAGCATGTGGACCTCATAGTTTAGTGCGAGCGTATACTGATTTGCAATACTAATGGAATGCGATTTCAGACTGAAGCCCGTGATCTGCGAAGGATTACACAAAATTGTGGCATTGCAGTGTTAGGAAATTATGGGGAAGACAATATAACATTTTATGGGATGCTGACAGATATTATAAAGCTAGAATATATTAGAGGTGAAAGTGTTGTGCTTTTCAAATGCAAATGGTACGATCTTGGAAGTTCAAATATGAGGGTCAATGGCATTGTGAAAAGCATCAACGTTAGTAAGTTTTGGTTCAAGGATGACCCATTTATTTTGGCAAACCAAGCGAAGCAAGTTTTTTTAGTGGAAGATTTGGTACTCGGTTTAAATTGGCGGATTGTGCAAGAATGTGAAGTTAGACGTGCGTATGATATCCCTTCGCATGGTAATGAAGAAGGTTCAGATGACGTTGAAGAGTGTAATTCAGTTCCAGTCGAAGTCGAGGAATGTTCCTTAGAGTTTTTAGATAGAACTGATATTGCATTTGATGTAATAAATAACGTTGTATTTAATTCTGAGCAACATTTAGATGACGATTTGGATGACTTAGAGATAAGTAGTAGTGACAATGAATGTGATATTGTATTCCAAGATTCGACTGACGACGATGATGAATAATTTCTTATAATTCGATTCCGACTTTTTGGTTTGCTATTGCTTTGCTATGAAAGTAGTTGGATTGTTAATCTCCGTCCTTTGAAAAGATGATACTGTTGCTTAGCAATAATATTGCTTCCTAACATTTATCATTTCTATACCAATGCCATGTAAACATGACCAACTTGGTGTTTGAGATATATAATGCACATTAATTACTTGTATTCACTAACTTCTTGTATCTACTGAAAAATAAGAGCCTTCTAGGATTCTTTTGACAGGGTTAAGAATACTTGTCAATGTGGTTATCAGTATGCTTACCTTGAAATTCCTTCAACTTACCATCTGCATACTCATCAATAGCATCAACCATGTAGAGCACTTCATGATCCTTATGTTAATATAGCTGTACTTCTTGATGTAAATGTCTAAACGTATCTTCAGTTGTTGATGTAAATGTTATTGTTACATTTCAGATATTGTGGACTGAGACATCAACAGCTCCTGCAATTGTCCCCTTTTTTTTTCCTGTGGTGCAATATCTAGAGGTATTTATGTTGCTTTAGCATATGGGTAGCCTTTCTTGGCATAAATTGCATTTATTGATTAAATTTAGGAAAGGTAACCTATCCAAGGTTGGAGTTAATCCATGAACATCGACCTCTTAGAGACCTGACTGAATTGCTTTAATGTCAATTCCATAAGTTAATGTCAATTGCTTTAATGTCAATATGATGCAAGTGTTTGTATTTGATATTAACATTGCATGGTACATATGGTGTACAATATGTTCTTCATAATTAGCCTAGATTTTAGTCTTTCAAACAGATTGCAATGCCATGTCTTTATATGCAGCATCCATGTCCTATAATGAATGACTTCTTGCTGTCTTTGATTGACTGTTTGTTTAAACTGAATTTGATTGACTGTTTGTTTAAACTGAATGTTGATTTGCTGTTGATTGACTTTTTGCTGTGTCATTACTTTGAAGACACTAGGCTTTTAGTCTTCCAAACAGATTGCAATGCCATGTCTTCATAAGACTTTGCATTTGTGTTTTTGAAGACTTTCCATCTGTCCTCCCCTTGCACTTTGACTAAATATGGTACTGATTGAGAGTTGGCTTAAATGCAAATGTTTGTGTGATGGAATTTTAAGTATGTTGAAGCTCGATTTTTAAGTTCTTTTCATTCATCATTGTTATTTTTCAGTTTAAACTAGTTTGACACTTGATATTAGTATCTTCTTACTTTGCTATAAACCCAACAAGAATGATCGGATTTCATTTGTCTATCATTTGCATCTTTTAGATCATTGAAAACTTGAAAAGTAGTTATCTTGGTGAGACTGTAGGACTTTCGTGATTACTATCTTTTAGATTTTTAGTTAACCATTCAACTCCACGTGCATTGTTCTAAAAGAAAAGTACAACCCTATTTATTTATTTTTCAATATGAGAACTTAGAATTGAAACACAGAAACATTTTCTTATTTGTCTTTTGGGTTTGAAGGGAGGATATTAGTTGATAGATATTAGTGCATCTATACTCCATTGAAGTCTGAAGGGAGGATATACATTTTCAGTTGATAGATATACATTTTCAGTTGATATTGTGATTAGATATTAGTGCATCTATACTCCATTGAAGTCTTCTGCCTAAATTAGATATTGTGATTTCGAAATTGCTCTCTAAAGAAACTCATCTCAACATTTTAAGAGTTAAACGTTGTTTGTCATAAATAAATTCTATATTGGTCACTCCATTATGTACTTCTCCTCAATAGAGTATGTTGCTTGTTCATTAAATTATGTTGCTTGTTATTTGAGATATATAAGACACACAATCTGACTTGCTTTTATATGCACAAGCTGATTTCTTATGAATATATGGATAATTTGTAGCTGCTGTTGTAACTTGTTCTGCAGATATAAACTGTCAGTTCACATCTTCAGCAACATTGACAGGTGATTCGATGATCTTCTTAACTTTAGATTTAGAGATTTGTAAGAATTGATAGATACCAATAGTTAGGGATGTAGTTGTTAAAGGTGCCTTATATGGCTGAATTGTAGTGCTGTTTGAAATTCATTTATCATGTTCATATTGCCAATTCATGTTCATATGCATACTGCAGATCCTTTATATGCAGCATCCATGCATTTGGTTTTCAAATATTTTTCAATATATGGATATTTAGTTTAAAAACAGAAAGTAATGATGATTAGAAGTTACTAAATAGGCAAGTTTATGGTTATGTTAGGCAATGGGTAGATGGTTCATAATCACATCTGGAATGAGAATAATGTAAATGCACTTTAGAGTAAACTAGATGAATTATATCTTTGGAAAGATAGGAGGAAATAAATTATACTTGATAAAGATGTTTATGAATTTGAAGTACAATGATAGTTCTCCTAATACCGATCATCTAAATATGATTAAAGGTATTATAAATCAATTAACTTCTACAAAGATCAATTCGATTATAAAGTGTAGGAATTATGACTTTTGGTACTCATTCGAACAATTGGGAGATTTTAGAGTTTATATTACTAATTCAAGTCTAAAGGAGTTATGTTTATGAGTTTAGTGAAGAGTAATATATCAAATAAAGAGACAAGAAGAAAAAAATGATTCTTCTTCTTTTCCTCATACTGAATTCATATTATATAAAGTAAAGAGACAAGTCTAGAAGTATGTCTAGATTGAGGAAGAACATTAAATGTTACTATATAGGATGAGAGGCTCAATTAAGAAATATTACATAAAATTAAAGAAAAGTACCAATAGCAATGGAAAGAGATAACCAATAAGAAGATGTTGCAAATAGAGTTAATATAGTTATATAAGAGTTTTTTCTCCATTATGAAGAAGATGAGATCAATTTAACTAGTGAGAAATCTAATTGTGTGGTTGATAGTGGTTCAACCACCCATGTCATTTCTAAGACAGAATCTTTTTGTTCCTATACTAATTATATTTTCAGTGATGTGCATATGAGAAATAATGGAGTGGCTTAGGATATTGGCATTAAAGATGTGCATATTAATGCTAACAACGATGAAAAATAATTCAGGTAGGTATTCTGTAGAAAAATATGTGATGCTCACTACTGCTAGATAACTTGTGAGTTTCGAAGAGGTTTGAATAATAAATGGGTTTTCGAACTAAAGAATGAAGAGAAGAGTTTCTAGCCTAGATACAAGGTAAGACTAGTTATAAAGAGTTTCAATTTGAAAGAGAGAATTGATTTCAACAAGATTTTCTCTCTTATAGGATAACAGAAAGTTTGTATACTTTAAAATAAGCATTGAAACAATAGTAAAGCAACAAGGAGATCGCTTTACATTATAGTTGCCAAGTTAGAAAGTGGTACTAAAGCAACAGTGAGACAATAGTAAAGCAACAGTCATTATACAACAATCCATTTTCAGTTTAATGTCATTATACAACAATGACATTAATCCATTTTCATATTCAGCTTAATGTCATTATACAACAATGCTGATTGGTTATGAATATTATCATTACTATCAATGTCATTATACAACAATCCATTTTCAGTTTATTAATTCATTTTCATATTCAGCTTAATGTCATTATACAACAATGCTGATTGGTTACGAATATTATCATTACTATCAATGTCATTATACAACAATCCATTTTCGTTTATTAATTCATTTTCATATTCAAATTAATGTCATTATACAACAATCTTGATTGGTTCGAATATTATCATTACTATCAATGTCATCATACAACAATCCATTTTCAGTTTATTAATCCATTTTCATATTCAACTTAATGTCATTATACAACAATGTTGATTGGTTCTGAATATTATCATTACTATCAATGTCATTATACAACAATCCATTTTCAGTTTATTAATCCATTTTCATATTCACTTTAATGTCATTATACAACAATGCTTTGATTGGTTCGAATATTATCATTACTATCAATGTCATTATACAACAATCCATTTTCAGTTTATTAATCCATTTTCATATTCACAATGTCATTATACAACAATGCTTGATTGGTTATGAATATTATCATTACTATCAATGTCATTATACAACAATCCATTTTTAGTTTATTAATCCATTTTCATATTCACTTAATGTCATTATACAACAATGCTGATTGGTTACGAATATTATCATTACTATCAATGTCATTATACAACAATCCATTTTCGGTTATATTCGAGTTAAAACTTTAGCTTCTTAGTTTTTACTAAGTTTTATCTTCTAACTGTGAATCATCTAAGTTATCAGTTTATCTTCTAACATTTTGTAGTTGCCTTTCAAGTGAACACTGGAAATGCATTTGGTTTTGAACTTTGAAATCTATTCTCAATTATGATGCAGGTAATTCACATGGCACCGGTCAACCCAAGAAGAAGAATAAGGCGCACAAGTAGCATCGTGCAACAAAATTGCGATCAGCGTTCATTCGACTTCTTGGGGCGCAGCTAATGTGTCATCTTCTTGTACACAACCACAAAACCCGACACCTGCACCTTGTCAGCCTACTCCAACACCGAACGAAGTCACACATGCTTGTTCTCACTTACTCCAACACCGAGAAGTCACACGTGCCTTCTCAAATTTACTCTAACACCGAGAGAAGTCACACGCACCTTCTCAAATTTATTCCAACACCAAGAGAAGTCACACCTTCTCAACCTATTATTCATCCTAGAGATAAATATGAACAAATTATGAATCAGCGTCAACATTAGTTCTCCATCCACGACTCAAGAGATGCCTCCAACTTTGGCTTATCAGACACCAGTAAATCAAACAATTACATCCACTGTGGGTTCTTCTTCTGCAAGCACTGCAGGTTTGATCTTTCTCAAAACATTGGTGAAATTTATTAACTTTACTTATTTTGCTTATCTAACCAATTAAGAGTATGTTATATGCTTTTTTCTTTGCTAATTTAGGATCGACGACTGATGCAAGAAAAACAAGGGGTCTTACAAAAGGACAAGGATTGGCAAAGATTAACAAGGCCATAGGTAAGAGATTGGAGATCGAGATCTCCCCAACTGAAGGACGACCAACCAACTCCGTACAATCTGCCAAATTTTCAAGTGAGATTGGTCTGGTATCCAGAACTTCCTTACCTGTTAAAACAAAATTTTCAAAATTACAAGCGAGGAATTGGATATTGCATTTGACAAGTTAGGCGTAAGTATTCTAAACCAATCTAATTATTATGTGTTTTCATATGCTTAGGACATTGACCAATAATTTATAATTTTGTGCGAAAAGTTGGAAATCAAGGAATGAGGATGACAACGAAGTACATGCTCTTCGTGAAAAGGTTTCTTGCGCTAAGGTCTAAAGATCAAAGATATAGTTTAAAAAGCATTTTACCAAGTACGGAAAGGATGTTAAGCGGAAAGTGTCACGATGGCGAGTGGATGGACTTATCACGAATATTGGGAGCAATCGGCTCAAAGGTTAGTTCATTTGATCACTACTATTTTTACAACTTATTATATTTTAGTATTTATGAATTATGATTTATAGATTTTATAATACATTTTCTTAACGTAATGCGATTAGGAAAAAGTCAAAAAGAAAAGTTGCTAGAGTCGGTCAAATGTCGACCAAACTCGCTCCAAGGCCTTTGTAGCCATACGACATGAGATTGTGAGTTATTATCTTTTAATTATGTTTTCTTTTATTGACATTTCAAATTTTATAATGAATATTACTATTTATATATTTCTATACAACAGAGTGAGAGACGGAGAAGAGTGTGACCGATGAAGTTATGGTATCACACTCATTATGATGAAAGAAAAGATCAATGGACAACTCACGAATGCAAAGAAAAATGGGTGAGTACATAGTTTATTTATAAATATTTCTTAAATCACATCGTGTATGTAATTAATTCTTTACTTTTTCAGACTTAATGTGTCACAATTGACACATTCAATCAACAAGGTCATCCGATGACGATGGGATTTAAGTGCGACAAAGTCTGGCACCGAATCGATTACATTGTTGGCGTGGGAATGGGGCCTCGACCACGAGGAAGACTTGATCGAGAAAGAGACTTGAGGCAATTAGCGAGTCGAAGAAGGTCGATGAGGGCTTACGCTTTAAAGTCGATGAATTGACCAAAAATTTGAAAAATGCAGGATAAATTGGAACTCATATGTTCTACACATAATATTCGCGTTGATTAGATAAGTATTCATCTTGATATATTAGACACTTATGACATATTGTTCATTTTAATTACTATATTATGACGTGTTTGGGATTTTAAATTATATAATTTATTGTCTACATCTATTAAATTCTTGTTATATATTATTGATCATTCGCAAATCCATGATGTACTCAACAAATTGATAAATGATGAATAAAAATTAAAGAAATAATATTAAATATTTATTAAATAAATCAGATTTAATATTTTTCCAATAATTAATTATTCAATTAGAATAATCATTTCATTAAATTTTTATTTTAAAATCATATAATTCTCACTATTCTTAATAATTTTATTTAATTATATGTCATTTAAATTTAATTATATAAAATTTATAATTTATTTTTAAAAATAAATTAAAATAAATTATCATCTGCGACGTTTGTGACCAAACGTCACAGGTAGGATACCTTCTACGACGTCTAGAAGACGTCGCAGATTGACAGTAATTCAACGACGTTCAATAAATGTCGCAGATTGACATGCTTTCTACGACGTCTAGTACACGTCATAGAAAGTTATGTTGTTTCCACGACGTTTAAGTCAAACGTCGCTCATTCGCTTAAGCTTTTTCGACGTTTCCCTAAACGTCGAAAAATAACCCAGGCTTCCTCGACGTTTTAAAAAAAACGTCGATAAAAACGTTTGCTTACTCCCCTTCAATGACGTTTGGTGCAACATTTTAAAAAACGTCACAAAAAATTTTGCCCGACGTTTTTCAAGCATTTGCGACGTTTATAAAACGTCGCAAATTGGGTATTTTCCTTGTAGTACCTCATTGTATTTGGAGCAATGTATTTGGGAAGGGCTATAAATAGCCATTGTATTTCCCTCATTTGGGTGCACCCAACAGAGCTCATAGCTCTATTCTTCTTTCTCCTATTGATCCCTCGTTGAAGCCATTCTTTTGGGAATTTTGTAAAGGCTTTCTTAAGCCTAATTTTGTCTTTTGTAAAATTCTCCACATTTAGTGAATTTGTTCACCCTCCGATTGTAGAAGTAGGTCATTTTGACCGAACCACGTAAATCCCTGTGTTCAGTGTCCCATTTTATTTTGACTTTATTTATTTTCGTTATTATCTATTTGGGCTATTATATTAAACCGGGATTGGATCTGGGGTTATTTCCGTAACAAATTGGTATCAGAGCTCTAGCCATTATTTTTAGGTCTAACTTACCGTATGCTCTGTGGTCGCCACTAGGTGGATCTTCTACATCAGAAAGTGAGTTAGACTTTGTAGTAAGCCTAAACGGGACCCACTATCTCGATTTTACTTGCGAGGCCCACAGCCTCAGTTTTGACCCGTGGGGCCCACTGCCCTATTTTATCGGTTTGTTCCGATTTTGTATTCTGGGATTAATTTATTTGTGGGGCCCATGCCTCGAGTTTTTTTTGCGGGGCTCACCTCTCGATTTTGTTGTGGGGCCCACGTCCTGTTTTCACTTGTTGAGCTTACTACCCGGTTTTGTTTGTTCTAGTTTCATTTGTGGGGTCCACCATTCTGATTTCTTGTGCGGGGCCCACTTATAGCCATTATGACGATAACGACCTCCATTGAAAAGTTTGGCCGGAATATTAATTTTGGAATATGGCAACTCAAAATGCAGGCCATTCTAACACAAGATGGAAGTAAGTTATCACTCAATGGAGAGGAGAAAAAGCCATCAGACATGTTGTCGGACAAATTTAAGGATCTAGATGATAAGGCTAGATCATGTATTATTTTAAATCTCGCTGATGAGGTTTTGTAGGAAGTTGCCGGTGAAATCACAGCCAAAGACATGTGGGATAAGTTGAAAACCATGTACATGAAGAAGACGGTGGCGAATCGGCTTTATTTAAAGCAGAAGTTGTACATGTTAAGGATGACAGAAGGTACATCAATAACTTCACATTTAGATAAATTTGATTCACTTATTATGGATTTGAAGAATGTGGAATTCTTCATTGAGGATGAGGATCAAGCCATTTTATTATTGTGTTCCTCGCCTCATCCTTTAAATATTTTCGTGATACTATGATTTATGGGAAATAGTTTATCTCATATGATAGTATTAAGTCTGCATTAAAGTCCAAGGAGCAGATAGATAGGGACATCACTGGGGAAACTAGTGGAAGTCAGGCAGAGGGACTATTTATGCGGGGTAGATTTGAAAATAGAGACTCTGAAAAGGGTAGATCCAAAGGCAGGTCGAAATCCAGACATAAGAACTTAATTTGTAATTATTGCAAGAAGAAAGGGCACATTAAGGCTGATTGCTATAAATTGAAGAATAAGGAGAAAAATAAAATTGAGCAGAATAACAGCAACATCGCTGAGGCTAGTGTAGCAGCATATGAGAATGAGGGAATTATCTTTGTAGCCACAGAAGATAAAGTCAGGTCTAATAAGGAGTGAATTTTAGACTCGGGTTGTTTTTACCACATGAGTCCTGATAGGGAGTGTTTTATTAGTTATGATTCATTTGATGGTAGAATTGTTTTGATGGGTAATAATGCTGCTTGTAAAGTTGTTGGTAAAGGTACAGTCCGTATTAAGATGTATGATGGCATAGTCAGAACACTCACTGATGTTAGACATGTTTCTGATTTGAAGAAGAATCTCATCTCTTTGGGCACTCTCGATTCTCAAGGGTGCAAGTTCTCGGGTAAAGGTGGAGTTTTGAAATTTTCTAAAGGTGCTCTTGTACTGATGAAAGCTTGCAAGTCTGGTAGTTTGTATATTTTGCAGGGATCTACGGTGACAGGTGCTGCAACAGTCTCTACATCCTCAGATGTTGACATTATCAAAATGTGGCACATGCGTTTGGGACACATGGGTGAGAAAGGCTTAACGGTTTTAAGCAAGAGAGGCCTACTTTGTGGTCAAAGTACTGGTAAGATGAACTGTTGTGAGCATTGTATTTTTGGGAAGCAGAAACGAGTGAGCTTCAGTTCTCCAGCTGTTCATAAAACTAAAGACACTTTGGATTACATTCATTCTAATTTGTGGGGGCCCTCTCGTGTTTCATCTAAAGGTGATGCCCGGTACATGTTGACTTTTATTGATGATTATTCGAGGAAGGTTTGGATGTATTTTTTGAAACATAAGAATGATGTTTTCTTAACCTTTAAACAATGAAAAGTTTTGATTGAAAAGCAAACAGGAAGGCATGTTAGGCAGTTACGGACAGACAATGGTTTGGAATTTTGTGGAGGTGAATTCAATGAGTTCTGTAAGAATGAAGGAATTGCTCGGCATTACACTGTTAGAATGACTCCGTAACAAAATGGAGTCGTTGAGCGTATGAACCGGACTCTTTTGGAAAGGGCTCGGTGTATGATCTCTAATGCAGGGTTGACACTTGATTTTTGGGCAGAAGCTATTTTCACGGCGTGCTATATTGTCAACCACTCTCCTTGTGCTCCTCTTGATCTTAAGACTCCGGAGGAAGTTTGGTCAAGTACTCCTGCTGATCACTCTACTTTAAGAATATTTGGGTGTCCAGCTTATATGCATGTGAATGAGGGAAAGTTAGAGCCTCGGGCTAAGAAATGTATTTTCCTCAGTTATGCTCAAGGGGTAAAAGGATATCATTTGTGGTGTCCTGATCCCAAGTTACCTAAATTTGTAATTAGTAGGGATGTTATATTTGATGAATCCTCTATGTTGTATCTCAAAAAGGAGTCTTGTAGTACAGAAGATAGTGCACAGAAACATGTGGAGTTAGAGATTGATAGTCCAGATCATTCACAGACACCTTTTACAGATCAGATGGAACAAGTTGATGAACCAAATCCTGATTCTGCTGAAGATGAACCAATAGAAGAAGAACATTCCATAGCCAAAGACAGACCCAGACGGGAGATTCGACCACCATAGAGGTATACAAATTTAGTTGCATATACTTTATCAGTGGCACAGGAAACAAGTGGAGACGGTGAACCTTCCACATATACAGAAGCAGTTTCTAGTGCTGATGCGGATAAGTGGGTGGTGGCCATGAATGAAGAAATGGAATCTCTACATAAGAATGGTACTTGGGTTCTGGTGAAGCCGCCGAAGGGTAAGAAAATTGTTGGGTGCAAATGGGTCTTCAAGAAGAAAGAAGGAACTTCAGGTGTTAAGAATGCAAGGTATAAGGCACGATTGGTTGCAAAGGGCTACATTCAGGTACAAGGTGTTTATTTTAATGAAGTTTTCTCACTAGTGGTGAAACATAGCTCTATTCGTGTATTACTTGCATTGGTTGCCATGTTTGATTTGGAATTAGAACATCTTGACGTCAAGACAGCATTCCTACATGGTGAATTGGATGAGCAGATTTATATAAAACAACCTGAAGGTTTAGCAGAAAAGGAAGACCAAGTTTGTTTATTGAAGAAATCCTTGTACGGATTAAAGCAATCTCCGAGACAGTGGTATAAGAGGTTTGATTCATTTATGTTGGGTCATGATTTCTCCAGGAGCATGTATGATAGTTGTGTTTACTTCCGGAAGTTAGATGACGGCTCATTCATCTATTTGTTGTTATATGTTGATGATATGCTCATTGCTGCCAAGAATGTTACAGATATTAACCATTTGAAGGCTTTACTGCATGGTGAATTTGAGATGAAGGATTTAGGAGCAGCAAAGAAAATTTTTGGCATGGAGATAAGACGTGATCGAGGAGTTGGTAAATTATTCTTGACCCAGGAGAATTATCTCAGTAAAGTCTTGGAGCGGTTTGACATTAGAGATGCCAAAGCAGTAAGTACTCCTCTTGCAAGTCATTTTAGACTTTCAACTGCTCAGTCACCACAGTCACAGGAAGATGAAGATTATATGGCACGGGTTCCTTATTCTAGTGCCGTCGGTAGTATTATGTATGCAATGGTTTGTACTCGTCCAGATATTTCACAAGCTGTTAGTGTTGTGAACAGGTATATGACTAATCCTGGTAAAGAACATTGGAAGGCTGTGAAATGGATTCTCGGATACTTGAAGGGCACTTTGAACTTTCGTTTGGAGTTTGGTAGAACCAATAACAGTTTGGTTGGTTTTGTAGATTCAAATTATGTCGGTGACCTCGACAGACGCAAATCTTTGACAAGTTATGTATTTTGCATTGGAGGTTATGCAATTAGTTGGAAAGCTACTTTACAACATGTAGTGGCTCTATCTACTACTGAGGTAGAATATATGGCAGTTACAGAGGCTATTAAAGAAGCTTTATGGTTGAGAGGTTTATCCGGTGAATTATCTCTACATCAAGGGGTTACTACCATTTATTGTGACAGTTAGAGTGCTATTCATCTGACAAAAGAACAGATGTATCATGAGCGGACGAAGCATATTGATGTGAAGTATCATTTTATTCGGGATACTCTTGCAGAAAAGAAGGTCCTTATCCAGAAGATCAGTACTAAGGACAATCCTGCTGATATGTTTACGAAAGTTCTTCCTGTTTACAAGTTCAAGCAGTGCTTGGACTTGATTGGTGTTTACAGTTGGTGAAACAACCCTTTGGGGCATTGCCCGAGAAGGTAGAGCAGATCACTAATTTTTCGAAGCCAAGTCAAGGTGGAGATTTGTTAGTTAATGCCTTGGCCCCTCCTCAACGTGGAAAAAGAATGGGTTGCTGAAAAAGAATGAGTTGACTATATTTTTTATTTAGTGGTGGTTGGATTCTGAGGTCACGAATGACCTCATTGTATTTGGAGCGATGCATTTGGGAAGGGTTATAAATAGCCATTGTATTTCCCTCATTTGGGTGCACCCAACAGAGCTCATAGCTCTATTCTTCTTTCTCCTATTGAACCCTCGTTGAAGCCATTCTTTTGGGAATTTTGTAAAGGCTTTCTTAAGCCTAATTTTGTCTTTTGTACAATTCTCCATATTTAGTGAATTTGTTTCACCCTCCGGCCGTGGAAGTAGGTCATTTTGACAGAACCACGTAAATCCCTGTGTTCAGTGTCCCATTTTATTTTGGATTTATTTATTTTCATTTGTTGAGACCCGATCTCAGGACCGGACCCCAACTGGAAAAAAGAACGAAAAATAGAAACGAAACGAAAGGCGAAGCAAAATGCAAAAGCGAAATCAAAGGCAAACGCGTGCGGATCGAAATTGAAAACAAAACGCGAATGCGAAAATCAAAGCAACAGATTTCGAACGAATCGACCGAAAGAACGGAAACTAATCGGAACGAAACGGAAACTCGAATAAAACCGAAGCAAAATCGAATGCGAAACGCAAATTGCGTAAGGACAAAAACTTAATTCCGACATCCAGTAACGAAAACTTTCACAAAGTGTCGCGTTGGAATCCTACGACTAACTTGGTCCAAACTAATCCGAAACTGGTATAAAGTTTTTTTTTCTTATTCCTTTCTTTTTCATTTCTTTCATCTTTAGTCAAATTCATTCAAAACATCACAAATCATAGAAATCTTCTTAACAATATTCTATATCCCATAAACTATCTTTTACATATCTAATTCTTATTTTTATTCTTTTTCAACTGATTATCTAAAGAAATTTCGGCAGCATAACAGCTGCATTTGTAAAAACTCAAAACCTGCAAAGGTAAATAAACACTTCTAAAATACTCAAACAATCATCAAAATCATCAGACACTCCCGTCCGAAATCCAAACACCAGTAAAACACAAATCTATACCTAACACTTCCACAATTCTCAATTCAAATCAAAAACATCCTTATTCAAATTCCTCATTCAATCCAAACGCATCTAATCATATCTATATAATCACAAGTCATATTCTATAATCACACAAGTTCTCATATCTCCAACCCATACACAAGTCCAGAAATCACTTACAATCCCATAACTCATTTCCATACACAAATTCATATACATCATGAACTAAATACGTCATAAACATAAATGGCATTTCAAGCCATATACAAATTACAAAAACATACAAAAGTCGAACTGACGTCTTGACCATCTTTCATCCGATCTCCTGCTCGAAAACCTGGAGATGGGGATGAAAGGGGGGGGGGGTGAGCTAGATAGCTAGTGGATAATATGTTTATAAAACAAATAATAAGCAAAAACATTTTTTTTTCTAAAACTTTTGCCATCTTAAAATTTCACAGTCTAAAGATTGAAAATCTCTTATTTCTCAAACTTTTTCACTTTTCAAAACATTTATAAACAATTTCATAAATTTCCCGGTTGAAAAACCTCAATTTCTCTTTTCTTCAAATTCTCAAATTTTCTTTCCTTCTTCACAAACCATAACCAATTTTAAAACATGAATGTAACACATCTTAAACAAATTAAAAACACCTAACACATCAAAATAGTTTGGGTCGGTCCTAACAGAACGTACTGCACATTCCCGCAAAGCGGTTCTGTGAAGCGTTGAACGGAGGGGAGTCCGAAATCGGAACTCCTATGCCACTAGCGAGCAGCCGGGAGAAGGCTATCAAAGGGAGACCATTGCACTGACTCATACGGAGGGGACCTAACCAAACCCACATAATACACATAATCGAAAACGAAAATTCGGATTGCCCGAAGGCACATTTCGAAATCTTGATTTTCAAATCGTGTCTAACTAGACACACTGACGTTTACAACTACACATAATTTCACGTAGCAATTACATAACACATTCCCAATCATTCAAGAATGCACAATTTCCAAGACATTTAAACAAAATGCCATTCTCATGTTAGAATCTCACACATTTAAACATAAAGAATGCAAGCATCATAGTAATTTCTTAGAATCATAAATCAAACAATTTTTTTTCTAATTTATTAATTCAAACAATTTTCATAATTATTAATTCATTCAGAAACTTCATCAATTAATCAAATCATTCAAAATCAAAGAATGTAAATAATTAAAACATTTTATTCAAATCATCCAAACCATTTTCATAATTTCTCAAATTTATCGAAAATAACAAATCGAACAATTTAAACAATTTCTTAAATCATTACAAAATCATCGAATTTCAAAATGTTTACTTTTCAATCAATTTCACAAATCAATCGAAAACAAGAAATTGAACCTTTGTATCATTTTAAGTAATTTGAAATTTTCTTGATTATCAAACATTTTAAAACTTGTAACTATTCTATAAAAAACATTCGAACTTAAAACTTTCAGTTTCTCAAATCATTGCACATATAACAAATTTCTCAAATTATTCCATAAACAAGGACTTTAATCATACAAAATCAAAATTGTCAAACATTTACACCAACACTATTTTATAAACAATTCTAAAGCATTCGAAATCTTAATTTTCAAACACTTTCATTCCGAAAGTATTCGAAATAATAATTTTTCAAACATTTTCATAAACAACAACTTATAATTAATTTCAAAGTATTTGGAAATCATAAATTTTCAAACATTTTCATAAACCATATTTTCTAAACAATTTCAAAAGCATTTTGGGAATCAAAATCTTCCAAATATATTCGAAATCATAATTTTCAAACCTTTACATAAACTATATTTTATAAACACTTTAAAAATCTTTGGAAATCATACTTTTTTCAAACCTTTACATAAGCGATATTTTATAACAATTTGAAAGCTTTAGAAAATCATAGTTATTTAAACACTTTCATAACCAATAGTTTTATAAATTTTAAAGCATTAACTTTCATCACTCAAACCCAAAAATGTCTCAATTATCAACTATCAAAGAATGCAACATTTGTCAAAAGTTAACAATTCATTTATTAATTTCAGAAATTATATCAATTTATCAAAATCATACGGAAACAATAACAATTCGAAAATACTTTCTTTCTTGATTTTTCGAAAATATAAACAATAAACTTCCAAAACTTTTGTTTCTTCTAGATCTTTCAAAAACAACCAAACAATCATTTAATTTCATCAAAATAGTCAAAACAATATTTTTCGAAAACAATAATTAAAAATCCATTCACTTTCTTAATTCCTCAAGAACACACACAAAGTTTATAATTCGAAATATAAATACATTACCCACCTCGAATCCTTGCTAGGAACTTGTCCAAAGCAGCAAGTCTCCAGGACTGTCTTCTTTCCTCAATTCTAAAATTACCTAAGCCATAATCATCCAAAATTAACATCATAATTAACATAACCCTCAAAATTGACTGTAGGAAATCTATAAGTATCATAGTTCCAAGCTCTCTATAGCAATAATTTCGAAAATTCCCGAATCACAAAATTGGGCATAACCCTAATCATCCAAAATTAAGCATAATCATAGCATAATCTCTTCAATTCACCTTAGAAAACTCAATCCCATAACATCCTTAACCTATCTAAACCAAAAACTCATCAAAAGCTTTAAAATCAAAAACTTCTCTCTCTTACCTTTTTCTCCTCCATTTTCGGTATTTATAGGCTCCAAAGGAAACTTCCATGCTCTTCCCTCCTTTCCTCTTGAAGTAAGATCGAAAACCCCTAAGAAATTCATGGAAAAACTGAAACTTTCACTTTCCTTATTCTCCTCCATCGCCGACCATCTCTCTTCTCTCTTTCTCTCTTTTCTCTCTTTTCTCTCTTTCTCTCTTCGTTTCTTTTCTTTTTATTTTGTTAAGTATCGTGACTTTGCTGTTTCTTAAAACGACAGCAGCACATGCTCCTTCATTTAATGAGCAAAATGACTATTATGCCCTTCATTTAGCCTTTAAAAACTGACATTTTACGTCCAGAATTTGATCAGAAAAATGACATAATTTGGCACAACTTTTTTCTAGACAAATGTTCCCCTATGTCTCATCTTTAACATGTCACAAAAAATGCTCAAATCGGTTAAGAAACGAAGGAGTTATGGCCAAAATACTCGTTCAGCTCTTACTAATCCGAGACTGAACATTAATCCAACTTGAATCAAGAATTTGAAAATCTTAGGGACTAAATTGGAATTCGATCCCTTCACATGATTTGTAGCCCCATGTCTTAATTTTATTTTTACTTAAGAATCGACTCAATCGGATCTCTACAGCTCCCGAATTTCTCAAAATACTGAACCATGTTCAGAAAATTGTCTAACTCATAGCCTTTAACCAACCCTCTCACTTTGGTTTAATCAATCTCTTTTCATTTAATCTCCTAAAAATCATAATTTCTTATGAAATATTAGTTAAATATCTTAGGAATCTAACGCTTCAAAAATTGAATCAATCGGATGTCGGACGAAGGAATTATAAGCAAAAGATTGCTAAAAGGTCGGATTAAAAACAAAAGAACAGAACTTCAATCTATTGATAAAACCGAATTTTTCAAAAATCATAACTCTTGATCTCGAACTCCAAATTTGAGAAATTTGGTAGCGATGGAAAGATAAAAGGAAGCTCTACAACTTCTATGAAGAACTCAAAAATCAATTCCATCTCTAAAGGGAAAAACCTAGTCAAAGTTACTGTCCTGGTCAACTTTTCTTAAACAACTTCCAAATTTTAGTCGATCATAACTCCTAGCCCTAATATCAAAAAATTGCAAACTTTATGGCGTTAGATAGATTGAAAGACAAGCTACAACTTTCATTAAGGCCATTTACTCCAATTTAGGCTGCATCCATCCGACGATTTGCCTCAAAGTTCCGCATACACAATCCTACACTTAGAGCACTTTCAAAACTAAAACAAAATACACTTAACTTCGAAAAATCATAACTGTCACTCCCGATATCGAAAAATATCAAACTTTATGACTACGGAAAGCTCTCAACAGAATCTATAAGTTTCATGAAGATCATTTTCTCAAATTTAGCCTAACTCAAAAAGTCAATTTTTCTCCCCAAAAAGTCAAACTTTCTTAATTCTTCAAATTTTTACACTTTTTCTCTTTCTTTCTTAATTTTTAACTTCCTTTTTATAACCATAACGAATCTTCTCAAATCTCGAAGCCATCAAAACTAATTAATTATGTCCTCATTAATTTTTCTTAAGGCACAAAATCATCTATAACACACTTTATATTCAAAAACACTCATTTCCATTTATTTTGATTTTTTTTCCACCAATAGTTTGGGGTCCAACATCGTTATTATCTATTTGGGCTATTATATTAAATCGGGATTGGATCTGGGGTTATTTCTGTAACACTATCCTATTGTTGCAGGCTACAACTCCAGAATACAGAGCATATCAAGAGCAAGTTCTCAAAAACTGCTCAAAATTTGCACAGGTTTCTCAGTAAAAGAAGTTGCACATTTTGATACTATCACATCACATATTATAAGAGTTTAGAAGCTTGAGTGATCTTATATTATTAATCAATTTGAAAGTCAGACAATTCTTCCAATGTTTTTACAGTTTTAAGTCCGTGTGGATTTTACAGACTTTAGTTGAGAACGGATATGAACTTGTTTCAGGTGGAACTGAGAACCATTTAGTTTTGTTGAAAATGAAGAACAAGGTACCAGGAATCTCCTCTTCTTTAGTTTTAGCACTTGAAACAGCTTCATTGAGCAACGAATCAAGTAGGAAGATATTGCTTATCATAATTCTTTCTGTCTCAGTATGATTCAATATATTTGTTCCATCCACGAATTCTCTATTTTCTTGTTACAAAACGTAACTGGATTAGAGCTTATCCTATCTACAGGGCATTGATGGATCAAGAGTTGAGAAGGTACTCGAAGCTGTTCACATTGCTGCAAATAAAAACACCGTTCCCGGAGATGTGTCTGCCATGGTTCCCGGTGGCATCAGGATGGGTAAATGATTTCTATAAATGGCATCATGGTTTCCAATTACAATCCACAACTGTAATTGCGTTTATAGTTCGAATGCCCTTGTATATAACTTGCAATCTGCAATTTAAAACCTGGCATGGGGTATTTGCTTTCTATACAATCTATTCTGTGAGTGTTTAATGTAAGCCATTGCACTTCAGGAACTCATGCTCTTACATCTAGGGGATTTGTTGAGGAGGATTTTGCCAAGGTAGCAGAATACTTTGACTCTGCTGTGAAGTTGGCAGTGAAGATCAAGGCTGAAACCAAAGGTAAAGTCACACCTGTTTAGGATTTATGTGTCTGATAACTCTCATTTTCTTGGATCGTGTCGTGAATGACTGTGTCTGGTAGTAATTGATCCATAGGCTTGTATCTGATAACTGAGATTGTACAACTTCAATAAATCAGGGACAAAGCTGAAAGACTTTGTGGCTTCAATGCAATCACCTCACTTTCAATCAGAGATGCAAAACTCCGCCATGATGTCGAAGAGTATGCCAAGCAATTCCCAACAATCGGGTTTGACAAAGAAACTATGAAATACAGGAACTGAAGAATCAAAGAACACTGCTTCAGGTAAAACCTGCTATAGCTTACCTATATTAATTGACAATCTGAAGATCCATAGACAACAATTTACTGTTCAATCTACACAACCTGTTTTTTCTGCAGAGAACTAGACATTGTTCCTTAAAAGCATATTCCGTGTTCCTGAATGTTCATTCCGTGGAGCAGGCAAGCAAATACGGATGAGTGAGTTTTTTTCTATCAACTGAATGCGAAGTTTCAACTCAAGGAGAAGCAAATCCTGTACCAATGATGAATATTTACAAACATAAGATGTAAATAATACACAGATGAACTAAGACTAAGTAATAAACTTGATTTCCATTTCTGCAAGCGTTCACATCTATCATCTACATATTTTCGAGTTTAAGGCGGAGCTGAATTCAACAAGTAAAACTTGAATTGACTTGATTTCAAAAGTGTATTTTAACTCTTATAACATAATATAACTTGAATTATAGCATTTTGAAGCATTCAAATGAAACTATAATATTTTTAAAATATTTAGAACAGATCCTAAAAACAAAAATTTGATAGAGTTAACTCTATTTCAATACTTATATGATATTATTTTACATATTTTAAATAAAAAGTAGGCTCTACGTAATTAATTTTTAAATTAATTGAAAAATAGATCCCCAATTGAAGGTCACTTTTTATATATTTCAGACAGTAAATCTCACTTATCATGCATTAATGAAGCCTATATTTATATATTTTAAACAATATATTTTACATGAGACTCACTTTTTATTTAAAATATAAAATAATATCATGGCAGCATTAGCACGAGTAAGATAATCTTGTTAAGTCTTTCATTCATATTTTGAAAATGTTAAGATTTAATTTGAATACTTCAAAATGTTAAGGTCCATTATGTATTTTTTTTAATAAATGTTGATGTTAGAAATATAATTTTACGGTAGTTTTAAATTTAGACTCAATTTAAACTAAATAAAACAACATTATTTAACTTTCTATGTACTTCCCTAACATCATGTCTTAATGTTTAACTTAATCCATCCAAAGATAAATTTTTATGTCCGCATAGAGGGAAAAGATAAGCAAGTCAAAAGAATGAAAGCCAAAACCACATATCACGCTCCCAGTAGGCCTATACTCGGAGCTCTTCTTATGCTCAACATAATGTGTTGGCGTCACATATATATCTCCCGCTTGATAAACCCCGTCCTAAAACGAACTCCTCGTTCCCATTGTGCCCCCAGATATTTTTCCAAATCCCTTCCTTGCCCTCTATAGACTTTAAAGGTGTATGAGTGTTGACGATTATGGTTACGACAGCATCTGGTCAATTGTTGTTATACCAAAATCTGCATTAGTTTAACAACTTAGCTGTTTAGATTTTTATGCTCATTATTCTACTTGATATTAGGAGTTTCATGTAAAAGTTTGTTACTGCATAATTGTATTTAAACGTTAGTTTAGTGATTGAATAAAATACAACAAAATTATTTTCACTCCTGTTTATTATACGGTATCTATTAGGGAAACAAATCGCAATAGAATATTGTAATTAGGAATATGATTTCGTTTCTTCTTTTCTCTTTATTTGACAACCTGTGTAATTGATATACTTTCCTATTTTTGCTTTCTCCGTCTGAATAAATTGACTACTGATATGTTAATAAAAGTGTGGATTTGTAACATCCCATCACTGATGGGAGGGATAAAATAGTAATTTGGGACGGATTTTGAGTGTGTAAACGTATCTCGACATGATCATGCATCATATGGCCTCTATATATACATCAATTATAATTTTTGTATATACACATGACTGTACATGCATTCATGACATTTTCCGGTATATATGAGTGGAGTGTTACAGGATTTCACCCAATTCCTATTGTCCTTTATGGTATCAAAGCTACTCTTGGCCTCATGGCACACATACTACTATTTTTTTTCCTTTGCAATTTCTTTCTCTATTCTTCATCTTTCTTTCTCAACATGAACTCCAACCCAAAAGATACCGAAACCAACCTAACCTCCTTTCCTACTCATTAAACACCTGACCACTCATTCTCTTCTTTTCACAACCAAAATACAACTCTACCCACTGCAAATTGCGATCAGCTCATTTTCATTAATCCTTCAAATCAGGCACCAATCAAACTCACATCAGACAACTACCATTCCTAGTTTTATCAATGGGAAACCATTCTTATAGGATATGAGTTTCTGAAATACATTGAAACTCCACCACTTGTTGCTGCCTCTTCCTTATACATTCGACAAGATAATCTTCTTCAAAGTGCTATTGTCGCTTCCCTATCTCCTGATATTATCCCTTTCATAACTGATGCAAAAACTACTTTTGATCTATGAAAAGTTTTAGCAAATACCTATGCTAAACCTTCTCGTGCTAGAATTATGAGTCTTTGAGAGTCCCTAAACAACACACAAAAAGGAACTCTGTCCATTACAGTATATATGCAGAAAATCAAATAGATTTGCTCCACTTTGGGTGTTGTCGGTTCAAATCTCAACTGATAAAATTTTTCTTCACGTTCTCCATGGTCTTCCATCTGACTATGATACCATTGCATCAGCTTTGAGTGCTCAAGAGACCTATGTCTCTTTTGATAAACTTCATGAGAAGCTTCTTGATGTTGAACAACGTCTAAATCGTTCTGGAAATACAAGTCTCATCACTGCCAATTTCACAGCAAAACCTCCTTCAAGCAACACCAAAAAGTTTTATGGGCACCAAAACCTTCGCATTTCTGGAGGTTCAAACAATTTCCGCAGATCTAATTTCTGCGACCCTTCAAATAACAACTCCATTTCAACTTCAAATCGACCTCGGGTAACATGTCATCCAATGTTATGAATACCGTACCGGACTCGGTATCGGGTACCGTTTCGGGATATTTTTTAAATTTATAAAATAATCCCTAAACTTTTTAAAAATTGCAAAATAGTCCATATTGATATATTATACAAGCTGTCTTCAGATACTTTACTAGTTTCTTTATTTACATCAACCATGCTTTAAAAATCTTAATAATAATAATGACAATTAATTTGAAATAACAATAATTTTAAATATTTTACATATAAATAATAACCACAATTAATATAAATAAAGACAATCATTATCATACAATTATAAAACTAAGAATAATACAAAGCATTTAAAATATTACAATCATACAATTTCATCATTATAATAAATAATATTACATATTTACATCAAAAGATTCAAAACATTCGATAAAAAGAACAATAAATATTACAAAAGGTTGATGACGAATAAGCAATTAAGTAGAAGTTGAACTCGAAACAAAATATTACATTTACATTACATACATATAATTTAACATAAACATCAATTATCAAATACAAGTAAAATTAAAGAAGAGGAAAAATAAAACACGAAGTTCAATCGTCAATGGGCGGATACCGCTTGAATCAAGACCGACCTCAATTGATCATTTGGTACAAAATCCTCATCATTGAGAGGAGCTTCATCATCATCATCATTCAAATTTAATGCACCAAATGACATGTCAATGCTTTCCATCCAAGATCATCTTCCACATTCAAATCACTCCTTGACCAAATTGGGTTCTTGAAACCCAATCGCCAAAATATCAATATTATCAATCGCAATTGGATCATTTGAAGAACTTGTGCTACTAAGAGTCCTAGTAAACAATTACATTTAATTATTAGAAAATTATAAGAAATTATATAAAAATTAATAATGAAAATAACATACCTTTCCCGAAGCTTTAAATTGTAACGAACAAAAACCAAGTCATTCAACCTCTTATGCTCCAATCTATTCCTTTTCTTGGAATGGATAAATTCAAATGTGCTCTAGTTTCGTTCACACCCAGTTGCACTCACGCATTGACTTAAAATTCGAATCGCAAACTTTCTCAAATCTGGAATACTACATCCGAAAAGATCCCACCAAGCAACTGCAAGTTATAAGAAAACAAAAGTAGTGTTATAAACAAAATAAAGTGATAAATAAATTTCAACAAATAAGAAATAGGAAATAAGTAATACCCGGAGAAAGAAGTCATCTTTGTTGAATAGCGACCGACATTCCAAAATCTCCATAAGAGTACTTATAAGCCTCCATTTGTGTGGTTAAAGCAATTTGCATTGAGTCACGAGAAACAATTGTTGTAATTGTCATAAGCATTTCTCTACTAACTTCAGCTTGCTTTTCAACATCCAGTCTAAAATACACACTGGGATTCAAAAATGCCCCAGCTACAAACAATAGATAAGAAAGTTGTTTTTTCCTTCTCTCATTAATGATTGAGATATATGGCTGGTATAAAGAAGGCCTATGTTTCAGATTGGCCTTGATTGCTTCCGTTGCTCTCTCCATAGCATCAAAAATATAACTCATTGTTGACTTTTCTTCACTATCAGCCAACCGAAGCACCCTCACCAAAGGCTCACAAACTCGGATAACGAATTGGCATTGCGACCAAAATTCCCTATCTTCTAGTATGATACTACAAACTTCCATTCCAGCATTAGACCTAGCATGCTGAGATGTAACCCACTTATCACTTGTAAACATTTGCCTTAACACCACCCTCAACGAAAGAAAAGACTGAAGTGATAAGAAATTTGTCGCAAATCTTGTCACAATAGGGCAACACAAATTCCTACCATTGGTAAATCCCGTTCTCATCAAATTTAAAACCCATGCACGATTATAAATAAATTTTGTCACCTTCTTTGCCTTTTGCATGGTCTCATCAAAAACAGGAAAATACCTAGGATTTTCCATATCCTCCAGTATTAAGTCAATGCAATGTGCAACACAAGGAGTCCAAAAAAATGAATTATAGGTTCTCTGCAACCTTATCCCTGCCGCTTTATAAGCGGAATCATTGTCAGTAATAAACTGAACAATGTTTTCCACCCCTACTTCATTCACAACTTCATCAAATATCCGAAACAAATTATCAGCACTTCTAATCAGGCCAGATGCATCAATCGATTTTAAAAACATAGAGTCATTAAAACAATAAACCAAAAAATTTATGATAGGCTCTTGTCTCCTATTCGTCCAACCATCACACATAATTGAGCATCCATTAATACCTCAATTCACTCTTCTTTCAGCCAAATAAGCTCTCATTTCAGACACAGCACAACTCAAAAGTTTACCTCTTAAGTCATCAACCGATGGCTCTTTGTATCCTGGACCATAAGAGGCTATGGCATCTATCATAGGTTGATAATAATATGATTGAGAAGCATTAAATGATGAACCTGTATCATACCACCATCTAGCTCTTGCCATATCCACATTGTGAGCGCATCTCTTATGCTGCATTGCACTCTTTAATTGAAGGTTGGGCTTGAGGTTGTTAAATGGTGCAAAGAAACCGAGCATTGCCTTCTTCTCTTCCTCACTTCAGATTATGCGGGATCCTGGCCGAGATGGAACACTACCGATGCAGATACAGTACCACTACCACTTCTACCTTGAACATCTCCATAATCACCACGGAAACCGGGAAATGAACTTCCACTACCAATTTCAAGATTCAATCTTTCCCTTCTATCTTTCTCAAGTTTATGTTCATCAAGCAATGTCTTCATTTGCCACTTCACATCATGACTTATTTTTTTACACGCTTCCACATCTCCTTTAACCCCAGTTAAATGTCTTTTCAATCGGGTGATTCCTCCACCTTTCAAATGCTTGTTACAAAACAAGCAAATGGTATGATTCTTTTGACCAGGAACCACACCAAAGATGAGCCCAATTTGGATCATCGTATCTTCCTGAACTAGGTTGATCGGGAGTATTTGAACTTCCTTCCATTTATCTGTACACAAAAATAAATAACACATAATTTCAGTACACAATGACAATATGCACAAAGCTAACAATTCAAAACATTCAACATATATAACAATTCAATTCAATTCAATCCAATTCAATTCAATTCAATTCAATCCAATCCAATTCAATTCAATCCAATCCAATTCAATTCTATCCAATCCAATACAATTCAATCAATTCCAATTCCAATTCAATTAAATCCAATTCCAATTCCAATTCAATTCTAATTCAATTCAATCCAATCCAATCCAATCCAATTCAATTCATTCCATTCCAATTCAATTCAATTACAATCCAATCCAATTCAATTCAATTCAATTCAATTCAATCCAATCCAATCCAATCCAATCCAATCCAATCCAATCCAATTCAATCCAATCCAATCCAATCCAATCCAATTCAATCCAATCCAATCAAATTCAATCCAATCCAATCCAATCCAATCCAATCCAATCCAATTCAATTCCAATCCAATCCAATTCAATCCAATCCAATTCAATTCAATTCAATTCAATCCAATCCAATCCAATCCAATCCAATCTAATTGAATTCAATCCAATTCAATTCAATTCAATTCAATTCAATTCAATCCAATCCAATCCAATTCAATTCAATCCAATTCCAATTCAATCAATTCCAATTCCAATTCAATTCAATCCAATTCTAATTTCAATTCAATTCAAATTCAATCCAATTCAATTCAATCCAATTCAATCCAATCCAATTCAATCCAATTCCCAACAATTTCCAATCCTAACAATTACGAAACAATCACAATTCAATTTCCATTCATTCCATTTCCAACAATTCCCAATCCTAACAATTATAAAACAATCACAATTCAATTTCCATTCATTCCATTTCTAACAATTCTCAATCCTAACAATTACAAAACAATCACAATTCAATTTTCATTCATTCCATTTACAACAATTCTCAATCCTAACAACTACAAAACAATCATAATTCCATTCAATATCCAACAATTTCCGATCCTAATTAACACAAAACATTCATAATTCTATTTCTAACACACCATAATATTGTATACACCATTTTATATTTCATTCTTAAATATATATGATGCTTTTATAATTCTTAATCGACATTATAAGTATAAATTGGAATCTACAAGTATACATCATATTCACAAATCACAATTTCATAACATTACCAATTTTAAATATTTATAATTCCCCATACATATATATTGTCATTCCATTAAAGTTCAACATCTTTTAACTTTTTAGGAACAATTAATTGTTTACCTAGCTAAAACTAATACTCAAATAAACAAATACTATCATTATTAACTACAATCAAATTATTATTAATTTCTAATTCCATAATTTTATACTTAACTAATTATTTATCAATATTCAATACCCAAATATTAAAATTAATGACCATTTAGCAAATATTAAAAATGTGTCAATTAATGATTGTCAATTTTAATTATCAATTTAACAATTTTACATTTAATTATTAATTTCACATTTGATCAATTGATTGTCAATTTTACAATTTGATTTAAATGTTGTTCTGATTTTAATTATCAAACTCAATTTCAATTGCACAAACTCAAATAGTCAAATTCAATCTCATTCACAATAATTCAACAATTTAATTTTAATTTCATAAATCTACTAAAATACTAAATCACAATCACCAATTCACCATTCCAAACTTAATTTGCAATCAGATCAATAATGATCAATCACCAATCAATTTCAATTTAACACAATCGGTTCAAGTTCAACTTCCACAAGTCAAAATCACAAAAGTCACAAAATTTATTTTCAATTTCAATATCATCGGTTCAACTTCAACTTCAATCAAACCTTCCCTTCAACAACCGAAATCAGCTTCAACTCCTTCAAGCCTTCAACTGTTCAACATTCAAACAAATTCAAATTTTTTTCCTCATTCCAGCCGAAACAACCTCTACGATTTTCCATCATCCAACAACAAGTCAACAACACAATCACAGGCACAATCAACTTCAAAATTCCATGAAACATGAAAAACAAAATAAAAAACATACACCCAAAAGCCAAAACAATGGGTCTTGGTGAGGTTGACGGCTGACGGCGAGGCGAGGAGGAGGCGGTGAGGAGGAGGCGGCGAGACCGAACGACGGCGGCAGGCGAGACACCGAGAGAGAGACCGGAGAAGAGAGGAGGCGTCGGCGTGGGAGAGGAGACCAAAGAAGAATCCAGGCGCCGACGAGGAGGAGGCTGGCTGACTGAGGGAGGCGACAGCGAGGACACGGCGAGGACTGGATCCGAGGAGGGAGGACGGCAGCGGCGATGTGAGGAGAGGAAGGAGAAACCGAAGGAGAGAAGACCAGATCTAGATCTGGAAACGTCGGGGCTCGGGCTCGGGGTAGATAAAATTAGGTAAAAAAAATTTATTTTCAATTTAGTCCATCAAACATTTTAATTTTACAGATTGGTCCCAAAATGTACCGGCTGGAATTCAAACCCGGAACCGTTTACGCCGTTCCGGTACCGGTTTTTGATCGGAACGGTACGATATACAGAACATTGATGTCAGCTATGTGATAAACTTGGTACTGGCCGGAACGGTACGATATACAGAACATTGATGTCAGCTATGTGATAAACTTGGCCATCATGTGAAGCAATGTCGAAAACTTCATGCTATTCTATCTCTTGTTACTGGAAACAATGGCAACATTAACACTACCATAAACCGTCCATCCTCATCGCCAAAGGTTAATTTCACTTCTCATGGCTCCCACCAAGACCTAGCTTGGCTTGTAGATTCTGGTGCTTCTCATCATGTTACACAGGATCTTCAAAATCTGTCCCTTTAATCTGAATATGATGGCAGTCAAGATGTTATGCTTGGTGATGGTAAAACTCAAACCATTACACATACGGGTTCCACTACTCTCTCCACCTCTACTCGACCTATTACTCTTTCTAATGTTCTTTTTATGCCAAAAATGCAAAAGAACCTTGTTTCTGTTTTTCAATTATGTGCTGATAATGATGTTTCTGCTGAATTCTCACCCATCTCTTTTATTGTGAAGGACTGGAGCACGGGGGCACGTCTACTAGCAGGGAAACCTAAAGATGGCATGTATCCTTGGCCAAGCTCCACCTCATTTCTGTCATCCACCAAACCACATCTTCATACTCTTTATGCATCTACTGCTCCACAGTGGCATCGTCGTCTCGGTCATCCTTTCACTGCATCTCTTCGCCATGTTTTAACATCTTTAGACAAGCCTCCTTCATTAAATAAATCTTTTTTGTGATTATTGCAAATGCAGTAAAATGCATAAATTTCCTTTTTATCAGTCTTCAATAACTAGTACTGCCCCTTTGGAATTTGTTTACTCTGATGTTTGGGGTCCATCTCATATAAATTCGATTGATGGTTATCAATACTATTTGATATTTGTTGACCATTTTACAAAATATATGTGGTTCTTTCCCATCAAACGCAAATATGAAGTCTCTATTATTTTTCCTAAATTTAAAAAGATTGTGGAAAAATTCTTTAAAAAATCTATTGTTTCTTTCTATTCCGATAATGGTGCGGAATTTATTCATCTTTGATCTTTTTTTTTCTAAACATGGCATCTCACATTTTCTTATCCCTCCTCACACACCTGAACATAATGCTACCTCTGAACATCACCATCGCCACATTGTGGAGACAGGTTTGGCCCTTTTACATAGTGCTAATTTACCTCTGATTTTTTAGTCTTATGCTTTTTCAATGACAGCATACTTAATTAATCGGATGCCCACAAAAATCCTAGCCAATGACTCACCATATTATCGCCTTTATGGGACATTACCAAATTATACTAAACTTCATGTCTTTGGATGTCTGTGTTACCCTTGGCTTCGTCCTTACACACAACACAAACTTCAATATCAATCCACACCATGTGTTTTTCTCGGATACTCCCAAAATCAAAGTGCATACAAATGTTGGGATCCTGTCAAATCCAGATTATACTTATCCCGTCATGTTGATTTTGTTGAACACAACTTTCCTTATTCTTCCCTTGCACCTATAGCCTCTCGACCCACTTCCAACACCATAGAGTCTTGGTCCCCATCACATTATGTAGTTCCTCATCACCCATCGATCACATCCACTGAGCTCCCAATGGCCACTGCACAAGAGTCCATGCCATCGTCTCTATCATCTAGAGGTTCAACCAAGCATAGTCCTGCAACAACAGAGACCAAAAATACATCATCCTCATTACATTCAGGTATGCCCACACACTCTGTTACTTCTATTTCATCATCATTAGTTTCTTCTTCTTCTTCTGCAAACCCCTCTTCCCCTCAAATTCCCACTGGTTCCAAAACAATCCAACCTACTCATCCCATGCTCACCCGTTTAAAGAACAATATCAAAAAACCCATACAAAAGCTAAGCTTATCCACCACCACAGCAACCCCTTTATCCCAAAATTCGAAAGCTGTGGAACCTCGTACTATTCGTCAAGCCTTAAGAGATCCCAAATGGGTCGCTGCCATGCAGGAAGAACTTATTGCTCTTAAACAATAAAGACCCTGGAGTTTAGTTTCACCAGTTGCTCATGCTAAACCGGTCGGTTGTAAATGAGTGTTTCGAATAAAATATGATCCTGATGGAAGTGTTGGCCAGTATAAGGCTCGATTAGTTGCCAAAGGGTTCTTGCAGCGGCCTGACATTGACTATGGTGAGATTTTTTCTCCTGCTGGTAAACATACAAATATCCGCATTTTGCTTGCTCTTACTGTATCCAGGAATTGGACTTTGAGGCAACTTGACATAAACAATGCCTTCCTTAACGACACTTTGAAAGAAGAAGTGTACATGTCTTAGCCACCTGGCTTTATTGCAAATCATTGTCCTACTCTTGTTTGTCATCTTCACAAAGCTATTTAGGGTTTGAAACAAGCTCCGGGTGCTTGGTACGATGAACTAAAATGCTATCTTCTTTCTATTGGTTTTTATAATTCACAATCTGGTCATTGTCTTTTTATATTTGCAAAATCTGGTGTTATTCTATACCTTGTTGTCTATGTTGATGATCTAATAGTCACTGGAAATAAATCACAATTTGTGGAGGATTTCATTGTTCTCCTTGGTCGGCGCTTTTCTTTAAAAGATCTTGGTGACTTGCAATTTTCCCTGGGGGTTGAAGTTATCAGAACTACTTCTGGACTATTCCTCAGTCAGCAAAAGTACATTTATGATATACTTGAGCGTACACACATGACAAAGGCAAAAGCTATGCAAACACCAAAGGCAAGTGGGTCCTCTCCTAAGCTCACCGATGGCCATTGTTTAGAAGATCCAAAGGAGTATCAACATGTTGGACCCCGATTTTTGAGTGAAATTTAGAAATATGAAGTGAAAGTAAATGAGTGATTTTATATATGTATTGTGAAATAAAAGTAATTATGCTTTGAGGAAATTCATAAGAAAAGAATGATTTTGATTTTGATACCTTCGGGTTTTGAGTAGATTGGTATGGTTTATGAAATTAAAGTGGATGAGTTGATTGAAATGAAGTTAAATAGCAAGAATTAAAAAGAAAAAGTGTGACAATTTGAAGAATTTAGAAAGTTTGATTTTTTGACCATTGAGAGTTGACTTTTGATTTAGTCAAAATTTGAGAAAATGTTCTACATAAAACTTGTAGGTTATGTTGAGAGTTTTCTGTAGCCATAAAGTTTACAATTTTTCGACATCGGAAGTGAAAGTTATGATCAGACAAAGTTTAGGTGTGTTATCGGTTGACTTATGTTATGGCTAAACCTTTGACTGAGAAATTGACCTAGTTAGTGGTTAAATTTGCTTCTGAGTTCTTCATGAAAGATTTAGATACTATTTTGATCTTTATTTTGATATAAAGTATGGAATTTTTTGATCAAGGAATAATAAGTTATGATTTTTACAAGTTTCTGTTATGATTTTAGCATGATTATTCGAGGACAGAACTTTTGACTGACAAATTGACTTCATTAGAGGTCAAATTGATTTTTATGTCCTTCATGAAAGTTGTAGGTGACTTCTGATCTTCGCAGTGATATAAAATATGAGGTGTTCGGAATTTGGAGTTGAAAAATATAAATTTTCAAAGTTAAATATTGTTTAGGTTTACATTAAATTGGGGCAGTACATTTGACTGGCTTTTTGACCTCTTTAGAGACAAAATTGATTTTTGAGTTCTACATGGAAGTTGTAGAGCTTCCTTCAAGCTTTTCATAGAGACCAAATTTGTCAAATTTGAAATTCGAAATCAAGAGTTACGATTTTTGAAAAATTCATATATATATATATATATAATCATATATATATATATATATATATATATTGAAAAAAAAAAACATCAGAAGCTCTCTCGCTAGGGCGAAGAGGGTCCAAAATTGTTATTAATTTTTATTAATTTTTATTTTTTTAACTATTTAATTATTATTTCCATATTTTAGGAAATATGACCCCTCTTTAATCTTTCGCTCATATCTTTTCCGTCTGACATCCGATTGACTTGGTTTTTGAAGCGTTGGATTCCTAAGACAATGAATTTCATTTTTAAGGGAAATTTGAGAATTTTTGAGATTAAATTAAGGATGATTAATTTAATCAAAGTGAGTGGACTAATGTTCTAAACATGGTTCGGTATTTTGAGAAATTCGGGATCTGTAGAGATCCGATTGAAGTGATTCTTGAGGCAAAATAAAATTAAGACATGTGGCTACAAGTCATATGAAGAAAGTAAATTTCAATTTTGCCCCTGAGACTTTCAATTTCTGAATTGAAGTTCGGATTAGTGTGCAGTTTTGGATTAAGAACATTTGAAAGTATTTTGGGCATAACTTTTGATATGGTAATCGAAATGAGGTGATTCTTATTTTGAATTAAACTAGAGACATAAGGATACAATTGTTATGAAGACATTGAGTTTCAATTTTGTGATTAAGAATGTCAATTTTTGGATGGAAATAATGTGCTGAAAAATGTGTTAGAACATGAACATGTCTGAAATGTTTTGAGCATAACTTTTGATGTAGTGTTCCGAATTGGATGATTTTTGTAGCATTATGAAATTAAGACATAGAGGAACATTTCTCTAGAAGGAAATTTTGGCAAATTCCTTCAAATTGATAGTGCGAATCATATCCGCAAGTAAGTATAACTTAAAGTAAATGTTAGGGGCATTTTGGGAAGTCCACTTAAAGAGAGGGGCAAAAGGGTCATTTTACCCTCATTTTAAATGACACGGCACATAAATATCAAGGGGGTTGTCGTTTAAGGAGAGAAGCAACCCATGAATTGTGTTTAAGTTGCAAGAAAGAAGAGAAATAAAAGAAAATAAGAAGAGGATGAGAGAAGCTTCGGATGGGCGATGGAGAAGGGGAAAAAGTAAGTAAGTTTTTGATGTTGTTTAAGTAAGTAAGTAAGTTTAAGTAAGTAAGTTTATTTTTATGAGTCTTAGAGAAAGATTTTGATGTTGTTACAAGAGAGAAAAAGGTGGAGAATTACATGAGCTTCATCTTGAACCAAGAAATCCGAAAATTGGAGAAGAAATGAGGTAAGAGGAATTTTTAAGTTTTGAGTTAGTGAATTATTGGTTTAGAATTATGGAAACTAATATGGGTTTGTCCATTCTAAAATCAATTTTGGTGTTTGCTTAGTTAATTGGATCAATTTGGAAAATTTGTGAATTAGGGTTTTGCCAATTTTGGAATTTGGGGTTTTTCAAAATTGATGATTTAGATAGCTCAATTATATGTGGAATAAGTATTTTCTAAGTTCAATTTTAAGGATTAAGTGATTTATGATGTTGAATTTGGTTAAATTGGTTTAGGACAATTTCAATTGGAAGAAAGAAAGAAGAATTGATCAAATTGGAGCTTGGAACAAGTTTCTGGCATGGAATTGAGGTGGGTAGCATATTTATATTTTGATTTGTAAGCCATATATGACTTTTCGAAAATTCAAGAAAGTGAAAGAAAAGATTTTCGTATTTTATTCGTTTCCAAATGATTTTTGAAAAATTATTACAAGTTTAAATTCATTGTTTTAAATTATTCAATAAATTGATAGAAATTTCTGAAAATTCATATGTTATGAGTGCATTGATAAATTATGCAAATTGTTGAATTTATGGAATTGCTTAACTTGATTGATTGAATTGTATGAATTATGTGGAACTGTGAATGTATTTAGTATGACACGCATGAAAATCAAGTTTTCGATTTGTGCCTTCGGGCAATCTGAAAGTTTCAGTTTTGAATTATGTGTTAAGTGAGTTCGGTTAGGTCCCTTCTGTGAGTCAGTGCATTGTCTCTATTTGTTTATAGCCTTCTCCCGGCTGCCCGCTAGTGCCATGAAACTCTGATTTTGGACTCCCCTTTGTTCCCGGCTGCACAAGACCGCTATGCTGGAATATGCAGTATGTGTTGTTTCGGACCAGACCATTTTGATATGTTACGTGTTTTTGATTTGCTTCTGTGTGCTGCATTCATGTTTCGAAATTTCTAGTGATTTGTGAAGTTGGAGAAATGAGAAATTGAAGTTTCAAACGAGAAATTTTTGTGAAGCAAATGGACTTTTCAACTGTGAAATGTTTTGAAAATGGTTATGATTGTTTGGAAAATTGAGAAATTTTAAGAAATGATTTGAGCTTATTTTTCAATTTATAAATGTGTTATCTACTGAGCCGTCGAGCTCACCCCCCTTTCATCCCCATCTCCAGGTTTCGAGCAGGAGATTGGATAAAAGAATGTGAAGACGTTTGGTTCGATTTTGTATCGTTTAGATTTTTATGTAGACTGGATTTTAGTATTAATTCTGTGTATGGCTTGAATTGCCATGCGTGTATATGAATATATGTGTAATTGGGCATGAAGGATATGAATTCGGGATTTGAGTTACGATTTGCGCATGATTGTAATTGGTTAAGCTTGTGGTTTTTGATTTATGAGATTGTTTATGGAATTAAGATATTATTGTTAATTTGGCTATGGATATGATGAATTATAAAATTGTATTTATAAAAGAGTGTGACGTTTTGAAATTCTGAAGATTGTGGATTTGAGATAGGATATCAATGTTTAAGTTTTTAGATATAGAAGTGCGTTTGTTTATGCTGAGATCCCGGATGGAGGGTCCGGTGGATTTTGATTGATTGTGTGATTGATTGGGGATTATAGAAGTATGTTTCCGATACTTTGCAGGTTTGGGTTAGAATAAATGCAATCATTATGCTGCCGAATTTTTGATAAAATTGGGATAAAAATGAAATTTGAGATTTGTATGGATATATAAGAATAAGATCAAGTATTGAGATTTATATGAGGATGAATTCCCAAAAGTGGGAATTCATCGTATTTTTGATTTGCTTTAGTTCAACTAAAGATGTAAGAAAAAAAAATTATACCGAATTTTGGGATAGTTTGAGTCTAAGGTCTCCAATGCGTTCGTTTGTTAAGATGTATGTTATCGGATGTTGGATCCGTTTGCGCTTGTCTTGTTCGTGAACCGCAAGTACACGGTTGTCGAAGTGAGTAATAAATCAGTAAGAACCGAGTCGTGTCCACAGGGATTATGCAAAAATTTAATTCTACGTTAGCTAACGATATTTGAAATCTGGTTGGATAAAATTTTAGAAAATTAAAATTAATGTAAAGATTTTTTTTCTTAAAAAAAACAAAATTTAACTCAAATAAATTTCTTAACAACTACCAAATTCAATGCGACCAAAATAACTTTGAATATGACAAATTTGTGCAGTAACTAATTAAGAAAAGATTTTAACAATTTTACCAATTAAAAGCGTTAACGGCAAAGGGAATGACTTTATCTTAGGGAATGATATTTTTGTCAACTTTAATATTAAATTAGCTACTTTTCACAACTGAAATATTCTACACTTGTAGGTGAATTTTAAGAATAATTAATCCCTTTTTCCCAAAGATGAATTAATTTATCCACTCTAGACGTCACTTAATAATCCCTTACTTAAGTTTTTCCTAGAGTTTCTTAAGTTCCAAAATTTCAATTTTCATCTCCTAAGTTTCTTGGGTCTCCCAACTCACAAGCAAATCTTAGTCAATTTTCCTTTTATCTTCTAGAAAAAACTCCCTTCTCCCGAAGGCGAATTTATACCAAGACATTTTTCAATAGTCCAAAGGAATAACAAATAAATCCAAGGAAAAATCAACAAGCATATGAATATTCAGGCATGGATTATAGCGAAATTTAATATTAAAGCATCATAAAAAATATCAAATCCCTAAGAGAAATTAAAGTTTTAGCCACAAATCATCATACCAACCATTCTACAAGCAAAAACTCTGAACAAGCTCATGACTGAATCAAATACAAATTAAGAACAAAGCTCCAAATATACAGCAAAATAAAATGAGCACTCCCCTCTCCTTGCGCGGTTGCTTCTTTGGCAATGAACAGATGCTGCGTTGTTGGGCGAATGGAGGCTGGAACATTGGTAAAGACTGGTGGTTGTGTCCTTCAAGTTTAGAGGCTCTTGGATTCAGTTTGTGAGTGAAAGATTAAAGATGAGCTGAAAAATCAAGGCTTGCATGAATGTGTTGTGCCAATGATGTTGAAGGTTGGAGCTTGGAAGTTTAAAGAGCTGCTGCAAAAATGAATAAAGGCTTGTATATTGGTGTGGAGGCTGGTGAATGGAAGGTTGGGGAGGAATCTGTTTTTTTTTTGTTTCAGTGGAGTGGAGTTGCGCTTTTGAAGGCTAGTGGTGAAGGCTGTTTTGTTGGTGGAGGGTTGAAGTTTGGTGAGTGAATGGAGAGAACATAAACAGCCCTCTCTTGTGTGTGATCTCCGTTGGTGTGGAGCTGGCTGTGTGAATGAAAAGTTGAGGAAGGGGTGTTGCTTTTGTTGGCTGTTGGAGTTGCGTATTTTGCTTGTATGGAGGCTATAAGTTGGTGAATGGTGTGGTGGCTTGGTAGTGGCCTTGTGTCTTGCTGGTGGGGGCTAGCTGTTTGTGCAATAGTTGAAGGAATGGATGACGATTCAACAAAGGCTGCTTTGTCTTTTTGTTATTTTCTTTTTAAGCCACCAGCTGCATGCTTGCTTGATTCATGCCTATAATCACGTTTCAGTTGTTTTCTTTCTTCATCAGTCTCTTCAACGCATGCAGCAATTTTCCTTTGTCTTCTCTCCATCCATTATCCACGCCAGCAGGTATCTCCATTTGGATGTTTCTATGTATTCAAAATCCTTTTCTGCATGCCTCATTTCACGCATAATCTCCTTCTTTTTCTTCAACTTTTTCTGCTGCCGTCACTACTTCACGTTACCAATTGCTTCAACTCTTCTATCCTATACCTTGATATGAAAAATAAAAAATTATGGTTTGGTCCACCTTTCACGCAAACCCAGCCATGTTTCTTGTTTTCATCTCTGGTGCATGGGCTAGCTGTAGAATGGAATTTTCAAGGTAAATTTCGATAGTGCATAAAAATCAATTGGTAATGACTTAAGAGCTCAAATTTTGTCAGTGTCTTCTTCTCTGAGTTAGCTTCGATATGAGAGCTGAATCACAGGATTTCGATATCTGAGTCAAAATTTATGGCCGAAACATCGTGGATAGGTCATTCTGGCACCCTACAATATGACGTGAATTTTCGTTAATTTATTGCTCTTAAATTCCAACTCCAAAAAATCTGCAATTGGTCCCAAGAATCCATCAATGAGTCAAGAATTTACATATGAAATTTCAGAATTTTTGGCTTAACCAATCTCGAGATAAAAATCCCACAATGACTAGAGGTCAAGTCTGTCGAAAACTTAAAAACAGTGCAATTCAAGTCTATTTGTATCATTTATGCATTTTATGTCAACGGACCTCAAATAATGCTAAAACACGATAAACCAGCCATAGATGAACATAAATTGTATGTAAAAGACTATGAATTAAGTCCTAAACATATATGAAAATATGAGCGTATCAAATTTTCCCACACTTAGCGCTTGCTTGTCCTCAAGTAAGAAAAAGAACAAAAAGAAGAACTACAGAAAACCTGAAAAACAAAGTGCAAAAAAAAAAGAAAACATGCAATGCAAATCAATGAACTCAGTTTACATGTAACAATTGAACTAATCTAGCGTAATAGAGTTAAAGGAAATCTATGCCATATCGAAATAATAAGTCCTCTCATTGATATACACTCCAACACTCAAACTATTTCGGCTCAAATGTGTAACTCTCAAAATTCGATCAATGAATACATTCTACCATATGCTTGCTTTTCAATCTTGACAACACTATCAAAGTGCGCATATACTATACATAAATCAAAAGGTCTTTAAAATGGTTGTAATGGGGCTTGGCTAAAGGTGAGGTAAAAGAAAGATAAAAGAAGGCTAAAACAAAGGTAATAGAGCTGAACGGAATATCATAGAACTCATGTACATGTATGCATCCAGGTACATAATTCTGCAAATTAAATACAAACAACTCCACTTCTTTTCATTCCATTTGGATTTCCCATAGACAAGTAAAAAATTCAAAACACTTGGGTAACATTTTTTTTCTCTTTTTCTTACTGCAGAAACTCTTTCGCTTCTTTTTTTATTTTTGATGTTTTTTTTTGTAGCCAAACATTCGGATTACGACCACGTCATCATATGTCAACCAACTCACATCTTCAATTTTGCCAAATAGATGCTCTACTAACCTTGGCCATAGGGTATAGAGTATAAAAATGAGATTAAGGCTAAGTTAATAATGTAGAAAGCAAAGAAAAGGATAAAAGCTCAAAAGGGCTTTCTAATGGAAATCATGCTTTAGGTTGGCTTTTTAAGTTTAAGTGGTTTAACCTAGATGCCTTTATCATGTTCATGCAAGCATGCTAAGTCAAGATATTAAGCAAGTTCTAGAGAATTATACCGTTGAAAGAATGCACACAACAAAGAATAATGTTGAAGGCACAATAGCTCACATAGGTCATTTATTAAGTCAATACAACATAGTTTCAAGATCACTCTAGTATCTAGAAAGCTCAAGTGTTACATTAAAACTCATTCATCAAGTTTATACATTTATCGTTATTAACCAAATCTCACGCATAATACTCAAACTCATTCGTTGATTGGGAATCTTAAAGAAAGCTAACACACTTAAGATGTAAGGAAAAAAATATTGGTGTAATTGTCGAAAATAGAAAAAAAAATCAATTTTTTTATGTTGTTTTTATATATATATATAATTTTTTAAATTTTTTTTAAAATCAAATGTAAAACATGCAACTAACATGAAATTTGTCTTAAGTTTAAACAAGAACAAGAAGGTGCCCCATTTGCCCCTCACAATACAACACAAATCCAAATAACCTAGAACAAACTAGAACAAACGAAAGCCTCCCCCCACACTTAAACACAGCATTGTCCTCAATGTTTAAAAGATAATAATAATAATAATAAGGAAATGAGAACATAAAGACTCCCTGAAGTGTAGAAGGCTCAGCAACTTGAAATCATAATTCACAGCTCCAATCTTGCATTCCTAACAAAACAGATAAAAAGTAAATAAGGTACTCAAATGCAAGCAAAAGAAATTGAAACAACACATAACTAAAATGAAAGGATAAGATTGGGGTGCCTCCCAACAGGTGCTAAGTTTAATGTCGATAGCTCGACGTAGCCATTTGATCACGGGTCCTTGAGCGAAATGCTTGCAATGTTTCTCAACACTTGGCCATAATAATGCTTCAATCTTTGCCCATTCACTTTGAAAGTTCTTCCATCACTTCCCTCAACTTCAATCGCTCCAAAAGGGGTAACATTCTTCACAATAAAGGGCCCCGACCATCTAGAGCGCAATTTACCTGGAAAAAGCTTCAATCTCGAGTTGAAAAGTAAAACTTTCTCTCCTGGAGTAAATTCTTTCCTCATGATGTGTTGGTCATGCCATTTCTTAGTCTTCTCCTTGTAGATTTTGGAGTTCTCATATGCCTCATTTCGAAATTCTTCTAATTCACACAATTGAAGAGATCGATTTTCAACCGATTTTTTCCAATCAAGATTTAACTTCCTAACTGCCCAATAAGCTTTGTGTTCCAACTCTACCGGAAGATGACAGGCTTTTCCAAAAACTAAACGATATGGAGACATGCCAATTGGGGTTTTGAAAGATGTCCTATATGCCCAAAGAGCATCATCAAGCTTGAGAGCCCAGTCTTTCCGGTTAGGGTTCACCGTCTTTTCAAGAATGTCCTTGATCTCTTGATTTGATATTTCAGCTTGGCTATTTGACTGTGGGTGGTAAGGTAAAGCAACCTTATGTCGAACTCCATATTTGGTTAAAAGATTACCCATAAGCTTGTTGCAAAAGTGGGTACCTTCATCACTAATAATAGCCCTTGGAGTGCCAAATCTTGTGAAAATATTTTTCTTGAGAAATCTGAGAACAACCTTGGCGTCATTCGTTGGTGAAGCTATAGCTTCAACTCATTTTGAAACATAGTTCACTGCCAAAAGGATATAGGATTGTCCACAAGATTTAGGGAATGGTTCCATGAAATCAATACCCCACAAATAGAAGAGTTCTACCTCAAAAATGTTGGTCAAAGGAAGCTCATGACGTCATAAGATGTTACCCATTTGTTGACATCGGTCACACGTCTTAGTGAAAGCATAGTTGTCCTTATGAAGTGTAGGCTAATAGAAACCGGATTGAAGAACTTTTGCTGCTGTTCTTGTTGGGCCAAAGTGACCTCCATATGGTGATGAATGACAATGCTCTAGAATTGCTAAGACTTCATCTTCTGGGATACATTTTCGAATCACTTGATCAGGACCTCTCTTGAACAGTAAAGGCTCATCCCATAGATAACTTTTCGCATCAAATATGAACTTTTTCTTTTGGGATGGATTTAAATCTGGAGGAATCAAACCTGTAGCTAAATAATTCACCATATCGTCAAACCATGGAAGCTTTTCATTGACTCTGAATAACTGCTCATCTGCGAAAGTCTCTTGAATAGGTGTTGGTGGCTTTGATTCCTCAAGCTCTAATCGAGATAGATGATCAACAACTGCATTTTCTGTCCCCTTTTTGTCCTTGATCTCCACATCAAACTCTTGCAAAAGCAACACCCATCGAATGAGTCGCGGCTTGGCATCTTTCTTTGCAAACAAATATCGGATTGCTGCATGATCTGTGAAAACAACAACTTTGGATCCAATGATATATGACCGAAATTTGTCCAAAGCAAACACAACTGCCAACATTTCCTTCTCTGTAGTAGTGTAATTTTTCTGGGCATCATCCAAAGTTCGGCTAGAGTAGTAGATAACCCTAAACACTTTCTCTCGCCTTTGGCCTAAAGCTGCTCCCACTGCAAAGTCACTCGCATAACACATAATTTCAAACGGTTGTTGCCAATTAGGTATGATCATCACGGGAGCTGAAATCAACTTTTTCTTCATCAACTCAAAAGCTTGCAAACATTTCTCATTGAACTCAAATTTCACGTCCTTTTCCAAAAGATTGCAAAGGGGTTTGGCAATCTTGGAGAAATCTTTGATGAATCTCCTGTAAAATCCTGCATGTCCAAGGAAACTGCGGATACCCTTTACATTTGTTGGTGGAGGAAGCTTTTCAATAGCTGCTGTTTTGGCTCGATCCACTTCAATACCATGAGCAGATACTTTGTGACCTAACACAATTCCTTCCCTCACCATAAAATGACATTTCTCCCAATTAAGCACCAAGTTAGTATCCTGACATCTTTTCAACACTAGAGACAAATTATGTAAGCACTTATCAAATGAATCACCAAAAACAGAAAAATCATCCATAAAGACTTCCATGAAATTCTCAACCATATCTGAAAAGATAGCCATCATGCAATGTTAAAATCTAGTTGGAGCATTGCAAAGACCAAAAGGCATACGCCTAAATGCAAATGTGCCAAAAGGACAAGTGAATGTGGTCTTTTCTTGATCTTCAGGTGCAATGGCTATTTGGTTATATCCCGAGTACCCATCTAGAAAGCAGTAAAATGCATGTCCAGTAAGTCTATCCAACATCTGATCTATGAAGGGCAAAGGAAAATGGTCCTTCCTAGTGGCTTTGTTCAACTTCCTATAATCCATGCAAACTCTCCATCCAGTGATTGTCCTAGTGGAAATAGTCTCATTGTTAGCATCTTTAACTACAGTGAATCCACCTCTTTTAGGAACAACCTGAGTAGGACTAACCCATGGACTATCAGAAATTGGGTAAATGATTCCAGCTTTAAGTCACTTCTGAATTTCGTTTCTAACCACTTCCTTCATTGTTGGGTTCAATCTTCTTTGGGGTTCAATGCTAGGGGTCAATGACTCCTCCATCAGAATTTTATGCATTACAATAGAAGGACTAATTCCTTTAATGTCTGAAATTGACCATCCCAATGCATTTTTTAACTCCCTTAACACCCTAAGCAATTTTTCTTCTTCTAAATGAGTCAATGAAGATGAAATAATGACAGGAAAAGTTTGATTAGCACCCAAGAATGCATATTTCAAATTTTCAAGCAGGGGTTTCAAATCAATCGATGGGTGCACATCTTTTACATTGCCAACATCATCAACATTAGTCACACAGAACAGAGGCTCGGTTTGATCAAAATTTTCAAGCATTCAAAAGAATTCAAAACCTTCATCAAGCATGCATCATCATCATCCATATCATCTTTGATAAACATACCTTCCAAACATGTCAATAACGGGTCTTTAAAGATAATGGAAGGAAAAGATGTTACCACACATGAGGATATGACATCCACTCGATTGCATGTCAGTGTATCACTTGGATGTTTGAGTGATCGGTATATGTTGAACTTCACCTTCTTGCCATTAACATGCAACGTTAGTTCCCCTTGTTGCACATCAATCACTGCACCTCCGGTAGCTAGGAATGGTCTCCCAAGTATGATCGGGATCTCCTTGTCTTCTTTCATATCAAGAACCACAAAGTCTGCAGGAAGAATAAATTTATCAGCACGAACAAGAACATCTTCTACAATACCTCGAGGATAAGTGAGAGAACGATCTGCTAGTTGAAGGCAAATTGTCGATGACTTGACTTCTCCTAATCCCAGCTTTTGGAAGATGGAAAGAGGCATGAGATTTATGCTTGCCCCCAAATCGCAAAGCACTTTACCAAAATGTGTGTTGCCAATCTCACACGGAATTGTGAAGCTTCCCGGATCTTTCAGTTTTTGTGGTAACTTTCTTTGCAAAACTGCACTACACTCCTCGGCCATTAATACAGTCTCATAGTCTCCAAATCTCCTCTTTTTGGTAACAATGTCCTTGATGAATTTTGCGTAATTCGGTACTTGCTCAATCGCTTCAATCAAGGGAATGTTGATCTCAAGTTTCTTAATGATTTCAAGGTATTTTGCGAATTGATCATTGATTTTCTTCCGTTGAAATCTTTGAGGATATGGTAGCTTGGGGATGATTTTTGATTGCAGTTCCTCTTCTAGTTTCTTCTCCGAACTAACTTCCTTCTCAACTTGTGTAGGTCCACTTACTTCTTCACAAGTATTCTGTTCTTCGTTATCATTGGACTGAGTGGAGTTTTTTTCTTTAGGTTTCACCTTTTCCAATTCTTTTCCACTTCGAAGAATGATGGCCTTGCCGCTTCTCTCGGGTTAGTTTCAGATTACTTGGAAATGTCATCGATTCAAATTCCGACAGCATTTGCAAGTTGTCTAATTGAACTTCAAACCCTTCACCGAAGTCCCAATACTGGTTACTTGCATCTTTAGCTCATCCATCTCCTTCTCATTCTTGTGGAAACGGTTCCTAGTCTCAGTTACAAAATTGTCAATCATTTCTTCCAAAGAAGGTCTTCGTTCTGCCAATGGTGGTCCATACCCAGGTGGGTGAGGCATGTTCTGTAACACCCAAATACCCCCTGGGAGGATAAATGGATGCCACCAAAGACAGGACAAACAAATCAAAACGTTTCACACATGCATTTTTAAAAACTAAACGTAACACACATATAATACATCTCATAATTTCAGAAACAAATCGAAAGAATATTTACAGGCCCAAACAAACCAAACAAAATACATTTTCGCGCAACACAAAACTCAGACTCTTTTGGCCACTGCAGTTAACTTGTCCCAGTCCTTAATCTCTTAGCTTCGAACCTACACGGGGCAAATCCACCGTGCTAAGCATATAGCTTAGTGAGTAATAACTAATCTATATTAACCGATTTCAGAAAACAGAAAGAATGCATTTCAGAACAGATTTTTATACTAAACAGAACGGCAGAACACAGGAGATCCTTCAGAATCAGAATAATCAATCAGATATCAGAATACAGAACAAATCAAACTATAAATCCATGAACAGAAGTGGGTAACGGGACTTATACAGGAGATACCATAATTAGTATCAGCAGGAGAGACATATGTCTCGATATCAGGAGACACCAAAGTGTCAAATAACAGGAGCAGCTGCAGACCCTTCTAGGCATGCCTATTTACCCACAACTAGGACTTAACAGTTGTAAAATAGAACAAGGTCATTTCAGTCATTTTATGTGCAGGCAAATAGCACTTCCAATAAATCAATCCTAGACATCATCTAGGTGTACCTAAAGTACTTACACAAAAATTTTCTACCTATATTATGTCTTGAAATTATCGACCAGACACTTACCTAAATCGCCCTTAGTGTTTATTGTCCCGATAATATATGGCAGTGGTCTTTCCTCTATCATAGGGAACACGGACACAAATTATTATTGTGCCTAATTACTTTATGATAACTGAGTATGATGCATGTTCATGACAAATTTTCGGGATTAATCAACAACTCATAGTACCAAATGATCCATGAAGTTTCAGAAATTAATGACATCATGAGTATTCAAATGAAAGCAAGTCTTTACCAATTAAAGCTGAAAATGCACAAATTACATTAATTCTCAAATGCTATGCCAATAAGTAACATAAAGATCATAGGACATGCTAAAAGAGAAAAGATCATGAGCTGAATCATTTAGCTCTACACTAAGAATGAAACAAAGATACATAATAATAAGTAGACAAAAAAATGAAATAGCGGACAACATTTGAAATTTAGTTTTCGTCAAGAATCACTTGTGAGGTAAGGGATGAAGTAAATGATGGAGGAGTGGTATCTATTTATAGAGCATTTTTGTAAACTAGTCGTTTTTGTACCGTTAACTAGCCGTTATTACCTAGCCGTTAGACATTTTTGGGTGAAAAAATACGTATGACAACTGTTCACAAATACGTACAGTTACTGTTCACAAATACGGTTACTGTTCACAAATACATATGGTTACTGTAGCAAGACACTGTTCACCGACACTGACATTGTTCGCAATTCACTATTCTGCACTATTCACCGTCTTCAACCTTCGACTTCCGACTCTGAAACTTCTTCTTTTCTTTTGTTTTTTTTTCACCTTCCTTTAATTTCTTCACTTTACAACTAACCTATTTAGTAATTCTAACCTATCAGAATTATCCTAATCTTCAAACATGATAAATCTAAACAAAACAAAACAAAGATATAACTTCGTATGATAAACTAACCGTCAATTTCTACTTACCAGCTTTCCAAAGAAAACGCCAATAGCAGGTGGTGGTGAGTGAATGACTTCGCTATCTCTACTGATGGATGGGTAAAGGAGGCATTCGGTGGGAATAAACGATAATGTTCGATTTATATCGTTGCGTTTAGGTTTGGATGCGATACAACTAATAAACAACTAATAGGTCCAAATAGTACTAAATAACCAAAAACATTGTTATGAATTCTTAGTTGTAATAATTACCCAACAATTCCAGAAAACTTCCGAAAATTTACCAAAATTCCGTCAGAAAATAATGACTCTCAAAATAAATTGGAAACCCAAAACTAATCCTCCATTAATTTCTAAAAATATTTGAAGTATACAAAAATTACGAAAATTATAATAATACTATCCAAATCACTCTGAAGTTTCATTACACCAATTAATCCGAAAAATGCCATGAATGCATGCCAAAATACTTATGCACAATTTAAGCCAATAGTTAATAAGTTAATAAGCAAATAACACTCATAATTCGTACTAAATTCCTTTAATATTCTAACCCCTAATTTGGGGCGTTACAACTCTTCCCTCCTTAAGAAATTTCGTCCTCGAAATTCATACCTGATTCGAATAATTGTGGATACTGGGCCTTTATGATTTCCTCTGGTTCCCAAGTTGCTACCTCAATTCCATGATGTTGCCAGAGGACTTTTACCAATGGTAATGCTTGTCTTGTTCATGAATTGTTTTACTTCTCAGCTAATATGGAAATTGGCCCTTCTTCATATGACAAATCCTGTTGTACCTGAATCTCTTGCACCGGAATCTTATGTGAGGCGTCAGATCGGTATCTCCTCAACATAGAAACATGAAACACATCATGCAATCTGGCCAATTCTCCAAAAAGAGCTAACTGATAAGCTACAGGTCCAACCCTCTTCAGAATTTCATAAGGACCAATGAATCGCGGACTAATCTTACCCTTCTTTCCAAACCGAAGTATATGCTTCCATGGTGACACTTTCAGAAACACCTTATCACCCACTTGAAACTCTATATCCTTCCTTTTTAGATCAACATAAGATTTCTGTCGATCACTAACAGCTTTTAATCTCTGTTGAATTATCTGAATCTTTTCTTCTGTATCTTTCACAATGTCTGGCCCGATCATCTTATTTTCACTTAACTCCGTCCAACATACCGGAGTTCTACACTTCCTACCATACAACGCTTCATAAGGTGCCATACCGATGCTCGTCTGATAACTGTTGTTATAAGCAAACTCCATCAAAGTCAGATAATTATCCCAACTCCCGGGAAACTCTAACACACAACCCCTCAACATATCTTCCAAAATCTGTATAACTTCGTTACGACCGCCCATCATGCAGGGATGAAAAGCGATCTTAAACTTAAGTTGAGTACCCAATGCTTCCTGTAAACTTTGCCAAAATCTCGAACTAAATCGAGGATCACGATCAGAAATAATCGATAATGGTACTCCATGCAGTCTTACAATCTCATTCACATACAAATTTGCAAGCCTATCCAATGAATAGTCGGAATGAACAGTGAAAATGAGCGATTTGGTGAACTTATCCTGATAACCCATACCGCATCATGTTTCCTTTGAGTAAGAGGAAGTCCGATGACAAAGTCCATGGTAATGTTATCCCATTTCCATTGAGGAATAGGAATAGGATTTAACAAACCAGATGGAACCTAGTGCTCAGCCTTAACCTGCTGGCATGTCAGACATTTTGCTACATAATCCACAACATCCCGTTTCATACTTGACCACCGATATCTGCTTCAAATCTGATACATCTTGTTTCCACCGGATGCATAGTAAAGACTGTATTATGAGCCTCAAACAATATCTTCTTCTTGGTTCATCATTAGGCCGCACACACAACCGGTCCTTATAATACAATTCACCATCACCTGTGTAAAAAATCAGTCATTTACCTTCACGAGTAGCCAAGATAAGTTGTTGTAACTTATCATCGACTCTTTGAGCATGACAAATCTCTGTCTCAACGTGGGCCTTGCTATCAATTGAGCCATCAAGGCTCCATCGATACCAACGCCATCCAATCGCTTGATGATAAAGCCGAGATAGTCTTTCGACTTAAGGCATCTGCTACAACATTAGCCTTACCCGGATGGTAGTCTACAATACAATCATAGTCTTTAAATAATTCCAACCAACGCCGTTGTCTCAAATTAAGTTCCTTCGAGTAGCGGATACTTGGACTCTTATGATCTGTAAAAATTCTACACCTTTCACCATACAGATAGTGTCGCCAAATTTTTAAGGCAAACACTACTGCTGCAAGCTCCAGATCATGAGTAGGGTAATTATATTCATGAGTCTTTAGTTGTTGAGAAGCATAAGCAACTACCTTCCTTCTTGCATCAAAACACAACCTAACCCAATCCCGGATGCATCGATTATCTGAAACATACTCCTTACCGTAAGTAGGTTGAACTAATACGAGAGCTTGAAGCATACATTTCAACCGATCAAAGCTACTCTGACATCTATCAGACCATTCATACTTCACTCCTTTCCGTAACAGTTTAGTTAAAGGGGATGCTATCACTGAAAACCCCTTAACAAACCGACGGTAATAACCAGCCAGACCCAGAAAACTTCTCACCTCCGTCACGTTCCTTGGTGGCTTCCAATTAACAACCGCCTCTATCTTACTAGGATCAACTCTAATTCCTTGGATGAGACAACATGCCCTAAGAATGATACCTCCAAGAAGCGAAATCACATTTACTCAACTTAGCATACAACCGCCTTTCCCGCAGGTCTCAGAATACAATTCGGAGATGGTCGATATGCTCATGTTCATTCTTGGAATAGATCGGGATATCATCAATAAACACCACAACAAAGCTGGTCCAGATAAGGCACGAATACTCTATTCATCAAATCCATAAATCTTCTTTGGAGCATTAGTTAACCCAAACGGCATTACTAGGAATTTGTAATGTCCATAACGGGTCCTAAATGGGTCTTGATATATCCACATCCTTTACCCGAAGTCGATAATACCCGATCACGATCTATCTTGAAAACACTCTGCATCTCTCAACCGATCAAATAGATCGTCAATCCTTGGCGGTGGATACCTATTCTTCATTGTGACCTATTTAGCGCCGATAATCGATGCATATCGCGATGTACCATCCTTCTTCTTCACGAGCAACACCGGCGCTTACGGTGATACACTGGGTCTAATAAACCCCTTATCCGAAGTTCTTATGGCTGTAACTTCAACTCCTTCAACTCGGTAGGAGCCATTCTATCTGATTGCTCTAGATATCGAGCGATACGAGCATAACCGATAGATAACTCCACTTCTCTCTGGAGGAAGCCCGTAGTTCCTCGGAAAAACATCGAAAACTCATTCACTACGGGAATATCAGCGGTTTATCCTTACCACCTTCCTTCCGGGAATCAAGTACAAGCGCTAGATAAGCTTCACCCCCTTTCTTAGAAGCTTTTGAGCTTGCATAGCAGATACTACATTAGTTAAAGCACTTGTGCAACCACCATGAAATACAATCTCAGATTGGTCGGGCCTCCTCAAGAAAACTATCTTAGCCTTACAGTCAATTACTGCCTGATGTTTAGACAGCCAATCCATACCCAGAATCAAATCGAATTCATGAAACGGTAATCTAATCAGATCTGCTGCATACTCACTGTCTTGAATCATAACTGGACAATTCCTAACCACCTGATTCACCAACACACTACTGCCCAGAAGACTAGTTACATGCATGTCATATTCCAACTGATCTATAAGTATCTCCTTATCAAACATTTCTCCAAAGACAGATATATGAATGTGAAGATCCGGGATCAATTAATGCATACAATTCGTAACCAAAGAGAGAAACCATACCAAAGAATGACATCGGTGCATCCACGATCCTCACGAGCTTTCGATCATAAGCTCGAGTGAAGCGTAAAACACAGTTGGTCGATTCACGATTTAAAGTGCGAGCTCGGATTAGCCCTGTTCTGATTATATCCGCCTCGGCCTCTTCCTCGACCTCTGTTCCCAACTGAAGCATGCGAAACCTCTCCACTAGCTTGTGCCATCCCAGACTGTCTCAGAGGGCAATTTGCAATCATATGCTCCGTACTGCCACAACGAAAACATGCACCTGTAGCTCTCCAGCAGACACCCCAATGGTGAATAGAGCAGTGTGGGCACTCTGGAGCACTAGAACCTCGACCCCCAGAGGAACCCCTACTAGAGGCAGTCGGTGTAGGAAAGTTTTGTTGCTTTCCCCTCATCACAGATCTCTGAGCAACTCTCGGTGCAGATGAACTACTTTCCCGACTTCGTTTCCCCGAAGACTGACCTCCTCTATTAAAGCCTCTTCTCTGACTTCTTTCTTTCCTGATCGTCTCTTGTCTTTCTACTTTTATTGCAGCCTGTACCAACTGATGGTAAGTAACGTGTTGTAACATAAAAACGCTGCGGATGCTCCTTGATCGAATCATGCAATCTCTCCTCAAATTGATGACATCGAAACTCTTGATCGGTCTGATTCGGGGCATATTCTTGAGCCGATTAAACTCCGATCATACTCGACAATGCACAAACTCCTCTGCTTAAGATTCGGAATTGCTTCCATCGATCCTTTCAGTAAGCTTAGTCACATACTTAGTTCTAAATTCTTGGGCAAAGAATTCCCAAGTCGAGGCACCGAATCGAGGACTCAGTAAAACAAATTTCCACCATTCATAAGCAGCTCCACGAAGAAGGAAAACGACCGATGAACCATCTGCTATCTTTGGACAACTAATCTCATCCAGCACCCTCTTCACCTTCTCGATCGAACTTCGCCCTTCAGATTCCTCCGAGATGTCGCCGAAAATTCTTGACCCATACTTCCTCGGTTGATCAATCGGAGCCTTAGGTGTTGTCATTCGATGCAACAAGGTCATCATATCCTGGGATAGCTTAATCAAAGCTTCTCCTTGAGCTAAAGGAGGAGGTGGAACCTCAGCTTCTCCTCAATTGACCCTTGATGGTGCTGGTGTTTCCGAATGTGTTTGCTCCAGCTGATTACTCTCAGCAACTTCGTCAACAATCTCGTGAGATCCTTCCATCGTGCTTACTATAGACAAAACATGTGTAACATCCCACCCTCAATTGGAAGGGTAAAATAGTAAATTTGACATAGGATGGAATATATTTGGAGTGCATAGGACTGTTCATGCATAATAGGATTGGTCCACAGTCACATTTGTGCACATGAAATTACTGTACATGCATACATGATATTTCCGGTTTACGTGCCTAAGACAATTTTATTAGGATTAACGTGGTTAATGGGTTTGAAAAATTATTCTGAGTGCGCCATTAATTGTTTTCTATTTTAAGGGATTTTTAGGAATTTTCTGGATTTTTCCGGAAAAAATTCTCGGACCGAAAAAATCGCCAATTGGCGAACCGGTCGATTTTCGGTAGCGAAAATTTCTACCCAATGGCACTGTAATATTGGGTATATTATTTTGGAATTGAAATTAGGGTCATTTGAGTTGATTGGGTTAGTTTTTGATATGGATTAAAGAATTATTATTTTGACTTTTCTTTTAAATTTTGACCAATTAGATTTGGCCACCAAAAAGCTTCATTTAATGCTCCAATTTGTTCTTATCGGTTTGCCTAATGAATTACATGAAAAGAGTGAGTTTTCTTGTTGTAAAACACATAACCAAGCATCTCTCCATTTCTATATTCTCACCATCGAAATTTTGTTTCTTTCTTCACCTTCCTCCAAACTACTTCATGCTTATTGCCTTACCATCATGATGAGTTCTTGTTGGAGGTTAGAAGAAATGGTTAGAAGGCATAGTTAAGCAAAGAGTTGAAAAGAAGTGAAGGTTGGAAGCTAATTAGGTAAGTAAATGAATTAAGCTTTATATGATGTTTTAATGATGTTTCTATTAGGAATTGAATGCCATGGTAGTTAGGAGCTTTTAATGGGAGGGCTAGTGTATTTATTATGATGATGGATGCATTAAATTGATGTCAATTATGGCTTGAATTAATGGGTATAAGGTTAGGGTTGGTTATGAATTGAAAGTAGGATGATTGATGCATGGTTTTAACTTGATTTTGATGGCATATTGATCATTGATTTTACTTGGAAATGAAGAAGTGAGTGCTGCCAATTTTTGTGTATTAGCCCTAGTACATGTATGAATGGTATAAGAACTGATTTGTGTTCCTTTGGATGTTTAATGATGTGTTAAAGGCATTGGAAATGATAGAAACTAAGATTGGATCAAATCTGGAAATTTAGGGTTTTAATCGATTGTACTGTTTTGATCATAACTAATTGTGTAGAAATGTAAATGAGGTTTGGTTTGTGGCCACTTAAACTTTGGGATGTTAGCTACATATTTGTGTGAAATAGGTGTTGTCAAATTGTAACTCTAAGAGGTTGAAATTTGGCTTGGAAAGTTACTGTTTTGACTTAGGTGAACAGTATCCGGATTAATAACCTGATTGTTTTGATGATTTTTCTAAATTAATTGAGAAGGAATTAGGACAAATGGACTAAATGAAAGTTGAAGCCTATTCAGTTAGATTTCCAATGCCACTGATTTTGCAATTTTTTTATATGTCTATTAGGAGTTATGGACTGATGATTGTTGGCTGTTTTTATGCATTGAATGAAACCTAGCTGGAATGTCAAATTTGGTGTACATTCAGATTAGGAGGAATTTTAGTAATTTATGTGCATTGAATTGGTGTTGGAAATCTACTGAAGAGTTTTAGATGACACATTCATCTTGAAAATGGTGTATGGAATATAATTTCTGGAAATCAGATGTGGGAGTTATGGATTTTCACAATTTGAACCTACATTGTGATGTAAATTGCTGGTTAGGTCAGAAACTTGCATAACAGATTTGACACTGTTATAGGCTGAATTGGAGTCTGGTTATTTCATGAAGAATTGAAGTTTGAGATTTTATATTTTCAGGGATATAAAGTGGTGATTTTTTTGACTTGTATACAGGGAGATATGATTGATAGAAAGTTACTGCTCAAATTGAGTGATTTCAGGAACAGCAACCTTGAGTGAATTATTTGACCTAGTTAGCAAGGGAATTGAAATTTGGGTTGTTTCATGAAAGTTGTAGATAACATTGTGATCTTGATGAGCATATTTAGTTTATAATTTTTGACTGCACAGAATGAAAGATAGTGAATTTCCAATGACTGTTCTGTTTGAGGAAGTGAATGTGTGGGCAGTAGCTTACATTGGATATTTGACACCCTTAGGGGTGAAATTGATTTTTCTGGACTAAAGGAAACTTGTAGAGGGTTCCATTACCTTTCTAATGAGATATGGTTTGCATTTTTCTGAATTGTGTCGAATAAGTTATGATTTATTGAATTTAGGTTAAAGGAAAGGAAAAAAGAGTAGGAAATAAGGGCAATGTATATATATTAATTGTTGAATTTTGGTTTCCTTCGTAAATAACTTTTCCGTCCGACATCCGATTGACCTGATTCTTGAGGCATCGGATTCGTAAAATATTGAATTTCATTTTCTGAGAGATTGGAGATTTTGGACGGAAAATTGGCGTGGGTCGGGTAAAATGCATGTAATCACTGTTTTGTTTAATTGGGGACCTATAGAGGTCCGATTTGCGCACCGTCAGCGCCAATAGGTTTCTAATTTTTGAATAGATTTTTCTGATGGAAAAAATGGAATTAGGGCTGGGAATTCATGAACATGCATATTTTTACCTACATGTGCATCAGTAATTCTTTCGGATTGAATCGTTAGTGATAGTTACCTTCTCTGATGCTTAGGCACAACTGGAGCGTCGATCGACCGATGTGACAAAGACTTTCCGGCAATAGCTCAGAAGTAAGATGTGAGTAATCTCGTTGGTTATCCCGATCTACATGTTTACTGTGACTTGATTGCCCTACGGGGATTACGTGGATTATATATGGCTTTTATTGACTATGAATTGGGCATTGGACAACTGTTTAATTGGACTGTACATTTGGACGGACCCATGGACTGTGTTATATTATATTGACTTCTATTGGGCATGTGCATTCATGCACAAATGCATTAAACTGCTAAAAGGAAAATTGTGAACCGAGGGCGCCATCGATTGAGCACCGAGCCTAGAGCTCGACATCTTGAAACGAGCCTCGAGCTCGAAGGAGATAATTCTCCTAGGCAGCGTCTACACCGAATCTGTTTATCGCTCGGTCACAATACTATAATAAAATCGGAAAAAAAAGTCACATATGCATTGCATCATTCTTGGGTGAATATCGAAATGGATAATTATTGTATTTGTTTGACTTGATGTGGATCAGATTGTAAATGGATGACTCTTGTCTTTGTATCGCTTACCTTGACCGTGGATCGTCTTATTATTCTCGTAACTAAATATTGATCGTGACAATTGATATGTAATATGAACTATGAATATTGATATTAGTAGTACTAAGATCGCTTTTATTACCGTAATTTGTTATGTGATGCATGAATTGAGAGAACCATCGATGATGATTTCTCATTGAGTTCGCAAACTCATCCAAAATTGCAATCTATTTTACAAGATTTGAAGAGTACCCCGTTCGACGTGGGAGTATGTCTACTGTAGGCAAGTGAAGGATAGAGGTCGGGATCGGTTAGTTATGCGCATTAGTGTCTTACTAAATTGTGTTCAATCATTGTATAACAAAGCTTTGTATTTAGACTAAGCCCATTGTGGTGTTATTGTTTTTACACATTGACAATTGCATTATTGTTTCCTGACTATAATGAGTGTTGATTGTTTGTAATAACTGGAAATAGTTTATTGTGCTCATGTGCTTAAATTACTTACTATTTTTACCGTTGTTTTTACCGGGCCAATGTATGTTATATAAAAACAAACTTGTATACCGAGTTTTACCGACTGATGTAGTACTCCACCCTCGCGGGGCACGGACTCGGATATCACCCATAATATCGGGTTCGAGTCACTCGAGAGTGGGGTGTTACAACATGGGACACCGCATTAGGCCATAACACAACGTAAACACTCAACAGCAAACAATAGACAAGTATTTGTTAAACCAGAACCGCCTAAACCAAAGCGCTCGATACCAAAAATGTAACACCCAAATACCCCCTGGGAGGATAAATGGATGCCACCCAAGACAGACAAACAAATCAAAGCGTTTCACACATGCATTTTAAAAACTAAGCGTAACACACATATAATACATCTCATAATTTCAGAAACAAATCGAAAAAATATTTACAGCCCAAACAAACCAAACAAAATACATTTTCATGACACAAAACTCGACTCTTTTGGCCATGCGGTTGACTTGTCCCATCCTTAATCTCTTAGCTTGAACCTACACGGGTAAATCCATCGTGCTAAGCATATAACTTAGTGAGTAATAACTAATCTATATTAACCGATTTGAAAAATGAAAGAATGCATTTGAATGATTTTTATACTAAGCGAGCGGCATAACACATGAGATCCTTGAATCGAGAATAATCAATCGATATTAGAATACATAACAAATCAAACTATAAATCCATGAGCGTAAGTGGGTAGCGGGACTTATACAGAGATACCATAATTAGTATCGGCGGGAGAGACATATGTCTCGATATCGAGACATCAAAGTGTCAAATAACGAGAGCATTCTGAGATCCTTCTAGGCATGCCTATTTACCTGAACTAGGACTTAACAAATGTAAAAATGAACAAGGTCATTTCACCATTTCATGTGCAGGCAAATAGCACTTCCAATAAATCAATCCTAGACATCATCTAGGTGTACCTAAAGTACTTACGAAATTTTCTACCTATATTACGTCTTTGAAATTCTTGACTGTATTACTTACCTAAATCGCCTTAGTGTTTATTGTCCCGATAATATATGGCGGTGGTCTTTCCTCTATCATAGGAACACGGACACAAATTATTATTAACTTAATTACTGTATGATAACTGAGTATGATGCATGTTCATGACAAATTTTGGGATTAATCAACAACTCATAGTACGAAATGATCCGTGAAGTTTCAGGAAATTAGCGATACTGCGAGTATTCAAATGAAAGCAAGTATTTACCAATTAAAGCTGAAAATGTACAAATTACATTAATTCTCAAATGCTATGCCAATAAGTAACATAAAGATCATAGGACATGCTAAAAGAGAAAAGATCATGAAATTTGAATCATTTAGCTCTACACTAAGAATGAAACAAAGATACATAATAATAAGAAGTAGACAAAAAAATGAAATAGCGGACAACATTTGAAATTTGGTTTTCGTCAAGAATCACTTGTGAGGTAAGGGATGAAGTAAATGATGGAGGAGTGGTATCTATTTATAGAGCATTTTTGTAAACTAGTCGTTTTTGTACCGTTAACTAGCCGTTATTACTAGCCGTTATACTAGCCGTTAGACATTTTTGGGTGAAAAATACGTATGACTACTGTTCACAAATACATACTTGTTCTTGTTCACAAATCTGATTCTTGTTTACAAATACATCTGATTCTTTGTAGCAAGACACTTGTTCACCGACAATCGACATTGTTAGCAATTCACTATTACTCGCACTATTCACCGTCTTGACCTTCGACTTGAGCTCTCAAACTTCTTCTTTTGTTTTCTTTTTTTCACCTTCCTTTAATTTCTTCACTTTACAACTAACCTATTTAGTAATTCTAACCTATCGAAATTATCCTAATCTTTAAACATGATAAATTTAAACAAAACAAAATAAAGATATAACTTCGTATGATAAACTAACCGTCAATTTCTACTTACCAGCTTTCCAAAGAAAACGCCAATAGCAGGTGGTGGTGAGTGAATGACTTCGCTATCTCTACTGATGGATGGGTAAAGGAGGCATTCGGTGAGGAATAAACGATAATGTTCGATTTATATCGTTGCGTTTAGGTTTGGATGCGATACAACTAATAAGCAGCTAATAGGTCCAAATAGTACTAAATAACCAAAAACATTGTTATGAATTCTTAGTTGTAATAATTACCCAACAATTCCAGAAAACTTTCGAAAATTTACCAAAATTCTGTCAGAAAATAATGACTCTCAAAATAAATTGGCAACTCAAAACTAATCCTCCATTAATTTCTAAAAATATTTGAAGTATACAAAAATTACGAAAATTATAATATCTTGTCCAAATCACTCGAAGTTTCATTAAACCAATTAACTTTAAAATGCCATGAATACATGCCAAAATACTTATGCACAATTTAAGCCAATAGTTAATAAGTTAATAAGCAAATAACACTCATAATTCGTACTAAATTCTTTTAATATTCTAACCCCTAATTTGGGGCGTTACATGTTCCTTTAAATACCATAGTTATATTACTCCTTGGCATTATAACCTTGACCATATTGATTTCCCATTGGCTGTGACTTAAATCTCAAGTTCCTTTGGTTAACAAACTGAGCTTGTTCCACCCCCTCATCACTGGGATAGAATGAATGACTAGTAGCTGCCACCTGCTCATTTTGTTTTCCTTTGACATGAATTTTGAAAATTGATTTGATAGTCTTGACAATTGAGCGGATAAGCGAGTTACTTGGTCCACTTCAGAACTCCTCTCTTTCGGTATTTCTTTGGAGGGCCACCGATAATCTGTTTGAAGCCATATCTTCCAAAGAATGCGCATGCTTCTTGAGATGTTTTCTCATCGAGTACCACTATTTCTTGCATCAACAATGGTTCGAGTCTGGCCGTTCAACCCGTTGTAGAACATTTTCACTTGTACCCACTCTTGGTATCCGTGATGTGGACACTTTCTCAAAAGATCTTTGTACCTTTCCCAAGCTTCATGCAATGGTTCCAAGTCATCTTTGTCTAAATGTCTTGATCTCGGCTCTTAACTTCGCACTTTTCGGTGGGAAAATTTTAATCAAGAACTGTTATGCCACCTCCTGCCAAGTTCGCATTCTATCAGCAGAAATTGAATGAAGCCAATTCTTTGCTTTGTCCCAAAGAGAAAATGGGAACAAAGTAAGCCTAATGTCATCTTGCGTTGCCCTTCGCTTTGATAGTGTCACATAATTCCTGAAATCTTGCAAGATGATCATTTGGATCCTCCATTGGTGCTCCTCCAAATTGGTTTGTTTGAACCAAATTGAGGAGTCCTGGCGAAATATGAAAATTTTGAGCACGAACACTTGGTCTTTGGATACCGTGATAATTGTCTACCACTGTAGGCTGGAAATATTCCCTGATAGGACGTTGGTGCAATTGCTCTTGTTCATTTCCATTATTTTCTCTTCCATTTCCTCCAGTCAAATTAGCTACACCAAGTCTGGCCTCTAACTGAGCTAATCTTTGAGCCATTTCATCTCTCTCTCTTTGAATTCTTTGAAGTTCTTCTGCTTGATTTTCCATTTTCTTTTGTCGATTAATTGACTTTACCGTTTTTCCAACTCTGGGTCAAGCTATCGTTCTTGTCCTCTAGTGGTTCGGGCATACAATCCTCTTATAAACAAGTTGCGCGGGAAAACGAAACTGTGAAAAGAAAAAGAAAAAATAAATTACTCTACGGATAAAAGAAAACCAACAAGTAAATATCAAACTAGCTATAGAAATAAAAAATGCAAACTAATCCCGGCAACGGCGCAAAAACTTGTTAAATGAACCGCATGAGTGCAGTTGTCGAAGTGAGTAATAAATCGAGAAGAACCGAGTCGTGTCCACGAGGGATTATGCGAAAATTTAATTCTCGCTAGCTAACGATATTTGAAATCTGTTGGATAAAATTTTAGAAAATTAAAATTAATGTAAATATTTTTTCTTAAAAAACAAAATTTAACTCAAATAAATTTCTTAACAACTACCAAATTCAATGCGACCAAAATAACTTTGAATATGACAAATTTGTGCAGTAACTAATTAAGAAAAGATTTTAACAATTTTACCAATTAAAAGCGTTAACGGCAAAGGAATGACTTTCTCTTGGGGAATGATATTTTGTCAACTTTAATATTAAATTAGCTACTTTTCACAACCGAAATATTCTACACTTGTAGGTGAATTTTAAGAATAATTAATCCCCTTTTCCCAAAGATGAATTAATTTATCCACTCTAGACGCGTCACTTAATAATCCCTTACTTAAGTTTTTCCTAGAGTTTCTTAAGTTCCAAATTTTCAATTTTCATCTCCTAAGTTTCTTGGGTCTCTGACTCACAAGCAAATCTTAGTCAATTTTCCTTTTATCTTCTAGCAAAACTCCCTTCTCCCAAAGAATTTATACCAAGACATTTTTCAATAGTCCAAAGGAATAACAAATAAATCCAAGGAAAAATCAACAAGCATATGAATATTCAGGCATGGATTATAGCGAAATTTAATATTAAAGCATCATCAAAAATATCAAATCCCTAAGAGAAATTAAAGTTTTAGCCACAAATCATCATACCAACCATTCTACAAGCAAAAACTCTGAACAAGCTCATGACTGAATCAAATACAAATTAAGAACAAAGCTCCAAATATATAGAAAAATAAAATGAGCACTCCCCTCTCCTTGCGTGGTTGCTTCTTTGGCGATGAACAGATGCTGCGTTGTTGGGCGAATGGAGGCTGGAACATTGGTAAAGACTGGTGGTTGTGTCCTTCAAGTTTAGAGGCTCTTGGATTCAGTTTGTTAGTGAAAGATTAAAGATGAGTTGAAAAATCAAGGCTTGCATGAATGTGTTGTGCCAATGATGTTGAAGGTTGGAGCTTGGAAGTTTAAAGAGCTGCTGCAAAAATGAATGAAGGCTTGTATATTGGTGTGGAGGCTGGTGAATGGAAGGTTGGAGAGGAATCTGTTTTTTTTTTTGTTTCAGTGGAGTGGAGTTGCGTTTTTGAAGGCTAGTGGTGAAGGCTGTTTTGTTGGTGGAGGGTTGAAGTTTGGTGAGTGAATGGAGAGAACATAAACAGCCCTCTCTTGTGTGTGATCTCCGTTGGTGTGGAGCTGGCTGCGTGAATGAAAAGTTGAGGAAGGGGTGTTGCTTTTGTTGGCTGTTGGAGTTGTGTATTTTGCTTGTATGGAGGCTATAAGTTGGTGAATGGTGTGGTGGCTTGGTAGTGGCCTTGTGTCTTGCTGGTGGGGGCTAGCTGTTTGTGCAGTAGTTGAAGGAATGGATGACGATTCAACAAAGGCTGCTTTGTCTTTTTGTTATTTTCTTTTTAAGCCACCAGCTACATGCTTGCTTGATTCATGCCTATAATCACGCTTCAGCTGTTTTCTTTCTTCATCAGTCTCTTCAACGCATGCAGCAATTTTCCTTTGTCTTCTCTCCATCCATTATCCACGCCAGCAGGTATCTCCATTTGGATGTTTCTATGTATTCAAAATCCTTTTCTGCATGCCTCACTTCACGCATAATCTCCTTCTTTTTCTTCAACTTTTTCTGCTGCCGTCACTGCTTCACGTTACCAATTGCTTCAACTCTTCTATCCTATACCTTGATATGACAAATAAAAAATTATGGTTTGGTCCACCTTTCACGCAAACCCAGCCATGTTTCTTGTTTTCATCTCTGGTGCATGGGCTAGCTGTAGAATGGATTTTTCAAGGTAAATTTCGATAGTGCATAAAAATCAATTGGTAATGACTTAAGAGCTCAAATTTTGTCAGTGTCTTCGTCTCTGAGTTAGCTTCGATATGAGAGTTGAATCACAGGATTTCAATATCTGAGTCAAAAGTTATGGCCGAAACATCGTGGATAGGTCATTCTGGCGCCCTACAATATGACGTGAATTTTCGTTAATTTATTGCTCTTAAATTCCAACTCCAAAAAATCTGCAATTGGTCCCAAAAATCCATCAACGAGTCAAGAATTTACATATGAAATTTCAGAATTTTTGGCTTAACCAATCTCGAGATAAAAATCCCACAATGACTAGAGGTCAAGTTTGTCGGAAACTCAAAAACAGTGCAATTCAAGTCTATTTGTATCATTTATGCATTTTACGTCAACGGACCTCAAATAATGCTAAAACACGATAAACCAACCATATATGAACATAAATTGTATGTAAAAGACTATGAATTAAGTCCTAAATATATATGAAAATATGAGCGTATCATGTCTCTGTATTTGATTTGCTTTTGATTTGTTTGTTTGCTTCGATTCAATCCGGTTTGTTATCGGTTTTCTGATTCATGTATCCGCTTTCACTTCTTTCTCTTTATCATTCGATTTCCTCCGCTTTGTCATCGTTTGTTTCGTTTGTGATTCGAACCGCTTCCTTTGTTTTCCGTTCTTTGGTTTCTGGTTGGTATCTGGTTCCCGAATCGGGTCCCAACAGATATGGTTTGATTCGTATCCGATTTGTCTATATTATCCGTTTTGCTCTTGATTCATTTTGATTCACTTTCCAATATGCTTCGATTTGTGTTAAATTTATGTTTCCGTTTATACTTTCGTTTCGTCTTCCGGGGTTGATCCGGTTTCCGGATCGGGTCCCAACACAACAAGTTGTTGGTAGTCTCCAATATTTATCGCTCACCAGACTAGAAATTGTGTTCACTGTGAATAAACTATCCCAGTTTACAATTGCTCCTACTGATGTTCATTGGAAATTAGCTAAACGAGTTCTGCGATACTTGATTGGTACCTCAGATTATGGTATCTTTCTACAGAAAAATTCTCCTCTCACTCTTCATACTTTTGCGGACTCGGATTGGGCTGGTAACCGAGATGACAGATCCTCCACTACAATATTTATAATTTTTCTGGGCTCCAATCCTATCTCATAGAGTTTCAAGAAACAACGTTCCATAGCTCGCTCCTCCACCGAGGCCGAATATAGAGGTCTTGCTGCCACTGCTTCTAATTTGTGTTGGATTCAAAATTTACTTACTAAATTTTCAGTCAGTTTATCTCAGCCACCAGTCATTTATTGTGACAACCTTAGAGCTACATATTTGTGTGCAAATCCTGTTTTTCATTCCAGAATGAAACACATTGAGATAGACTATCATTTTGTACGCAATCTTGTCCACCGTAGTCTTTTGCGGGCGAGTCATGTAAGCACTCAAGATCAACTTGTTGATCTGATGACTAAATCTCTTTCCAACAAGGTTTTTGAATGACAACGGTCCAAGATCTATATCTCAAACCGAGACACCATCTTGCGGGGGCATATTAGGGAAACAAATCACAATAGAATATTGTAATTAGGAACATGATTTCGTTTCTTCTTTTCTCTTTATTTGACAGCCTGTGTAATTGATATACTTTCCTATTTTTGCTTTCTCCGTCTGTATAAATTGGCTATTGATATGTTAATACAAGTGTGGATTTCACCCAATGCTTATTGTCCTTTAGTATCAAAGTTGCAAAGTTCCAAAGAGCCTGATCCATTTTTTTTCTTTTCTTGACTCTTCTTTTACAGGTAATACATTTCAGTGGCACACTCCACCACTCCTATCGTCAATGCCGATCACACTACCGGCACCACTAATGTCGTTCAATTCAATCTAACATCTCAGTTGCCTATAAACTTAACAAGGAGTGTCAATTTCTCCACCTGGAAAGCTCAGTTTTCCATGCTTATGCACGGCCATGACCTCTTCGGTCATCTCGACAATTCCGTACCACCTCCGCCATGCACAATTGGTGCCAGCCAAGAACTCAATCCTGCATTTAGCACTTGGTTTTGTCAGGACCAGCTTATTCAAAATGCTTTAATGGTGTCTGTCGACCACACCATAGCTTCCACAATTGTCATCGCAAATTCTGCCTGTCAAGCTTGGGAATCTCTCCACATCGCTTTTGCAAACAAGTCCAAAATCATGGTTTTCAGCCTACGCGACCAGCTTGCCCGATTCACTAAGGATTCTCTGTTGGGCCCCGATTCCTCTTTCCTATTAAATAAGCATGTTTAAATTATTTTGGGGTTTAGTTTGCCAAATTCCTTTTGGTTAGAATAATTTGAGGTGTTAGTACTTAATGAAAATTTAAATGAAGGGATTTAGTTTAAATTAGAGTTTTAAATGTTGTTAGTAATAAAAGGAATAAGATGATATGGGGGTAATTTAGGAAGTTTACTTATGTTTTTAAAGTTCAAGGCTAAGAAGGAGGGGTATTGTAGTATTTTTAAATATCATTAAAGGAAGAAGGAAAGAAACAAGAGAGGAGTGGTTGTTGGTGTGAGGGAAGCTACGAAATTTTCATGTAAAAAGAGAATAAATAAAACTACAACGTTTTGGGGCTTAGGCTTTAAAAGTTAAGAAGCAAATTAGCTAAGTCTTTTAAGAGAGAGGCTTACGAAATTTGCAAGGAGAAAGGAAAGAAGGAGACTTTCAGTGGAGAGAAGAAGAAGAAGAAGAAGGAGAAGAAGAGGTTAGGGCTTTGTGATTTTCTTGCTTTAGAGAAGAGATTCTAAGAGTTCTTTAAGAAGGAAAAAATGAAAGGGAAGGATAAATCTCCCATTGGAGGCAAAAAAGTGGATTTCGTGGGTGGCTTGTAAGGTGAGTAATTTTCGAAATTCTTTGACAAATTTTGATGGGTTTAGGTTCTAATAGCTTAGGAAAGGCATGGGTAAGGTTATGTAGGTTTTATTCATGCTTTCATTTCCTAAGATGTGCCAATTTTGACATCTCATGTTAATATGGGATTATTATGCTTGATGAAGGTCAAGAGAAGCAAGAGGAGTTAGAGGGAAGGCAAATTGACCAAGGTTAAAGCTAAAGGAATTAAAGTGGGTGACTTTTTAATAATTGAGTAAATAAGCTACTAAATTGTCTTTCAATAAATGTCATTTAATGTTTTCCTATGACTTTCCAATTTTGAATGAATTATTCTTTGGGATGGTTTAAACTAGTATGACATGTCTTTTGTATGTAAAAACATTGTGGAAATAAGTGTAAAATTGTTTGTCAAGTGAAAAAGATTAGAATATGCGATTTCGAAAAAATGCCATTTTGGGCAATTATGTATGAATTATGTGAAATGCATGATTATATGGGTTTGTGGTGGTCTCTTAAGATTCAAGTGCACTTGTCTGTCCATAGGCTTCTCCCGCCTGCCCGCTAGTGGCATTGGAGCTCCTCACGGACTCCCATAAGTTCACGGCTACACATGACTGCTTCGCGGGAATATGTAGTACGTTCCATTTGGATCCACCCAAACCATCTTCTATGTGATTATGTGATATGCTTTGTCTATGTTGTTTTTGTAAATGTTTTGATTAATTGAATATGATGGGGATTTCTTTAGGGCAAAGATGATTTTGGTAAAATTGCCTTGGAAATAAGTGTTAAAGACTGTTTTTGCTTATTCTTAATTATTAAGCTATTATCCACTGAGTCGTCGAGCTCACACCCCTTTTTTCCCTCCACAGGCGATGAGCGAGTAACTGAGTAACTGCATCGGGATCAAGGCATTACTCCTGTTTCACTTTGATTTTGGAAGTTAGATTTTAGCACCAAAGCTTTAAATGCATTTTAGCACAAAAGTTATTGTTTATGTAACTTTCTTTGTATTTTGACTTTTGGATACTTTTGATATATTAGGGCTAAAATGCCCTTTAAAGCTTTGTAATAACCTATGTCTTTCATGTAAATGCAAGAGAATTGAGTTGTAAAGTATTCTTGTATATATTGCTTTAAAATGTGTTGTTTTATAGTTTGAAAATGACTAGATGAATAGGTGTGTGGTTGCTGCCATTTGAGTTAAATTATGGGTTAGCATGGATTAGTATGGAGTTGGGAGATTGAAGAATGTGGAGATTGAAGTTTTTGTGTGTAGGTGCTGGAAATTGATTGAAGGTTGATGATTTTTGGCTAGTTGAATTTTAGGGGAGATGTTGTCCAAATTTTTATTAATGGACAGAAACTTTGACTGGGTTTTTGACCCTCTTAGAGTTTGAATTGGATTGGAGGGTCTTCTTGAAGATTGTAGTTCATGTTTAGAGCTTTCCATTGGTATATAATATGTCACTTTTGGACTTAGTATTAAGAAGTTATAAGGTTTGAAAGAATGCTGTTACTATTGAAAAAGAGTTTGTCCAGGCAGTATCTTTGGAAGGGTTTTTCACTTCCTTAGAGCCTTCATCAATTTTTGCATTCTTCATGAAAGATGTAGATGGTCTGTTACTCTTTCCATTGAGGTATGATATGCCATTTTTGGGGTTAGAAGTAAGAAGTTATGAGGTTTGGAAATATTCAGTTACTGTTTGTATAGTCATTTTACTGTTTGTATGATCTTTTTATAGGCAGTAGCTTTGAGAAAGTTTTTACCTCTTTTAATGACTAAATTGATTTTTTCTTCCTTCATAAAATTTTTAAATTATATTTTTATCTTTCCATTGAGGTAAAATGTGACATTTTTAGGTTATTATGTTAAAAGATATGATTTTTCAAACTTCTAGCATTGTGTAGGACAATTTCAATTTGGGCAGTAACTTTGAAGTAACTTTTGATCCCCTTAAAGGCCAAATTAGTTTTTAAATCCCTTATAGAAGTTGTAGAGCTTCCTTTTACCTTTTTATTGATACCAAATTTATGAATTTTGGATTTCGGGGTAAAGAGCTAGGAATTTTCAAAGATTCAAATATATTTAATTCGTTTTAAAAATATATATATATAATTGATTTTTGGCTCGCAGGCGCGCTCGCCCTCGATGGTCCATCCCCCACGAGCAACTCACGATCGCTAGCGGCCCGCGCACGAGAGACACCGTTTGTGCGTTTCTGATTTTAATTCCTTTTCTGGTTTTTCCTTTTTCCAAATTAAACCTCATTCCACTCTTTTACTTGTAACTTTTTCGTTTGACCTCCGATTTTCGAAGCCTTGGTTTTCTTAAAAAAAAATTCTACCCCCTTTCATGCGAACTTAGAGCTTTCAGGATTAAATTGATATTTGCGGATTTATTCAAAGTGAGACAATTATGTTGACATATTAAACATGCTTCCGTATTTCTGTGATTTTCCTGATCTAGAGAGCTCCGATTGAAGTGATTTCCAGTTCTAATTATTATAGAGACATGAAATTTCATTTTAGCTTAGGAATTGGATTTAATTTTGGGCCCTAAGTAGATCAATTTTATTGAGGAAGATTAGGATAAATTTATCAAGATACGTTCCGGAGTAAGTGAAATAAGTTTGATTTGAGTTTCTTCTGTGTTGAGGAATTCCTCCTTCATTGGATGCACGTCCAGATGTCGCGTAAGACGTCGGACACGTGTCTCACCAGGGTGGGGTTCCAACATTCTCAACCCATGGCAAACTATTTACATCAAGTTCATTCCTTTGCAAACGAACTAGCTTAAACTGGTGCTCCAATTTACAATGATTAACTCGTCGTCCAGATTCTCTGTGGACTTGGCACTGAATATCATGAAATATCTGCAGCCATACGTGCTCGCGACACCACCATTACTTATGAACATCTCTATGACAAGTTATTGGATCATGAAGTATTTCTTCACCGTGAGGAATCACAACAAACGTTGCCCCAATTACCGTTGTTGTTGCACAATGCACCAAAAACTCATCCAACTACAACCCCAGAGGTACTTGCTGCCCCCCAAACAACAACCCACCCTGGTGCTCTACTGATTACCCCAACAATCAATCACCTTATTGGCGTAACAACAACAAAGTCAGCCCCATGGTGCGATAATAACAACAATAATGATCATTCGCTGCCAACTCTCTCACAAACCAGGTCATAAAGCTGATGTGTGTCGTTCTCGGTCTCATAATAATCTTGAGGCCAAGGCCAACTTTGTCATAGGCCACCAGAGTCCAAACCACCCCTGGTTACTCGACTCTGGAGCATCTCATCATGTCACAACTGAGCCACTTCAAATGTCGGAGTATATTGGCCCTGATGGTATTCTATGGGAAATGATACGAAAATATCAATTACTCATTCTGGTTCCGCTCAGTTATCTGCATCAAACAAAGTTTTTATGCTCTCTAACACTCTTTGTGTACCTAATATAAAGTGTAACCTTATTTCCGTCTCCCAATTTTTTCGTGATAATCTAACACCTGTTGAATTTTTTCCATCTCATTTTAGTGTGAAGGACCTACACTCAAGGATTTTATTGGTGCGCGGACGGAGTAAAGATGGACTATACGAGTGGCTCGAAACATCACAACCTCCACCTCAAGCCTACTCTGTCAATAAAAATACCACAGTCAGTACTTGGCTTCACAAACTTGGACATCCCCATTCCCAATTTTTGAATTTTATTTTCAATAATTTTTCTCTATCATTTTCTGATCAAGACAAATTTCATTTTTGTAATTCTTTTCATTCTAATAAAGCTCATCGCCTACCATTTTCTGAGTTCACTCTCTCGAGTCAAAAATCTTCCCAAAATCTTTTTAGCGATTTATAGGGCCCTTCTCCCGCCCTTTCGATTGACAAAAAAATACTATTGTATCTTTGTTGACCAATTTTCCTTTGCTTGTCATCATGTTGTATATCTTATAAATTGTCTCCCTACCTCTCTATTGAATCAAAATCCCCATTTGACATATTATTTGGTAAATCTCTCGACTACAATTCGCTAAAAAGTTTTGATTGCCTTTGTTATCCTTGGCTCAAGCTATACACCACTCATAAACTCGAGCCTCGGTCCACACTGTGTGTATATTTAGGTGTATCACTTAGTCATCATCGTCGTCAGTGCTATAGACCAGCAACTTCAAAATTTTATTTGTCTTGTAATGTTATATTTTTTGAAACTATTTTTTTCCTTTTAAAACATTATTTTCTTCCTTGAATCATAAATTCAAGAATCTGGATTGGGAAATGTTACCAACCCACATGTAAGAAAAGCCCACTTCACCTCCTCCTACGTTAAATCAAGATTTACCCTCTCCCATTCACCTATCTTCCATACGTGCTTCACCCTCACATCAGCACCAAACGACTTCCCATTCATAGTCAGTCCACTTAGGCGTTGCTCCAACGACTTCCTCATCAGGTACAGTCTCTCCTTCCTCTACCCATGAAATACCCAAAACCTCCTCTACTCATGTTACACCTTCTACTGCTCCACTCCACCTCTAACCATCCAAACCACACTTACCAAATCCTTTATACATACGACCAACCATCACATCACCTCCCTCCAAACAACCACCAATTGTCTATCACCGTCGCTCCCAAAGCATGATACCCTACATATCACTAGCTCTTCGTAATGACCCTGCCCCTCGTCCACTAAGCCCGCCTTCAACGTCCCCTCCTTCTTCCCATCCCACAATCGATGTGGAACCTCGATTAGAAGCTGATCCATTACCCACCACAGCCAATCGCATTGTTACTCGCTCACAACATAACATTTACAAACTGACAAAAAAAATTGACTATCTAGCCTATCTAAAAAAATTTGACTATCTACCCTATCTATCACCTACCGTTACCCCTACCACTCTCAGACAAGCCCAAAAACACAAAGAATGGAGGGAAGCAATGAGAGCAGAATTTGATGCTTTACTAAGAAACAAAACATGGGAATTGGTTCACAAGGATCACATGAAAAATGTAGTTGCTTATAAACGGCTTTATAAGATCAAACGAAAACCAGATGGGTCGATCGATCGATACAAAGCCCGTCTTGTTGCCAAAGGGATCATCCAAGGCCCAGTCATACCTTCAATCCTATAGTGAAACAAACAACAATTTGTGTGGTCTTGTCTCTTGCTATTCAAAAGAATTGGGTACTTCGCCAACTTGATGTAAACAATGTTTTTCTTCATGGCAATCTTGACAAAGAGGTCTACATGTCGCAACCTCCAGGTTTTGAGTGCCCTGAATTTCCCGATTATGTATGTCGACTACACAAAGCTATATATGGTCTTAAACAAGCACCTTTAGCTTGGTACACGTCTTTTACTAATTATTTAAAGACCCTTAGGTTCAGAAAATCCAATTCAAATCCAACTCTGTTTATATTGCATTCTGGCAATGTTCACATTTTTGCTCTTGTAACTGGGTTTTAAAACCCGGACCGGACCGGCTGGTCCGACCGGTCCGACCGGTGACCGGTCGGTGGTCCGGTCCGGTTGATGCTTCAAAATCGATCTCCAATTGACCCAGTCTGAACCGGTCAAAATCGGTCAAAACCAGTCAATTGACCGGTCGGACCGGTCCGATCCGACCGGTTCGATAATTTTTTAAAATTTTTTTATTTTTTATTTTTTTGAATTTTTTAAATATTATATAATTATATATAATTATTGCATAATTATTGCGTCACACCGGTTCGACCGGTGGTTGAACCGATCGAACCGATCAAACCAGTAACCAATAAGGTCACCGGTTCGATGACCGATCCGGGTTTTAAAACATAGCTTGGACATGTCAACGACATCATCATCACTGGTAGCAATGAATTTGTGGTTAATCAGGTGATTTCCTCTGTTGCTTGTCATTTTCCTATCAAAGACCTCGACCAATTACATTACTTTTAAGTATTGAAGTTCTCAGATGTGCTAATGGGTTGATTTTATCTCAAGCCATTTACATTAACGAATTGTTGACTGATGAGTATATGCATGAATTCAAAGCTGCCAAAACACCTATGAGCAACATCGCAATACTACAGCTTCATGAAGGCTCTACTCTAAGTGATGCAACTAGCTATTGCCGAGTGCTTGGTAAACTTCAATATTTATCTTTCACTATGTCAGACATCAGCTTCTCTATCACTAAGTTGTCACAGTTCATGCATGCACCATCGAAGTTACACTGGACAAGACTAAAGCAAGTCCTACGCTACCTACGCAGCATCTCTTAGTATGGCTTAGGTCTATTTTGCAGCTCTAGTTTTATAAAGGTAAGAGATTGAAGGTAAAACCTTGATGATTATTCAACCCTTCACAGGCTGTTTAAATGCAGTTTGTACAAGAGATCAACAGCATATTTACCGGAGATACTTTGGGATAGACTGCTTATTTACAGGAGATAATTTGGGACCCAACGTATCCTATCTATTAGCTAGCAATATATACAAAAATAGATTATGTCTTAACAACCATTTTACCCAGAGCTTGTAGTGCACCTATACGCTCCCCTCAAGCTTTGCAGTTGGAAGCAACGCCAAGCTTGGAGAGGTTATGATGGAATACTGCCTTGGCCAAAGGTTTGGTAAGTGTGTCAGCAAGCTGGTCAACGGCATGAACACGCGCGACTCTAATTTGTTTATTTTGAACCTTGTTGCGAACATAATGGAAGTCAACTGCAACATGTTTCATCCGAGTTTGAATAACTGGATTTTTACTCAGGTATAGAACGCCCACATTATCGCAAAATATAGTTGGAGGAATAGGTACTGATGTTCCCAACTCGTGCAGCAGATTTTGGACCCAAATGACTTCAGATATAGCATTTGCAACAACTTTAAACTCGGCTTCAGTAGAGGACCTGGCTACAGTTTGTTGTTTTTTCGAGGTCCAGCTGATAGGATTGTTGCGAAAAAATAGAATGTGACCTGAAGTTGAGTTGCGATCATCGACATCGCCCGCCCAATCTGCATCAGAGTACATGGAGTGAGTGAAATTATTGCTTCGATACAGATGCAAGCCAAGCTGTGACGACCCACGAAGATAGCGGAGAATCCTTTTTAGTGCCTTCCAATGCAGTTCAGTCGGAGAGTGCATGAATTGAGACAGTTTATTAACTGAGAAGCTAATGTCTAGCCGAGTGAAGGACAAATACTGCAATTTCCCAAGTACCTGACGATATCGTGTTGCATCACAAGGGGTTGATCCATCATAAATCGTCAACTTCAATGTGTTGCTCATCGGTGTGGTGGTTGCCTTGCATTCGTGCATATTTTCAGCAGTCAAAAGGTCATTAATGTAGTTGGCTTGAGACAAGATCAATCCCTTGGTGGACCGAATGACTTCAACGCCCAGAAAGTAGTGGAGCTGACCGAGATCCTTGATGGAAAATCTGTGGGCAAGAGATGCGATCACTCGAGTAACTGCCGATTCATGGCTGTCGGTGATGATTATATCATCGACATAGACGAGAGCAATAACGTGAATGGTGTCGGAGTGAGATATAAAAAGTGACGGACTGGACTTGGACTTCATAAATCCCAGTGACTGCAAGTAGTTAGTAAGAGCCGTGTACCATGCCAAGGGCGCCTGTTTAAGACCATAGATAGCTTTTCGAAGACGGCAGACATGAGTAGGAACGTCGGAGCTTTCAAATCCTGGTGGTTGAGACATGTATACATCTTCCTGTAGGTCACCTTGAAGGAAGGCATTGTTGACGGCAAGTTATCGAAGCACCCAGTTCTTGTGGAGAGCAATGGATAGGACCAAACGGACTATTGTTGGTTTTACCACAGGGCTGAAAGTGGAGTGATAATCAATGCCAGGACGTTGGGCGAACCCTTTCGCAACTAGCCTTGCTTTGTAACGATCAATCGATCCATCCGGCTTCCGCTTAATCCTGTAAAGCCATTTACAAGCAACTATGTTTTTTGTAGGATCTTTGGGAACTAATTCCCATGTCTGATTTCGCAATAACGCATCAAATTCGGCTTTCATAGCATCTCGCCACTCTTTGTGCTTTTGGGCTTGTTTGACTGTGGTGGGGTGATAATGGGGGAGTTGTGAGCCAAATAATTGAATTTTGTGTTAGGCTTGAAAATGTTGTTTTGTGAGCGGGTGATAGGTCGGTGGGCAGCAGTAGGTTGAGTAGTGGTGGGTGGTTGTGGTTCAGAGTTGGTTTGTGGTGGCGGTGATGTTTGAGTTGTAAGTGTTTGTGGGTTTGGTTCATTGGGCAACAACAGCTGTTATAGGGGCAGATGGTTTCTTGGATTCCTCATGTTGAATGAAAATTTCACGATCGAGTAGTTTGTCATAGAGGTCTTCATAGGTGATGGTAGTGTCACGGGCACGTATGGCCGCTAAAATCTCAAGGCATTCGAATCCTAGGCCACGTAGGATTTGAACAACCAATTCATCGTTGGCGAGAGGGGCACTAGCTTGGGCTAGTTCATCTGCAAGGGATCTAACACGGTGAAGATAGTCAGTCATGGTTTGGGATTCTTTGGTGAGGCGGGCTAGTTGATCTCGGAGGCTAAAGACTCGATATTGGGATTTGTTGGCATAGGCTGTGTGTAGTGCTAGCCAAGCTCGGCTGGCAGAGTCGGCATTAGCGACAGTGGGAGCTATTGTTGGGTCGACGGAAGCCATCAAGGCGTTTTGGATAAGCTGGTCTTGGTGGAACCAGATTATGTAGGCAGGATTTGGTTGTTGGTTGTCGCTAGTGGTGTGTGGAGGTATGGGTGTTGTGCCATCAAGATGACCGAATAGGTCGTTACCATGCATGAGCATGGAAAATTGGGCTTTCCAGGTTGTGAAATTAACACTGCCGGTTAACTTGATGGGAAGTTGGGATGCGGGATTGAATTGAACAATGGGTGTGGAGATGTGGGTGTTGTCGGAGTTTACGACGGGAGTGGTAGTTGTGACTGCTGGGATCGCCATTGGAGAGGGGAAAAAAACTGGATCTGGCTCATTAGAGTTTTGAAGCTCTTATACCATATAAAGGTAAGAGATTGAAGATAAAACCTTGATGATTATTCAACCCTTCACAGGCTGTTTAAATACAGTTTGTACAAGAGATCAACAGCATATTTACCGGAGATACTTTGGGATAGACTGCTTATTTACAGGAGATAATTTGGGACCCAACGTATCCTATCTATTAGCTAGCAATATATACAAAAATAGATTCTGTCTTAACAACCATTTTACCCTAGTGCACCTATAAGTTTCTAGCTTTTCATGTACTCGGATGCTGATTGGGCTGAAGATGTTGATGATCGCAACTCAACCTCAAGTCACCTTCTTTTCTTTGGTATAAATCCTATCAACTCGTCTTCCAAAAAACAACCAACAGTGGCAAGGTCTTCCACCGAGGTTGAGTTTAAAGTAGTAGCCAATGCTGTATCTGAGGTCACGTCGGTCAAACAATTGCTGATTTAGTTGGTTGTCTCCTAGCCAATTCCTCATATACTACGACAACGTTGGTGTTTTGTATCTCAGCACAAATGCAGTCATTCATAGCCGAATGAAGCATGTGGCTGTTGACTTCCATTACGTTCGCAATCAAGTACAGAATAAGGAACTTCATGTGGTTCATGTTCATGCAATGGATCAGTTCGCTGATGCACTTACCAAACCGCTACCGAAAATGGCGTTCGATCGTAATTTCTTCAAGCTTGGAGTTGTTTCCAACTGACCAGCTTGAGAGCGGCGTAAAGGTGTACGAGTGTTGACGATTATTGTTACCACAGCATCTGGTCTTTGACCATGTCAACTGTTGTTATACCAGAATCTGCATTAGTTTAACTTAGTTGTTTAGATTTTTATGCTGATTATTCTCCTTGATATCAGGAGTTTCGTATACAAGTTTGTTACTACATAATTGTAATTAAACATTTGTTTAGTGTTGAATATGTGACTTTGAAACAGTCAAAGATATTATTAGAGATATTATTGAGATAGTCATCAAATAAATTAGATTTTATTCTATGCTGATTTAGATTAGATGTTATCTTAGTTTTGAATTTGAGTTAGAGAAAAGTTGTATAAATTGACAAGTTTCTATTCAATAAATGATGAGTGTTCTACGACAAATCATTTGCTTTCTCTTCTCTTCTTTCACTTATTATGCTTCAGCCCTATAAAAACAACATGGTATCAAAGCTTTTGTCTTGAGGGACCTGTGAGATGAGCGAAACAAAAACACAAACTTGATTTACAACCCAGAATTACAACAAGAATTACAACCATCTCCAAGCAATGGAGATTGAATTACAACTGTTTCAAGGCGCACCACCAATTTTTGATGGTGAAAACTATCAAGTTTGGGCTGTTCGAATGAAAGCTCATCTTGATGCTATGGATATTTGGGAAGCTGTGGAGGAAGACTATGAAGTGCCTCCATTGCCAACAAGTTCTACAATGACTCAAATCAAGATGCACAAAGAAAAGAAAAAAAATTCAGAAGGAGACAAAAACAAGATTTCAACAAGATCGACAACAACAACAACAAAAACAATGATGATTCATATCCACCATGCTCACATTGCAAAAAAAACAAAAAAACAAAATGCGAGAGAAGCCAAACAAACTGTAAACGATCAACTTGAAAAGGGGGAGTTATTTGCAGCATCATGTCTAGCCTAATAGAGAAATTATGGGAGCACAAACAAAAAAAAGAAAAAAAAAAGGGGTGCTTGGAGTTTGCAGTATCAAAGTCAAGGAGGAGTGTTGAATATGTGACTTTGAAACAGTCAAAGATATTATTAAAGATATTATTGAGATAGTCATCAAATAAATTAGATTTTATTCTATACTGATTTAGATTAGATGTTATCTTAGTTTTGAATTTGAGTTAGAGAAAAGTTGTATAAATTGACAAGTTTCTATTCAATAAATGATGAGTATTCTACGACAAATCATTTGCTTTCTCTTCTCTTCCTTCACTTATTATGCTTCAGCCCTATAAAAACAACATTTAGTGATTGAATAAAATACAGTAGAATTCTTTTCACTCTTGTTTATTATAGTCTTCTTCTTTCTCCTTCTGCCTACAAGCTCTTCACAAGTCAACTCCTCTATCTCATTCCCACTCTCTCTTTCCTTGCTATTCTTCTCTCTCTGTACCTTCTATGGCTTCTGCTGCTGTTGATGAGAGCCTTCAGGCCAATCCTCTATTGCAAGACTTTGAATTTGCTCCCTTTGACGTGGTTCAGGCTGAACATGTTCGACCTGGAGTCCGTGCTCTTCCGAAGAAGCTTGTATGTTGTTTTCGAGTTTTCCAAGTTGTTTTTCATTCTGGGTCTGGTTTGTTTTGTTCATTCGATGATTTGGTTAATGTGAAAGCCTCCTTTTCAAGGGAAAGTTGTGATCTTTTCGAATCTCGGACTGAGTTCCTGAACTGTCGATTATTTATTTGGGACTGGAAGTTTTTGAATAGAGACTCTATAGTTGCTCGTACGGGATTATTTTTAATAACGTTGATGATATCGGGATAATATTTTTGTAGGAGAGTGATTTAAAGGAGTTTGAGAAAACAGTTGAGCCGTCATGGCCAAAGCTTGTGGAGCCGTTGGAGAAGCTTGTAGATAGGTTGAGTGTCATTTGGGGGATGATCAATCATCTTAAAAATGTTAAGTATACGCCTGAGCTACGAGCTGCAATTATAGAAGTTCAGGTAATTATCATGGCATGCATTTTAACGTAGGTGCTCTAATGTCTACAAAGATATTCCCACATAACTTGTGCAGATTTTACTTTCTTTTAGTGATGTTTATTATTGAATATGAATTTGTAACTTTCATCCTGCGGTATTGCTATTAACATGAATTACAAATAAGTGCAGGAATGCAAATGTGTGTATCAATTTTAATATTGGGATCGCAAGCTCCATTTGCATGCCAGAGGTTACAGAATCAGCAATTTGTTAATTTTTGTTTCAAATTTTCAGGAACCATTACATTGCAATGATTGTAATTTTATCAAGTTTTGTTTCTATTTAGGAGTTTATAGTGAAGAAGTTACCATATTTTATTTTTATCTGCATTAGATGCATAGTATTTGTACTGTTCTCTCTTTTTTCTTGTACCCATGACTGTTACTTTTGGATAACAGCCAGAGAAGGTAAAATTTCAACTTAGACTGGGACAGAGTAAACCAATTTACAATGCATTTAAGGCCATTAAGGAATCTCCGGAGTGGCATACTCTGACTGATGCGCGCGAGCGTATTGTGGAGTGTAAGTATCTCATGGTGTCCACTTTGGTTATATCCTATGCTTATATTAGTTATTGGTCTGTTGTTAATTTGATGGTTTAAGGATTCTTCTCCTTCCATTGTTTCATAATTTCCTTTATATTCTTCATGTTTTTGGTTCATCAATGCTCGTACTGTCAATGTAAAGGTGGGGCTGAAAAATTGGATTTGCTACCCCTTTTCTGTCTGTTAACGATATATATTCCAGTTCTGAGATGAAAGAGCCAAGTTCTGAAGTGAAGAAGGTGAAGGATGTTAGAATAGGGTTGAAACAAATTTTTATACAATTAAAATTACAACCAAAATTGGCTGCAAGGGCATAAACCAACAGAAGGTTGATCCAGGATTGATGGGTTTATGTTTTCAACTTCTGTTTGTGAAATCTTGTCGTTTGTATTTAGCTATTTAACTGATAGATAGTAGTCATTGGTTTTCTCTTCTTCTTCTTCATGTATATATACTTAGCAACGCTCATATTGACTTGTAGTTTTGTTGTTAATATTTCCTTGCAAATGAAAAAGAAGTTGCTGGATATTACTAATATTGCGCTTGTTTGTTGCAGAACATTCTTCTGCATTAGAATACTCCTGTGTTTTACATCCTGTTGACACTTGTATCTACTGCCTGTACAACGCAAATAAAGAAAGCAGTTCTTAACGGAGTAGCTCTTGAAGATGATAAAAGAGACCATTTCAACAAAATTGAACAGGTGCATCTATAATAATGTATTAATGCTGCAACTTACAAACATCTGTGTTGATGAGGAATGAAGGATGATTTATGCAGAATAACTTCATTGTTTTAGATATTATGTTGAAACTCTGCTGTTGAACTGGCAAAGTACTCTGAGTTTTCATTACCTTTGTTATTTGCTTCCTAATTATGTGCTAGGAATTGGAAAGACTATCTAAAAAATTTGGTGAGAATGTATTAGATGCTACAAAGAAATTTGAGAAACTGATAACGGACAAGAAAGAAATTGAAGGATTGCCTGCCACAGCACGTGGATTGGCTGCACAGACAGCAGTGTCTAAAGTATGGCATTTAACTAATGCATCTTTTGTTTAATATAGTCCATTTCCAACTCTAATTCATTTTCCTTTTGACTTTATGATGTTAGGGGCATAAAGATGCAACTGCTGAGAATGGACCATGGATAATAACATTGGACACCCCCAGTTTTATGTCTGTCATGCAGCATGCTCGTAACCGTGGTCTACGTGAAGAAGTCTACCGTGCTTATATTACTCGCGCTTCAAGTGACGATCTGGATAATACACAAATTATTGATGAAATATTGAGACTTAGATTGGAAAAAGCTAAGCTGCTTGGTTACAGAAATTATGCTGAGGTTTGACGTATTATTGTTTGTATTCTCACATTGATATCCTAAGTTCTTAACTGATATTTTTGTAACAGGTTAGCATGGCAACAAAAATGGCTACGGTTGAGAAAGCACAGGAACTGCTGGAAAAGCTGCGAAAAGCATCCTGGGATGCTGCTGTACAAGGTGACATGCCAACATATTTCTAGTTTAACTCTTGTGTAGGAAAAAGGTCCTTGTTCACTACGTTTTTGAGCTTTTGGCAAAGAGAGCTAGTACTAGGAGAGGTTCCATACTCTTGGAGGAGACAAGATCTTCTGTCCAATTTTATGGTGTCTCAGTCATTTATTTATGCGGGATTAACATAAATGAATGGCTGAAATTCACCGGACACAATAAGACGCCATAAAATTAGACAGAAGATCTAGACTCCTCTTGGAGTTGGGTCACATTTATTAGGAAAGTGAGTCTTGATGCTGAGTCATTTCTTTGATAATTTTAGATATGGAAGACCTTAAAGTTTTCTCCAAAAACCAAGGTGCAAAAGAAGCAAGTGACTTCAGTCACTGGGATATCAGTTATTGGGCAGAAAGGCTTCGCGAGTCTAAATATGATATCAATGAGGTTCTCTCTCTCTCTCTCTCACGCACACTCGCACTCACACTCACACTCATACTCACACACCCACACTCATTCTAATACACAGTCAGTCACACAGCTTTTGTTTGCACTTTGCTTCTGTTTTAACAGTTGATATTTAGTTGCACCACTGATTTTTTATGTGTATCTTAATAGTTTTCATGCGACAATGTCAACGAGTTGAGGTGTTCCTCCAGTATGACATACACTTAGTCTCAATCAACCTTCTATGTTTGTTTTCCTATTATTCTGTTCACCTTTTTTTTTAAAATTTTAAGAACTATATTAAATATAAACAGAAAGGTCTACAATGTACAGAAACAAAACACCTACAAGGTAGACAAAAGAGGAGGCATGCAACCCCACTATCTCAAATCACTCAGAATAGCCGAGACAAATTATATAGACTGTAAATACCAGCGTTTTCTCAAGGCTAGTTGCAAAGAGTCCTGCTTATCGTTGACAATGATGGCCTCCCGTATCAAATTAACAATGCAGTTTGCCAATTCATACGGGCTTCTGTCCACTTGCTTATAAATGCGAGCGTTTCGCTCCCTCCACACTTGGTAAATCACCATTTGAAAAGAGGCTTTAATAAGGAAACCATCAAGTCTCCCACGATGAGTTTTACGGATCACTTCCTCCAGCACATCATTCCATGTATAGTACGAATCAAGAGTGCCTAACAAATGCAGAATATGGCTCCAAACCACTTTGGTATACTCACATTCAAAGAATAGGTGGTTCCTACTTTCATTTACAAGCTTACACAGAACACAAAGGGGATCAAAAGCACCAAACCACCGATCCTTAGTTCTTAGTCTATTTTTAATAGCTAACCACAAGAAGAAGGAAGCTTTTGGGTACAATACCTGATTCCACACTAGATTTGCCCATGATACCGTGGTGCCCAGCGCTCTCCCTAAGCCACGAAAGAGAGGATGTAGAGAAGGCACCACCGGGGTTCTTGTCCATGCACCTCATCTGCAGCATGGCACAAGCTAATGCTGGGCATATAGTTGGCTATTTGGTGTCCGAATCTGCACCTAAATAAGCGATCACCTTCTTGGACAACCCAAGCGAGAGAAGCTGTCTTAGGTATACGGTTCCGAACCCCCATTAAGTCAAGCTGAAGCCAAAGAGGACTCCGCTCATGCCAATTGTCAAACCAGAAAAAGGTGTTATCACCACTCCGGACTCTAACTTTAATTGAGGGATAAATCAAATCCCGCAGCTAAAGAAGACTTTTAAAGATCCACGAGTCATCGGGCCTCAATTGAAGAGACCAGAAACTTTGGCCCTTAAGGCGGTATACTTATAGCCATTTTACCCACAAAGCCTCTTTATCCACAAAGAGGCGCCAAATTCGCTTCAGAAGAAGACCACGTTGCATCATAGTGAATGAGAGGATGCCCAAACCACCATGCTCCTTAGGAATGGCAACCTCACTCCACTTGACTTTCGCACCCTTGCTATTTGCATGAGTGCCAGTCCATAAGAATGCGTTGAGGATTCGCTCCATTTCTTTAATCACCTTCTTTGGTAGAACAATATGAGCCGCCCAGTGCACATTCATGCTATTCAGAACCGAAACAACAAGACTGGCCATGGAAGCAAAAGATAGATAACGATTCTGCCAAGCATTTATTCGACGTTTTAACTTATCCAGCAGTGGCAAGAAGTCAGTATATCGAGGCTTTCTAGCGGTAATTGGAACCCCCAGATAGCGGAACGGGGTGTCAAGAAGGGATAGCCCAACTACATCGCACAGCTCATCCCGGTTATGTACGTCGGAGGATATATAAATACCACTTTTTCCGGGGTTAATGTAAAACCCGACCAGCGAAAAAGGTAGCCATAAGGTTCATCATCATCGATAACACCTGTGGCTCTGCCTTACATAGAAGTATCACGTCATCCGCATACATTAAATGAGACAACTTTAGGTCAACACATTGGTAATGATAACGAAAGTGCCCATTACATTGAACCAGTTTAGAGAGCAATCTTGATAAGCCCTCCATTGCCAGTGTGAATAAGTAAGGGGAAAGGGGGTCCCCTTATCTAATTCCACGATGAGGCTTAAATGGCTTTGTTGGGAGACCATTGACTAGCACACTCAGAGAGGACGTTTGGAAACATTGAGAAATCAAATGACGAAACCGTGGGGGAAGCCCAATTCCCAGCATGCATTCTTGTAAATAATCCCAGTCCAAAGTATCAAAGGTTTTATATAGATCAAGTTTTAAAGCACAACTGTTGTTAATTTTCTTACCAAGATGATAATCCCCATCAACTCTTGGAGCAATAGGATGTTGTCTCCAATATTCTGGACTTAATAAAGCCCCTAGCGGGGTTGACAACCTCCACCAATGCCTCCTTCAAGCGCTCGCTAAAAGGGAAGCAATAATTTTGTACAATTGTATTGCAAAGACGATATAGGTCTATAATCTGTAATCTGTCGAGTCTCTCCTTCTTGGGGATTAATGATATGTGAGTATGATTTATTTCCATGATAGTTTCCCAAAGAGAAAATTCGGGATCGCCTCCGAACCAACCGCCCAAATGATGTGCCAAGTCATTGGAAGAACCCACCGAGAACCCATCCGGACCGGAGCTTTGGAGCTATGAAGGCTAAACAAGGCTGCCTTCACTTGTGCCTCCGTGAAAGGGGCATTTAGCAAGGCCATTCTATCTTGACTAGGAGAGAAGGCCAGGACATTTCTAACCCCAAATCCCGCCCTTCTCGACATGTCTGAGCAACCCATAAGCTGAACAAAAAAATCCCTTACATGGTCGGATACCGCTGCTTGACCCCTCAGAATGTTCCCTTCAGAATTCTTAAGTTCAGTGATAGTATTAGAATTGCACCTAGCAAGAATAGCAGTATGGAAAAATTTAGTGTTTCGATCACCGTCCTTTAGCCACGTTTGTCGAGCTTTTTGTCTAAGAATAGAGTCATGTAATTTCAACCCCTCCTGATATTTGTGCATAGCATCAGCCTCAAGCATCCGAAGGCCCTCATTGAGGGGCTCCCTATAACACCGCTGCTGGAGATCCGTGAGGTGAGAGCTCATCTCCCGAAGGTTATTAGTACATTTGTTCTTGAAGGCTTTGATTGCAAATTTAGCGAGCTTCAACTTTTGCATCAACTGAAACCCCTTAAAACCGTGAACCTCCATCTCCCAAATCCGAGCAATCATAGCCATGAAACCCTCAACACGGAGTAATCCATTGAAAAATCGAAAAGGAGCGCCACATCTGTGATAATCAAACCGATGCTGAATGATGATAGGTGTATGATCTGAAAAAACTGGGTCACCAAACTCCACTGAGTCAAAAGGGAAAGAAGAAAGCCAGTGTTGATTGATCAAAGCCCGATCTAGTTTCTTCCGAATAAACAAGTTTCCTTTTTGCTTGTTCTCCCAGGTGAACCACCGGCCGCTGCCTCGAAGATCAAGTAGGCCTGAGTTAAACAAAAAATGTTGAAGTTCCCCACGGATCCTCCATGGAAGCCAACTCCACCCTCAACTTCCGAGGAGTTAAGGCAAAGATTGAAATCCCCGATAACCACCCATAGTCCCGCACCCGCAAGATGAAAATTCAGCAACTCACCACACGGATCGAGCGTTGGAAAGCAAAGTTGAGGCATAAATTAACGTAATAATAAAGAGGTCTCGCCACGTTCCTCGACAATCGCAGTGCATAAATTGGGCTCCCATAGAGATCACCCGGATATCAAATATTGTGGAATTGTACCAGCAGAGAATTCTACCATTGTAGTGGTGTGCATGATTAGAGATGAAATGCCAATGAGATCCCAAAAAAGACAAACCTTTCCTATCAGCCGAAGCTTTTATTTTTGTCTCCAACAAACCTACCAAAACAGGGTTAGAGGTATCCACTAGCTGCTTGACCATCAGCTGTTTAGAGGGGTCATTGAACCCCCTGGTGTTCCACACGAGGATAGTCATCATTAGAACAAGCATTCAGGGGATATCACCCCTTTATGCTTTTTCTTCTTGGCTTTTTTCTTAACCGTCGTCCGCTTAGGCTGTTGAATCAAGGGCTGTTCAAGCTCCCCTTCTTCCACGATAGCATCAGCTGTGGGTGCAAGAATGGGGCTGTTGTCGGCAGGAGCCATGTGTACCCCTTCCATCTGCTCTGTACTAGGTCCCGGAGGAGTTGGAAGAGCTGGCGGAGATTGATCAGCTCCAACTAGAGGGGTGAGTGGATTAGTGGCCTCAATACTTAAGAGCGGGGGAGCATCACCCTTACTAGTCAAATCTGCCTGATTCCCACGGTCCTCGAAGCTAGTATTATGGTGGAGGCCATCAACCAGACTACCTGCAGAACCGCCCGAAGCGACCCTGGGAGACCCGGATCTGACTTCCTCAGAATTCAGCATTAACTCATCAACCGGGGCAACTTCCCGACAGGCTACTTCCTGATTGAGCAAACTCTCCGGTCCTTGTCTGAATTACTCCGGGGAGCGAGCTTCGGCTCACCGCCAAAAGCCTACGCCTGTTGCAACCCATTTCTTTTCCACAATTGCACTAGGCTTCCAAGGATAAGAGATGAGATCTTGTGGTGATCAACTCACCATTTACATCTAACCGCCGAATAAGTAGCGTCTCAGGCAGAGCAGCGTCCTTTGGTACCTCAATGCAGATTTTTGCATAACCGATGTGTTCCATTTTAGCAGTCTGAGTGTCCATGCGGATAGGTTTACCGATGCCACTTGCTAAATGGCTCATGCCCTCAACCGTCCAGTATTCCAGAGGCAATCCTTGAAACTGCACCCAGAGGGGAATGACATCCACAGAGCCCCTGTCCAAACCAAAACCAGGCGACCACTGCTGCAAGAAAAGAGGTTGATCTCCGATGTGCCAAGGTCTAAGTTCAAGGATATCATTGATGTCCGTCTGCTGGGAAAACTTGAATAAAAATTGACCGTCGTCCATGAGCATTACCTTCTCAAAGCCCTTACTACCCCATCTAGCCTTAGCCCACGTACTCACCACCGGAAAAGCTAGGCGTTTGGACCAGAAGAAACCAACCAAGGCGGTAGCCCAAGCTCGAGCTCCCGCACGAAGCAACTCCACAGGAGGGGAGACAACCCCATCCTGAAGCACATTCGGGTGATAGGAAAGCTTACCCCGAGGCTGAATCAAACCAACACGCTTTCTTCAGGCACCATCTCCAGACCCAACCTTCTGGGGAGAAGCACTAGACACGGTCAGGGGAGGTTCGACAGACACCCCAGAAGCAGATCCCAGCTGGGAAGGACCAGTCGTCGGGGCCTCCACACCAAGGGCACCAACAGAAGAAGAGATCGGTAAAGGGGGAAACGGATCTGAGGAGGAAGATGGGTCTCCCATCGCCGGAGCGGCCGACTGGGAGACCGAGGCTAGGCTGAAAGACAAAAAACCCGGGCAATCAAGGAGGGTCAAGAGAAGAGAGGGCAAATAATAATATCTTGAAATCATCATTAAACCTTGGAAAATGACCAAGTCTCATTGACATAATTAGATGAATGATAATGTTACCAGCCCTTGTTTGTGATCTAGTTATGGGACCCTGCAAGCTGAAATCAGAAATTAACTCAGAAGGAAAATGATATTTGTTAGTTTTTCTGCCCTTTCGACCTATCTTGACACTACATAAAAACAAGAACTCATTAAAGAGAGCTCTTAGATCTCAAAACTAGAACTTTGATAGGGGAAAAAATGTCTACTTATTTCCTTGCATAACTTGCATTTTATACAATCACAATATACTCCTACTATCTAGGAAACATTCAAATAATTCCAACTAACTTGATAATTCCAAACTAAATCTAACCTGATATAATTTGATCTAAATCTAATCTAATCATAAATGGCAACCAAACAATAAGATAATGACAACAGAACCAAAAGATAATGACAGCTAATGGACTAACAGCCAACACCTAATCCTGTTTCTTCTTTTTTCCATGTGTAAAACGTTTGTAGACCTAGTCAAAAGGAACTACTTTGACTGAGTTAGGCTCATTTAATTGCTGGACTTTATGTTGGTCCAGAACATTACTTCCCTTACAAGAATGCGCTTGACCTCAAGCGCAAATGATGGATAGCGGCTCAGAATAGTAGAAACAGGCTCCCATGATGCATTAGCTGGAGAAAGGCCTTCCCAACGTATTAATACTTGTGAAGTTCCTGCAATCGTGCGTGAGTCTAATATCGCTTTAGGAGTGGGTTGTACTTCGCCTCGGTAAACCACAGGCAACTGGGGGGTATTGGTGTTTGGACTATGGAATTTTTTTAAACAGGAGACATGAAATACTGGGTGTATTTTGGCTTCTGGAGGAAGGGGCAGACGATAAGCTACGGAACCAACCTTGGCTTGGATGGGAAAAGGGCCATAGAAATGAGGAGATAATTTTCGATTACTTTTAGAGGCCAAGGATAGTTGGCATTAAGGTTGAAGTTTTAAAAGAACCATATCACCTACCGCAAAGTATACCTCTCGATGTTTAGCAAATGCTCGTGCACCTCTTGCAGCAGCAAATTTCTATTCTATATTTCCACTTCAAAGGAGGTAACTAGTATCATAGCAATATTCAGCCCAAGATATCCAATCCATCCATTTGGGTGGATAGTCTCTGGGAAAACAACGAAGATACACCTCGATAACACGGTTAGTAGCCTCTGTCTGCCCATCACTATGAGGATGATATGCTGAGCTGAATGATAACTAGGTACCACAGATCTTAAATAGCTGTGTCCAGAAGGAACTTGTGAATGTGACATCTTGGTCACTAACTATAGTTTCTGATGTTGAATTGTGTTGTTTTATGCAACCTGTTGTGTTGAAATCAGTGGAGGAGCTTGCAATGATAGTGAAGGTAAGGAAGAAGAGAAAGGTGAAGGGAAGGATGAAGGAACTCAAGTGCAAATGGAGATTGGAATGGATGATCCTAAGCATAATTCAAAAATGTATGGATCAAAGTAATGAAGATACAAGTCGATGGATGAAGCCTGAGGCAAGGGAGAATGGAAAATGAAAAGCAGATGATTGGATGCACAACAAAAATTGAGAATCAAATTCCAGTTACTCGCAGAAGGAAGTAACCAGAATCGCAGAAGAAGTAACCAGGAAGGAAGTAACCAGAAGTGCAGAGGTAAAAAACCAGCGTAAGGTTAAAGCAATTTTCAAGAAGTTTAATTAGCAAAATCAAGTTTAGTGCGTGAAGCTAAAGCTTTTCACACCGACAATCAGATTGGAGTGTCGGTTTTGTTCCTGAAAGAATCAAGTAGCAGCGACAAATCATATCCTCTTTTGCCAAAAGCTTTTGTTCACTTTTATGTTTAGCCAAATCGAGAAAGGCGCACTAGTCTAGTTTATTCATCGGTCAAGTCTTTACTTTTCAGTTTAGAATCAAAAGGTAGCAGAACATGTAAGAGCTGATATAAAGCTCCACTTTTCTCTTCATTTTCAAAAATGTATGAGGGAAAAGAGAGAAAAACCTTCATCAATACAAAAGATGCAATACCATTTTCCAGATTTCATGTTGTGTTCATTTTTCCTTTACAGAAGTTGAGCATTTGTTTTATTTTCCAGCAGCAAGTTTAGAAGTTGAGCATTTGTTTTTGTTTTCCAGTAGCAAGTTCAGAAGTTAAAAATAGTAGCAGAAATTTTTGTTTTGCTGGAAAAAAACCAGAAGTTTAGTTCTTTGATTTCAGGAATACTTTTACACAATTTACTTCATACATTAAGTTGATTACAAGAGTACAAAGTCAAGAACAGAGGAGGAGACAGAAGTTGCAGTATTTTTCTTGTGTGAACAGTGCGCGTGAACAGTGCACGAGGTTGCTAGTTGAAGGAGCTTTCTTCAATCCTTGGAGGGAGCACTTTCAAGAGTGGTATCAAAGCTACACGGTTCACTAGCCTGGTTTGAACCAAAACTATGGCAGGTACAAGCTTTCCTATGATGAATATGCAAAGTTTACAAGCTAATATATCTGTTCTAACTGGAGAAAACTATAAAGTCTGGTCTCTTAAAGTTGAGGATTGCCTTCGGGTGTGTGAATGGTGGGATGTTGTGAGTGAAGGAGTGACTGAAGTTGGGAATATAGTAGACTTAACTGAGCAGCAACAAATAAGAATCAGTCAGGAGAGGGACAAGGATTTTAGAGCACTTGTATTTTTGAGATCTGTTGTGAGTGAGTCTATTTTGCTAAGAAATACAGGTTGTAGGAGTGCCAAAGAACTATGGGATACTCTCAAGGTTGAATATGTTGGATCAGTTCAAACCTTAAGGCTAAAGAAGCAAACAATTTTGAGAAACTTTGAAAACTTTGCCATGAAGGATGAGGAAAATGTAGATACTGTAAAGGGTCGATTTCTGAGTTTGGTGCAGCAATTAAAGGAGTTTGGAGACAGTACAAGTACTGAAAGGTTAGTGGATAAGTTCCTAAGTAGGTTGCCATTGAGGTTTGAAGCAAGCATAGCACCTTTGGAGTGGCAATTTACAAATGATCCAGATTTAGTTTCTTTGGAGCAAGTCTTCAATGTTTTGGAGATGCATGAGGAAAGACATGGGAATAGAAGAGAAGGGGAAGTGTTTGCTTTAAAGGCTGAAAGGTTTAGAACACCTGAAAATCCTCCAAGTTACACACAAAACCAGATCAGTTCCTTTGACTCAAAACTAGTACAAGCACAAAGTCATCCACCAAATCAGCCTTATAACCATCAAACACCACATCAGATTCTTACCTACACACAATACCATCCTTATCCGAATCAATCCTACCCTCAAACACAATATGCCTCACCAATTCCCTACCAAAACATCCAAAATCCAAACCAATATCCTAGCAATAAAGATACCCGAATGCAAGGAGGAGCAAGGATGAGTAGAATGGGAATGTTTGCTAATTGCAGATTTTGTGGGAGGAACAATCGTGCAGCTGAAGATTGTTTTTGGAATGATCATGTTGAGTGTATTTTTTGCAGGAAAAGGGGACATACAAGAAGGGTTTGCTATGAGAAGTGGATGGAGGAACATCAAAATCCACAAAATTCACTCTTTGGCAAGCCACCTCCAATACACCCACTTCAAAGACTAAATACCTCTCCAAACATGATACCAACTCAATCACAACCTTACCAACATGTTTCTGAACCTCAAATGCACCAAGCTCACCTTGCTGGAAAATTAGAAATTCATCAACCAACCCAACTATCTCCATTTCTGATCCCTCAACAGTACATGTATCAACCTCAAATGTCTCAACCTTCTTCAATCCCTCAACCTTATGTTTATTACTCTCAAATGCCTCAGGCAAACCCAACTCAATCAAGTTCAACATATCAGAATTACCAAACCACTCAAACAACAATGCCTAGCCAATCAAGCCAACAACTTCAAGGTTCAAACACTATGACTGAATCTGTGCCATATTCACAGCCACAAACACTTACAAGTCCTCAAAATCACCCATCAAACATACCAAACACCCAACCTGGACCATCACAAATCAATCAACCATCAGAAAATTCAATTGCTGAGGAGAGTGTATTTGTAGTGGAAACCAGTCACCAAACCATGGAACATAACCCTACCGTTGAAACTTGTGTTGTTGAAGCATGGAAGCAAGTAGAAGTAGAAAAGGCTAGGGTAAAAAAGGAGAGGAAATGTGCTGACATTGAAAGAAAGAAGGTGAAAGTATAAGCCTTGATTGGAGTCATTGAGGAAAGAAGTTGAGGAAGTTAAGTTGAAGTTTGAGGAGGCAATTAGAAAATTAGAAGCAACAAAGGCTGATGTAGCTAAAGAGAAAGAACGTGCTAAGATAGAGAGGGCTAAAATAGAGGAGAAAAAATGTGTGGCAAAGAGAAAGATCATGGAAGAAACATCTCGTGCTGAAGATCTTTCTAGACAATTGGAAAATGCTAGAAGAATTATTGAGAAAAAACAGAGGGAGAATCAGAAAATGAAGTTTTTGGATAATCCTGAAACTACAGCCAAGAAATCAGGAGAAGAAGGGAATCAGGAGGAGTTTTCAGCAAGCCATGAAAATGATGAATTCAGGTATGATGATACAGCTGAAGTGGAAGCAGATGAGACACTCATGGTTTTTGAATATGCCATGTTTGGAAGAGCTAAACATAAGACATACAATCAGCCAATTAAACAAAGAATGGAAGTAAGTGTGCAGGTTCCACAAAACAAAGGCGGAGCTGTTGAATTGCGTTGTTTATGCAACCTGCTGTATTGAAATCAGTGGAGGAGCTTGCAATGATAGTGAAGGTAAGGAAGAAGCGAAAGGTGAAGGGAAGGATGAAGGAACTCAAGTGCAAATGGAGATTGGAATGGATGATCCTAAGCATAATTCAAAAATGTATGGATCAAAGTAATGAAGATACAAGTCAGATGGATGAAGCACAAGGCAAGGGAGAATGGAAAAAGAAAGAAACAGATGATCGGATGCACAACAAAAATTGAGAATCAAATTCCAGTTACTCGCAGAAGGAAGTAACCAGAATCGCAGAAGAAGTAACCAAGAAGGAAGTAACCAGAAGTGCAGAGGTAAAAAACCAGCAGAAGGTTAAAGTAATTTTCAAGAAGTTTAATTAGCAAAATCAAGTTTAGTGCATGAAGCTAAAGCTTTTTCACACCTGACAATCAGATTTGGAGTGTCAGTTTTTGTTCCACAAAGAATCAAGTAACAAAAAAATCATATCCTCTTTTGCCAAAAGCTTTTTGTTCACTTTTATGTTTAGCCAAATCAAGAAAGGCTGCACTAGTCTAGTTTATTCATCACCCAAGTCTTTACTTTTCGCTTTAGAATCAAAAGGTAGCGAGAACATGTAAGAGCGATATAAAGCTCCACTTTTCTCTTCATTTTCAAAATGTATGAGGAAAAGAGAGAAAACCTTCATCAATACAAAAGATGCAATACCATTTTCCAGATTTCATGTTGTGTTCATTTTTCCTTCTGAAGTTGAGCATTTGTTTTATTTTCCAGCAACAAGTTTAGAAGTTGAGCATTTGTTTTGTTTTCCAGAGCAAGTTCGAAGTTAAAAATAGTAGTAGAAGTTTTTGTTTTCTTGAAAAAACCAGAAGTTTAGTTCTTTGATTTCGTGAATACTTTTACACCATTTACTTCATACATTCAAATTGATTACAAGAGTACAAAGTCAAGAACAGAGGAGGAGATAGAAGTTGCAGTATTTTTCTTGTGTGAACAGTGCGCGTGAACAGTGCACAAGGTTGCTAGCTGAAGGAGCTTTCTTTAATCCTTAGAGGGAGCACTTTCAAGATCTGACAGCCCATATAGTTTAAAGATGTGATCAAAGAAGAGTCTAGCCACTGTGACAGCTGAATAATTAAGGATGGGCTAGAGGTAGGAAGTGTGCATATTTGGAGAAATGATCAAAAACTAGTAAGACAGCTTTCCCATGTGATGGTGGAAGCCCTTATATAAAGTCCGTTGAAATATCTGACCAAATCTGCACTGGAATTGGCAGAGGTTGCAATACGCTAGTAGACTTTAGGTGTTCTGACTTATTTTGTTGACAAGTTTCACATGTTCTGACCATGTCTAGAATCTGGTGTTTCATTCTTGTCTAGTAAAAATCTTATGAAACTCGATAAAGAGTCTTTTGATAGCCTTCATGATATTGAGCATGAATTGCTGAAACTATGGCTTGAATAAGAGTAGAAGAAGCTGCCAAACAAACTTTGTTTTTGAAGGATATTAGCCCATCACTGTATGACCAAAGATTGCCCTCCATACCAGTCTTAATACGTTCCACCAGTTGCTGCAGCTCCTTTGAGTGAGAAACTTCTGCTTTAATTGCATCAAAGAACCCCAACTGAGGCATGATATTGAAGTTAGGATTCCCACATCTTCATCTCTGCGTGATAGTGCATCAGCCACAATATTTTCTCACCCAACTCGGTCTTCCACCATAAAGTTAAAGCCCATGAGCTTGCTAAGCCAATGTTGTTGCGGTGAGGTAATAATAGGCTGCTCTAGGAGGAACTTTAGGTTGTAATGGTTTGTTCTTATTAGGAAATGTCGTCCCCACACATAAGATCTCCAATGGCGCACAACTTTGGCTAAGCCAATCAATCCCTTCTCATAGGCAGGTAGATGGTGGTGTCGTTTAGCTAGAGTAAGATTGAAGATAGCAATTGGTCGACCTTCTTGTTGTAGGACAGCTCCTATTCCATAATTAGAGCATCACATTCTACTACAAAAGTCTTTAAGGGCTAAAACTGGGGTTTGAGTCATGGCCAATTTCAATGCTTCAAAGGCAGACATGGAATCCTGTGTCTATATAAAGGACTTCGTTCTCAACAAAGCTGTCAACGGTGGACAATGCCACCTTAAATCGTTCAACAATTTCTCCATAATTTTTTACAAACTTCCTGAAGTACCCGATAAGATCAAGGAAGCCTCGTAATGCTCGAATGGTAGTTGGTTGTGGCCACTGTGATATTGTTGTCATTTTTTGGGGGTCTGCGTCTACTCTCGGCAATGAAATCACATTTCCCAAGTAAGAGACTTGAGTTTGTGCAAACAAACATCTAGATTTTTTTAGGAACAAGTAATGATGTCTCGACACAGTGAACACTACCCGGAGATGGTACATATGTTCTGTCCAAGTATGACTATAAACGAGGATATCATCAAAAAATACTAAGACAAATTGTTACCAGCCCTTCTCTGTGATCTAGTTATGGGACCCTGCAACCTAAACTCAGAAATTAACTAAGAAGGAAAATGGTATTTGTTAGTTTTTCTGCCCTTTCGACCTATTTTGAACATACAGAAAAAAAAAAAAACAAGAGCTCATTAGAGAGAACTCTTAAATCTCAAAACTGAAACTTTGTGTTATGGGTCCTCATAAAATGAAGCTCAACCATTAGGCCTAAATATTAAGCCCAATTATAAAGTTAAATGGGCTTAGTTGAAAAGAATCTCACATCGATTTGGTCTTTATTTAACCTATTTACAATTTGGTCCTCTTAGTTTGATTTATTTGCAATAGAATCTTTCATTTTGGATCAATTGCAAATTAGATCTTTTTGGAGGCAGAGCTAAGGTTTAGGAAGTGTTCTTTCTTGCATAAGATTGGAGAGCTACGCTGAGCAACCTTCTTTTGCCTGTTGATGGTATTCATCTAGTTTTATTCTAGATTTTGGTGCCTTTAATTGTATTATGCGTTGTTGTTGTTGGTTGTGTTCTTTGTCTTTTCTTCTGTTTCAAGATATATTTTGGGTGTGATTTTCATTTGTCAGAAGGAGTAAGGGTCGTTTGTGTATATCCTTGTATTGTTGGAGACATTTTGTGTACTCATTATATTTATAGTGGAGCTTTTTTGGATTAGATCCTATGGATGTTGCCTCTCGATATTTGAGAGGGTGTTACCACGTTAAAAATTCTAATATTCTTTAATTTTGTTGCTTGATAATTTATTGTTGCTTCCATATTCGATCGACATCACATCCACACATTTTTTGTTTTAATCTGCGCGCTCTGATTTTTGGACACATCTTTGTTTGTTTTTTAATTCCCAACAATTGGTATCAGAGCATTTTGGTTTTCTCTCTGGTATTTTTTTGTTTGATTGGAATATGGAGCCGAATTTTGGGAAGATGGTTAGTTTGAATGGCACAAATTACCACAAGTGGAAAGGGATGATGAAAGATCTTTTATTTGTGAAAAAGTTGCATTTTTCGATGTTTGCTTCTCAGAAGTCAGAGTCTAAAACTAATGAAATTTGGGCTTTTGATAATGAGATGGTTTGTGGCATTATTCGGCAATGGGTTGATGACAATGTTTTGAATCATATTGGTAATGAATCAAATGCTAAGGCTTTGTGGGAAAAGCTTGAGACCTTATATGCTTCAAAACTGAGAATAACAAGTTGTTTTTGTTAAACCAGGCTATATGTTTGAAGTGTAAAGAAGGTAGTTCTATTTCTGATCATTTGAATGAGTTTCAAGGATGTTTTGATCAATTTTCTGGCATGGTTATCAAATTTGAAGATGAGATTATGGGGCTTTGGTTACTGCTCACTTTACCAGATTCTTGGGAAAATCTTCGAGTTACTTTGACTAGTTCTGCTTCTGTTACCATGGAGTTAGTGAAGTCTACTGTTTTAAATGAAGAAGTCAGAAGACGAACACAGGAGGCACTTCATAGTCGCATGTCTTGGTTACAGAAAATAGGGGGAAAAGTAGAGAGAAGGATCAGGGACGTAACTGAGGAAAGAATAGAAGTAAGTCCAGATCTCGATATAAACATATCGAGTGTCGCCATTGTGGTAAGAAAGGTCATATGAAGAAGTAATATTTCAAGATGAAACATGAGAAGAGCAAGCAGCAGAAGAACAATGATGATAGTGATGATAGTGTTTCTATTGTTGCTAGTGATCTGATGACAATTGATGATAGCGATGATAGTGTTCTATTGTTGCTAGTGATCTGATGACAATTGCTGATGAAGAACTAGTTAACATTGCTTCTAATGAGACTAGTTGGGTTTTTGATAAAGGTGCTACTTATTATATGACCCCTCACAGGGAGTTCTTCACATCCTATACTCCAATTTTTGATGGCGCTTTAACAATGGCTAATAATGGCAAATCAAAGGTTGTTAGCATTGGTACTATTTTTTTGGAGACTAATCTCGGAATGAAACTATTTTTGAATAATGTCAGACATAATCTTGACATGAGGTTTAATTTGATTTCTACTAGTACACTTGATGACAAAGGTTATAATAGTCAATCTTCAAGGGAGAAGTGGAAACTCACTAAAGATTCCTTGGTTATCGCAAGTGGAGAGAAAGTTTCACGTTTATATTGTACCAAGGCTACAGTTTCTGTTGATGGTGCTAATGTTGTTGCCAACAATGATTTATCAAAACTATGGCATAAGAGGCTTAGTCACATTAGTGCGAAGGGACTTCATCAATTAACCAAGAAGAATGTGATTTTTGGTCTAAAAGATGTCACATTGGATAAATATTCTTATTTCTTGGCGAGAAAGCAAAATTGTGTGTTCTTCAAGGGTAATCCTCCTTCCAAAAAATCAGAGGTTCTTCAGCTAGTTCATTCAGATCTTTGTGGTCCTATGAAAACTAGGGCACATAGTGGATGTCTATATTTTGTGACCTTTATTGATGATCATTCTAGCAAGCTTTGCGTCTATCCTTTGAAAAGGAAAGATCAATTTCTTGGTGCCTTTAAAGTGTTTCAAGCCTATGCTGAGAGAGAGAGAGAGAGACAGGGAAGAAACTGAAGTGTATTCGCACTAATAATGATGGCGAGTATTGTGGACCTTTTGATGCATACTGTATAGAACAGGATATACGACACCAGAAAACGCCTCCTAAAACTCCTCAATTGAATGGCTTAGCAGAGAGGATGAATAGGACTTTGGTGGAAAGAGTCCGATGTTTGCTTTTTGAAACAAAGTTGCCCCAATCATTTTGGGTGGAGGCTTTATGTACTGCTACATATATTATTAATTTGTCCCCTACTTATGCTTTTCAGGGTGATGTTCCTGACAAAGTTTGGTATAAGAAAGATGTATCTTATGACCATTTACGTGTCTTTGGATGTAAAACTTTCGTACACATGCCTAAAGATGAGAGGTCCAAATTAGAAGCTAAGATGCGGCAGTGTGTTTTCATTGGCTATGACCTTAATGAGTTTGGCTATAGATTCTATGATCTGGTTGAGAAAAAACTCATTAGAAGTTGTGATGCTTTTTTTTATGGAAGATCAAAACGTTGAAGACATTGGTAAGGAAGAGAAGATGAAATCTCTCGATAAAAATGATTTGGTTAGTTAATCTTGATCCAGTTCAAGAGACAGAGATACCTGGTGATGTCGAGTCTACAAATGATATTAAGGTGGAGGATAATCTTCTAGGCAATGACGATGTTTATGAGGATGTTACAGAAGAGTTAGATGTTTTTGTCGTTGAACCTGATGTTCCACTTAGGAGATCAAATAGACAACGAGTTCCTTCTACTTGTTATCATCTCACAAGTATGTGCTTCTTACTGATGGGGGAGAACTAGAGTCTTATAAAGAAGCTATGGAGAGTGAGAAGAAAAATGAATGGAAAGCATCCACAGATGATGAATGGAAGTCTTTACTAGATAATCATACCTTTGACTTAGTCAAATTACCTAAGGGTAAAATAGCTTTACAGAATTGTTGGGCTTTTAGGGAGAAAATCAAAGATTCTAAGCCACGATATAAAGCTAGATTGGTTGTTAAAAGATTTCGCCAGAATAAGGGGATTGATTTTGATGAGATATTCTCACCAGTTGTGAAGATGTCTTCTATTATAGTTATTCTGGGTTTAGCCGCTAGTCTTAATTTGGAAGTTGAGCAGATGAATGTCAAAATTACTTTTCTTTATGATGATCTCGAGGAAGAGATTTATATGGAGCAACCAGAGGGCTATATGGTGAAGGGCAAAGAAGACTATGTCTATATATTGAAGAAGAGCTTACACGGTTTGAAGCAAGCTCCAAAATAGTGGTATAAGAAGTTTGAATATATTATGATCCAACAGGGATTCAAGAAGACTACTTCAAATCACTGTGTGTTTGTGCAGAAGTTCACAGATAATGACTTCATTTTTTTGTTGCTCTATGTTAATTCAAAATTCCTCCAGGATCAACAAATTGAAGATGGAGCTCAATAAGTCTTTTGCGTTGAAAGACTTGGGACCGACAAAGACCCTTTTTAGTATACAAATTATTCGTGATAGAAGTGCCAAAAAATTGTGGTTATCATAGGAGAAGTACGTCGAGAAGGTACTTGAACATTTTCAGATGGATAAGGCAAAAGCTGTAAGTACTCCTCTGGCATTACATTTCAAATTGAGTAGTAATCAGTCTCCTTCTGGTGACAAAGAGAAGGAAGATATGCAACATGTTCCTTATGCATCGACAATAGGAAGTTTGATGTATGCAATGATTTGCATGAGGCTTGATATAGCTCATGTTATTAGTTTTGTTAGTCGTTTTCAATGCAATCCGGGTAGAGAGCATTGAAATGCAGTGAAGTGGATATTGAGATATCTCTGAGGAACTTCTAGATTGAAGCTGTGTTTTGGGACTGAAAAACCAGAACTCTGGTTATACAGATTCAGACATGGCTGGAGATGTTAACTCGAGAAAATCTACTTCAAGCTATATAATCATTTTTGCAGAGGGAGTTGTAGCATGGCAATGTAAATTGCAGTAGTGTGTTGCTCTGTCTACTCCCGAAGCTGAGTTCATTGCTGTAACTGAAGCTTGTAAAGAGTTGCTATGGATGAAGAAGTTTGTCTGAGAACTTGGCTTTACACAGGAGAGGTATGTCTTATTTTGTGATAGTATGAATGCTATCCATTTGAGCAAGAACTTAGCATTCCATGGTAGATCAAAACATATTAATGTGTGATATTATTAGATTCGTGATATCTTGGATTCTAATATGTTGGTGTTGGAGAAGATTCACACGGATGATAATGGTGCAGACATGTTGACGAAGATTCTACCAAGGGAAAAGTTTGAAGTTTGTCGGTCGATTACTGGGTTGGCAATTAGCTCCATTTGATTCGGAGGGGGAGTTTGTTTTAGGTCCTCATAAAATGAAGCCCAATCATTAGGCCTAAATATTAAGCCCAATTATAAAACCCAATGGGCTTGGTTGAAAAGAATCCCACATCGATTAATTTAGTTTTTGGTGGCATAACTCATGTATATAAATACATGCCTCCACCCACACATTGCAGCACACACCATACTATAAACACAACAACAACTTTAGACTATTGCAATTTGGTTCTTATTTGACCTATTTGCAATTTGGTCATCTTAGTTTGATTTATTTGCAATTTAGTCCTTCATTTTGGACCAATTGCAAATTAGTTCTTTTTGGAGGCTGGGACAAGGTTTGGGAAGTGTTCTTCCTCGTACGAGATTGGAGAGCTATACCGGGTAACCTTCTTTTGTCTGTTGATGCATTCGTCTAGTTTTATTCTAGATGTTAGTGCCTTTGGTTGTCTTCTGCACTATTGTTGTTGGTTGTGTTCTTTGTATTTTTCTTTTGTTTCAAGATACATTTTTGGTGTGGTTTTCACTTGTTAGAAAGAGCAAGGGCTGTTTGTGTATATCCTTATATTGTTGGAGACATTTGGTGTACTCGTTCTATTGATAGTGGAGTTTTTCTGAACTAGGTCCCGTAGATGTTGCCTCTCGATATTTGAGAGGGTGTTACCACTTTAAAAATTCTGACGTTCTTTGATTTTGTTGCGTGACAATTTATTATTGCTTCCATATTCGATCGACATCACATCTGCACATATTTTGTATTAATCCATGCGCTCTAGTTTCTGGGCATATCTTTGTTTGTTTTTTAATTCCCAACACTTTGATAGGAGAAAAAAATGCCTCCTTATTTCCTTCCATAACCTGCGTTTTATACAAGCACAATAGACCCCACTATCTAGGAAACATTCAAATAATTCCTACTAACTTGATAATTCCAAACTAAATCTAACCTGATATAATTTGATCTAAATCTAATCTAATCATAAATGGCAACCAAACAATATAAGATAATGACAGCAGAACCAAAAGATAATGACAGTTAATGGACTGACAGCTAACACCTAATCCTGTTTCTTATTTTTTCCATGTTCAAAACGTTTGTAGACCTAGTCAAAAGGATCTACTTTGACTGAGTTAGGCTCATTTAATTGCTGGACTTTCTGTTGGTCCACAACAGATAATCTCGTAAGTTGTTTCCCTTATGTCTGTTTTCAAATGCACTACCATGTTTGGCTTTATTAGATGTTTGGGATGTAAAGAAAGAAAATTATATTTATGTGTAACAGTTTCTCATCAGTCAAACAATTTATGAACTTCCCAATTGCTTACTTTTGTGTTTGCAAGGACAAAACTAACTTTCCTTTTACATTTTTCAGGAAGAACTACGACCATTTTTTTCATTGCCAAAGGTTATGGATGGTCTTTTTAACCTTGCAAAAACACTTTTTGGAATCAATATCGAATCAGCTGATGGTCTAGCTCCTGTAAGCAATACTTTACTAGCATCACTCCATATATCCATATATCTTTAATGTGCATTTTTTGTGTGTTTTTTTACACTCATTAAAGAATGGTTATGGTGATAGGTTTGGAACAAAGATGTTAAATTCTATTTTGTCAAAGACTCATCAGGTAGCCCAATTGCATATTTCTATCTTGATCCATATTCCCGACCGTCTCAGAAAAAGGGAGGTGCATGGATGCATGAGGTTGTAGGACGGAGTCAAGTTTTGTCCCGCAATGGTACTGCTCCTAGGTTGCCAGTTGCACACGTGGTGTGCAACCAAACACCACCAGTGGGGGATAAACCGAGCCTTATGACATTCCGTGAGGTGAATGTGGCGTAAATGTCTAATCATTTTCTCAGCTTCATGGAAATGAGAATGTATATACTCTTAATATGCTCTTGATTGTTGTGCAGCCTTCTTTATTTAACAGTTGATGCTTTTTACAGGTTGAGACTGTCTTCCATGAATTTGGCCATGCCCTTCAGCATATGCTGACCAAGCAGGATGAGGGTCTTGTAGCTGGAACCCGTGGGATTGAGTGGGATGCTATTGAATTACCATCCCAGTTCATGGAGAACTGGTGTTATCACAGGTAGATTTACAATTGATGATGGTATTTGACTGGAGGATTTTGTGTTGTTCCTTTAAGCTGCCGTGAATCAATCAAAGAGGGAAATTTTTCTTGCATGATTCACGACTTTTGACAGCTTTAGCAGAAATGTGGAGATCTTCGCTCAAAGCTTAATAGGAAACTCTTTAGGCATTTTCCCTCCAGCAACAAGATTTTATGCTTCATTCTATAGTATTCTTGTCATTCTTAACTTTGAGGACATGAGCTCTTGCTTGAGTAATTAAAGTTGTTAAACTTAACCTGTAGTTAAGGTTAAAGAAAGCAAATTCACTGTGATTATTTCATCGTTCATCCTCACAATGCCTTGTGTCTGCTTGTCATCTATTTACTCCCATAAATCTTGGATAACTTTTAGCTTTCTATTTGTGGTTGCTTTTATTCAGCAGAAGAAAATTATATTATTACATTGCACAAGTTGTTATTCTCATTAGAAATTTTTGCTTTCTTTGGAGTTCATGACTTTACTACTTTCCTTGCAAATATTTTCGGTTTTCTGATATTGTATATGTTTGCATTTCTTGCTATAGGGAAACTTTGATGGGCATTGCTAAACACTATGAAACTGGGGAGAGTCTTCTAGAGGATGTGTATCAGAAGCTTCTCGCTGCAAGGACTTATCGTGCTGGTTCCTTAAGTCTTCGTCAGGTTAGTGGAATATGACTATTTATCTCTTCTTTTTCATGCATTAGTGTCCATTTTCTTGTTCATCACATATTTCTTTTACAAAGTCCTCATTAAAGATGATGCTTTTGTGCTGCAAGGGCTGCAGCTAGTTTTTTATTTCTCCTTAGGTGGTTTCATCCCCCTCCCTCTTATCCAGCACCAGCCCTATGTCTATTTGTAATGGTTATTCAACATATGTTCCTAAAATGCACTGGTTGACTTAATAGGATATAATGATAAGCTTCATTTTACAGAAAAAAACTATCTAACAATTTATTATTTACATACAGACATACCATTTAATCTGTTAAACCACTTAACTATTTCAGTTAAAATTCGCTAACGTGGATTTGGAGCTGCACTCCAAATATATACCAAGCGGATCAGAGTCCATCTATGATGTTGATCAAAGGGTGTCCCAAAGGACGCAAATGATCTCCCCTCTCCCAGAAGATAGATACCTTTGCAGTTTTAGTCATATTTTTGCAGGTCTGCTTTACCATCAACGTTACTTGAGCTTCTTTTGTTTTAATTTTTACTTTATTGAACTTGTTATTTGTCCACATTAATTGACTTAATAGTTTCTGGGAATATTAGGGGGATATGCAGCTGGATATTACAGTTACAAGGTATGCACGATCTTATGATGTAGCATTTTTCTTACCCGGTTGATCTCGGTGAATATTTACTTCAATTATTCGTTAAGAGAATCTAAATGTCTCTGTTATTTTCCCCTCCATTGTTTAATCTTGAGGCATGTGAATCACTTGGTCCAAACAGGTCCACTTGAGTTCACTCCATGTTCCTGTCTTATATTTCCATTGTACAATTTTATAATAGCTCAGATTACCCGCTCATAAATATTATCCGCTTGAGCCTTAACCTAGCCAAGCCCTTACAGTTTTACTTTTCTTGAGAACTTCCTTGGTGTGCTTATCCTTTCCACTTCTCTTGGTGTGCTTATCCTTTCCACTTCCTTCTGCTACTTTCCTTTCTTGCTATTTTTCTTATAGGATTTCTTTTCATGATTGTTTTCTATAAACATCACTTCTGCCTCTTTTTTAAAAGGTTTAACATCCACTATTTCTTTCATTAGTAAGTCTAACATCCTCTTTATAGTGAGGGATTCTCCACTAGCATGCTTAATTACCTTCTTGAATGTATTGAATTTAGAAGATAAAGCCTTTAGAACCACTACAGCTTGATGCTCCTCAGATGTTTTTTTATCTGTAGCTTCTAAGTCTTGAACTAGCTTAAAATAATAGTCTAAGTTGTAATTTAAAGAGGCAGAGGTATTCATCTTGTAGTTAGCAAGGTTGTAGAGAAGTGTCATCTTATTAGGAAGACACTTCTTTGCATAAAGTTCATCAAGTTTGATCCAAAGCTTCTATGCAGTGTTACAATTATGTACTTTTCTTATCGATGTTGGTGATAAGTGAAGCATTAACTTGCAATGTGTAAGTCTTTGCATTTTAAGCTTCTTTACTGGATTGGTCTCAAGATCATACTAATCTTCAATAGCCCCATAGCAATCATAGGACTCAAGAGGAGCTTGGTTGAGTCAATCTCTTATTCCTTATAATTTGCATCCCTAGTAACTTCTAAGCTGCTCCCAAATCTTTCATTTCAAAGTGTTTGCTCATAGTATTCTGTACTTCAATTATTTTGCCTACCTCTTTTTCAAAAATAATTAAGTCATCTACATAGACTAGCATGAAGATGACTTCTGTCCCTCCTAAGTTCTTGTAGTATAAGTAGTTCATCTCACTTGCTATGTCATGGAACTTCTTGTTCCACTGTCTACGTGTTTGCTTCAGCCTATATAGGGACTTCTGAAGCAGACAGTCATAATTAGACTTATTTTTATCTACAAAACCGATTAGTTGTTTCATGTAGATGGTCTCCTCTAGCTTTCCATATAGGAAGGTTGTCTTAACATCCATTTGATGGACTTCCCAGTCATAGACAGTAGCTAACACTAGAATGAGTCTAATTGTCTTATATTTGACTACTGGTGAGAATATTTGTTTGTAGTCAACTCCTTCTTTTTGCCTATACCCCTTAGCTACAAGTCTTCCCTTGTAGATTCTTGGTTCAGCTTCTATTATTCCTTCTTTTAGCTTGAATAACCATCTGTTCTCCATCAATTTGACTTTAGGAAGTCTAGGCACAAAGTCCAAGTCATATTCTTCATTAGAGAAGAATACTCTTTTTCACAAGCCTCCTTTCACTATTTAGCATCACTTTTAGTCATGGCTTCTTCAAAAGTCTTAGGAGCCTTGCATTCAATACCTTCAGCCACAAGACAAGCAGATTCAACCAAGTTTGAGTCAATGTACCTCCTATTAAGGATTCTCTGTCTTGGTTGTCTATCCTTTGTGAGTTGATAGTCTTGTATACTTCCTTGTTCATCAGCTGAAGTTGTGTGTGGGATTTCTTCTTCACCCACACCTTCAGTCTCTTTTATCCTTTGTTCATAATGTGTTGAGCCTTGTATAGGCTCCACATCAATAGGTTGTGGAATTCCACCTTTTTCAGTTTCTGGTGCAACATAAAAAGGGACTGATTGGTTCAATGACCCTAAGTTCTCCTAAATTTCTCTTTGATAATTTGAATTTGAAGAATTCTTCTTCAATAGAGGGAATTCATCTTCCTTGAATATGAAATCTCTGCTTATGTTGGTTTTATAGCCTCCCTTTTGGAGTAGTAAGATCTTATATCCCTTAACCCCCTATGGATAGCCTAGGAAAACTTCCTTGATTGTTCTAGGTTCCAATTTTTCCTCTTTCTGATGTGCATAAGTTGTACATTCGAAAGTCCTAAGGTGAGTAAAGTTAGGTTTCTTACTATTCCAAATCTCTCATGCAGCTTCTAATTATTAGCAGATATGGAGAACTTATTAACTAGGTAGGCTGCTGTCCTAATTGCTTCTCCCCATTGAAAATGTGAGCAACCCGAAGAGAATAACATGTACCTTGTCTTTTCTAGGAGAGTCCTATTGAGTCTCTCAGCAAGTCCATTCTGTTGAGGTGTAGATCTTACTGTTTTGTGTCTTAGGATTCCTTTCTTGCTGCAATACTCAAATTCTTTATTGCAGTATTCTAGTCTATTGTTAGTCCTTAGGCATCTTAACTTCTTTCCAGTCTAATTTTCCATAAGTGCATGTCATCTTATGAAATTCTCTAGTGCTTCATCCTTTCTCTTCATAGGATATACCCAACACTTCCTAGATCTGTCATTAATAATGGACATGAAGTATAAGTTTCCACCTACTGTAGGCACTTGAGCTAGCCCCTAGAGATCACTGTGAGCATATTCCATGATCTCTGTGGCTCTCTAAGCTCCCTTTTGAAAACCTGATCTATGATGCTTTCCTAGCACACAAGATTCATAGAATTCTAACTTCTGTAGGTTTTGTTCAAGGATTAAACCTTGTTTAGAGAGATAGAATAAGCTTTTATTCCCTGCATGATCCAACCTTGCATGTCATTGCTTGGTTGGTTCAAGATTTCCATTCTCTAAAACTTGATTAACTTCTGTTGAGCCTATAACATAGTATAGCCCCTTTCAACTCCTCTAATAATGACTCTACCATCCCTTAGGATTTCTCTGAGTCTATCTTTTGATCTGATCTGAAACCTTTGCTTATCAAACAAGCTTTCAGAAATTATATTTCTCCGTATTCTAGGCACAAATCTAACATTACTGAAGATTCTTCTCTTTCCATCAAACATGTTGATGGAAACACTTCCAATCCTCTCTATCCTTTGTTGCCCAAAATTTGTCATTTTAACTTTGGCAGTGATTGGTTCAAATGTAGTGAACCAGTCTCTATATGGTGTCACATGCATTATACAGCCTGAGTCAAAAATTCATTCTCTGCTCAGGTCTTCATTGTCTTCAATGACAACCAGAATTTTATGACCACTTGAATTTTCTGGTTTTTCTACATTTCCTGCATCTCCACTTTCTACGGCCTTGTCCCTTTTCTTCTTTCTACAATCCCTTGCAAAATGTCCTTCCTTATCACAGTAAAAGCACTTCTTTCCTTTTCCCTTTTTCTTTTTTTCCAATAAATATATCCATTTATTTTCCTACCATTGTAACTGTAGTTTAAAGAAATAACAGACCTTTACTTACAGACAATTCTTGATGATTCTTTGATGCTTTAAGTAGCCAAGAAATGCCCCAGGAGATTTCTGAATGCTCTGATACCAATATGTGATGGAAATCATCTATACTCCACCAAGCTACACTTAGAATCAACAAAAATAGTAGAAACTTGAAGATAGAAAATGTATGTGTGTTGAATGTCTGAAGGTGACAAAGAGAGAAGGGAGAGAAGTTCTCGATAGTTCTTACACCAGAAACAAAAGCCAATGCAAAGTCAGACACACATGACAAATTCAAGTCAGAAGCTAATGGTTCAAAACACTGTCGTGTTACTTACAACTAAAGCAAATAAAAAACACATAGCATAGGATGATTCATTAAAGACTCACATGGGAGGCACACGACATGCTTATGATCCATGCAAACTCATCCGAGAGCAACACCCTTTTTCACCTATAAAAGAAACAACTCAAGCATCAAACAGTGGACCAACTAACACAGAGAAATTCATCTTTCACATTTTAGATTGTATTCAATATCAGAGAGTGTAGGAATAAAAGTGAAGATTTTAAGAGTGTGCTAGAGTACTTACCATTAAGTACTAGGAGAGTTGAAGACTCTTGCAAGTGTTGTGAATAAGACTCATCTCTATAAACTGTACACTTCTTCTTCCATACTAGTTAAAACCACTAAAAGTGGAAATGTTGGATGTAGATAGCATTGAGGCTATCGAACTAAGTAAAAATCTTGTTCTTCTTTACTTTATTGCACTTCATATTATCTGCAATATTAACATCTTTATCAATCTTGTTTGTAAAGAACAACGATCTGACACTAATATCCTAATGAAATGGTATCGAGTCGATTACTGGATAGTATGCCAATGAGGATCTTTGGGCCACAAGAGGGTGGATACTTGTTATCCCATATCGGTCAAAGAGGAGAATGAAGCATGCCTTATAAGGTTGTGGCAACCTCTCCCTCGCAGACACGTTTTCCATGCCCTAATACACTGAATCTCATCATAACTCCAAAGTTAAATGTGATTGGGCAAGAGTAGTACCAGGATTGGTGACCTCCTAGGAAGTCCTGTGGGAGTAGTGTCCAAAAGAGGCCTACACACTAGGAAAACAAAACCGTGCGGGTCAGGAGCACTAAGGCTTGGGCCCAAAGTGAACAATATTTGTGAGTGGGTGGTTTGGGCTGTTATAAATTTAAAGAGAAAAGGGAGGCAACCATTTGGACTATCCTAGTTTTGATTTCTTGTCCCTTTCTGCGTTTATTATTCATCTTTGTCATCCTAAACAAGAAAACTACAATTGCAGTGGGCAGAGGTACTCTCCGCAGATGCTTTCTCAGCTTTTGAGGATGCTGGATTGGACAACAGTAAGGTATGGTTTTGGAAAGTTCTGTTTCGGATCAGCTACTATAGCCTGCCTACAACTGCAATTTTTAATTTATTTGTCCTTTACTTTTGTTCATCACTTGCCATAAAGATTTTGCATTCCATATATATATGTATATATCAGGCTTAGTAATTGTACTATTTTGGTTTTGTGCATTTTCGCACTGTTGGAAAGCCTTAGGATTTAAGACATTATAAGAGTAATCATTAGTCTTGAAACTAAAAAACTTGAGGATCTTTCTTTGCCATGATTTGTTATTAATAAATACAACTTATCAGTTGGTCATATGTGTAGAAACACGAACATATGTGAACATCAAGATTTGGTATTTGATCTTCACGTCAAACTTTGTCTTTGGTACCAACATTTCTACCTTGATATTAACCGATCTCTTTATTCTTAATGTCCTCTTCAAATACAATGTTGTAGAAAATTTAAGTGTTGTCATGAGTGCATTACCATAAGTAGAACTTCCTTTACTTCCTTGAGGATAATCTTTATGTTTTCAAATATGTTCTTGAGCACCATTATGTTAAATTTTGCAGGCTGTTGTAGACACGGGATGCAAGTTCCGAGAGACCATTCTTGCCCTTGGAGGTGGAAAACCCCCACTAGAGGTTAGACAGTAAAAGCCTTACTTTTTACTGGCTGTTCTTTAGTGCTTCTCATATTCTCAGGCATTACAACATCGAACCATAGGTCATATATGTTTCCAGATGCCATCTACTGACATCCTTCTAATGTGATGATATCAATCTCCAGGTTTTTGTAGAATTCCGAGGCCGTGAACCTTCTCCTGATGCTCTTCTCAGGCATAATGGGTTATTACCGGTGACAACCTGAATATATACTGGAATTGAAGATTATCCAGTTCGGTATACTAGATTTCTGAATAAACAAGTGCTGAAAATCTTTTACATATGTCAGTTGCTTTAAGTTTAAATGCAAAAGAACCAAAGAATGAAAGTTATATAAAAAAAAGCTCAGCGTGTGTTTCTTCTTGTGGTGATGGTCTTTTACACAAAGAACAACAAAGGAAGAAAAAGATTCTCTGCAGTGAAACGTTTAAGCAAGTTCTTTAATCGGTGGAACTATAACAAAAAAATTCAAGTATGTAATTTTTATTTTATATGCATATAAAACGATCATATTTTTAACATGGTTTATATGGTTATGTTTCATTATGTTGATTTCTAACATTGGTATCAAAGACATGGTTGTGTTTTTGTTTATATGCATGCTAACAAATTTGTGCTACACTTTGGCTATTGATTGAATACCTGTGAATAATTATGAGTCTGTCATCAAGTTTTCCTCTGTTATATTGAACTTGTCTTTTGTGAATAATTATATGAGTTTGTTTTGTTCTTCTTTCCTCTTGTTACTTCTCTCTCTAAACATTATCCACGAAAGCACGACTTTTGAGTGTTTTTCAAATGGCCAACGTCATTGTTAGAGAATGCATGAAAAAAATGAAAATGCCTTATACTATGTTGGTAATATTTCATCCATCTGGAGTTTGCAAAGTGTGATTGTTAGATTTTTTGGATTCAAAGTTTTGTTGTTATAACAGAAGAAGAAAGAAGAAGTAACGTAAAAAAAAATGTAGATAAACGAAACGTAGCAGAGAAAAAGAAGAGACTTCTTGAATAACCATTGAATAATACATATGCATAGTAGGAAGAAGAGGTTTATACGTGTGCACAATATTATTACCATTGAATATAATTTACCATTGGCTATAATATATATATATATATATATATATATATATATATATATATATATATATATATATATATATATATGACCACTCCTTGTGGCTATAAAGAATTATAAATATAATATAAAGAATTAGAAATATGTTTTTAATTTACACAAACTAATTAAGTTAGTTAAATTAGTTTCTAATTAATATAAAATATTAAAATTTAGTTTTTTAATACAAGAAAACTAATTTTTTAGTTAAAATTAGAAAAGGGTTTTAGTAGAAATTAGTTTCTAATTAAGCCAAGATAAATTGATTAGTTCAATTATAATTTACATTAGAAATAAGTTTCTAATTCTATTTGAATTATTCATATTTGAATATTAGAAATAAGTTTCTAATTGATCGAAATTAATAGTATAATTTGAATAGTTCAATAAATTGCTAATTGAATTAAATTATTTTCATAATATAAGCATTAGGTCGCTTTGTATTAGACAAACTAATTTGTTTATTTTGTGCACTCTTCTAATTCTTGAAATTTTGTTTTTCAGAAAAATACCTATTATTAAGCAAACACCTAAGCTTATTCAATGTGAGGCACAGAGACGAATTGGCAGCATGTATGTACAGTTAGTCAACATGCGTTTAATGCCTAGAGATGGTCTAACACAATATTTTATTTTAGTTAATAACATGATGCAAGAGTTATATTTTGGAGGTTACCTAGCTTATGCAGATGTTAAAGTAAAGTACATGACTTTGCTTACAACATTACCTCAACCTCAAGGCGAACTGTTACAAATGCTTTAAAATAATATGCCTAACAAGAAGACTTATAATTTGCTAGTGATGACATTTATTAAAGAGATGAATAGAAGAGAGTTGATTAGTACTTTATATCATCTAGGTCTTCCAATGGAAATAGTAAGAGTTATTGTACATCGAGCTTCGCGAACTCATGCACTCATTTCCACGTAGGGTTCGTTACCAATAGAATGTTAGTAGATTGTAGCGCATGTAGTACAATATGTTGTTTTATAATAACAAAGTCTTAATATTTATGTAATATGTTTACATGAATTTTATATAGGAATTCGTCTAGAGTAAAGTAATTAAGATTCGTTTGTTGTATGAATGATGATTGAACACATTTGTGAACTTTTGATTTCGTAAGCAATTGTGATCAAATTATTTACTCTATGAACGATTAATGTAACATTAACGTGCATATATATTTCTTTCTTATTATAGAAACTTAGTGCTTCAAAATGGCTACTGCTTTGAAGAATATTGTTGCTAAACTCAATAGGGGTGAGAAATTCAATAGTGACAACTATAAAATTTGGAGTATGAAAATCCAATATGTATTGGAAGAGCAAGAGGCTTTTGAACCATTAAACCTAACCATGGACGTTCCTGAGGAGGGCACTATAGCCCAACATAGAAGGGACCGTGATGCATATGAATTATGAAAAAAGAAGAACTCTTTAGCTCACATCACATTGCTGAGTAGCATGGATAATGATATCATACGTGAGTTCTGTAAATTTGAAACTACAAAGGATATGTGGTCTGCACTAGCTGCTCATTTTGGAGGTGCTTCAGTAACCAAAGTGAGGTCACTTACTATTAAGTTTGATACTTATAAGAAGCACCCAAATGATACAATGCAAAAGCATCTGAGGAAAATGTCTAACATGGTACGTGCGTTACGTGATGTTGGTCATGAGTTATCTGATGAACAACAAGTGCAAGCTATGATCGTGCATTACTTCAGGGTTGGGAGCATATAAAGATGCACTTAACTCATAATGAAAACATCAAGATAATGGAAGATGCTATGAGACATCTTATCTTAGAGGAAGAGCGTCTTGAAGCCTCAAAGATGTCTTCTGAGGCATATGCAGTTAGTTTTAGCTCACATGGAGCTATAAACAAGAAACGCAAGCATCATGGTGGATATAAGTTGAAGAAGAATAAAAAATTCAACCACTCTTCTCAAGAATCCAAAAAGGAAACATGGAACTAATGTGGAAAGGGAAAATGTCCCTTCAAAAAGAAAAACATGAAACATGTAAAATGATATAATTGTGGTAATAAGAGCCACGTTGCTCGAGATTATACCGAGCCAAAGAAGGTACAACTTTATAGTACAAACATTTGTTTTATGAATGTTTCTTGTTCTTTTTTTTTACTGAATCACATCCTTTGTGGATTGCAAACTCAGGAGCAACCAACCATGTAGCGAAGGATCATGATGCCTTTGTTAAGTTTCATAAACTCCCACATGGTAGTTGATGGCTTTATGTAGGTGATAATTCTAAAGTTATTGTACAAGGAATTGGCACATGTAAATTGGATATGCATAGGGGGTGACCCCTCATCCTACATGAAGTATTATTTGCTCTACAGATTTGTAGGAATCTTTTATCTGTGTTGATGTTAGTTAAACTTAGTTTCAATATCAATTTCCACAGTGGTGGAATGAATTTGTATCTTGGATCTATTCATTATAGTCATGGTTTTTTATATGATGGTTTTATTGTACTGGATGTGTTAAAGGAAAATAATAATATTAGTTATTCATTGTTTACATCTAGTAATTTCAACAATGATGCAACTTTGTGGCATATTAGATTATACCATATTGGTCAAAATCGAATCAGTTGATTAGCTAAAGAAGGGTTTTAGGTCATCTAAGTCAAGTAGATCTACTTACATGTGAGCATTGTTTAACTGGTTAAATGGCAAGAAAGCCATTTAGAAAGGGAACATGAGCTTTATATCTATTAAAATTAATTCATTTTGACATTTGTGGTCCAATGAATGTAAGGGCTAGACGTGGGGCAGTTTATTTTATTGTATTCATAGATGACTATAATCGATATGGTCATGTCTATTTGATTTATCATAAATTGTAAACATTCAGTTGTTTAATAAAATACATGAACTTAGTTGAGAATTAATTAGATACGAAAATAAAAGCATTACGAATTGAACATGGACAAGAATACTTGTCAGAAAAGTTCAAGGCTTTATGAGATGAGAAAGGAATAAAAAGATAATTAACAATTCCTAGAACCCCACAACAAAATGGTATCACTGAAAGAAAAAATAGGGCACTATTAGAAATGATCAGGTCCATAATGGCCCAAGTAAATTTACCAATCACCTTTTGGGGAGATGTGTTGCTAACAACCACCTATGTACTTAATTATGTGCCCACGAAATCAATTACTTGCACACCATATGAGTTGTGGACTAGTAGGAGACCTAATGTGTCAAGTTTCAGACCTTAGGGGTGTGCAGCTTATATTTGTGATGTCTTTCATAAACATGGAAAATTAGGCCTAAAAGGGAGAAAAGGTATTTTTATTAGATACTCAGAACACTCAACAAGATACAAGTTCATTAGTGAACAAGGTAATAGAGGTATAACTGAATTTGAATCACGAGATGTAACATTCTTAAAGAATGATTTTCCTAAGCAAGGCGAAATAGGTAAAGACCTATTGTTATATGATTCGTTTGATCAAAATGATTCTGTTATGAAGAATCAAGATGGGGAACTTTAACCAAGTGGGAGCAATTCCACAGAAAGGTTCTTTATGATGACTAATCTGAGTGGGAGCAATAAGATCAATCATGAATTTGTTTATGATGAACCTCAGATAAGACGAAATAATCGAGGAATAATTCCCTGACGTCATTTTAAGATTGAAGGAGAAATTAATACGATTGTTCCATAAGAGGAAGAAGAGCCAAGGAATGTAAATGAGGCCCTTATTGGCCCTGCTAAAGAAGAATGGATGAAAGTAATGACATAAGAAATGGCTTCTTTAAGATAAAAGCAAGTATGGGACTTGATTGACCTCCTTGAAGGGCATAAAGCAGTTATGAACAAGTGGGTTCTCAAAATTAAGTGAAAAGCTGACGGCAATATCGAAAGATGTAAGGCAAGTCTTATAGAAAAAGGATACACACAACAGGAGGGAATTGATTGCGAGGCAACTTTTCACCTGTTGTGAAGTTTGCTTCAATCCGCCTTATTCTGGCTATAGTAGCTAGTATGGATCTTGAATTACATCAAATAGATGTAAAAAATGCTTTTCTCAATAGAGAATAAGATGAAGAAATCTATATAGAACAATCTGAAGGTTTCATCAAGGCAGGTTAAGAAAATAAAGTATGTCGATTATTAAAATCAATTTATAGCCTAAAGCAGTCTTCGAGACAATGCTATATTCGTTTTCATAACGTAATCATTTCGTATGATTTTCAAATGATTGATGAAGGCCATTATGTGTATGTTAAGAGATCCAAAGATAAATTCGTGATTTTATGTTTATATGTGGATGATATATTGATTGCATGTAATGATTGTGTGTTTCTTATGCAAATCAAAGATTGATTATCATCTGATTTTGAAATGAAAGACATGGGTGAAGTGGCATACATTCTTGGAGTCAAGATTTCAAGAGATTGTTTAAAGAGATTGTTATCGCTTTCACAAGGGATGTACATTCAAAGAATTCTTGAACAATTCCGTAAGCAAGATTGGAAACAATTGATAATCCTATTGCTAAAAATGAAGGCCTTAGTAAAAGAACTTGCCCATCAACGCCACAAGAAAGGGAACAAATGAAGAATGTTCCCTACTCTAATGCAATTGGAAGTCTTATGTATGCAATAATGTATACAAGACCAGATATTTGTTACGTTGTTGGGATGGTGAGCAAATATCACTCAAATCTAGGCCAAGAACATTGGAAAACATTAAAGAGAATATTGAGGTATCTAAAGGGAACTGTAGACTATGCACTATATTATCAAGGCAATGATTTATGTATACAAGGGTATATGGTAACAAAATGGGGAAGAGATTTAGATGAAAGAAAATCAACCTCAGGATATGTATTCTTACTAAAGCATGGAGCAATATCAAGGAAAAGTAAGAAACAATCTTGCGTTGCATTATCTACAATGGAAGCTAAATTTATAGCATTCTCAACTACAGTACAAGAGCTATGTGGCTTCATCCATTTTTAGTGCATTTGAGAGTCACTAAAAGCGAAATTAATCCAGTGATCATCAACTGTGATAGTCAAGCTGCAATCGCTTATACTAAAGACCCCAAATTTTATTGCAAGACAAAGCACATAGATACCAAGTATAATTATGTGAAAGATATAATTGCACGAGGAGAAGTAAACATGAAATATATATTTACGCGAGATGTGATAGTAGACTTAATGACAAAGCCAATTTCTAGAGATGTATACATTAGGCATGTAAAGTCACTAGGACTACGTAGATATTGAAATGTACTGATAAATATTTCCCTATGTATGTTCACTTATTATAATGTCATATTTTGGATATAATGTATGATGAAGATTATACATTGTGTATCATTTGATTCATAAATATATGTGTTTTTTGCATATATAGATTTTGGGATGAATCACAAGTATATGAGACAGATTATAGATTGGTCCTCTCACACAGGAAATCACCTCTGGTGTTTATACTCGCTAAAGATGAGGCAAGTTTAATGTTTATTATCTAGGTGATAATTGAGAGCAAGAAACTTAAACCATAAATGCCGCAAGGACATTGATTTAAAGTGATTTATTAATCATTATATCTGTCGTATGTTGCCAGATGTGAGTTCTGAATAAGTTTTTGAGTAGATAAGTGAACTCAAGTTAAACATTGAGTATATTTGAACTATCATCTGTATGGTATATCTTGAGTAAAGATGTTTAAGTTAAATAAAGTAGGTAAATACTGTAGCACATGACTTGTACCATATGGGCACAACTGACCACAAAAAGGGATTAATGTAAGTTACAAGATCTCATCTTACATTGTATGAGACCCTTAAGGTTGAGAAAAACCTCATCATATACCCTTATGACTCTTGTTTCATTCTTAAGAATTGAATTTAAGGTTTGCTACTTTAGGTTATTGCCAAAAGATCATGCAAGATGCGATCCTATGGAATAATTATAGGAAAGCAAATTAAATTTAATTCAAAAGAGAATTGAAAACAGAGGAAGGTCGTTTATTTTTTTTATCATAGACTCGCATGAAAAGTATTCATAGATGGTCATCGTCTCTTTAGTAGAGAACTTGAATACAGTCATGACTTAAGAAAACTAAATGAGATCAAAGAAAAATGCAAATGCGAGATATAACCTAGGATATAGCATACAATGTCTACTCAAGGATACTTAAGTCCTAGGATCAATTTGTTAATTGAGATGTCATATACTCCTAATAGATATATGGCAATGTGCTCTTGTCGTATGCTAGTCATACCAGTTATTGAACTAGTATGAACACTGCAGAGTTTTTTTTATAAAAAAATAGAATAAAACCCATCATGTGTGAGTGGGAGATAATGACCCTGTTTGGTAATCAGTTGATTGCATTATCTGATAACTGATCATATCAGTTGATTTGACTAACTGATTGTATTAGCTATTTGTCATTTGATATTTGGTAAAATTAGTTATTTAACATCAATTGTTTATGTGTAAAATGACTTATGAGGACATGATTTTATAAAAAATTATAAGGGTATGAATATTATAAGAATTGAGATTTTAGATATTAAATTTTACAAAAATTAAGTTTATAACTATAATAAAAACATAGAACATAAAATAATAATAATAATAATAATAATAATAATAATAATAATAATAATAATAATAATAATAATAATAATAATAATAATAATAATAATAATAATAATAATAATAATAAGTCTTGATGAATTTATTCTAAAATCAATTTAAAAATTAATTTAATTGACATCATTAGACTTTATTACATAGTTAGAAATTTACGTTTTATACAGTATTAATTTACACAAAATTTTGATATTAAATTTATAACTCTCGGTATATTTAATCACAAATTTCATTAAGAATGAGTAATAATATTGTCCTTAATGGCCATTATATTTTAATATAAGTTATTTTAAAACCTAAAATTATTAATTAGGACAAAATATTTATTTAATTAAATAAGTATTAGTACTTTTATTTAGTAGTAAATAATATTAAAAATAATAGATATAATCAAACATAAAAGAAAGATAACTAAAACCGATTGTGCATCCTCTGTTCTACCACCCATTAATCAACCTCATCATCAGCAATACTACCACAACACAAAACCTTGTCAAGGCGAACCGACCCTTTCAGAGTCAATATTGCTCAATACTTGAACAACAAAATTGCACAAAAATATAAGCAGAACCATCATCTTTCCACCACCAAGTACCAACACCATATAATTGAAAGAAATACACAAAAGCCTACCAACCCAATCATGAAATGAGACAAAGACCAAAACAAAGCCTCGAATACTAAAAACAATCAGCAAAACAGTGATTGTCTCAGCACACAACAGCCAAAATCCGCAAAACCTATCAAGGCAACCTTGTTTTAAACAATCAAACCAACCCCAATAACTACTGACCCCAAAACCTCCCTTGAATTTGAATAAAGTTTCGATTTTTAACTGAAACAAACATCAGCAAAGTCTCCTAGGATTTGTTGTCTCTCCTTCTCTCTTGTATCGACGACCAACCACCAAAAAATCACCTTTCAAAGTTACTTTCTTTGCTTTTGTTTTTGTTCTACTTCTAGTTTACTGCCTGCACCACCACCGCCATGGAGTAAATGAGCTACATCGAGAATCAGAGATGGAAAGAATAACCCACAGAGAAAACAAAGAAACGAGTAAAATACGAGGGTGAGACGTTCTTCTAGAGAGAACGATAAAGATGGTAATGTGAAGGGCAAATGAGGCATTATAGGAAAGGACAGTAGCTGATTGTCCTCAAAGCTCCCAATCAACTTGTTAATTTTAGCTAGATAGGTCGAATCAACCAATCCAACTAGCTAATAATCAAACAAAAAAATTAACTATTTGATGAAGTCAAACAATTAATGTTAATCAATTAGTTAATATTTAGCTGATCAACTATCAACAAAAAAATTAACTATTTGATGAAGTCAAACAATTAATGTTAATCAATTAGTTAATATTTAGCTGATCAACTATCAACTAAACAAGCCCAGTAACTTATTATACATCTATGAGTGGTTTTTAAGTCTAAGGTTTTTCACATAACTACCAAAGGGAGTTATGTTTTGTTTAAATGTAAAAGAACCAAAGAATGAACGATATATATATATATAAAGGAGATCAGCGTGTGTTTCTTCTTGTGGTGATGGTCTCTTACACAAAGAACAACCAAAGAAGAAAAAGATTATTTTCAGTTAAACGTTTAAGCAAAGTTTTTTAATTGGTGGAATTACAACAAAAAAATTCAAGTATGTAATTTTTATTTTATATGCATGTGAAACAATCAAGTGTTTAATAAGAGCTATGTGGTTATGTTTCATTTGGTGATTTCTAACATGCTTGTTGCATACTTGAGACGGGGAATTGAAAATTTTGGTGTAATGGTTGGAGATGCTGTAAGTGATTCCAATGCCTTTGGTACAAGAACCTCAACAACAACAACCTTTGTATTATTGATCATGATTATATCCTCTGATCCTTCTGGTAGACAATTGAGAGCTCGGATATCAACGAGTAATCGTCAAAGTTGATTCATCTGATCCTTTTGGTAGACAATTAAGAACTCAGATGTCAACGAGTAATCGTCAAAGTTGATTCACTTGAGGAGATTAATATACTTTCCTCTTCTCCTATTTCCTCGACTGAATATTCTTTTTTAATGACAAATACTTGTGGGCTACTCCACCATGCATGGGAGGTGAAATTATAACATGTATATTGTAGAAAAAAAAATCAGTGTGCGGAATACCTAGCTAGCGGAGTACCTAGCTAGCCTCCATCGTAACAATCTCAAATCTAGGAGTCCAAATCCTACAAGAGCCTCCAGCTTCTCTCATGGCTCAGCTATAATGTGATCAGCACGTAATATTATACCGCATATCTCTATGTTAACTAGGGTGTTTTTATAATTGTTTTGCTGTATTTCCCTTTATAAAAAAAAAAGCTTTCCTATTTTTCCTCTACTCATTGGATTCCACTTGCTTGGTGATGCTGAAATTTATACCCTAAAAGACTGCAACGCTCAATTTCATGTCTCAGTGCATGTTTAAGTAGAAGAGAAGCAATTGATTTTCTCATCTAAAATTAATCTTTAACTGATTTTATTTTATGACAACATAATTATTGAACCTTTTAAATTTTATGTTTTTATAAATGTTGATGTTTAAAATATGATTTTACGGTAGCTTTAAATTTAGACTCAATTTAAACTAAATAAAACAGCATTATTTAACTTTCTGTATACTTCCCTGGCATCATGTCTTAACTTAATCCATCCATAGATAATATTTATGCCCGGATAGAGGGAAAAGATAAGCCAGTCAAAAGAATGAAAACCAAAAGCACATTTCACGCTCCATGTAGGACTATACTCGGAGCTCTTCTTATGCTCAACATTGTAATGGCGTTGGCGTCACGCATCTCTCTCTCCCGCTCGATACACCCTATCCTAAAACGAACTCCTCGTTCCCATTGTGCCCCGAGATATTTTCGCAAATCCCTTCCTTGCCCTCTCTGGTCTTCTTCTTTCTCCTTCTGCCTACAAGCTCTTCACAAATCAACTTCTCTATCTCATTCTCACTGTCTCTCGCCTTGCTATTCTTCTCTCTCTGTAACTTCTATGGTTTCTGCTGCTGTTGATGAGAGCCTTCAGGCCAATCCTCTATTGCAAGACTTTGAATTTCCTCCCTTTGACGTGGTTCAGGCTGAACATGTTCGACCTGGAGTCCGTGCTCTTCTGAAGAAGCTTGTATGTTTTTTTCGAGTTTTCCAAGTTGTTTTTTATTCTGGGTCTGGTTTGTTTTGTTCATTTGATGATTTGGTTAATGGGAAGGCCTCCTTTTCAAGGGAAAGTTGTGATCTTTTCGAATCTCGGACTGAGTTTCTGAATTGTCGATTATTTATTTGGGACTGGAACTCTTTGAATAGAGACTTTATAGTTGTGACGAGATGATGTATTGCTCGTTTATGAGATTATTTTTAATAACCTTGATGGTATCCGGGTAATGTTCTTGCAGGGGAGTGATTTAGAGGAGTTAGAGAAAACAGTTGAGCCGTCATGGCCAAAGCTTGTGGAGCCATTGGAGAAGCTTGTAGATAGATTGAGTGTCGTTTGGGGGATGATCAATCATCTTAAAGCTGTTAAGGATACGCCCGAGCTACGAGCTGCAATTGAAGAAGTTCAGGTAATTATCATGGCATGCATTTTAACGTAGGTGCTCTAATGTCTACAAAAATATTCCCACATAACTTGTGCAGATTTTACTTTCTTTTAGTGATGTTTATTATTGAATATGAATTTGTAACTTTCATCCTGCGGTATTGCTATTAGCATGAATTACTAATAAGTGCAGGGATGCACATGTGTCTATCAATTTTAATATTGGGATCACAAACTCCATTTGCATGCCAGAGGTTGTAGAATCAGCAATTTGTTAATTTTGTTTCAAATTTTCAGAAACCATTACATTGCAATGATTGTAATTTTATCAAGTTCTGTTTCTATTGAGGAGTTTATAGTGAAGAAGTTACCATATTTTATTTTTATCTGCATTAGATGCATAGTATTTGTACTGTTCTCTCTGTTTCTTGTACCCATGACCGTTACTTTTGGATAACAGCCAGAGAAGGTAAAATTTCAACTTAGACTGGGACAGAGTAAACCAATTTACAATGCATTTAAGGCCGTTAAGGAATCTCCTGAGTGGCATACTCTGAGTGATGCTCGCAAGCGTATTGTGGAGTGTAAGTATCTAATGGTGTCCACTTTGGTTATATCCTATGCTTATATTAGTTATAGGTCTGTTGTTAATTTGATGGTTTAAGGATTCTTCTCCTTCCATTGTTTCATAATTTCCTTTATATTCTTCATGGTTTTGGTTCATCAATGCTTGTATGGTCAATGTAAAGGTGGGGCTAAAAAGTTGGATTTGCTTCCCCTTTTCTGCCTGTTAACGATATATATTCCAGTTCAGAGATGAAAGAGCCAATTTCTGAAGTGAAGAAGATGAAGGATGTTAGAATAGGGTTGAACGTTGATCCAGGATAGATGGGTTTATCTTTTTAACTTCTGTTTGTGAAATGTTGTTGTTTGTATTTAGCTATTTAACTGATAGATAATAGTCAATGGTTTTCACTTTTTCTTCTTCATGTATATATACTTAGCAGTGCTCATATTCAGAAATGAGAAAATCAGATATTAATCAACGCTGTCGGGGGGTTGACTTGTGGGTTTCTTGTTAATATTTCCTTGCAAATGAAAAAGAAGTTGCTGGATATTACTCATATTGCCCTTGTTTCTTGCAGAACATTCTTCTGCATTAGAATACTCCTGTGTTTCACATCCTGTTGACACTTTTATCAGAACATTCTTCTGCATTAGAATACTCCTGTGTTTCACATCCTGTTGACACTTTTATCTTCTGCCTGTACAGCGCAAATAAAGGAAGCAGTTCTTAATGGTGTAGCTCTTGAAGATGACAAGAGAGACCATTTCAACAAAATTGAACAGGTGCATCTATAATAATGTATTAATGCTACAACTTACAAACATCTGTGTTGATGAGGAATGAAGGAAGATTTGTTCAGAATAACTTCATTGTGTTACATATTATGGTGAAACTCTGCTGTTGAACTGGCAAAGTACTCTGAGTTTTCATTACCTTTGTTATTTGCTTCCTAATTATGTGCTAGGAATTGGAAAGACTATCTCAAAAATTTGGTGAGAACGTATTAGATGCTACAAAGAAATATGAGAAACTGATAACGGACAAGAAAGAAATTGAAGGATTGCCTGCCACAGCACTTGGATTGGCTGCACAGACAGCAGTGTCTAATGTATGACATTCAACTAATGCATCTTTTGTTTAATATAGTCCATTTCCAACTCTAATTCATTTTCCTCTTCATTTTATGATTTTAGGGGCATAAAGATGCAACTGCTGAGAATGGACCGTGGATAATAACATTGGGCGCTGACTTTATGTACGTCATGCAAAGATGCTCATGCAAGTGGTCTCGTGAAGAAGTCTACCGTGCTTATATTACTCGCGCTTCAAGTGGCGATCTGGATAATACACAAATTATTGATGAAATATTGAGACTTAGATTGGAAAAAGCTAAGCTGCTTGGTTACAGAAATTATGCTGAGGTATGACGTATTATTGTTTGTATTCTCACATTGATATCCTAAGTTCTTAACTGAGATTTTTGTAACAGGTTAGTATGGCAACAAAAATGGCTACAGTTGAGAAAGCAGAAGAACTACTGGAAAAGTTGCGAAAAGCATCCTGGGATGCTGCTGTACAAGGTGACATGCCAACATATTTCTAGTTTAACTCTTGTGTAGGAAAAAGGTCCTTGTTCACTATGTTTTTGAGCTTTTGGCAAAGAGAGCTAGTACTAGGAGAGGTTCCACACTCTTGGAGTTGGGTCACATTTATTAGGAAAGTGAGTCTTGCTGCTGAGTCATTTCTTTGATAATTTTAGATATGGAAGACCTTAAAGTTTTCTCCAAAAACCAAGATGCAAAAGAAGCAAGTGACTTGAGTCACTGGGATATCAATTATTGGGCAGAAAGGCTTCGCGAATCTAAATATGATATCAATGAGGTTCTCTCTCTCTGTCTCACACACACACACTCATTCTAATACGCAGTTAGTCACACAGCTTTTGTTTGCACTTTGCTTATGTTTTAACAGTTGATATCTAGTTGCACCACTGATTTTTTATGTGTATCTTAATAGTTTTCATGCGACAATGTAAACAAATGTTCCTCCAGTATGACATACACTTAGCCGCAGTCAACCTTCTATGTTTGTTTTCCTGTTATTCTGTTCACTTTTTTGTTTGCTTGAAATAATAATGTCTTGAAATCAACACTAAACCTTGGAAAATGACTAAATCTCATTGACATAATTAGATGGAATGATAATGTTACCAGCCCTTGTCTGTGATCTTGTTACGGGACCAGCAAGCTGAAATCAGAAAATAACTCAAAAGGAAAATGGAATTTGTTAGTTTTTCTGCCCTTTTAACTATTTTAAAAATACAAAAAAACAAGAGCTCATTAGAGAGAACTCTTAGATCTCAAAACTGGAATTTTGATAGGAGAAAAAATGCCTTTTATTCCCTTGCATAACCTGCGTTTTATACAAGCACAATAGACTCCTACTATCTAGGAAACATTCAAATCATTCCAACTTACTTGATAATTCCAAACTAAATCTAATCTGATCTAATTCTAATCTAATCACAATTATTTAAATGACAACCAAACAATAAGATAATGACAACATAACCAAAAGATAATGACAGCTAATGGACTGACAGCTAACACCTAATCCTGTTTCTTCTTTTTTCCATGTGTAAAACGTTCGTAGACCTGGTCAAAAGGAACTACTTCGACCGAGTTAGGCTCATTTAATTGCTAGACTTTCTATTGGTCGACAACATTGCTTCCTCGTCAAGAATGCGCTTGACCTCAAGCACAAATGATGGATAGCGGCTTAGAATAGTAGAAACAGGCTCCTATGATGCATCAACTGGAGAAAGACCTTCCCAATGTATTAATACTTGTGAAGTTCCTGTAATCGTGCGGGCGTCTAGTATGGCTTTAGGAGTGGGTTGTACTTCTCCTCAGTAAACCACAGGCAACTGGGGGGTATTGGTGTTGGGACCATGGAATTTTTTTAAACAGCAGACATGAAATACTGGGTGTATTTTGGCTTCTGGAGGAAGGGACAGACGATAAGTGACAGAACCAACCTTGACTTCAATGGGAAAAGGGCCATAGAAACGAGGAGATAATTTCCAATTACTTTTAGAGGCCAAGGATAGTTGGCGGTAAGGTTGAAGTTTTAAAAGAACCATCTTGCCTACCACAAAGTATACCTCTCGATGTTTAGCGTCATAGGCAGATTTCATGACATTTTGAGCTTGTAAAAGACGCTCGTGCACCTCTTGCAGCAGCATATTTCTATTCTACAATCCCCTATCAACAACTTCCACTCGTGCCAAACTTGGACAATAAGAAAGCAAACGAGGTGGAGGGCAGCCATAGACCACTTCAAAGGGAGTAGTTTTCAAAGAAGATTTGTAACTAGTGTTGTAGCCAGGCCAAGATATCCAATCCATCCATTTGCGTGGATAGTCTCGTGGAAAACATCGAAGATACATCTCGATAACATGATTAGTCGCCTCTGTCTGCCCATCACTTTGAGGATGATATGCTGAGCTGAATGATAACTTGGTACCACTCAACTTAAATAGCTTTGTCTAGAAGGAACTTGTGAATGTGACATCTCGATCACTAACTATAGTTTCTGGCAGCCCATGTAGTTTAAATATGTGATCAAAGAAGAGTCTAGCCATTGTGACAACTGAATAAGGGTGGGCTAGAGGTAGGAAGCGTGCATATTTGGAGAAATGATCAACAACTAGTAAGACAACCTTCCCATGTGATGATGGAAGCCCTTCTATAAAGTCCATTGAAATATCTGACCAAATCTGCATTGGAATTGGCAGAGGTTGCAATAGGCCAGTAGGCTATAGGTGTTCTGACTTATTTCGTTGACAAGTTTGACATGTTCTGACCATGTCTTGAATCTGGTGCTTCATTCTTGTCCAGTAAAAATTTGATGAATCTCGATGTTGGGAATAAGAAATGTAGAAAATTCGGCAGTGTGGGGTTTTGAGGGTAAAGTGGGGAATGAGAGGGAGAGATGAGTCATGTGAATGTGAGAGTTAGTTAGAATGAGGGAATATAAGTTTGTTAGAGGAGAATGAAGGGTATTCAGTTATGATAATTGGAAAAGTGATTGTGTGGAGATTGCTAGCTCTTGAAGTCTAGCTGAGGAATAACAATTCCCATTGTTTCTTTCTATCTACTCTATAATTCTTCCTATTCTTCTGCTGCTTTTGTGTGTTTGTTTGTAGTGTAAGTCTCGGTTGTGTGAGTTGGTTCCTTTGTTAGAGCGATGGGTCTCTAACAAATTGGTATCGAGCGGTTTGTGATAGGGAATGGTAGCAACAAGGATGGAAGCTAGAATCGATAATGTCGAAAAAGAAATGTTGAGGATAGTTGAGGATATTGCGGGGGTTGAGGCTAAGTTTGATAAGATGGCAGGAGACATTTCGTCCATCTTCGAAATTTTAAGAAGAACAAAAAATAAGGGGAAGGTTAAGGAAGTCTCCGGGGAAGTAGAAGAAACATCTGAACAAAGATTCGAGGGAGAGACACCGGCTCAAACTGAATAGAAACGAGCGGAAAAGAGCCATCGGAAGCTTGAAATTCCTCTGTTCTACGGAGAGGATCCTTTTGGCTGGGTTTTTCGAGTGGAGCGATACTTTGAGTTGAATGGAATGTCACACGGTCGGTGGCTACAAGCGGCGTGATGCAGATGGAAGGAGACGCCTCACCGGTATCGGAGACAAAGCGGTCACCGATAGCCGAGTGGGAGACGTTTAAGGGAGCAGTGGTCCGAAGGTTTGCAACTCCAAGGTAGGAAACCCCGTTAGCAGAGCTGTTGAAAATCCAGCAAACAGGGACAGTGGCCAATTACAACCAGAGATTCGAAGTAGTAACGTCAATGTTGAGGGATGTTTCGGTGGAGGTGGTAACGACGACGTACATGAACGGGTTGAAGGATGATATAAGAGCTGAGCTTCAGATGGCCCAACCCGATTCACTGATTCAACTAATGGAGCTGGCCCAGATGACGGAAGGTCGAAATTGGGCCTTGTTCGATCAACTTTCCAGAAGCAACGAAACACCGATAGTTTATGGAGGTTCGGGAGCGTCGGATTCAAACATCTGGGGTGAGAAAGAAGTTCCGCAAGCTAGCCCCAACCCGATTCTTACTCCTTGGATCCCTAATCGCAAGATCACCGAAGAAGGGAAGGCATCGACTCCGGCGGTGAGCTCCACCACCTGTTCTGCTCCAAAGACAAGGCGATCACCGAGCGGTGGGGTCTAGTTCAACTAGCGAGGTCGAAGGGTCTTAGAAGACAACATTCTTTCCTTTCAAGAGACTGGCGGAAGAGCTACAATGTAAGAAGCGAAGGAGTGTGCTACCGATGTGACGCCTTGGTACACACGAGGACATGTGTGCGAGGAGAAGCAATGTCACATACTCATAGGTGATGAAGAACAACCAATGAGTTACAAGAGGAAGAGGATGGGTGGTTAACAAGATAATATGTCTTCGACCATACGCGTCAGAAGATGTCACTCCGCCCTACTTCCTTCCACCTTGAGGACAAGGTGGGGTCTTTTTTTTTTTTGGGGGGGGGGGTATTGTTGGGAATAAGAAATCTAGAAAATTCGGCAGTGTGGGGTTTTGAGGGTAAAGTGGGGAATGAGAGGGAGAGACGAGTCATGTGAATGTGAGAGTTAGTTAGAATGAGGGAATATAAGTTTGTTAGAGGAGAATGAAGGGTATTCGGTTATGATAATTGGAAAAGTGATTGTGTGGAGATTGCTAGCTCTCGAAGTCTAGCTGAGGAATAACAATTCCCATTGTTTCTTTCTATCTACTCTATAATTCTTCCTATTCTTCTGTTGCTTTTGTGTGTTTGTTTGTAGTGTAAGTCTCGGTTGTGTGAGTTGGTTCACTGTTAGAGCAATAGGTCTCTAACACTCGATAAAGAGTCTTTTGATAGTGTTCATGATATTGAGCATGAATTGCTGAAACTATGGCTTGAATAAGGGTAGAAGAAGCTGCCAAGTAAACTTTGTTTTTGAAGGATATTATCCCATCACGGTATGACGAAAGATTGCCCTCCTTACCAGTCTTAATACGTTCCCCCGGTTGCTGCAGCTATTGTGAGTGAGAAACTTCTGCTTTAATTACATCAAAGAACCCCAACTGAGGCATGGATATTGAAGTTAGGATTCCCACATTCTCATCTTTGGGTGATAGAGCATCAGCTACAATATTTTCTCTCCCAACTTGGTATTCCACCGTCAAGTCAAAGCCCATGAGCTTGCTAACCCAATGCTATTTTGTTGAGGTAATAATATGTTGCTCAGGAGGAACTTTAGGCTGTAATGGTCAGTTCTTATTAAGAAATGTCGTCCCCACACATAAGATCTCCAATGGTGCATAACTTTGGCTAAGCCAATCAATTCCTTCCCATAGGTAGGTAGATGGTGGTGTTGTTTAGCTAGAGTACAACTGAAGCAAGCAATTGGTCGACCTTCTTGTTGTAGGACAACTCCTATTCCATAATCAGAGGCATCACATTCTACTACAAAAGTCTTTTCAAAATCTGGAGAGCTAAAATCAGGGTTTGAGTCGTGGCCAATTTCAATGCTTCAAAGGCAGACACGGAATCCGGTGTCCACATAAAGGAATTCTTTCTCAACTTAGCTATCAATGACCCAGCAATTCTCCATAATTTTTTACAAACTTCCTGTAGTACCCGGTAAGACCAAGGAAGCCTCATAATGCTCGAATGGTAGTTGGTTGTGGCCACTGTGATATTGCTGTCACCTTTTTGGGGGCCTGCTTCCACTCCCGGCGAAGAAATCACATTTCCCAAGTAAAAGACTTGAGTTTGTGCAAACAAACATTTAGATTGTTTTAGGAACAAGCAATGCTGTCTCAACACGGTGAGCACTACCCGGAGGTGGTACATATGTTCTGTCCAAGTATGACTATAAATGAGGATATCTTCAAAAAATACCAAGACAAATTGTTACCAGCCCTTGTCTGTGATCTAGTTATGGGACCCTGCAACCTGAAATCAGAAATTAACTTAGAAGGAAAATGGTATTTGTTAGTTTTTCTGCCCTTTCGACCTATTTTGAAAATACAGAAAAACAAGAGCTCATTAGAGAGAACTCTTAGATCTCAAAACTGGAACTTTGATGGGAGAAAAAATACCTCCTTATTCCCTTGCATGACCTGCGTTTTATACAAGCACAATAGACTCCTACTATCTAGTAAACATTCAAATAATTCCAACAAACTTGATAATTCCAAACTAAACCTAACCTGATCTAAATCTGGTATAATCTGATCTAAATCTAATCTAATCATAAATGACAACCAAACAAAAAGATAATGACAACAGAACCAAAAGATAATATAATGACAGCTAATGGACTGACAGCTAACACCTAATCCTGTTTCTTCTTTTTTCCATGTGTAAAACGTTTGTGGACCTAGTCAAAAGGAACTACTTTGACTGAGTTAGGCTCATTTAATTGCTGGACTTTTTGTTGTCCACAACAGATAATCTCATAAGTTGTTTCCCTTGTGTCTGTTTTCAAATGCACTACCATATTTGGTTTTATTAGATGTTGGGATGTAAAGAAAGATAATTATATTTATTTGTAACAGTTTATCATCAATTACTTACTTTTGTGTTTCAAATCCGTCTGTTGTTTGCAAGGACATAACTAACTTGATTCCTTTTACATTTCTCAGGAAGAACTACGACCATTTTTTTCATTGCCAAAGGTTATGGATGGTCTTTTTAACCTTGCAAAAACACTTTTTGGAATCAAAATCGAATCAGCTGATGGTCTAGCTCCTGTAAGCAATACTTTACTCCAGCATCACTCCATATATCCATATATCCTTAATGTGCTTTTTTTGTGTTGTTTTACACTCATTAATGAATGGTTATGGTGATAGGTTTGGAACAAAGACGTTAAATTCTATTGTGTCAAAGACTCATCAGGTAGCCCAACTGCATATTTCTATTTTGATCCATATTCCCGACCGTCTCAGAAAAAGGGAGGTGCATGGATGAATGAGGTTGTAGGACGGAGTCAGGTTTTGTCCCGCAATGGTACTGCTCCTAGGTTGCCAGTTGCACACATGGTGTGCAACCAAACACCACCAGTGGGGGATAAACCGAGCCTTATGACATTCCGTGAGGTGAATGTGGCGTAAATTAATTTCTGACCTAGTATATAAGTTGTGTCCATCATATTCTCATCTTCATGGAATGATAATATCTATACTCTTAATATGCTCTTGATTGTTGTGCAGCCTTCTTTATTTAACAGTTGATGCTTTTTGCAGGTTGAGACTATCTTCCATGAATTTGGCCATGCCCTTCAGCATATGCTGACCAAGCAGGATGAGGGTCTTGTAGCTGGAATTCGTGGGATTGAGTGGGATGCTGTTGAATTACCATCCCAGTTCATGGAGAACTGGTGTTATCACAGGTAGATTTACAAGTGATGATGGTATTTGACTACAGGATTTTGTGTTGTTCCTTTGAGCTGCTGTGAATCAATCAAAGAGGGAAATTTTTCTTGCATTGTTCAAAATTTTTAACAGCTTTCGTACATGATTCACAACTTTTAACAGCCTTAGTTGAAATGTGGAGATCTTTGCTCAAAGCTTAATAGGAAACTCTTTAGGCATTTTCCCTCCAACCAGAAACAAGATTTTATGCGTCATTCTATTGTATTCTTGTCATTCTTAACTTTGAGGACATGAGCTCTTACTTGAGTAATTAAAGTTGTTAAACTTAACCTGTAGTTAAGCTTAAAGAAAAGCAAATTCACTGTGATTATTTCATCGTTCATCCTCATAATGCCTTGTGTCTGCTTGTCATCTATTTATTCCCATAAATCTTGGGATAATTTTTAGCTTTCTATTTGTGGTTGCTTTTATTCAGCAGAAGAAAATTATATTTTGTTGTTAGGAACCTCTATAGAGATTGCCTTGTATTGATAATAAATCGGTACAATATGACAAGATATCTTCGGAGCAAGCTCCCCTCCGGAAATGTAATTCCTGTGCCAATACAATAGATGTATTTTCCACAATAATCCGAATAATCCTCCCTCCTATACCCGTCCTATATATAGACTCTGTACCTTCTTATTCTCTCTCTCTCGTAACTAACTCATAATCTACTAGCCTATGTGGCATTTGTATTTGAATGTCTTAGTGGCTGTTTACTAATATTAATACTAGCATCTTGATAACTAAGAAGGGTGCTAACAATTCCTTCCTCCTCAAAAGGCACCTTGTCCTCAAGGTGGATGAAAGGAATTGCCTTTCTTAGAAGATTTAGTATCTCGATCATTTTAGGACGACGGCTAGCGATCTTGAGAAGCGAATGTTCTTTGCAAGTACGTAACCCGCCAAGATCTTTGGTTCGTAAGCCATCCCGATTTACCATAAATGCATTTTTTTTTTAATCTTCCGCATGGCTTCATGCTCCCTGATTTTCCTCCTCCCCAACATCTTGTCAACCTCATCAACAAACACAACACTAGGGCTATTTCTTCGCCAATGAGAAGACAGATTTCACATACTTCTCACCCTCACCAAACCACTTGGATGTGATGCTAGACATTGAGATGTTGATAAAATTGGCACCGGCGTCGGTTGCCACACCTTTGCAAGCATAGTCTTTCCGTCCTCGAGATCCGGATAAAAGTATGCCCATACAAGGCTTAGTTAATCGCCCTTGCGAAAAGTTCGGGCCTCACGAGGAGGCATCACTAGCTCTTGCAAAGTATCTTTGACATTCTCAAGCCCCCAATATCATCAAATGTAACTCCAATGTCGCTAGGTGGAATAACATCGCCTAAAACCTTTTCTCAAACTCATTTTCCGTGACAACATCCTTGAGTGACTTCTTCAAGCTTTTAGATTCGGTTTGAATGGCTGTAAAATTCGATCCCTACTGGATGCTCTCCTTTGGACAAAACAAGTCTTGCATCAAGACGCCGACTTGGACTTTGCATCAAATTTTAGATTCATCTGAATGGCTGTAAAATTCGATCCCGATTGGATGCTCTCCTTTGGACAAAACAAGTCTTGCATCGACATCGACTTCAGGACTTTGCATCAAATGATGACTTAGAGCCCATCCAATTACCTTCGCAGACTTTCACTTGTAAGTGTCGGTCTTTGATGTATAATGTGTCAAGTCCTTCACACTCCATTCCAGTTCGAGTCAAAACCATTCTGTGCATCTGAACTGCATCAATGTTTCCTTCCAAATCTGGATCTAGTATGCTCCTTGCATTACCACTCTCTATTAGTGGTTTTGCCCACATAACCAAGCTCTGTTGATTCTTGGGAGACTCCAAGGAAGCAATCGGTCTCCTTCCTGATAGTAATTCAAGTAGAACAATTTTTACGGCAACACCCAAGATTAGATCTGGCCCTCCTGTGTCAAATACATACGCGTCCACAATAAACTCTTCTCCATTCAATTATGGTTTAATCACCTTGCAAATACCTTGAGAGAAAACTCGATGTCCATCGCTCAATCTCACAAGAAATCTTGGTTGAAGTGACAACAATACCCACGGCTCTCCTCTCCATCATCTGATCATAGGTTAAGCTACGTGTACCCCTCCACTTTGCATTCCCTGTTCGGTGATTATCAGAGATGGGACCCTTCGGTTTGTGGAATGACTCACTTACTTTGTTTTTAATGTTTCCCACTACATGATGGGTTTGAGCTGGACGATACGTGTAGGGTCCTGTTCGGTGCCCAAGGATTGAGTGAAAATCTTCGGTTTTTCTTCTCCCTTCTCCCAGCCGGACCACACCTTCACCAATCAGCTCTCTCTCAACCTTCCTTGCGACAGAGATGAGGCGAACCCGGTTCTTCACTTCCTCTCGTAACCCACCCATGAAACAACTCATATTCCACTCATCCGGGAGATGGCCTATTTGTGACGCCACCCTTTCGAAATAGTCAATATAGTCATCGATCGAACCCTCTCGAACGATTGATTTTAATTGCTCAATCGGGTCTCCCTCATCCCGTCTCCATAACGATCGAACAATGATCGCTGAACCTTTCCCAAGTCATACATGGGTCTAACTCCGTAAACTCATGAACCAATAGGCGTCGACCCTCCATGCGATTTGAACCATAGGTATCTGAAGCTCGGGAGGAATGGCATGAATCGAAAAATAGGACTCGGCTCTCGTGACCCAAGCAAATGGGTCGTTCCCATGAAAAGGTGAAGATCGACGCGACGTGCGACATTCCGGTACTCCTCCCACGCTCGTTCGGTGGCTTCCCGAGGAACGTGGTCATCATGTCGGCGAGGCCCAGCTCCCATTTGACCACCGGTGTGCTTGTCGCAATGGCGGTGACCCAGAGAGTGATGCGGTTTATCGCCCCTCTGAAGACGACGCGTTGTGAGTAAACACCGATGGTTCATCTTCTTCACCCACCTTCTGTTTCTGCGAGTGCCTAGCCATCAAAGATCGAAACCCATCCCTCATCTCCGACTGTAGTAGATGTTGCGATTTGGAACGCTGGCCATCAGAGAACTTAGCTGCGATTGAAGGTCCTTCAACGCGGCATCGTGCGATTTCACCATTGCTTCTTGGGCCGACAATGTTAATTCTTGTCTCCGGAGAGACGCTTCCACAGCAGACACTCTAGCCTCCATACGTGTTTGCATGCAATCTCTACCCTTCTCTCCTCTCAATGAAAGCACCAATTTGTTAGGAACCTCTATAGAGATTGCCTTGTATTGATAATAAATCGGTACAATATGGCGATATCTTCTGAGCAAGCTCCCCTCACGAAATGTAATTCCCGTGCCAATACAATAGATGTATTTTCCACAATAATCCGAATAATCCTCCTCCTATACCCCGTCCTATATATAGACTCTGTACCTTCTTATTCTCTCTCTCTCTCCGTAACTAACTCATAATCTACTAGCCTATGTGGCATTTGTATTTGAATGTCTTAGTGGCTGTTTACTAATATTAATACTAGCATGCTGATAACTAAGAAGGGTGCTAACATTTGTGCACCAGTTCTCTTTTTATTATTACAATGCACAAGTTGTTATTCTCATTAGAAAATTTTGCTTTCTTTGGAGTTCATGACTTTACACTTTCCCTGTGTTGTGGACGCATTCTTGGGGAAAACATATGAAAGGAAAAAACATTAATTTGGATCTCTTATTTTTATTGCTTTTGTTAGATAAATTACTATAGCTGTTTTATAGTTATTTCTCTAGTAGGAACTCAATAAAGTAGGACTCATAGTATCGGTAGAAATCCTATTATCATAAGGAAACCTACCTGAAGTAGGAAACATGCCTAAAGTAGGAATTCTATTATTGTAAGGAGACTTGTCTATTTAAAGGCAATTAGAAGTAATAAAAAGTAAGCAAGAATTTATTCAAATAAGAGATCAGAGTTCTCTCTATCGAACTCTAAGGTATCAGCCTCCCTTTGAAGAGCTGAAATTCTACTCAAGATAGGTCGACCAAAAAAACAGCATACTCGCCCTGTGACTCGATCCCAAACACGGGAGCATAACAATTTGGTATCAAAGCCAAACACGATGGGTGACGAAATCAGAGACCTTTTGCAAGAAGAACGAGCCCTTACTGACTCCAAGCTTTCAGCCATGGAACAACGTCTTGGGGAGAAAATTGTGCAGATTCTTCAAGAACAACTATCTGGCATAGGACTCAGTATTAACAAAAACATTATCAATGGAAGCGAAGAGAGCAGTGTGGCTATCCCAACGACAGACCGACCAGCTGCCATTGGTACCAAGAAAGCCCTATACAGCCTGTCCCACAAACCAGAAACCATCAACCCACAGTGCCTAGGTACGCAAAATTGGATTTTCCGACATATGATGGCATGGAAGACCCCTTAATCTGGGCTCACCGCTGTGAACAATTTTTTGAGAATCAGCATACACTTGAATCGGAAAAGGTGGGACTAGCAGGTTTTCATCTCTTGGGAGAAGCACAATTATGGTTTTATCAGTTGAAGAGGGCAAAAAAATCAAGGAAACGGACAGAATTTTAGAAAAGTTGCTTTCAAAGGTTTGGACCACCTAAAAGTAGTAATCAAGTGGGTGAATTGGTCACTCTTTGACAAACTGGGACTATTGAACTATATCAACGTCAGTTCCAAGAAAAGCTAGCTAGAGCTGATGAGCTCATTCCGGAAAGTTTGCATGTGGGATTGTTTATGGTGGGATTAGATGATTCCATTAGATTGGATGTTCAATTGCTTAAACCACCAGATTTAGCAGCTGCTATGAGCTTGGCTAGAGCTTATGAACAGAAGCTTTAGCTGCAAAAAGTCACTAGTACCCAAAGGAGGACATGGCAGTCTCCCCGAATAAGCTGTAGTAGTTTGGTGATTATGCCACCAAGGAGTTCCAATGTGTCATCTACAACGATTGATAAATCATCAAGCAATCAAGCTCCTTTTTTTAAGCGGTTGACACGAATAGAGATGGCAGAGAGGAGATCAAAAGGGTTGTGTTACAATTGTGACGAACCATATTCAGCTACTCATCAATGCAAACGACTTTTCTGGTTGGAGTTAGCAGATACAGATGATGATCCACTTGAAGACAATGTAGATACTACCCCTGAAATTTCCTTAAACGCCTTTAATGGACACCTGCATGGCAGAACTATGCAGTTACAAGCTGTCATTAAAGGGCAACCGGTACTTGGCGTGATTGATTCAGATAGTACTCACAACTCTTTAAGCCCAAAAGCAGCTCAAAGTTTGACACTTTATGTTCATTCCTTGCCAACACAAAAGTCTCCATTGCCAATGGAGAGAGAGTTCGGAGTTTGGGAGTTTGTAGGCTGGTATTGTTTTCTATTGCTGGCCATAACTTTTCTGCAGATTTTTATGTGATTCCTTTGGGTGGATTTGACATGGTTTGGGGTGTTAAATGGCTGGAAACATTAGGTCCTATATTGTGGGATTTTGCTGCATTTACCGTGACTTTTTCTGTGGAAGGGACACCTATTCTATTTCAAGGACAGCACCGACCTTGTGATCATGTCTTACACACTATGGTAACGGTCAACTCAGAAGATCAGATGTTAGAAGGCCTTTTAACTGAATTTGGGGACTTGTTCCAAGAGCCAATCGGTTTACCACCCATAAGGGAATGTGACCACTGTATCTGTTTGTTTCTCGCACCGATACCCCCATCGACAACAAGACGAGATTGAAAGACAATGCAACCAAATGCTCCAACAAGGGTTTATTCAGCCTAGTAAATCCCCATTTTCTTCTCCAGTCTTACTGGTTCCCAAACAAGATGACTCTTGGCGGCTTTGTATTAATTACCGCGGATTAAATACTAAAACAGTAAAGGACAAGTTTTCTATTCCGATGGTGGATGAACTATTAGATGAGTTGCATGGTGTCCGTTACTTCACTAAGTTGGATCTCAAATCGGGTTGTTATCAAGTTCGCATGTCTCCTGCTGATGTAGAGAAAACCGCTTTCCGTACACACCATTGGCATTTTGAGTTCCTTGTTATGCCCTTTGGCCTTACTAATGCTCCATCCACTTTTCAGGCCTTGATGAATGAGGTATTCCATGAGCTTCTACGGCATTTTGTCTTGATTTTCTTTGATGACATTTTGATTTACAGTATGACTTGGGAGGACCATTTGGTACACATGAGAAAGGTCTTTACTTTATTGCGTGCTCACAAACTTTACTTGAAGTGTTCTAAGTGTTGTTTTCCATCTACACAAGTTACATATTTGGGCCATACTATATCCATTGCAGGTGTAAGCGTGGATATGAGCAAGGTTCAAGCTATTCTGGACTGGCCTCAACCTCAGTCTATCACTTCACTACGTGGATTTTTGGGCTTGACTGGTTATTACCGCAAATTTATCTGTGATTATGGAGAATTGGCTGCCCCATTAACTTCTATGCTTAAAAAAATTCCTTCCAATGGAGTGAGGCAGCCTGGGATGCGTTTGACAAGTTGAAACACATATTATTTGTTGCTCCAGTGTTGCAATTACCAGATTTTACAAAAGACTTTATTGTTGAATGTGATGCTTCAGGAGGTGGTATTGGAGTTGTTTTGCAAGAAGAGGGTCATCTGGTCGCATTTTTCAGTCGACAATTGGCTCAAAGACATCAAAAGTTAGTCGCTTATGAAAGAGAATTGATTGGGTTGGCTAAAGCAGTACAACACTGGCGTCCTTATCTGTGGGGACGATCTTTCCTTATCCGGACAAACCACTGTAGCTTGAAGTATCTATTGGACCAACGACTTACCACTCCTCCTCAGCAACATTGGCTTTCTAAGCTCTTAGGTTATGATTTCACAGTAGAATATCGAGAATATCGAGCTGGTTGACTCAATGTAGCAGCAGATGCATTATCCCGTAGAACCATTCAAGACCCTTCATTGTTTGCTATTAGTTGTCCTTGAAGTGCTTTACTGGAATCCATTCAGGAAGAGCTAGAGTGCTCCAAGGAACTCAAACAATTGTGCGCAAGAGTTGAAAAGGGGGACCTTGGTTCAGAATGGCAACTTCTCGATGGGCTACTCTTGTTTAATGGCCGAATCTTTGTTCTCCCTAGTTCTTCCATGATTTCCCCTATTTTGTCCTCCTACCATGATAGTGCGCATGAGGGAGTTCAGAAAACACTACACCAAATTCAACAAGATTTTTATTGGAAAAATATGAAGAGTGATGTTGCCTCGTATGTGGCTGCTTGTCCAGTGTGCCAACGCAACAAATATGAACATTTAAGTCCGGTTGGGCTGCTCCAACCCTTGAAATTGCCAACTCAAGTTTGGATTGATATTTCAATGGATTTTATTGACGAATTGCCCAAATCTTGGGGCAAATCAGTTTTGCTTGTTGTGGTTGATAGATTGTCAAAATATGCCCATTTTATTCCTTTGGCTCACCCCTACACGGCTGTCTATGTAGCTCAAATCTTTTTTGAGCATATTGTTCGACTACATGGGGTTCCGGAAACCATTACTTGTGACAGAGATGTGGTCTTTACTAGCACTTTTTGGAAGGAATTATTCCGCCTTCATGGTGCTAAGCTTCAGTTCTCTTCAGCTTATCATCCCCAAACGGATGGACAAACAGAAGTGGTCAATCGTACGGTAGAGATATATCTTCGTTGTTTCGTGGGAGATTATCCTCGCAGATGGGTTGCTTGGGTTCCTTGGGCTGAGTACTGTTACAACACTTCCTTCCATTCGGCCATTCGAACCACACCATTTCAAGTTGTCTATGTTCGTGCACCGCCTCGGTTGCTTTCTTATACACAAGGTTGCACTCGAGTTGAAGCTGTGGAAATTGCTCTGGCGGATAGACATGATGTCTTGGGAGATATTTGGAACCGCCTACCTCAAGCCCAGCAACGAATGAAGCACCACTATGACAAAGGTCACCGTGATGTTGAATTTGCTCCTGGAGACCTTGTTTGGCTTCGCTTACACCCATACAGACAGCAATCTATCCGGTGGCTTGTTCACTCTAAGCTATCTCCGCGGTTTTATGAACCATTCCCAATTCTAAAGAGAATTGGACAGGTAGCATATGAACTAGATTTGCCTCGCAACAGCCGCATACATAATGTTTTTCATGTCTCCTTGTTGAAAGCATTTAAGGGTGAGAAGCTGCCTCAGATTACTGAATTACCTCCCACTGAAGATGGCAAAATCGTTCCTCTTCTTGTGGCTATTATTCGTGCTCGAGTTAACCGTGGCATAAAGGAACTTCTTATTCGTTGGGCAGGGTTACCTGAATCAGTTGCTACATGGGAACCTGTCGACCATTTCCAGCAGGCCTATCCATCATTCGAGCTTGGGGACAAGCTCTTTCCCGAAGAGGGGGGTAATGTTGTGGACGCATTCTTGGGGAAAACATATGAAAAGAAAAAAACATTAATTTGGATCTCTTATTTTTATTGCTTTTGTTAGATAAATTACTATGGCTGTTTTATAGTTATTTCTTTAGTAGGAACTCAATAAAGCAGGACTCATAGTATCGGCAGAAATCCTATTATCATAAGGAAACCTACCTGAAGTAGGAAACATGCCTAAAGTAGGAATTCTATTATTGTAAGGAGACTTGCCTATTTAAAGGCAATTAGAAGTAATAAAAGGTAAGTCAGAATTTATTCAAATAAGAGATCAGAGTTCTCCCTATCGAACTCTAAGGTATCAGCCTCCCTTTGAAGAGCTGAAATTCTACTCAAGATAGGTTGACAAAAAAAACAGTATACTCGCCCTGTGACTCGATCCCAAACACGGGACCATAACACCCTGCAAATATTTCCGGTTTTCTGATATTGTATATGTTTGCATTTCTTGCTATAGGGAAACTCTGATGGGCATTGCTAAACACTTTGAAACTGGGGAGAGTCTTCCAGAAGATGTGTATCAGAAGCTTCTCGCTGCAAGGACTTATCGTGCTGGTTCCTTAAGTCTTCGTCAGGTTAGTGGAATATGACTATTTATCTCTTCGTTTTCATGCATTAGTGTCTATTTTCTTGTTTATCACATATTTCTTCTACAAAGTCCTCATTAGAGTAAAGATGATGCTTTTGTGCTGCAAGGGCTGCAGCTAGTTTTTTATTTCTCCTTAGGTGGTTTCATCTCCCTCCCTCTTGTCCAGCACCAGCCCCATGTCTATTTGTAATTGTTGTGCAACATATGTTCCAAAAATGCACTGGTTGACTTAATAGATATAATGATAAGCTTCATTTTGCTGAAAAAACTATACATACCATTTAATCGGTTAAACCACTTAAAATATTTCAGTTAAAATTCGCTAATGTGGATTTGGAGCTGCACTCCAAATATATACCAGGCGGATCAGTGTCCATCTATGATGTTGATCAAAGGGTGTCCCAAAGGACGCAAGTGATCCCCCCTCTCCCAGAAGATAGATTCCTTTGCAGTTTTAGTCATATTTTTGCAGGTCTGCTTTACCATCAACGTTACTTGAGCTTCTTTTTTTTTAATTTTTACTTTATTGAACTTGTTATTTGTCCACATTAATTGACTTAATAGTTTCTGGGAATATTAGGGGGGTATGCAGCTGGATATTACAGTTACAAGGTATGCACTATCTTATGATGTAGCATTTTTCTTACCTCGGTTGATCTCTGTGAATATTTACTTCAATTATTTGTTAAGAGAATCTAAACGTCTCAGTTTTTTTCCCCTCCATTGTTTAATCTTGTGGCATGTGAATCACTTGCTCCAAACAGGTCCACTTGAGTTCACTCCATGTTCCTGTCTTATATTTCCATTGTTCAATTTAAAGAGAAAAGGGAGGCAACCATTTGGACTATCCTAGTTTTGATTTCTTGTCCCTTTCTACCTTTATTATTCATCTTTGTCATCCTAAACAAGAAAACTATAATTGCAGTGGGCGGAGGTACTCTCCGCAGATGCTTTCTCAGCTTTTGAGGATGCTGGATTGGACAACAGCAAGGTATGGTTTTGGAAAGTTCTGTTCCGGATCAGCCACTATAGCCTGCCTACTGCTACAATTTTTAATTTATTTGTCCTTTACTTTTGTTCATCACTTGCCATAAAGTTTTTGCATTCCATATATATATGTATATATCAGGCTTAGTAATTGTACTATTCTGGTTTTGTGCATTTTCGCGCTCTTGGAAAGCCTTAGGATATAAGACATTATAAGAGTAACCATTAGTCTTGAAACTGAAAAACTTGAGAGGATATTTCTTTGCCTTGATAACAACTTATCAGTTGGTCATATGTGTAGAAACACGAACATATGTGAACATCAAGATTTGGTATTTGATCTTCGCTGCAAAGTTTGTCTTTGGTGCCAACATTTCTACCTTGATATTAACCGATCTCTTTCTTCTTAATGTCCTCTTCAAATACAATGTTGTAGAAAACTTAAGTGCTGTCATGAATGCATTACCATAAGTAGAACTTCCTTTACTTCCTTGAGGATAATCTTTATGTTTTCAAATATGTTCCTGAGCTCCATTATGTTAAATTTTGCAGGCTGTCGTAGAAACGGGACGCAGGTTCCGAGAGACCATTCTTGCGCTTGGAGGTGGAAAAGCCCCACTAGAGGTTAGACAGTAAAGGCCTTACTTTTTACTGGCTGTTCTTTAGTGCTTCTCATATTCTCAGGCATTACAAGATCGAACCATAGGTCATATATGTTTCCAGATGCCATCTACTGACATCCTTCCAATGTGATGATATCAATCTCCAGGTTTTTGTAGAATTCCGAGGCCGTGAACCTTCTCCTGATGCTCTGCTCAGGCATAACGGGTTATTACCGGTGACGGCCTGAATATATACTGGAATTGAAGATTATCCAGTTCGGTATACTGGATTTCTGAATAAACAAGTGCTGAAAAGGGAAATTTTAGTGATTCCAATGCCTTTTGTACAAGAACCTCAACAACCTCCTTTGCATTATTGAATCATGATTATATCCTCTGATCCTTCTGGTAGACAAATGAATACTTGAAAACTTCATATTTTTCCTCTACTCGTTGGATTCCATTGGCTTGGTGATGCTGAAATTGATACCCTCAAAGATTGCAACACTCAATTTCATGTCTCAGTGCATGTTTAAGTATAAGAGAAGCAATTGGTTTTCTTGTCCGTAATCGATCTTTAACTAGTTTTATGACGATATCATCATTGAACTTTTTAAATTTTAAACCTTTTATTTTATCAGTTTTAATTTTTTAAGTCATTGTTTTTTTTTTTTCAAATCCAAAGTACAAAAATTTAATTATTAATTTAGTTATAATAATTCATAACCATAAACACTTTAAAATATTAATTAGTATTATGTGAAATGTGACAATTTCATATTGCATTTGAATTGAAAATTAACATACAAGATTATAACTTCTTGCACCATTTAATATAGTACTATTATCCTGAAGTTTTTATGATAAGCAAGTAATTATTGTTTTCTTAATATGAAAATATATAATAATGAAGTTCAATCAATTATTAGAAATATAATAAAATATTTTTACAATCTCATGATCATGGAGCTTTGCAATTCAAAACGTTGCAATTTGACTTATGATAAAAGATTTAACGTATTATCTTATTAAGTAATTTATTTAAATAAGGATTATTCAAGATTTAGTTATTGTTTGCTTGGATAGGCATTTATTAGTAGAGCTTTCGTAATAGAACTTTTCTAGGAAGAACTTTTCTAATAAGTCAATTCACTGTTTGATGACATTTAAAAAGAACTTTTTAAAGAGCTTCATATAATATATTGTTTGACAACATAAAATAAAAGACATTTAATTTTAACTATATTTTATTTTGTAATACAAATTATTTATGCATATAAATATTACTTAAAATATATTAAACAGTATGCAAAGCACAATATATTAATTATTATATAATTTTAAAACATATGAAACATAAATGAAAATATATATAACCAAATCTTTTATTTAGACTATAATATAAGTAAAACTAATATAAAATAAATATTAAAACATATAAAAAGGTCAAATAATATTATATAAATCTCAAAATAAACGTGAAAGTAGATTTGTGGATATTGTGAAAATTATGTGTAAAAACATAAGAATAAAGGGAACTAAAAAATATGATTATTAATTGATCTGAAAAATCTATCTAAAAATGTGATTTTTTGAGAAGCTTCAAATTTGATTCTCAAAAAGCTATATTATAACTTACAAAAAAGCCATTTTTATGAAAAAGTACGTTTGGACTTTACAGTCAAACATTTATTTTTTTTAAAAGCAGCTTTTGCGGTGAAAAAAAGTGTTTATTCACCTTCTAAAAGCTGAAGCAAACAGGCACTTATTATTCACTTGAATAAAGTATCTCTAAATTCATTTTATCAAAAAATATGTTTTTACATAAATTAAAAAATTAAATAATGGGAGTATTTACTGATAATTAAAAAATTGAACCAACCTCGATTCAATTATAAAAATTTTGAACTATCTAACTTTTTGTTTGATTTACTTTTTGTTGATAAAAACAATCAATTTATTAATTATTCAGTTAATTTTGTAAACTATTAAATTTTACAAACTAAAATTAATAAATTTATTTTATTTAATAATTTTTTAATTAAATTTAAATTAATAACAAAAATTTTCAATCATATTTCAAATTTATTAATTTTATTTAATACGATCGGACTAAACTTTTAAATCTTAAACTTCTTATTTTTAAATTTCAGTTTGATTTTTTAAAAATTAGTTCACACAAATAATTGATAATTAACGAGGGAGCTTGCCTTTTAAGATACTGAATAATAATATCAAATATTGTACAGTAACAGATTAAATATATATAAAAAGAAAAAAAAAGTCAAACTGAACAACCAACGAACCAACTAACAATTCACCAGATAAGCAACGGACGAACACTCAAAGCCACCGCCCACCGATTTCGATTCCATATTCCCAAATTTCGCCTTTCCGGATACAAGTTTTGGAAATTCTTCCTCCTTCTGTCTTTGCTGTTATTGCTGAAGTAAAGCTCAGATCTTTTCCCAAGCTTGTAGCTCTTTGAATTTCAGTTCTTCCAAGAATCAATCTGTAGAAACCGGAATTCAAAATGGCTCGAGCAGGAGGAATAACCAACGCAGTGAACGTTGGAATAGCGGTGCAAGCCGATTGGGAGAATAGGGAATTCATTTCCCACATCTCTCTCAATGTTCGTCGCCTCTTTGATTTCCTCCTTCAATTCGGTACCATGCACTCACCTTTATACTCTTCCTTCGATTTTTTGGGATTGACTGATTGATTTTAGTGGTACCCAATTCATTTTTCGGTTGTGTAGAGGCTACTACCAAGTCCAAGTTGGCTTCGCTTAATGAGAAGCTTGATACTTTGGAACGACGTCTTGAGCTGCTCGAAGTCCAAGTTGGTACTGCCACAGCCAACCCTTCTCTTTTTTCAACCTGATTTCTTGTGTTTTTTCGACTGGGTACTGTTCTGATTCTGCTGTAATTGCCCATAAGAACTTGGTTCGCAAATATAGCATGTGTTGTATTTGTTTGTCTCTAATATGTTCATCATTTTGTATCTGGGTTTAGGTCAAAACCCAGTCTTTCAACTTTTGTTCGCTAATATAATGCCTTATAGTGATTGTTATTTACTGAGCAGCAAACTGCTGCACTCGCTTATGGTTTACTGAATTCCGAATGGATTATTCTGATTTTGGCATCTTATGCTTTATGGTAAACTGACAATTTTGGTTCGTCTTTGTGAGTGGAAAATTTTGCTAAAGTTGTCTTTTCCGAGCCTTTAAGTTAGTATCTGCAGAAGGAGCATTTTACACCTGAACCCGATAGTTAGTCTGAACATCAGTGACTCATTGAGAGCACAAGGCTGCTTGATCTTCTTAGGTCCCCTCATTACGTATAAGATCTTTAAAATATGCGAAATCTGTTTATCTTGGAGTGGCTAAAATCTTTTTCAGCCTTGCATGGTAAAACAAGTGTAATATCATGAAAAATGAAATTGGTTTCTGTATTGGCTATCAAATTCCTAAACCAAAATAGTAGCAACATGGAAAAATAGTTTTTAAGCTTTAATGTCTGGCCCGCTGGACACCGAAATGGAATAATAAAATGGCGGTTTGTGGTGATCCCAATTCCCACTTGGTTTCAAACTATTAAATCACCAGTGATTCATAAACAGTTCAATTGTTTGATCCAAAAAGGAAAGCAAAGGAAGAGAGAAAAGCCTACAAGACACTATCTTACTGTAATCTGTGCCTTTTGTCTTGTGCTACATCTGTTATCCACCTGCACTCTACAAAGAAGTAAAATGATGAGAATCTATTTCCCTAATTGCTGGCTACCAATTCTATTCATTCCATTTATTTGAGATTGTCATTTTGCTAGTGCACTGCTTTGATGTTCAAATTCTTCTGCTGTTTCATAGTTGATGAATTGAACATCAGACTGTAAATCTCAACATAGTTCAATGAACCATTCTTCCTGTTAAAATCATCTCAGGTGTTTACTTTGAGAGCCTGTGAATTTTGAGAAGAAGAAAATGAAAGATCATATTATAGAATGAGTTTGAGAAAAGTTTTCAAAAATCATGCTAACAATAATTTCTCAAGCTCATGCTAACAATACCAAACTTCTGTTACCAATTTATGCTTGTGTGCATGATTGTACTGAAAAATGCAAGATTGTACTAATTCCTTCAAAATTCTTGCTGCAGAATGAGATTCTTCAATTTGAAATACTTTGAATAATCAAATTAAGCTTGGGTAATGAAACAGACAGCTAGCTCCACAATCTCTTAAAGATGAATGTTGGAATTTTCCACGATAGTTTTTTGTAACTGATCATATGATGGTAAATCAATAATCACTTTTTGATTGGGAACCATAGCAAAACGATCTGCTATCTAGGCTCTGGAGGAGCCAAGACTTGTGTGTTAATTGGCGATGGCTCTGGTGGTGTTGGAGCTGGTGGTGATAGGGGAATTTTCTTATCTAGTGCTATTGAGAAGCGATTGGAACCTCCCAAGCTATAACCTCCTATGCTGTCTATGGACTTCATATATTCAGATGCATTGTTCTCTATAATCAGAGCATCTTCCAGCTCCCTGACAATGTCAGCCATGCATGGCCTATAAGCAGAGAAAGGCTCAATGCATGCCAATGCCACTTCCACTACTCTCCACATTGCCTCTACATGGTACCCTCCTTTTATGTTCAGGTCAACAATTTCATCGATCCTTGACTCTCTTATAAAGGGTTTTGCCTGCAGTAAAGTGCTTCTGTCAATCGACACCATAACGGTCTCTAATGGGTTGTGCAATGAAGCAAACAAACACAAACATGGACATGCAATACATCATGAAGCCGTAAATATGAGTTCCATGAGGGGCAACAGATATCTGAAGTGATATGTTGAATTTCTTTTTATTACTTCTTCCAGGAAAAGCATTACGAAAGTCAACACTTAAAGTATGAGAAACAAACGCTTGGACTCACCCATTCAACCAAACTCCACTCATTTCGTGGCCTTTGTACGTTGAGAGGCTCCCGACCACTAACAATTTCTAGGAGGACCACCCCAAAGCTAAAGACGTCACTTTTTGCAGATAGACGCTGGGTTGAGTAGTACCTGAACAGAAATAGTTATGGCAGTTGGAACTGTTATTAGAGGTTGTGTTTGCATACAAAAAGCATGAGACTGGCATTGGCAATTATCTGGTCAGAAAAGCCTTTCAAGCAGCTGTTTTTTGCTTACAATTCTAGGTACTACCTATGCTCATGAAGAGGGTTAGAGTAAATACAGTCAAAGAAAATCACGGATTAAGCACAGATGGCTTCCCCCTTCTGCTGAAGAAACTTATACTGTAAGTGGGCAAATTTCACTTACTCTGGATCCATGTATCCTGCTGTGCCTCTTACTTCGAGTGATGCGCCACTATCCCCTTCTTGAGGAGCATATTTCGAGAAGCCAAAATCTGCAACTCGGGCATTCATGCTGTGATCTAGAAGTATATTGCTCGACTTTACATCCCTGTGTATAACACAACGTCCTGCGAACGTGTGAAGATACGCCAAACCTGAAATTGTTAAAGAGACTTTAAGCATGTGTGGCACCATCTGTTGTTAGTGAGGCAAAGAAATGAAGAAGGATTGAGAAGAGTGAATCCAAACAGAAGAAAAGGATGTAGCTTAAGGAATCAGATAAAGTAATTCTATTGAAAAAAAAAAGTGTTTTATGTGAGTCATTTTACTTTCCATCTTTCTTCTTTGCTAGTTTTGTGTTCTAACATACTAGGGTATTCACATTAAGTTTTCCCAAGAAACAGTTAGAGCAGCTGTCACTGTCTACTTGAACAAGAGTTTTTCCCTTATCCCAGTTTCGGCATATATCCTGTGAAGATTTACAGCTGCAGTTGTTATACTACTTGCTCTTCTTGATTTTGTCATTTGATTATGGAATGAATATCGTTAAATAGCCAAGATGATTGGTTAATCTACCTTCTTGTCAGTACTTGCTTCTATTTCTTGGCGTGCTACAAACTTGCAGTCAGCCCTTTTACAATTGAGAGCTACATGTAATCTCATTGTTTTTCCTCACCTCAAGGTCTCTGAAACAATTGAAGAGGGAATGCAACTGACAGCAGTTAGGACTTGTGAGCTTCTCTAATAAGTTCTAATTGTGGTTTATAAAATCAATCACGAGCTTGGTTTTTGGATATGAAGTGATCACCAGCCATATACTTCATTGGTTCATCTTACAAATCAAAAGAAACTGAAGGACCAACATTTTGCGGTTCCAAGACCTTTTGTAAAGATCACTCTCCATGATTTTTGCTTATATGTCTAAGCTTCTAAGCTTCAAAAGGATTCCTAAACTCAGTGTTGGTGTTTCTTTCACCAACATAAACTGTTTGACAAAGCATCATGTACTCTAGCAAAGGGAAGAGTGCAGAAGCTTAAGCAACTTCCCAGCTGCTTGATTAACCTGTATCCTGTTGCAATGTTTTACATTGAATACAGTCATCCAAGAATATGGAATATTAGCGTGTTGCCCTTTGAAGTCTACCTTACATGCTTTGAGATGTTATTGTACGATTGTTTCAGCCCTTGGTGCCATAATATTCACAATGCAGAGATGTTAATTGGGCAGCAATGTTTAGGAAATCAGTAGAGCTTCAATGTCAAGATGGATTTTCAGATTTATTCTTTAGCAGAATGAAAAGTCAGTATTGTGGTTTAGTCTGTATGCTTGTTCTTAGTTTCACTATAGGAACAACGTAGCAGAATATTTTGAGTTGTTGATACACACTACTACCTACCTCGAGCAGCACCAAGAGCAATAGAAAGTCTTGTTGGCCAGTCCAGAATTTTTCTTTTGGCCGCTTGCCCTGTTAAGGAAATGATTATTAGGAGAAGATGAACTTGAGAATAAATTAGTTGGTGGGGCTTTTGGTGAGCAATACCATAGAGACGATCTTGTAGGGAACCATTCGACATGAATGGATAAACTAGGATTTGTTGATCATTTTCACTACAGTAACCAAGAAGAGGCACCAGATTCTCATGCCGAAAGGCTGAAAGAAGGTTTAACTGTACCGTAAATCAAAAGTGATTGTCAGTTTGGAGTATATGGACCTGAGGTAGGAAGAGTTGATTAGAGCTGAATTGTGATGGAAGGCATTAAATACCTCATTCTCAAACTCTCGAGTTCCTTGAGTTGAAGTTGATGATCGGACTTTAACTGCTACTTCTTGACCATCATGTAGCTTCCCACGGTATACTGATCCAAAGCCACCTTCACCTATCAAGATTTTGTACTTTTGGGTGGCACTCTCAATGTATTCCAAAGTAAACATTTGAATGGTTATAGACTTCACAACCAAGTCATCTTTACTTGTCACGGAGAAAACGACATCTGCCAAAGTAAAACCTTCAGTGAGAAAGGATGTATCCAGCAATGATGACATACAATTGCAAGAAACATGGTGAGTGAAAAATCATATTTACCAGAAAATGAATGGTGAATTGCTAGCTTACACGTGTATTTTCAAATAGATAAGTTCAAAGTTTTTTCCTATCTTTTGAATGTTGTGATACTATTCTTGCTGGTAACTTAAGCTCCTTTGACTACTATTGTGGAGGTAAAACTAACAAAATTTGCAAATATAAAAACAAATGGAGTTAAAAAAGAACCTCAATACAATATTTTGAAGTGTCAGAAACTGGTAGAACCTGCACAGATTCTATTTCCACAACCAGAACTCACAAACAACAAACACAGATATATCAAGACACAATGGCAGAAATAGTCTCTATATTGATCAATTCACCAAGACCAGAAAATGACAGAGTAACTATGCTAGAATTCGAGGGTCTAACGCCTCCAACCTTAGGCTCAATTCTACGTGAACACGACGAATATTGCATGCCCTCTCCCTTCCTCCCGTCTTCGTTTTTATTCCCCATGTCGAATAACTAACTATTCTTTCCTATGACAACTTTACCCCACTTGGTTCCCCATATGACAAAGTCTACCCTTCTACGACATTGGTCTTTCGCCTATGGTAAGTGAACTGAATTGTTGGCCTCCTATGGGTCGTATCGATACCCTCCCTATCGGTTTCACCTTGTCCTCAAGGTGGAAAGAGGAAATTGCTGATCAATCAACTCATAAGGCTCCCAAGTAGCTTCCTCCTTTGGCAGCCCTTCCCAAACGATTAAGACCTCCTTCTTTGTGAGGATGAGGTCCTACCTCATCTCCAACACAAATTGAAGGTTGAACTATCGGCTCAAGTTGGAGCCTGTCTTTTGGCCAACTTGCTGTCAAGTCTGTCCCCTCGCTACTTTTAGCTGCGAAACATGAAAGATAGGGTGGATTTTAGACTCGGTGGTAAAGCTAACTCATATGCTATCGCCCCACTCTTCGAACGATGGAAAAGGTCCATAGAACCTAGGAGACAACTTTTCATTAACCCTCTTAGCCAAGGATTGTTGTCTATAAGGAGCTAACTTCAAATACACTAGATCTCCTTCCGAAACTCCACATCCCTTCGATGCATATCAGCCTTGTCTTCATGTCTTTGTTGCCTTGTCATCAAATGGCTCCTCAACTCTTCTATCATAGCATCCTCTCTTGTAACATTTGCTCCACACTAGCCACTACCGCTTTCTGCACTTATAGCTTACAATCGGGGTGGTTCCTTCCATATACCACTTTAAAGGAGAAGTCCCTAAGGATGTGTGGAAGGAAGTGTTATAGCAGTATTCAGCCCAATGCAACCACTTGTACCATTGAAAGGGCTTGTCTCGAGTAAAACAACGAAGATAAGCCTCTATGGTCCGATTAGTAACTTCGGTCCGCCATCGATTTGGGGTGGTAAGCGGTGCTCCTATTCAGCCGAGTGCCCGCTAACTTAAACAACTCCTCCCACACTTTGCTCAAGAAGATCTTATCCCTATCGGACACTAGGGACCTCGGAATTCCATGGAGTCGAACAATCTCCTTGGTGAAAAGCACTGCTACTGTCACTGCTGTAAATGGATGTTTCAAAGGTATCAGATGGGCAAACTTGCTCAATCTGTCCACCACCACTAAAATTGTATCATAACCTCCCGATCTTGGCAATCCTCCTACGAAATCAAGAGAGAGATCCTCCCAAATCTGATTAGGGACTGGTAATGGCTGCAACAATCCCGCAGGAGACAAGGCGGCATACTTCTGTTGTTGGCAAGTAACACATTCGGCTACATAGGTAGCCACTTGTTTCTTCATTCCTTCCCAATATAGCTCTTTAGCCAACTGCTTATAGGTTTTCAAAGTACCCCCGTGCCCAGCTAGGTGCGACTCATGTGCTTCCCGTAAAAGTTGGGGAATATACTTCGAAGTTTTACTAAGCACCAACCTCCCATCATACATCAATCTTCCATGTACCAAAGCAAAAGGTAGCTTACTAGAGGCCTCCCGGGAGATTTCAGCCTTCAAAGCTTTCAGCTGATCATCATCCTCTACCTCTTGCAAGATTTCGGTGATGTCTATCCCTTGGGACACTCCCAAGACTTGGCAGTCCACAATCTCCCCTCTCCTTGACAAAGCATCTGCTACTTTGTTGCTTTTTCCTGGTTTGTACTCCACCTTGAAGTCGTACCCCAATAGCTTGGTAACCCACTTTTGTTGATCCACCGCATCATCCTCTCGCTCAAGCAAATATTTGAGGCTTTGTTGGTCCGTTCTAATGATGAATTGCTGCCCCAAAGATAAGGTCGCCACTTCTTCACCGAAAGGACTATGGCCATGAGCTCCTCTCATAAACCGATCTCCCACGGCTCTAGGTGACAACGCTTGATGAAATAGGCTATCGGCCTCCCATTTTGCATCAGCACGGCTCCTAGTCCAACTCCCGATGCATCAGTCTCTAGAATGAATGGTTGTTGGAAGTTGGGTAATGCCAAAACCGGAAGAGTACACATGGCGATCTTCAGCTGTTGAAATGCCATCTCTGCCTCCTCATCCATTGGAATCCTTCCTTTTCAAAGAATCGTGTTAACAGGCTGCTATCTTTCCATAATCTTTCACGAACCTTCAGAGTACCGGTCACCCCAAATACCCTCTCAATTCCTTAACATTTTTGGGCCTAGGCCACTCCATCATAGCTTGGAGTTTGCTTGGATCTGCTGAGACCCCCATGCCCGATATCACATGCCCCAAATACTCCAACTCCAGCTTGGCAAAGATACATTTCTTCAGATTAGCATATAGTTTATTTTCCCGCAATAACTCCAACACTACCTTCAAATGAGTTACATGCTCCTCCATTGTCCTCTTTGTAGATTAGTATGTCATCAAAGAAAACCAAGACAAACTTCCTTAGTACCTTTCCAAGACCCTATTCATCAAGGCTTGGAAAGTAGCAGGGGCATTTGTAAGCCCAAAGGGCATCACCAAGAACTCATAATGTCCGTGGTGTGTCCTAAAGGCTGTCTTCTCCACATCTTTTGGGTTTACCCGGATTTGATGATACCCGGATTTTAAATCCAACTTCGAAAAAACCTTTGACCCATACAGCTCGTCCAGCAGCTCATCAATCATCGGGATGGGAAATTTGTCCAACACCGTAGCTCGATTTAGAGCCCTATAGTCTACACAAAATCTCCAGCTGCTGTCCTTCTTCCTTACCAACAAAACCGGACTTGAATAAGGGCTAACATCGGGTCAGATGATTCCCACGCCAACATCTCCTCCACTAGTCTTTCTATCTCTGTTTTCTGGCATTGTGGGTACCTATATGGCCTGACACTTACCGGTTCTGCCCCCTCCCTTAAGTTGATCATATGTTCTATCTCCCTAGGAGGTGGCAACCCCCTTGGCATCTCAAAAACATCCTCATACCCCCTCAATAGGGACTGCACATCTCCAGGTATCCCCCCAGACTTCCCAATCTCATTCTGCTCCAGAATACTGACATGTAACATGAACAGCTCATCCCCCTCTTCATTTTGCTTCATTAGGGACTTCAGCCCAATCAACCCTCGGTTAAGGCTGGGGTCCCCTTTCAGCTTTACCCATTTGTCCTCCTGCCTAAACCTCATAGTTAATTCAGCCCAATTGATCACCACCTCCCCAAAGATTGCACCATTTGACCCTAGTATCGATCACACCCGCTAAGGGTCATGGGAAGGTATTCCTCACGATGTGGTCTTCTGAACTTCTAAAGGAATTCCCTACAAACCCCTTACTCTTTATAGTGACCCCATTCCCATAATTACTCCATATCCCTTAGTCTCCTCCAATTCGAAGCCCAATTGCTCTACTAATTTCAAGGAAATAAAATTATGGGAGGCACCCGAGTCTACCAAACAAACCACCTCCAAATCCCTCACTCTCCCCTTCATCTTCATAGTCTTCGGCATTGTCAAGCCCACTACTGAACTCACCGCCAATTCAGCTTTCCTCCTCCTCACCCTCACTTGTGGTTTCATTCTCTTCATCTAATACCATGAGGACTTGCAGTGCCTATTTTTGCATCTATGCCCTGAGTAAATTTTTCGTCGCATTTAAAACACATTCCCCTTCCCTCCTGTCTCGCCATTCCGAGGTCATGAGCCTCTTGAACCCTGTTTCCCGAATGTTCTTCCCATCCTTTTCTCCCACTCTTCGGCCTTCCCTCTCCTTGTATCCTCCTTGTGGCTCTCCCATTCTGCCCACATTAATCGGCCTGCTACTCCGGTAATTCCTCATCTCCTATTCTTCTCCTCTATCCCTAAGGCGGTCTCAATAATCTCGGTCACCCTCTAGGTTTAAGCGATTCAGTTCATACCGATATGAGGTTGCGACCCTTTAATGAAGGTACACTTCATCACCTCTGGTGTTAACTCTCGACAAGATGCTGCTAGAGCCCAAAATCTCTTCCGATAATCCAGAACCGTGCCCTCTTGCCTGATAGATAGAAACCGTTGGCAGATACTGCCCTCATGGACTGGTCGGAAATGTCGGAAGATCATACCTTTCAATTCCCTCCAATCCGGAATCACCCCTGCGATTTCGATCGTTCGATACCAGGCTAAGGCTTCACCGTCGAAACTCAGGGCAGCCAACTCTAGTTTTTCTTCCTCCGTATATCTCCCTGCCCAAAAAAATCGTTCGGCCCTGTTGACCCATGTGTCCGGGTCGTCGCCGGTGAAGGTGGGCAGCTCGATCCTCCGGGGCTTACAATCGCGCCTCCAGTCCGGAGGTCGGAGTTCGTCGGCTGTGTCTCCCCTCCGCCAGCGTTCATCCGGCCTGTGTCCGTCCCCTTCTCGGTACCACCTCCTCTCTTGATTTATCTTAGCTTCTCCGGCGCCACTCTTCCTTTTCTCTCTTTCTCCCTCGCCGATCCGGCCTTGGGTATCGTCCCCTTTCACTCATTTCCAATCCTTAAACGCTCCCCATCGTTTTGTTTAGTTGTCGAGTTGTGGGTCGTGGGCATACGGTTTCCAGTATCCACCGACCCGCCCGATTGCCCTCTCTTGTGACCCAACTCCCTTTAGTATAAACATCCTCCTTGCATTCCTCCATTCGACCTCTCCTCGGACACATCACCGACGACTCACCTTCAACCATTTTCATTTGGGTTAGGTTGCGTCGGATCTGGGCTTCGTTGAAGGTGAGTGATGGCTTGCATTAGTGATCAAATCTCCTGCTAATCTCTTCTTTAAGTCCCCTTAACCCCTTCGAGTTGTTGGTTGACCTCCACCTCAACGCTTCACGCTCCACCGCATCCCTACTTTGATCTCTTCCATTTCCTTTCCAAGACGTCCAACCTCGTATCCTGTTTCTTTCTGCCATACCGGGATCGTGTGCTCGATACCAAATGGTAGAACCTGCATGATTCTATTTCCACAACCGAACTCACAAACAACAAACACAGATATATCAAGACACAATGGCGAAATAGTCTCTATATTGATCAATTCACCAAGACCAGAAAATGACAGAGTAACTATGCTAGAATTCGAGGGTCTAACGCCTCCAGCCTTAGGCTCAATTCTACGTGAACACGACAGAATATTGCATGCCCTCTCCCTTCCTCCCGTACTGTTTTTATTCCCCATGTCAGAATAACTAACTATTCTTTCCTATGACAACTTTACCCCCACTTGGTTCCCCCCATATGACAAAGTCTACCCTTCTACGACATTGGTCTTTCGCCTATGGTAAGTGAACTGAATTGTTGGCCTCCTATGGGTCGTATCAGAAACCTTATAGAAAAACTTGGATTATGAGGACTGGATTATGAAACTCTTGAAGGTGGACGAGAAGTTGATTGAGTTGCAAGTACACACAAAGTGAAGTAGACAATGTTTACTCACTCGTGGTTGAAAACCTTTTGCCATTGTTGTTTCTCTTAGCCCTGAATCTTCTTCTGTAAATGTGTACAACAACAATTCCCACTGCCACCGTGAATAAGACAGAACCGCTTGCAGCAGTGCCTATGACTATTCCATGCTTGCTACTTTGTGATTCTTGAAAATCATCACATGCCCCAGAGCTGAAAAACGTTGCATGAATTGTTAGTGTGCCGTTTTCCCCACTTTCTGAAACCAAATGGTCAAACATAGGCAATAGGTTCATACTCTGTTGTCACTCCTGATCTGTTAAAGCTGGAAGGAAGCTCTGAACTTAAATGAAGATTACATCCATAGTATCTATGGACAAGCAGAAAAGTAGTGAGTTTAGTATAGCAGATTTTAGAGAAAGACGTAGCCTGCCTAAATGCTCTTTATCACATAGCAAAAGAAAAGGGGTCGGGGGTTACAGTGTTGCCAATTGTGGGAGCTGAAGGAGAGAATCTGGAAGAGATCCCTGTAGATCATTGTTTCTCAAATCCCTGAAAATTGAAATATAGATCAGATAATTACATGTGCAAAAATCATGTGCAGTACTGATTGTCGTGCTAGTTTCTGCTAAAGAAGAGGAAATTAAGCATCTTGTCTACTTCATTTTGGAGGAATTTCATTTCAGATAACAATATATCTATTCTCAAGGTCTGCAGATATCATAGTTAGGCACAAGATCAATCATTAGAGTTTGAACAAATCACAGAGGAAAGCAAGAAGTTTACACAATTTTCAACATGGAGGATGCTGGGAATGATGGGATATAGCTAGTTAAGTCATTGTTGCTGAGGTTCCTACACACAGTAAACAACAGATTAAAAAAAAAATTCTTATGAACACTAAACATTGGTAACAGCTGAAAAAATTGGATAACAGCATAATCAACCATACAATTCATTTAGGTAAGGAAGCTGCGGAATGCTGGCAGAAATTGCTCCAACAAGATTATTTGCAGATAGATCCCTGAAAAATTGATCAGATAAATATAGAATCTAACTAAATACCACGATCATGGTGTAAACTCTCCAATTCAGTGTCAAGGTATATCTTTCCAAAAAATTGGGAAAACAAAAAGCGACTTACAGCTTGGAGATTACAGAAGACCCATTAATATTATTACATGTCAGGCCTTCCCAAGAAGTTGGAAGACAGGGATCTCCGAACCAAAGCTTCGACATTTTAATTTCCTTGTTATGCTCCAGTAGTTCATCTGCCACATTGTTTATCACTTCCACTGTAGATCGAAAGCTAACGTAAGTATCTATATGAAAAATGAATAAACAAGATTCTATTTTGCATCCAATCTTGGGGACTTACCATCTCGTTGATTAGTTCCTTGAACCCAAGTCTTCACCTGCAGGATCTCATAGGCATTTAAGATTGGTCCAAAGTCGGATACATTTCTAAGCCTTGCTAGGGTCAAGTTCAGAGATCCTGTAGCTGCGACATTGAGGGGGACTTCGATGTATTTCGATCCATTAGCCAATATGTCAAATCTGTCGAGCTTGATCTCATTGTTAATGTAGATGTCGAACACTCTTTGTCCTTTCTGGACAGAAGCATTTAGTTCATAAAAATACAGGAACACAACATAGTTGTACTCCTGTGTATCAAGGTCATTATGTTGAAATTCCAATCTGTCTGGATGGTAGAGTGCTGTTTGAAGAACCTGTGAAGGCACTGGTCTATCAGGAATATACAGAGGAGTGGACAAAACTGATGCTGATGGAGGAAGTGTTTCAGGGTCGGGACTTGTCCAAATCCTGTCGAATTCGTCAACTGGGTATCTGAAAATGAGTTCACACATATTATAGGCATTGTTTCAACCCCAAAAAACTCCATCATTTGCAGTACAAGTACTTAAGACATAATGGATACGTTAGCTGTAATGAAACGTGATTAGGTTCCCGAAGTTTTTAACATCACCATCTTAATAAGAGAATTACACTTGGTGTCTATTGACTTTTAATTTCTCATTAAAGGTGTGTTATTTCAAGGTCCTTACTTTAATTACCTTCTTCAGAATTGAATTCTTAGCCCTCTCATCAATTTGAGCTTACACATATCAACTTACGAATTAGCCTTTTCCGAGCCTGTTTAGAAATCGAATTAAAATTGTTCTTGAATTAGCCTAAACTTGAGGGTTAGGATTGAATTCAATCTTTCACTTGTTGAGTTTAGGACGAATAAGAGTAGAGCATATACCTGATATCAGCTCCATTGTTCCCTACATCGATCCTGGCAATCAAGTGCAGAACAGTAGTAGCATTTCCCTGGAAGTATTTTGAATTATTCAAGGGTCTAAGCTCAAGTTGTGAGATATATGGGTCCCCTTTGTCATAAGCTAAACAGAAGTCTATATTCTGCTCGGTAGCTCTAAAGATGCCCTCCACTACCTCCACTTCCTTGGAAGAGTTCACTGCATCTATAGGTGTGACCCCAATTAAAACATCAAATGAAGAGACTGAAGTTCTCACAGAGTCACTGGAAAGGAATGTTCCTCTTATCAGATAGTCGCTGTCAGGAGTTGTTGGCAGCTTGTAGCATATCTTTTCTGAATGAATGTAGAAAACTCGAACTTTACCATATGTTGTGTCATTTAAAGCTGCCCTGAATGCGTCATGGCATTGCCATTTTGTAGAATCTGTTTGGAAGATTCCATTGTCTGATGTATACTTTATGCCATTATTATCCTTAAAAGAAGATTCAGCACAACTTGCAATGCTCACAAACCCTGGAAAAGAAATAGCGTAAAGAAGATCAAATCTTGAAAGGTTAAGAATCTAAAATTGTGTTTTACTTTGGTCCAAATGAGAAAAATAAAATGATTTCTATGGCACAAAAAAGAAGGAATATTTACAATAGACTTAGATTTGCAGATATTGAATGCATGATTTTAAATTGTGCTTCGCAAATATTTGTATAACGTAAATATTCATATATCAGGAATTGGAGAATTTGCTGTTATTCAATCCTGACAGATGACTTGTTTGCTTCACACTTTTCAAAGAAGATCCACTTTCTCAGGTTTTTACCTGTTTAGGTAATTAACTTCAAGCTTATGATTTTCGATTAAATTTTTTAATGGCATAGCAAATCTTGCATCACACTGCTTAAGCATGAACATGCATATATTCCCAAGTCAGTGGTCGCACAGGACCTCAGATCGAGAATAATAACGAGAAACATACAATAATATCATATTAATGGACCTCAGATCGAGAATAATAACGAGAAACATACAATAATATCATATTAACTTCACAAATTATGATCTATACTTCTTTAGTTGACTTTTTAGATCCGGATCACAAGGTTTATATCCACAAGAACTCAATTAACAGGTAAAAATAATGAAAGATCAAGTCTTGATTCCGAAACTTCTGGAAGAAGACCACGTCAACTGATGAACTGATTGAATTTACCAGAAAAACTTGATAATACCAGAAAACTTGTCAGTAAAACTAACCTGGCTGTGCGCAAGTTAATTGAACAAGTATGAACAGGCAAAGAATAACATCAAAACCAGTCCTTAAGATCCGAGTATTCATTCCTTCCATCATTTTCTCATTTTAAACGGAGCTCGACCCATCTGGTCTCAAAAACATGATCAACCCTACTATATTTCAAGCCAAATTTTTTTCTTCTGCAGTCCATTACAAGTATCTGAATTCAGCTTTTTTTCCTTGATAATCACAAAGTTGCAAGAAAAGAAATAACTATCACCTAGTCGTTGGAATTCAATCCTGGAAAGTAAGGTTTCTAGGAGTCAAAACATAGAAGAATCATCATCGGACGGTAACTCTAGCAAAAGGGTATCAAAAAGATGTCAGGTTTTTGGTGAAAAAGAGTATGATAAGCGTATGTTTGACTTCAAACGTAGAAGTTAAAGAAGAAGATGACTAGGAAGAAGATAGAGAGAGAGCTTGATTCAGAATAATCCAAAAATGATAACACTTTCAGGTTAGATTATTGGCATATTAATTATATTAAAACTTGGTTTTGGTAGTGGTTATATAAGTATGTGAGTTTAAATTAATCTGGTTTAAAATAATAGGCGGAGCAACCCTTTGTTTTCGTCTGTCTCCTTGTCCATTACCAAGGTGTGCAGCGTCATGAAAATAGGGTTTGGATTCATTAGCAAATACCAGTCCATTGTGATGTGCTCAAGTAAACTATCCTACTTGCTGCCTTGTCATTCGGACTTAAATGGAGCCATTGATGTAGCACAAGAAAGCTACTGATCTATTAAGACTCATCGGTACTAAATTATCTGCAGAACTTCAGAAACGTCGCCCTGTACGGGGGAATTTAGGACATGGAGATTTGAAAACCATGGCTGGAAAGCAAGTTTGTCTGCGCACAGATTTTGATGAGAAGGGTGCTTGAAATTGTTTATTCTGTGATTTTGGAATATGCTACAATCATAATTAAGATTGGAAAATTATTTTTCATGTGATTTATTTTATTTTAATTTAATGAAATTTTTTTTGAGTTGATTGAATTTGAAATTAAAATTAAATTGATAAAGATTGAACTTAAATCGATTCAACTAACCTTTAAAATGATATCATTTTAGATCTAGTCTTAAGTAATCTAATTGTTTAGACTAGATGAGCCAAATAATCTAAATTCGATTTAATTTTAGGTCATATTTGGGGTCAAAAAAAGTTCGAGTCTAATCTAACCCAACTCAATCTAAAATCAATTCAACTAATTTTGATATTTTCTAAAATGTACTTTAAGTAATTGACTTTTTGGTCAAATTTAAGTTTAGAATCAGACTCGGACCAAAAATTTAAAAAATAAAATCATATCCTCTCTAATCAAAATTGATACAAACATAATTATGAACACAATTATGAGAAATTATGATATCTAATTATAATTTATATAATTTATAATGATAAATACAATTGTATTTTGTAATTTCAATTTTGGTACGGGTCAAAAGTTGCAAATACTTATAGATTAGTACAATAATTTGTGTTAATGTAGTTATTGGGATTAAGGTTAAAGCTAATGAAATATCAATTTTCCAATAAAAGGTTTGATCTGCAAACCATCCAACTATGATGGAGAAATATGTAGCTTGCATCTATGTATATATGGTGATCAACTACTAGGTTACTTGACTTCATGGAAAAACCCTAATTGGTTGTCACCAACTTCGCTTCCAATGCAGCAATTGGCATAAAATAATTAACATGAGATTGTAATTAACAGTAATTAGTTTAATAGGGTTGTTATTATTCTCAAATAATTACTAATCTAGCAAGGAAATTGACGGCACAAGCACCAGAATTTCATTGTTCAAAATATAAATTACTGTAAGCTGAGTCTTTTACGGAAGTTTAGTTTATAAAACGCAATATTTTAAAAATCAGACCGGAAGTTAAACTATAAGACAAGAGGTTTAAGATTTAAAAATTCAATTAATATTAAATCCTTATAAAATCAGTTAAGATTGAATAAAACTAAAGAATTTAAAAATAATTATAAAAGACTATCATGAAAATTTTAAAGTTTGATTGAAAAGGAATAAAACTAAAGAATTTAAAAATAATTATAAAAGACTATCATGAAAATTTTAAAGTTTGATTGAAAAGGAGACAGTTAAATAAAAATTAATTGTTTTATTTTGATTTGTAAAAATTAATTAGCTTAAGAAAACCGATGATTAATTAATAACTTGGTCAATTTTAACAACAATGATTATTAAACTAACTGTAAAATTGGTCAGTACAAAGTTCACTGTTAAACTGGTTCAGTTTTTAAAATACTAATAAAACTCTTGTCTATTTTTATTTTATGTTTATTACACCCTAGATATATCACACTAATGTAAAACACGTTTATAAACAAGTTTAAAATTCAATGAAGGGTCAAATTATAAAACCTATAAAAGGTAGAGGTCTTTTCAATTTATTGTTTAATTTCAGTCAATTTTATCATTAAAAGGTCCATTTTAAAATATTTGGAATGACTTATCTTGCAAGTTAGGATTTAATGAATTTTATGTCAATTTCTTAATGGAACAACTATTCTACTACTTAAGAGATTCTCTTGAAATATTTTTAGTTTTTAACAGCGTTTATATCATTAAATTATGATCTTTTATTGATAAAATCAAATCCTAAATATTTATAGGCTGTTTGGTTTAACGGTTATAATAAATAAAGAATAGAATAGTTATTCTTAAGAATATAAAAATGAGGAATAAAATAGAATGATTATTACTTTGTTTAATTTACTGTTAAAGAATTTTTATGTCAATATTTAATTTAAAATATAAACTTGAAATGACAAAGGAATAATTAACAAAAGATCAAAATATCTTTATTATTATTATTATTATTAAATTTCTTATTAATTTTCTACACATTATTGTTTTTATTATTATTTTTATTTATTTATTTATTTTTATTATTATTATTACTATTATTATTATTATTATTTTATTTTATATTATTCTTATTAATTATTATTATTATTATTACTTTTCTACTTATTGTTATTCTTATTATTATTAATTTTTATTATATTCCTTATTATGATTAATTTTCTTATTATTTTGTTCTTCTTCTTATTATTATTATTATTAATTTTCTTATTCTTATTCTTCTTATTATTAATTTTATTAATTTTTACTTATTATTATTTATTATATTATTATATTTATTATTAAATTCTTTATTATTATTAAGTTTTTTATGATCAGGTTGAGGTTTTAATGATGTATCCTAAAATTGTATTAGTTTTGGTGAAAGTACAAGAAGGAATAAGCGTTCCAATTTGAAGCTTGTTTCTCGTTTTATTGATTCAAAATTACTAAAAGGCCATAATAGAAATATTTGGAGGCGTGAGATCCTCATATTTAATTAGTCTATTCCAACTCTATTTTTATCCTAACATGACATCATTTTATGTCTAAATGTAAATAAAATTTGTCGTATTAGGATTAATACAACCAAAATAAAGTTAGAATGGGCTAATGAGAACATAATATGTTAACCTATATTTTGAGCCTACAATTAGATTAAACTTATTAGTTGATGTTAAATATCTGATTCTTTGATTGATTTATATGAAACACAGTAATTTACTCAAAACATATAATTATTAAATTATTACACATACCTAAAAATTTACCTAATACACACTTAAAAGTTATTTTACATTGCCATGTTATGTAAGGCCGATCATACTAAATTTGATTACTAAACTACAAAGTTGGAAGTAGTTTCAAAATCAAAACATTAAACCATTCCACTGTCCAAGAATACCTAATCTATAGAATAGTTATTCTGTGGGGTTTTTAAAATTAAACACAGAATTCTTAATAATTAGGAATAGAGGATTAATAAAATACCTGTTACCATGAACCAAACATTCCATTAATGGTTTAGATAGCATATAAACAATATATCACCACCAACTGCTGTTTATTTAATTATTTATCATTTAAATTAAATATATAACTTAGTTTCAATTATTAATTTATTGTTACATATATTTAATAATTTTAAGTTTCATAGTTATTAAAAATGTTATTATTTAACTTTTATGTATGGTATCAAGCTTAATTAATTTATCAACTTATAGATATAGTATTGAGTACTATAACAAAGAGTCTTCATTTGTTTAACATTTGCCTAATACTCACTATGGTGAATGAGAACATAATTAGCATATTCGAAGCACCAACTTAATTGATTAGTAGTCAAATTAAAATGCTTATAGAACCTTCTAAATATATTAAATCTGCATCTAGACCCCACAAATTATTCATATTTATAAGGACATAAGGTGTTTAGGTAACGCTTGCCAGAAACTGCTATCACGGTTCAATTCAAGTTAATCGACTGTGGGTTAGAGCTTGTTTTAAAACTTTTCAAATATTGAGTTCTACCCGGAGCTCATAATTTTAAGTGAGATAATTTCATTTTTAATTGTTAAAATTAAAAAATATACTTAATCAAAATTGGTTTAAATTTTGATCAAATTTTGTGTCGTTTAAACTTAATTGGACTCAATGTTAGAATTATATCTTTGGATTTGATCGGATTTTCGGATCAAACTTGATCTTGAGCGGGTTCAAACTCGGCTTGACTAGTTATCCAACCTAGTTTAAGTCACGTACTCCTTCCAGAAGTTAAAAATGTAAAATAACATCTTCTTTTTAATTGAATCTGAGCTCAAACCGATCCGATACTCAACTATTGTAAAGAAAATAAACTTATAGGTTGGGCTTGGCCCATAGCCCAACTTATTAAACATACCTTAATCTATACCCATGGGCTAGCCCATTGCTATCCCTACCAAAAGTTCCTTATTATAGTATAAATCTAATGATTAAAAAATTCGACCTGTTTAATCGTAAAATCTTGAACTATTTAATTTTTTAGTTCGATTCACTTTAATTACTTTTGTTTTTAAAATCAATCAATTTATTAATTAATCAATCAATTTTTATAAATTAGTAAATTCTTTTAAATCAAAATAAATTAATTAATTATCATTTAACAATTTTAAAATTAAGCTTCAAATTATTCGATAGTAAGGACAACATCTTTCAATAATATTTTAAATTCTTTAATTTTATTTAATCTTGAACAGTTTTTATAATGATCTAATAACGATTGAACCTTTTAAATCTTATGCCTCTTAATTTACCGGTTTAACTTCTAGTAATATTGACAATATCACATTTTAATGACCTCTTATTATTAAAACTTCAAACTTTTTGCCACCAATCTTTTCTTCTGCTTCGCCTCTGTCCTAAATCAATCAACTTGATTATATATAATATGGTTTTTTATGGGTGAAGAACATTTCGGTCTCAATCAAATATGTATAAATTTAATTGTATCTTTAGAATACAAGGCTGATGTAGCTAATATGTATTTATATATGCAGAAACATTATTATATCTTTTTAATTTTTACCTCATAAATATGTCTTGAAGGACTAATTCAAATTCAAAGGATTTAAGATTAGATTCAATTAATTATTAGAAATCCAAATTCAAAGGATTTAAGAGCTTTAACAAATTCAAATAGAGAAAGAGGAGTTTCTTTTTTAAATTTAATCACTTTAAATTAGCTCAAATTAAGTGCCTATTTGGATGCACTTATATAAGTGAGTTTTTGTCAGTAGAACTTTAAGTTTTTCTAAGAAGTTAGTTAACTGTTTCGTTGCCATTTTAAAAAGAGTTTCATACAATAAACTATTTAGCAACATTGAGTAAAGAAAATTCCTAACTTTTATGGTGGGAGTCTAGCCTCGTCTCCTCTCGAGTGCTAGGATTGTCATGCCCTAGTACATGTTTCATCTTGCTGGTCAAGTCTGCGTTTCTGTCTCTACTTTCATTGGGTTTGTCTTTTAGTTTCAGGGGTGATGGAGCCAGAGTTCAATCGATTGTCTTTTAACGAAAAGGAGACTAAGGAGCTGGTGGTTAAAGCTTCTGAGGTCGAAGGTTTGGATATCGACTACAAGCTGAGTCTGGTAGGTAGGTTTATTGGTGAACGAATGGTCAATTTTGAAGCCATGCAGAGGACTTTGCTGAATCTTTGGAGGTCGATTAAGGGTGCGTGTATCAAACCGATGGGAGGGAATGGCCATTACCTCTTTCAGTTCTTTCATGAGGTCGATCTGAGAAAGATGATTGCTGGTGGCCCATGGAGTTTTAACAATTGCCTTCTACTGATTCATCACTTACGAGAAGGGGAGAACCTTGACGATATTGAATTTAACGATGCCGATTTCTAGGTTAGAGTACATGATCTTCCTCTCGGTTTTGCTTCTGAAATGCTGGCTCGTAACATTGGCAATTTGATGGGTAAGTTTTTGGACTATGATTCGGGTCCCAGGAGGAGCTCTATGATGAACTATATGCGTATTCGAGTTCGGTTGGATATTACCGAACCCCTCATGCGAACCAAGAGAATCAGGAAGGAAGGGGGCAATCACTTTGAAGTTTCTTTTAGTTATGAACGGGTTCCTCTTCTCTGCTACCTTTGTGGTATCATTGGACACAGCGACACTAACTACCCAAACCTTACAGGGCTGTCGGCGGCGGAGCTTCACCGGGGATGGAAAGAGGACATTCGTGCTGAGATTTGGGCCCAAAATCGAAACCGCCCAAATCAATGATGCCGAGATCCGTCCACGCAAGGGAACACCGGATTTTGTTCCATGAATCAAAGAGTTCAAATAAGGGATCAAGCAAGAGAGGTAAAATCGAAGATTCTCAACAGCTATGACTATTACCCCCGGTAATTTTCTTTTCCACCAGCACATGGGCCTTATGCTATGGACCCTCTAGGGCTCGGGCCAGACTCTACAACCCGCCCCACTCACTTAGTCGAGCCTGTTACAAATAAGGAGGTCTCTATTATGGCAGTCGATGAATCGAAAAAGTGCATGCGTTCCTCTGCCACCACGCTGCAGCAGACTGATGAGGATACAGAAGACAGAGCTTCCTCCTCCTCGATCAGTGGCGCGACCTCAATTACAACTCAATCAGTCGGTCTCTTTCATGAGACCCGCCGTCCATTATGAATTGCATTGTGTGGAACTGCCGAGGCTTAGACAATCCTCGGGTAGTCACGGCGCTACAAGATATTGTTCAACAGCACCGTCCTTCTATTCTTTTTCTTTGTGAGACTCTTGTTTCCTCTACTAAAATGGAGGATATTCATGTTAAGCTAAAGTTTGATTGTTGTTTTTGTGTAGACCGAATTGGTCGTAGTGGAGGTCTCGCCCTCCTTTGACATTCTAATAAAGATATTTCGATTTTGGGTTACTCTAGCAATCATATTGATGTAGAGATTCTCTTGTTAGATAAATTTAAATGGAGGTTCACTGGGTTTTATGGTTTTCCAGAAAGGCATCGAAAACGTTCCAGCTGGGAACTCTTGAAATCTCTGTCTCGTCTCTCTTCTCTATCGTGGGTCTGTATGGGGGATTTTAATAACTTAATGTCTGCTACTAAGAAAGTCGGTGGTCATGAGTATCCTAGAGCTCTATTTGATGGGTTTCGGGATTGCATTGCGGAGTGTAATCTAATCGAAGTTCCTCTTACTGGATATGGTTTCACTTAGGAGCGTGGGCGGGGCTCGAACAACCTCGTCATGGAACGTTTCGACAGAGCCTTTGTCTCAGTTGACTGAGTTGATCATTTCTCCTACCACAAGCTTTTCAGCCTTATCAGCTCCTACTCATATCATAACCCCATAAAGCTCTATGCGAACACCAGCTTTCCTGGAAAGAAGTTTAGTAGCTTCAAGTTTGACAATAAGTGGCTTATCGAAGTTGTTTTCCTGGGTGTCGTCTCTGAGGTGTGGAGGAGCTGCGTTAGCTCCAGTATTTTGGAGAAAATTACGGCACGTAGTGAGTCAATTATTGAATGGAACAAGTCACTGGGCTCCTTGATAAAGAGCCGAATTGTGGATGTAAAAAAACAAATGGGCTTGTTACGTAATACTAACGCATCTGATCCAGCCCTGATGACTCTTAAATCCAAATTGTCCAAACTGCTGGCCCAAGATGCTATTTATTGGAATGGTTAAATCACGGTGAAGCGAATGGTAAATTCTTCCATGCTTAGGCTTCGATGCGTAGGAGAATTAATCACATCTCTACTTTGGAGGATGACTATGGCCACTTGTGTTCGGATTATGATGCTCTGACTGCCATTGTCTTGGAATACTTTTCAGACTTATTTTTAGCTCCTGTTGGAAATCACAATTTTGACGAATAATCTTGCATTACTTCTGTGGTTAGTGCTTGTGACAATGATCGTCTTTTAGCTCCTTTTACCAAGGCATAATTTAAGACAGCAGTTTTTGATATGCACCTTGATAAAGCTCCCGATCCGGATGGCATGAATCCAGCATTTTTCCAAAAGTGTTGGGATATTATTGGTGACGATATTTTTACTCAAAGTTGCGAATGGCTTAATAATTGTGAGTTTCCTGTGGGGTTGAATAATATTACTATTATCCTTATTCCGAAAAAGGATAATGCGAGCAGTATAAAGGACTTAAGGCCTATTGCTTTGTGTAATGTACTCTATAAGATTATTGCAAAAGTCCTGGCTAATAGGCTTAAGCACATCTTGCCCAGATTTATCTCTCCCATGCAATCGGTTTTTATTCCGGGCTGATTAATTTTGGATAATGTTATGATTGCCTTTGAATTGATTCACTACATGGAAAATAAAAGTCGAGGGTCAAGTGGGGATGTTGCGTTCAAAATTGATATTAGTAAGGCGTATGATAGGGTGGATTGGAGCTATTTGGAGTTTATTTTGCTTCGGTTGGGGTTTGATGCTAAATAGGTTGGATGGATTAAGCTTTGTGTGACTTCTGTGAGATATTTCGTGGCACTTAATGGCACTTGTGTGGGGCCTATTAATCCACATAAGGGACTACGTCAAGGGGATCCTCTTTTCCCGTACCTTTTATTTTGTGTGCAGAAGGTCTTTCAGCCCTTTTACGTCAAGCAGAGTTGTGTGGTGATATTCATGGTGTCCGTATCTGTGAGAGTGCCCCTACTATCTCTCATCTTTTCTTTGTGGATGATAGTTTCTTCTTCCTCCGAGCTTCTTCCACTGAGTGTGGTCATCTTAAGAACATTCTCTCAACCTATGAAGATGCTTCGGGTCAAGCGATTAATTTTCAGAAGTCGGGTATCATGTTCAGTTCTAATACGAAGCAAGATGTTCGACATGCTATCACCAATATTCTGGTGGTTTTTAACCCTATTGATCATGGTCGTTATCTTGGGTTACCCTCGTTGATTGGAATGAATAAAAAGCAGGTCTTTGCTTTTCTAAAGGATCAATTATGTAAAAGAATTAGTAGCTGGAAGAATAAGTTACTTTCCAGACCAGGCAAGGAAATTTTGTTGAAAACAATTGCCCAAGCCCTTCCTACCTATTGTATGAGTGTTTTCAGGCTCCCTTTGAGTATTTGCGATGAACTATAGAAGATGATGAATTCCTTCTAGTGGGGTTCATCTTCGGGGGACCGTTCTAAGATCCATTGGGCTAAATGAGAACGGTTATGTGTTCCTAAGAAATTAGGTAGCATGGGTTTCCGTGACTTGAAGTGTTTTAATCTAGCACTATTGGGCAAGCAGGGTTGGAGGTTTCTAACATATCCTGATTCTTTAGCAAGCCAGGTTTTCAGGGCCAGGTACTTCCCAACTTTGGATTTCCTTCATGCTCGCAGGTAGAAACCCCAGTCTTATTTGGAAAAGTATATTTGCTGCCAAGAGTATCCTAGACAAGGGTGTTAGATGGCGGGTGAGTGATGGGTCTTCGATTGGCGTGTTTAAAGATCCTTGGCTGCCTAATGACTTCAATTTCTACATGCTGTCGAGTCCACTGCAGGGTATGTCTGATATGACAGTTAATGAGTTGATTGATCCTATTACTTCGACTTGGGACCCGTCTTTGGTTAATGGTATATTAGCTCCTCAAGAAGCGTCACAAGTTTTCCAAATTCCCATCTCTCCATCCAGGCCGAAAGATACTTTTTGCTGGCATCATACTAGGAATGGGATTTATAATGTGAAGTCTGGCTATAGAGTCGCTAAATCTCTAGTGTCGGAGGCCCAAAACTATGCTGTGGAGGGTCCGTGGAATGGCATTTGGGATGCTTATCTTCCCCTCAAGGTTAAAGATTTTACCTGGTGTATCTTAAGGGATTTTGTTCCTTGTAAACAACGTATCCTTATGCATGGGGTTAATTTGGACCCTGCGTGTTCACACTGTGGTGATTTGGAGACCATAGAACATGTACTGCTTACATGTCCTTATGCGCGTAATGCATGGACGTCCTCAGGTATTACCTTACATAGTGCTACTATTATCGAATGTATTATTGATTAGCTTCGTGCAGGCAATTTGGAGCTTCGAGGTAGGGCCCTTACCATTTGTTGGAGTTTGTGGTTTCATCGGAATATTTTTTGTTGGAAACAACAAGATACTTCCCCGTATTCTATTGTGGCTTTTGCAGATGATTATCTTCAAGATTGGAATAGGGCGAAAATTATGTTTGGGCAAGCACAAGTTGTTTCTAATAGGACCAACTATCCTGTAGGATGGCAACACCCTCCGATTAACTAGGTGAAATGCCATGTTGATGCTTTGATTGATAAACGACGAAACAAATCAGGTTTTGGGGTTATCCTTCGAGATCATTACGACAATTTTATGATGGGTTATTCGGGGCACTTTTCTCCTTGTACCAATGCCACACTTGCAGAGGCCATGTCGATTTGAGAGGCTCTAGCTTGAATTAAAAGGCTTAATTTGAACAATGTTTTGTTAGAATCAGATTGTCTAGAGGTTATTGCTGGTCTCAACTCTAGTTCTTCCAATTTCTCTGAAGTTGGTTTAGTGTTTGCTGACTGCCAGGAGCTTAAGACTCACTTCCAACATTTGTCCTTCCTATTGACGCCTCGAACTGCAAATAGAGCTGCTCATTCTTTGGCAAGAGTATCTCTATTACATGCGGATCGCTTTACTTGGCATATGTTGCTAAGCTTTCTCTCTTCCGTTATTGCTTCTGATGTTGCTTCTTCTAGAGCTAGTTCAGAGGAGGTCTAGGCTCGGGTGTATGGAGTAAAGCCTGTTGGCTTAGGGTTTAGTTTTTGCCTCTTCTTTGCTGCTCTCTTTTTGTCAAAATAAAATAAAATAAAAAATATTTTTAATTTTAACTATATTTTATTTTGTAATAAAAATTATTTATGCATATAAATATTATTTAAAATATATTAAATAATATGCAAAGCACAATATATTAATTATTATATAATTTTAAACCATATAAAACATAAATAAAAATATATCTAACCAAATATTTTAAGTGGATTATAATATAAGTAAAACTAATATAAAATAAGTATTAAAATATATTTAAAAGTCAAATAATATTATATAAATATCAAAATAAATGTGAAGATGTGTTTGTGGGTATTGTGATAATTACGTAAAACATAAAGATAAATAGGACTAAAATAGGCTTATTAATTGATATGAAAATCTACCTTAAAAATTATTTTTTTGAAAAATTTCAAATTTGAACTTATCAAAATGTTGTACTTAGTTTCTAAAAAAACTATTTCTATGAAAAAAAAATACATCTGGATTTTACAGCCAAACACTCAGTTTTTCTTAAAAACAACTTTTGCAGTGAAAAAAAAGTGCTTATTCAGTCTCCAAAAACTGAACCAAACAAGCACTAAGAGCTTTAATGTTTATGCTTCCAACAATTAATGAGGTTAGATATCAATTAATTAGATTTTCATTGATTGGAGTGGTTAATTAGTATGTAGTAGTTTTCATTATTTAATAGTTTGTAAAAGTTAATTTAAGTTGATTCGTGAATATATTTCTTTTCACAAAGTTCAAACATTCCCTTTTGTACAATATTTTAAAACCCGACTAAAAGTTAAACCGATAAGACAAAAATTAAAGTTTAAAATATTTAACCAATATTAAATTGCTTTAAATTTGGTTAAAGATTGAAGAATTTGAAATATGATTGAAAGAAATTATCCTTACCTAATAACGAATTTATAGTTTAATTAAAAAGTAGATTGTTAAATCAAATTTAATTAATTTATTTTAATTTATAAAATTATTAATTTATAAAATTGACCAATTAATTAATAAATTGATTTTTTAACAACAGGAGTTATTAGAATAAATTAAACTGAAAATTTAAAACCGAACTGAAAAATTAGACGATTAAAGTTTAAACTAACCAAATCGGTTAAATTTTGTAATCATTACTTTTGAGACATTAAGTATTCTTTTTTCTTTTAAATTCCTTAATTTATTTAAGATCTTTTGTTTCAAATTAAATTTCTTACGTTAATTTAGATTCTATAAGTTTGAGAACACGTTTGGTAATCGAATCAAAGTAAGATGTATTGAATATGGAAGAAGAGTAATAACTAGAATATAGTAAGAATAAAAGGAAATTTTAGTTTGAGATAATTTAGTTTTATCATAAACTTTGAATTTAATAATTTTTAAAATTCGGTTAATTTATTATAAATAAGTCTGAATTCAAGTTCAAAGTTAATAGACTGATGAAATTTGGCAAGATTTAAATTTAAATTTGGACTTAAATTCGGATTTTTAGGGAAAAAAAAAACTAAACAAAATGAATAGAAAACCATCAGAAACCAAATCTCCGAATTTCAACAGAATCTTAATTTTGTACAACTTCTTGAAATTACAATTCCTTGCAATAATTCATTTCTGTTGATTGGAACAAAGGGCAAACGGATACTGCATGATAAAATCATATACTAACTCTTAAATCATTCAATCTATGAACATGAATTAAATTGCGAGCTAGCACGCACAAACAATAATGTACGAGAGTGTGATTTGATTCAACCAAATGTTGTTTGAAGCAAATTCAGGGAACATCATCTTCCTAACCCACCAAGGGGAGGAGTTTCTTATGACCTCTGATTCTTGGAGAAGAAACGAAGAACTATGTAGAACAATATCCTGTAAAAAGCTGCCCAACCCAACATCACATACACCCTGTTCCACTTTTCTGAGCCATGTGTACTGATGTTCAGTGATCTCAAGATTCCATTTCCGGTTATGTTTTGCCCTTGTTGAGTTACTCCAAACACGTTCGGTGTCTGGTACTGGTTCATCAACAGCCCTTCATATGGATATGTAATGGTGGAAATCTTGTTCATCCAGTTCCAGTAACTGGGAATGTCATGACTGTTCAAGAAGTAACCACAGAACAAGAAGAAAAGAGCAGTAAAAGCTATGACTGCAGCATAACCAAGAATATAGTTTGGCACCACAGAGCTCACGAACACAACGAATGAATTGGTGGAGAGGAGGGACACATAGAGAACGATCAAGAAATAATAGAACGCCCCTCGAAGCCTCAATGCCTTCCAGACGATGCCGGCGTAAACGCTGGACTGTAAGGCGAGGAAAGGGAGGTAAGTTATAACTCCGGCAATGGTGTAAGAGGAAGCTCTGTATGCATTATGCGAAGTTTCTCGGATGAAGATGAAGCGTTCTTGAATGAAGGCCGGAACTGCGTCGTTGGAAGAAAAGAAGAAGAGACAGACTGTGAATATGAAGAAGCTGAGTCTGTTCGTGATTCCTTGCAAGTCTTCGCGTGGGTTCATGAACATGGTTGCCATCATTATTCCCATCACAGTGAGGACCATGAGTCTTGACAGGAAAAGTTCAGGTGTTCGCAGGATGTTCTTGAAGTTGCGACGCATGAGGATAACTGTTTCTGACAGGAAGGAGTTGGTAAATTTGGGACCAAGATCGTATCCCAAGCTGTTTGGACCAACTTTTGGGGTCACATAGTCTTCTTCGTTCACCGTGTAGTCACTACTGTGGGGTGTTGGCGTACCAGGAAGAATTTCTCTGGAATCAGTGTAGTATGCTGGTGATGAACTGCACCAAAATCATTGAAACAGATCGTAGAGATTAGATGAAGATAAGAAGGCAAAGGGAATCATTCGATAAGAACGGGACTATGATGAATGATCAATTTACATTGCAGGATTTTGAGTTCTCTTATCATTTCTCTGGCGAGAAGGTGTGAAATTGAGAGTGCGCATCACTCCACCAGAGGCAGAAGCGGTCCAGGACCTTGAAACATTATTATTATAAGGACTTCTGAGGCTACGATCAAACTCGTCAGGATCATTTACACTTGTTTCTAAAGGAAGACGCTTCCCATTTCGCTTGTTTCTGTGTTCTTCCTTCTTACGTCGATTAGGTCGAGGTGGGGTCGGGAAAGGTGAGATATCAGAAGCTGACATTTCCTCATCGGATAATGCTGGTGGTCTCATTCCAGTTCGTGCAAATTCAGCTAATGCGTCCACTCCATAATCAGACTGGTCATACTCTTGGATCACATCAATAAGATACTCTATGGAGTTCTCGCCCATGGGGACTTTTCGACCCATCCGTCCCAGATGAAGAGAAACATCTTTCGGTGAGCCTTGAAACATGAGCTGCCCTCGAGCAAGTATGATGAGATGGTCAAGAAGCAATTGGATTCTAGAGGATGGTTGATGAATTGTGAGAATAACAGTGCTTCCTGATCGTGCTATGTGGTGCACTTTCTCAATCACACTATGAGCACTTGTCGAGTCTAAACCTGAAGTTGGCTCGTCGAGGAATAGTAAGGATGGTCCATGGATTATGTCCACACCAATTGAGACTCTTCTGCGTTCTCCACCTGACACTCCTCGGGTTTCTTCATCTCCTATATATGTGTTCCGAGTCGACTACACGAATAACAAAATCACTCAAAAGCTAGTTCTCAATGCAAGTTTAAACATATTCATGTTACTTACTGATAAACCAAGCTGTTCAATAAGCTGCTCGACTCTCTCCTTCTTCTCCGTCCTCGAAATAGGGCCAAGTCGAAAATCAGCAGCGAACATCAAAGTTTCATAGACGGTGAGCATAGGAAACAACCTGTCGTCCTGCATTATGTAAGCAGAAGTTCTCTTTACCAAGCTTGGACTCACTTCCACACCATCCACGGATACCCTACCCTGAAGGCTTCCACTTGCTATACGACCAGCTAAACCATCAAGAAATGTCGACTTCCCTGCACCACTGGGACCCATAACTGCAGTAACACAACCTTTTGGTGCATACCCAGTAATCTTATTCAACAAATCCACTTTTTGACTCAACCATTTACCATCAGCCTTCCTCTTCTTGGTCACTGTATAGGTCAGGCCAGAGAATTCAAGCCCACCAGTGAAGTTTATCGGTTTCCTTATGTCAATCACAGTCTCCTGATGACGACCGTTCATATACGCCATGCCTGAACCAACACTGAAACTTTCCTGGAAAGTTTTATAGCACAGATTTCCTGGAAATTTTCTCCCAACAAATTGACTTGGCCGGGTTTTTAGGAGTGGAGAGAAGTGAAGGCATGGAGGAAAGCTCACTGATTCATCCAGCTAAGAAAAGACATTAAGGAGGTAGATCCAAGGTTCCATGAAACGTGTCGGGATCGAAGATACCAGTTCTTGTCGTTTCGATCAAAGGATAATAGTTTCTTGTTTGCTTCACCACCAAGTTTTAAACGCTATAAGAACTAGATTTAAACATTCGATCACTTTCCCCAATTCAGCAACCCAACTTACAACTTCCGACTCCATGGAAAATGTTAAAGGACCAATCGTAGGAATGCCACCTGAAAAAAACCTGTATTGATTATTCAATTCTGATGTCGCTAGCTAATGTAACTACTCACTAACCTTAGTATAATATATACTATTGCGAGTGAATTTCTCCATTCTGGTCTCTTCCTCTTTTGTCTCTCACTCTGATGCGTAAATATAAATATTCTCGTCACAAGTGTTCTGTATCCATCGTCGTTTAGTGCTCTTTTTACTTGGGGTAGGATTTATTATCCAGAAAAAGAGACGGAAAGGTAGAAACTTTTTCAGAAGTTTTAATTTTTTTAATTTTCGATTTTTTAATTTTAAATTAAAATATATATTTTTAAAATTTTGATGAAAATAACGACAAAAACCATATAGTATTAACATTATATGTGGACAACTCAAATGACTGTATCTTAAATTTGATCCAAATTAATTAAATTTGACCTAAATAAATAAAAGATAATTATAAAATTATTAATTTGAGTAGAAGTTAATTAGTTTAATTAAAGTTTAAGAGTTAAATTGAATCATCATGTAAATAATATTTGATGCATGTATTCTGTTAACATTTTTAATTAAAGTCTAAGATAAATAATTTTTCAAAAACTAAAAATTAAAAAGAATTTCTTGGAAATTTAAAATTTTAAGAGGTTTTAAAATTTTATTAAAAATTAGTGATTTTATATTTGATATAATCTCTAGGTTTTATTTTTAATAATAATTAATATAAAATTCTCTAGTCATTAGATGATATGTTCAAACAAAATGATAAACACTAAAATCTAATAATGATAATATTTATTATAATGAATGAAAATACTCTGTAATCATTAAATGATATATGTTGATAAGAATGGTAAATATTAAAATTATAGACAATTGAACTTTCACTAAAGATTGATTTGATTAAAAGATCAGCTTGGGGCTATCGAATTGATATATAGATGTTTTGGGTACATCCCTATTAGAAGTCAATATTTTCATCGTTAATTAAAAACTAATCTATTTTTACCAGTTTAATTGTAAAAATTTTGAACTGTTTAATATTGTGATTCAATTTTCAACTTTCCTATTTTATTTACTTTAATAACTTTTGTTATTTAAATTGATCAATTTATTAATTAATTGGTTAATTTTGATAAATTAATAAATTATCACAAACTAAAATAAATCAATTAATTTTCATTTAACAATATCTTTTTCAATTAAACTTTAAATTTTCTAATAGGTAAGGACAATCTTTTTAATAATATTTTAAATTTTAAATTTTATTTAATTTTGAGTCAGTTTTATGACAATATAATACTAATTAAACCTTTTAAATTTTAAACTTTTTATCTTATTGGTTTAATTCATAATTTAATTTTTAAAACATTGATTTTTACATATATATTGAGTTAATTATGGGAAATTAGGCTTTGAATAAAGTTTTGAGACTTATAAATTTATAATGCTAATAAGTCTTTTTTTTCAGGTTTCTTTGTTCTACATTGAATTCTACAAGATCAAATAAAAAAAGTTCCCAAATTTCCATTAGTCTTTTATTGATTTATTTATATATGTCACCAGAGAACAAAAGTCTTCAAACTTGAGACAAAGTTGAATCACGACGACATGGTCAGCATGCATATGCCGTTTCCAGATGCCAGCCCATTTTTACTTTAAGCGAAGAAAGATATATATATATATATATATATATATATATATATATATACTAGAAAGTTGGATTGGACTCAAAGGCTCTGTTTGTTTTGAGGGTTAGGGATGGAATGGAATGGAACGTAACACACTTCTATCGTTTGTTTGAAGGTTTCATAATGAAATGGAATGAATTTGGGATGGAGCGGATGATTTCATATTACGTTCCATTCCATCATAAATAAATGAAAATAAAGAACTCCGATTTGGGAAGTTTAGGATGTAACATAACCTAATAAATACATACTATCTAATATACCCTTAATAATTCTTCTTAATATCAACTCTGACCAAATCATAATATTAATATATCAAATAGAATATAGTAATATTTAATATAATAAATTTTATTAAATAATTAATAATAATATTTTCATATTATTAATAATAAATTATTTATATTTAATAATAAAATATAAAATTTATATTTAAAATTTATTTATTTATTTTATTTATATAGAAATATATAAAACAATTAAACAATAAATTTTATATATTTTCGATTTTCATTAATAAAAAATATATTAAAATTATTCTTGTTTGTATATATTAATATTTAATATAATAAATTTTATTAAATAATTAATAATAATATTTTATATTATTAATAATAAATTATATATTTTAATAATAAAATATAAAATTTTATATTTAAATTTATTTATTTATTTTATTTATATAGAAATATATAAAAACAATTAAATAATAATTTTATATATTTTCTATTCTCATCAATAAAAATATATTAAAATTATTCTTATTTGTATATATTTCTATATAAATAAAATAAATAATTAATTTTTTATATAAATAAAATTTTAATATAATAAAATTTATTAAATAATTAATAATAATAATTTTATATAATTAATAATAAATTGTATATAATTAAAAATAAATAAACTTTTATTAATGAAAATAAAAAATATATTTAAAATTATTCTTTAATTGTTTGTATATATTTCTATATAAATGAAAATAAAAATTTATTTTATATATAAATCACCTAGAATAGAATAGAATAAAATAAAATATATTAAATAATTAATAATAATATTTAACATAATTAATAATGAATTGTATACAATCAATAATAAATTTAATAAAAAAATTATTAATGAAAATAGAAAATATGTAAAAAATATTCTTTAATTGTTTGTATTATTGTATATATTTTTATATAAATAATTTATTTTAATATAAATCACATTAAAATAAAATAAAATAAAATATATTAAATAATTAATACTAATATTTTATATAATTAATAATAAAATAATAAATCTCTTACAACAACCATTTTAATATAAAGGGTATAAAAGTCATTTATTATACATTCCATTCCATTCCATTCCATCTTCCAAACAATATTTCACAACATTACATTATGAACCCTTCCATCATTCTCAAACAACTTTTTACTATATTACATTACATTCCATTATAAATCATTCCATTCTCTTCCATTCTATTACATTACATTCCATTAATTAACATCCAACCGAACAGTTCCTAAATTTCAGGCCTGAGCACGAGTTCGATCAAATTTAGATGGTTCAAAATTCGGTTTTGTATAAGTCTAATTAAATATGTTTTTAATTTTAAAAAAATAAAATTTTCAAATTTTACACCAAAAATTCGAGCTCAATTATCAACTTAGATTAGATCCACTAATTTTAGATCGAGCCAAGCAATTTTGTCAAGCTTATTAATTATGTGGTTAGTTACTAATTATTGAATAAAAATATTTTTTCTTTTAAATTACAAAAATTTAAATAAGAAATTAACTTTTAAGATCTTATAATTAGTAGATTTTTTCTAGCTATTTTTTGCATTCAAAAAAGGCTCTACTCCTAAATATTAAAATTCAAAATTTAATCTTATTTACTAAATATTTCTCTTACAAGAACTTTGAACAAACTAAAACCACATTCCCTAGATAATTTTATGCAATGGTTAAAAATTCAATCGATTTGATCGATTCATTCATAAAAATCTTGAATTGTTTAATTTTTTGTTCGTTTTAATTTTTCGGTTTGATTTATTTTAATAATTCTTGTCTTTTAAAAACCTATCAATTTATTAACTAATTGGTCAATTTTCATAAATTAATAAATTTTATAAACCAATTATTTTTATTTAACAATTTTTCAATTAAACTTCAAATTTTGATAAGTAAAATAATTTCTTTCAATTATATTTCAAATTTTTAATTTTATTTAATTTTAATCAATTTTAAGACAGTGTAATATGAAAAAGAAAGATGAAAAATATATTCTGTTCATTATTTGATGAAAACAAAGAGTCGATGTATATGCACAGAGAATACCTATAATTGATTTATTATACTCCTACAATTTGACTATTCTAATATTTACAATTACAATATTTACTTCGTCAATCTTGAGAGATAATAAGATTTCTCAACACTCCTCCTCAAGTTAGAGAGTGAATATCAAGAACTCCTAACTTGCATTTCATTCTAGAAAAAACTTCTTTCTTTAATGGTTTAGTGAACACATTGGCAAGCTGTTCAATTGTGACTGAATCATCTCGAATCTTATCACGAATAAAGTGACAATCTATTTTTATATGTTTGATTCTGTCGTGAAAAACTGGATTAGGTGCAACGTGTAGGGCTGCTTTATTATCACAATACAACAATGCTAGCTTTGGATGTAATATTTGCAAATCATTCACCAATGATCAAAACCAAGATAACTCACAATATATACCAATCATAGCTTTATATTTAGCTTTTGCTGAGGATAGAGAAACAATCTTCTGTCTTTTTGACAGCCATAAAATGAGAAAAGATCCCAAAAAAACACAATAGCGTATAGTTGATTCTCGGGATATTGGGCAACCTCCCCAATCAAAATCACAGAAAACACGCAAAGATAAATCATTTTGCCTTAGCCTAGATTATTCTTTAAATACTAGAATATAGGCATGGCAACTTCCATATGAGGTTTGTGTAGAGCATGCATGAATCTGCTCAATATGTGCACTGAATAGATGATATCTGGACGAGTAACAGTTAAGTAAATTAGGTGTCCTACAAAACGCTTATATGGAGATGGATCTTTTAATAATTCATCTTCATCTAATAGCTTCATATTTTGTTCCATGGGAAATCTATGGGTTTGGCTCCCAAATATTCACCATCTTTCAAAATTTCTAAAGTGTATTTCCTTTGTGAAATGAAAATACCTTTCTTTGACCTTTAGACCTCCATACCTAAAAATACTTTAAGTTGCCCAAATCTTTAATATGGAAATGATTATGCAAAATTTGTTTAAGACGAGATATGTCGATGGGATCATTACCAATTATGAGAATGTCGTCAACATAGATTAATAGAGTTATAAATGATTTTCCTTTCCTATATGTAAACAATTAGTAATTAACATTGGACTGAATAAATACAACATCTTGAATAGCAGTAGAAAACTTGGCAAACCATTGACGAGAGCCTTGTTTTAATCCATATAATGACTTATTGAGGAGACACACAAGATTCTCCCCCTATCACCGAAAACCAAAAGGAAGAGACATATATATTTCTTCAAAAAGATCACCGTGAAGAAAGCATTATGGACATCAAACTGATGAAGATTCCAATTTTGAGTAGCTTCCAAAGCCAACAAGCAACGGACTGTAACCATTTTAGCAGTAGGTGAAAAAGTGTCATGATAATCGATCCCTTTGAGTTGTGTATAACTTTTTGCAATGAGGCGTGCTTTATAGTGTTCAAGAGAGTCATCTGATTTGCGCTTAATTTGTATACCCAACGACAATTAATAGCCTACTTTCTAGAAGGAAGAGATGGGAGAAACCAAGTGTTATTGGCCTCTAAAGCAGCTAACTCATATTACATTGCTTTTTGCTAAAAAGGTTAAGAAGCAACTTGATCATAACATGTATACTCAACATCATTATTAATAGCAGGCTAGCAGCAATAAATAAACAATATTGTGGATTGCAGAGAGGATAGTGTGTACCTTTATGTGGAAAAGATGACGAGGGTAACGATGATTCAGGAGATCTCACTTCATTGCAGATATAGTCACGCAAAGCTGCAGGAGGAACATGAGATCGTTGAGAACGACGCAAGGGGGCTGCTAGTGGTGAAGTAGCTAAAGAGGAAAGGATGGGTTCCACATGTGTTGGTTGAAAGGATGAAGGAATCTCTTAAACAATAGGATCTTTGATAGCAATAGGGAGGACAAAATCGAAGGTTGGTATGGAAGGGGCAACATATTCATAAGGAAAGACATCCTTATAGAAAATAACATCATAACTAGTGAAGACTCAGTGGTTTCAATATCATATAATTTGTAAGCTTTTTGGCCAATAGGATAATTAAGGAAAACACAACATGTGGCATGAGGAGCAAACTTATGAGAAACATGACCAATGGTAACATATGCAAAACACCCAAAGACTCTAAGGTGAGAATAAGGACTTTGCCATAAATTCGCTCAAAAGGAGCTTGGCGAGAAAGTGTAGGTGTGGGTAACCTATTAATTAGATGGATAGCAATGCAGACATATTCTAACCAAAAGTGTAAAGGAAAGTGAGCTTGAAAACGAAGAGTTCTTGTTGACTCAAGGATATGTCTATGTTTGTGCTTGACAACTCCATTTTGTTGAGGTGTATAAGTGCAAAAATGTTATTAAGTGGTGCTTTTTTATTTTAAAAAATCTCACATAGAAGAAAATTCCATTCTATTATCAACCCAAATATTGGCTATAGTAGTGTTGAATTGAGTTTTCACAAAAGAGAGGAAAAAAATTGATAAGTAGGTGTCTTGTTTCACTTTTATAATGCATGAAAAAAACCCCAAGTAAAACGAGAATAATCATCTACAACAATCAAAAAATATTTACCACCAGAAAGAGAAGGAATTTTGTATAACCCCTGGTTGGGTCGGTTGTGCTAGGCTCAAGCTTAGATGCTGAACGGCGCATGGGCCGATCGACCCATCTCTTGGCGATTGACCTAATTCCTAGAGGTACAAATCATATAAATTTATTACCTCATCATAAAAAAGGTACAATTCTCATAACCCTATTTTCTCTATTCACTAGCCACAAAAAGCTCTCAACAAAGATTGACTTGAGCGTCGGAGGGGCCTACCGGAAATCAACCCCCGGCGTGCCTTTGTTGTTTTGTAGGTACCTTTGACCCAGAATCAACCAATCTCATGGATCCAAGCAGCAGTGCTCAGCTCCACCAGAATCTGACAGAATCAATTGGCATCCACCGTGGGGCCGGACATCAAGGCACCACGTCTAGAAACACTCAGATCAGTCAGACGGCGGTGACAAATCCTGATGTAGTCGCTGTCGCGGTACTTGCACTACAGCGAATGGGCTTGCGACTACCCGTCGCCCTACCACCGCCACATCTTGACCACCAGACAAACCCTCCGCCCATCATCCAAAACCCTAGCATAAGCGAGCCGCCTCCTCAACACTCACACCAACCTGATCAACGGCAACAATCCCAAAACCAAGACCAAGAAGCGCAAAGCGTGGCCCTAGAGGATGACGCTAGAACCTATTCACATCCTCACACTCAATATCCCCTCCACGCTAATCCTCCTGCATCGCAACAAAAATTCCTCACACAGAGACAAATAGAAGAAGCGACTGATCTATTGATCTGCCAAATCTTACAGTCTCAGCCGGAACAACAGCAAACATCAGCTCGACAGGTTGGTGTGATGGCCGATCGACACTCTGCAGAAGCCCTGGAAAAAATCGTGGACCACCGGATCAACATAGCCATGAATTCTCGTCCTGACCAGATTTCAACGCAGTACACCTCTCCTTTCATCCCATAGATTTTGGACATCCTCCCAGCGGTCGATACTAAGATACCGACGCCAGAAAAATATACTGGAATGATCGATCCTCTCGACTACCTTCAACACTTTCAGTCGATGATGAACTTGCATTGCGTTCCAGACGTCATTCAATGTAAGGCTTTTTGCACCGCCTTTCAAGAAGGAGCCCGAAGATGGTTCAACAGCTTGCCTCCACGCTGCATAACTAGTTTTGAGGATTTTAAGCTACTATTCCTCAACCAGTTCGCTACAAGTAAACGACCACAGAAGACTGCCTTGGAAGTAATGCAGCTCACCCAAGGAAGGAGCGAGAGTCTGCGGGAGTTCATCACCCGATTTAACAATGAAGCTATCGAAGTTCCTAACCTTACTTGCTCGTCCATGTTGGCTGCTCTGATGAGCAATACTAGGGATGAAGAGTTCAAGAAGTCGCTAGCCCTTGATCAGCCCAGGTCTATCTAGGAGATAAGAAATCGGGCAGACAAATACATCCAGCTGGAGGAAGTGTTGAAAAACACAAAACACAGAGCGGATCACCACTGGTCGAGTGGTACGACCGATGATTTGTACCAACGGTAGAAGGATTGGTCTAGCTGGAGGAAGCCGATCGATCAAAAAGACCAGAGGTGAGAGTCCTTCACTCCGCTCAACAGGCGATATGCGGAAGTGCTGAAGATAATGAGAACAGAAGGGGAATCCCTCCGAGAACCCAATAAATTGAAAACTCCTCTAAAAAAAGGGATTCTTCTTTATACTGTCGCTTCCATAGAGATGTCGGTCATGACACGGAGGATTGCTGGGACCTAAAGAAGGAAATCGAACTCCTCATCCAGAGGGGAAGGCTGGGTAGATTTTTGAAGTATGGTAGAAATGTTGATCGGGGTAATGAGGGCAGAAGCGGTCGGTCTGATAATTGGCAAAAATCGTGGAGACACAACATGAACGATGGCGAAAGGCAGACCAGGAATGGGGACGACCGACGCGACACGAGGGGACAGTCTAGGGCTAGAGATGATAGAAATACTGGGCAGCAAGATGACCGACCGGTTAAGATCATCAACATGATTTTTGGCGGTAGCACAGCAGGGGGGTCCACTGTCAAAGGAAGGAAGTGGTATGCCAGGCAGATCGCTGAGGGTCAGTCAGCAGCAAAAAAGTCACAAGTTAATGAGGCAATCTCGTTTGACGAGTCCGACCTGGCTGGCGTCAGCTGTCCTCATGATGACGCACTCGTAGTTACTTTGAATATGGACGGTAGTGAGGTGAAGCGTGTAATGATCGACACAGGCAGCTCGGTCGACCTGTTATACTACGATGCTTTCAAGCAAATGGAGATTCTGGAAGAACGGCTACTGCCGATAGAGGGGCTAATCAAAGGGGTAACAGGAGCATCCGCCTATCCATTTGCTCGAGTCCTGTTGAACGTAAAGTTCGGACAAAAGCCACTCCAAGTAGAGAGGAATGTTGAATTCTTAGTGGTGAAGTTTGTAGGAGTCTATAATGCAATAATTCGAAGAGCCACACAAAACGCCCTCAGAGCTGTCGTCTCAACTTATTATCAGGCGATGAAATTCCCAACACCCCATGGCATCGACATTGTCAGAGGTCAACAAAGAATCGCTTGGGAATGCTACTTGGCAGAAACAAGAACTCTCAAGGGAGCGGTAGTATTGGCAAGCTCTTTGGATGTAAGAGCATATGAAGAAACCGAGAGGATAAATGCTGCAGAAGAAACTCAGCGGGTCATACTGGATGAAGAAGACCGATCCAAATTCACAAATTTAGGTGCCGAACTCGAACAAGGGTTGGCCGCAGCAATCGCAGGTTGTTTGGTAGAGAACCGATCGGTCTTTGCTTGGGTATCGATCGACATGTCTGGAATCTCCCGATCGGTAACATCTCATTCCTTGGGTATTCAAAAAAATTATAGACCGGTCAGACAAAAGAAACGATGGCACAGCAAGGAGCGACAAGGGGTGATCGAGAAAGAAATAGAGAAGCTACTTGAAGCCGGGTTTATTCGGGATGTCAAGTACCCCGAATGGCTAGCCAACGTGGTATTGGTGAAGCAGAAGAACGGGAAGTAGAGAATGTGTATTGATTTCACCGACCTGAACAAAGCATGCCCAAAGGATAGTTTCCCACTGCCTAAGATCGATCAGTTGGTAGACTCCACAACAGGGCATGAGCTCCTCAGCTTCTTGGATGCCTTCTCTGGTTATCACCAAATAAAAATGAGCCTCGAAGATGAAGAAAAAACGGCTTTCACAACTGACCAGGGTATATATTACTACCAGGTGATGTCGTTCGGTCTGAAAATTGCAGGAGCTTCTTACCAGCGGCTCGTCATGGAAGTTTTAAAAAAACAGATCGGCAGAACAGTCGAGGCGTATGTGGACAACATGGTGGTGAAAAGCAAGACAGCTGTCGAACATGTGGAGGATCTCAGAGAAGTCTTCCTGACCCTGAATAAGTTCCAAATGAAGTTGAATCCCAAGAAGTGCGTCTTTGGTGTAGCGTCTAGAAAGTTCTTGGGATTTATGATTATTCAGCGAGGGATCGAGGCCAATCCAGAAAAGATCGAAGCCATTGTCCAAATGCCTTCACCACGATGCTTGAAGGATGTACAAATACTGACCGGCCGGATAGTTTCTCTGAGCAGATTCGTCTCCAGGATAGGGAACAAGTGCCTCCCTTTCTTCAAAATTTTGAGGAAAGCAGATGTGACCCAGTTCCAGTGGCTAGATGAGTGTGGAAAAGCATTCCAACACTTGAAGCAATATCTAATCAATCCACCCATCTTGCAAAGCCCAGTTGAGAGGGAGAATCTGATTCTTTATTTGGTAGTCACAGAGGGGGCGATCAGCGCAGTCCTTGTTCGATCGGATGGTAAGGAACAATTCTCGATCTACTACGTCAGTAAGGTACTGAATGGACCAGAAACGTGGTATGCGCCCATAGAAAAGTTAGCTCTTTTCTTGATAATTGTAGCACGAAAATTGAGGCCATACTTCCAGAGTCATACCATCAAGGTATGGACCGACCAACCCCTCAGGCAGTGCCTCCAAAAGCTCGAGACCTCTGGGCGGTTAATAAAATGGGCAGTAGAGCTGGGAGAGTTCAATATACACTATAAACCGCGGACGACAATCAAGGCCCAAGTGTTGGCAGACTTCGTTGCAGAAATGAGTCAACCTAACTCGCAAGGTGAGCAACACCCTACCTGGAGCCTGTTTGTTGATGGATCGTCCAACGTTGAGGGATGCGGAGCAGGAGTGGTATTGATCAGCCCACACCGGGAAAAAAAGGTAGAGTATACTCTCCGGTTAGAATTTAGAGCATCCAATAACGAGGCAGAATACGAAGCTCTAATAGTCGGCCTCCAATTGGCAAGAGAGATGGGGGTAAAGCATCTGAAGGTGCACAGCGATAGCCAAATAGTGGTTGGTCAAGTCACTGGGTAATATGAGGCCAATGGGAGCAGCATGATCAAGTACCTAGAGTTGGTAAAACAGGAGTTGAGTAATTTCGAGCAATACTCGGTCAGCAGGATAGAACGGGCTCAAAATGCTGAGGCAGATGCACTTTCCAAGATGGCTTCTGATCAAAATGTCATTAACAACATCTTGGTCGAGCGGTTCAACCAACCTAGCATCCAGAAGGCTACTGAAGTCCTTCAAGAAGATGAACGGTCAAGTTGGATGGAGCTGATCAGGCAATACCTTATTAAGGGAACACAGCCGATGGAAGCTTTGGAGGCCAGAAAACTGAGGGTAAAGGCGGCCGAATACGTGATCATCAATGACATTCTGTACAAGCATTCTTACGATTGGCAGCTATTACGTTGCTTGAATGAAGAGGAGGCAGAACAAGCAATGGCTGAAGTTCATGAAGGAATGTGCGAAAATCATTTAGGAGGCAGAATGCTGGCTCATAGATTGATCAGACAGGGGTATTACTGGCCAACAATGAAGAAGGATTGTCAAGGGAAAGTTAACCGATGCGAGGCCTGCCAGAAGAATAGCAATCTATCTCACCAGCCGACCGAACTGCTAAAAAATGTGAGCCATCCCATTCCCATCGCTCAATGGGGAATAGACATACTAAGTCCTTTTCCTCTTGGTCCAGGGCAAAAGAAATTTTTGATAGTAGCGGTCAAATACTTCACTAAGTGGGTAGAAGCGGAAGCGGTCGCCATCATCACTGAGCAGAAAATCTAAAACTTCGTACGCAAAAATATACTAAGTCGTTTTAGGATGTCCATGGTTTTGGTAATAGACAACGGTCGGCAGTTTGATAACGACAAGTTCAAAGATTTCTGCAAACGAATGAGGATAAGGCTCCAGTCGACTTCAGTAGCTCACCCTTAAAGTAATGGTCTAATGGAGAATACTAACAAGAAGATAATGAGTGCTCTCAAGAAGCGCTTAGATGGACGCAAGACCTGGGTGGACGAAGTAGATGAAGTGTTGTGGGCGTACAGAACAACTTCAAACGGGGCCACTGGTGAGACACCGTTCAGAATGACCTTCGAGGCAGAGGCCTTAGTCCCAGTAGAAGTAGCACTACATAACCAACGAGTTACGAGTTACGAAGAAGAAAGGAATGATGAGGCCCGCAAGGCAGAACTGGTACTTCTCAGTGAAGATAGAGAAAGGGCAGTCGCTCGTTCAGAAGCTGTCAGGCAAAAAGCAACGAAGCTCTACAATAGAAAGGTAAAGTCGAGCGACATAAAAGTCGGTAGGTACGTCCTACGAAAGGCCGAGGTGGCTAAAAAACATCCTGGGAAGCTCGGTCAGACATGGGAAGGACCCTACCAAGTGGTCAAGCAAGCCGGACATGGCTCTTACATCCTGCGCAATACTAACGAGAAGATTCTATCGAGGCCCTGGAACTCTCAAAACTTGAAGGCGTTCTACCAATAGATAAGCCTTATTTTAGTTCTTATTTCTTTGTTTATTATTGTTTATTGTACGTGCAACTTGTGGGTACCTTTTTCCTGGCCCTGCCAGTAAGGTTTTTTAATGGCCCACGCCCTTGTCATCATCAATAAAGGGGTTTCAGATTTCTTGGCAAGAAAAAATCTCATTAAATTTGGCAAAGAGGAGAAAATTCCACCAACTGATCGTTCGGCCTCACAATCGCTCAGCCAGGTTGCCAAGACGGGATCTTGAAACCAGGCGATGCCAAGAGCTAAAATCTTGGATCTTTCGGCCTTTACCTCGCTCGACCTCTACATCGCTCGGCCAGGTTGCCAAGACGGGATCTTGGAACCAGGAGATACCAAGAGCCAAAATCTTGGATCGCTCGACCTCTACCTCGCTCGAACTCTACATCGCTCGACCAGGTTGCCAAGACGGGATCTTGGAACCAGGCGATGCCAAAAGCCAAAATCTTTGATTGCTCAGCCTCTACCTCGCTCGGCCTCTACATCGCTCGGTCAGGTTGCCAAGACGGGATCTTGGAACCAGGCGATGCCAAGAGCCAAAATCTTGGATCGTTCGGCCTCTACATCTCTCGGCCAGGTTGCCAAGACGGGATCTTGGAACCAGGTGATGCCAAGAGCCAAAATCTTGGATCACTCGGCCTCGCAATTGTTCGGCCAAGTTCTATTGCCTCGTTCGACCATGACTCTCTCAGACCTTACGACCAATCGACGCACGTCGAGTGCGTTCGTTCACTACCTACTATTAGAAAAGATCGTCCAATCCTAACATAATAGATGAAAGTGATGAAGAACAAAGGAATTCTATTTCCTTGAATTTATGTTCTGGTCACAAGCCCGACCAGATGAGTAAAAAAAAATTAAAAAAATTATCGTTTGATCTTTCGGGGGATAGAAGGGCCAGAATGACGATGAAGAAGGGCCAGTAGCGGATCAAAAGAGGAAGGGCTAGCAGTCGGATCAACAGGAGAAGACAATGGAGAGACATCCTCTTCCTCATCTGAACTCAAGTCCAGCTTCTCATCCGCCAAGACCTCTCTTTCTTTTTCGGCTATCTCTCTCATCTCTTCGAGTGAAAGGCCGAGCTCGGAGGGAAGCATTGGCTCGGCATAGTCCTCGAATGAAGGACCCTCCGACCCGTTAGGGACGCAAACGTTGTGGCAGCTCCTCGAGATGGAAAGAGCCAAGTCACAAGCAAACTCCAGACACTCCTCCTGTAAATACCGCTCTTTCCATCGCTTGATCGCCTCAATCCTTTGCTCCTTAACGGAGCCTTGCAGCTCCAGCATTTTTTTCTCGACCTTTATTTTTTCTGTCACCGCTTCGTGACACTCTCGAAAGGCTTTCGAACGAAGCTCCTCCTCCAGTCGCACCCTTGAAGCGGCATCGACCACCTTTTTCCTTAGGCCTTTAATGCGGAGCTGCGACACTCGGCATTCACTCTCCAGCTCGACCCTGGAAGCAATCATTCTACCCCTCTCCTCCTCTCCCGAAGCGAGTTGAGCCCTCAAAACGCTCTTCTCTTCCTCCAAAATATTCTTCTCCTCCTCCATCGAAGAGAGTTGGGCTTGTAAGACGTCCTTCTCCTCCTTCGCCTATGAAAGTTCAGCTCTTAGAGTATTAACTTGCTCAAGAAGGACGTGAACCTCTCGGTCCATTGTTTGCCTCACTTCATCGAGCTGATCAAGACGTTGATACATCGCAAAGGCGAACGCCATATCCCTGGCATAGCCGCGGACGGGACTAGCCATCAGTTCTTTATTATTCAGCGTATCCAAAAACCTCTCGTCCGCAGGAGGAACAGTCTTTTTGGCAATGTGCAGAGCAATGTTGACGTCCCTAAGCGATACAGTCTTATCAAGACTAATTGTGGGCTCCCATTTTCCGCCACTAGAAGCTCGCTATTTCCCTTTGCCCTTATTCAATCGGGGTGCTTGCTTTTCCTTCATTTCTCTCTCCGGCTGACTGGACGATCGACCAGCACACCGAGCGGTCCTTTTTCTTTTGAGTGGCAGCTCCATCTCTTCCTCCTCTGAATCCAGACGCTGACACGCCAGGATGGTCCTCAGTGGAAGGAAGAGCCAGCAACACTGTAGATTGGTCTAACTCCATTGGTTGAGCGGCGTCTTCATTGGCCTCTGCCTCCTTCCTCTGCTTCTTCGCCTTCGAAGAAGCTCTAGGCCAATGTTATGAATACCGTACCGGGTTCGGTACCGGATTGAGCTCTGGAACGGAACTATACCGGTACCGGTTGGTACCGGATACCGTTTCGAGAAATTTTTTAAATTTATGAAATAGTCCCTAAAATTTTTAAGAATTGCAAAATAGTCCATATTGGTATATTATACAGTTGTACTGTATACTTTACTAGTTTACTATTTACATCAACCATGCTTTCAAAAATCTTAATAATAAATAATGATGACAATTAATATGAAATAATAATAATTTTTAAATATTTTACATAAAAATAATAACCACAATTAATATAAATAAAACAATTATCATCATACAATTATAAAATTAAAAATAATACAAAGTATTTAAAATATTACAAATTTTAAAATATATAAATTTTGATTTAATAATTGAAAATATATAAAATAAATATTAGTTTATAAGTAATAATTTTAAAATTATTAAAACTAATTTATTAATATTTATTAATAAATATTATATAAAATGTTAAAATAAATTTAAATAAAATAAAATAATTTATTGGTAATAAAATAAAAATAATTTATTTTAAAGTTTTATTTAATTTATAATTATTATTAGTAATAAAATATTTATTATTATTTTAAAAACTTAAAAAGGGGGGAATGAGAGGAGAGAGGGAGGAGGAGGGAAATTTTGAAAATTTTAAAATTTTGCAAAAAGTCCCCAATTTTTAAAATTTTCTATGCGACTCGGTATTTGACCAGATTTTGAATACCTGGCAGATCTGCGTCGAATTGGCTGGTACCAACCAAATTTATACCGATATTTTTATATCCGCTCCGCATTCCATTTTCCAATAGGTGACGAACGTTCCTACGGCAGACCGTCGAGCGAACTAATTCATATCCTTACTCTAGGCCCCTTGGCTTGCCTTTTGGATTTAGGGAGACGGGAGGACCCAACGAACTCCTTGACCTTCATGGTTGCACAATTTTAGGAGCAGGTCAGAAATCGAAATTAATACTTGTGAATACAGCAAATAAATAAACTACGACGAATTAACCAGGAGGGGCAGTCTCCTCTTCCAGCCCTCTAATTCGGGGAGGGGGATCAATCAAAAACGCATTAGCTGACGCCCCTCCACAATACCCCAGAATGAGAGTGTCAAAAGAATATCGACCGAGCTCCTTGATCCTACCGATCACCTTCCATTCTTCCCGAGAAAGGTGTAAGTCGGCAATGTCATTCTATCTCTCGGTCAGGGGATACCTCCACGGTCGGGAATCAAAAGTGGATCTTGGGGGCCTCAAGAAGAAGTACTTCGTTTTCCACGCTTTGATTGATCCTGCTATTCCAGCAGGACGATACCTCGCATCCCTATACTGGAGGTGCCGCAAAACACCAACCGATGGAGGTCACCCGGAATTATGGCACAGCAAAGCCAGACCGTTGATGAACCTCCAGCCATTTGGGAGAATCTGGCTCGGTCCTAAGTGGTAGGCGCGCCATACTTCATCGATGATCGGGGCGTACGAAAGCTTCGTACCACCGATCGAGAAAAAGCTATCTGTCACAGCAAAGTAGCGGCACACACTGCTATAAATCCTTTCATTCTGGCCAGCCAGCCTAGGTCCCCAAGACGAGGGGATATTATGCTTAATAACCGACCGATTCAGCTCCCTTTCGGTCATCGTCGAAGGGTCGCTCGGTGGTTTCTCAACGATTTGCCCATCCCTCCGGGTGTTGGAGTTATGTAAATATAGTGCCTTGGAAAGCAAGTGTATTTACATGTAACTTTATCTTCTTCGATTCATGCTTTGTAATGAAAATATTTATTATTAATAAAACAAAAGAGTTTGGTTTTATCTGTATGAGCATTATATATCTGGTCATAAGGTACCAAGATTCATTTGTAAGTAATATACATATACATAGAGATGTATGGGAAACATGTATATTATTAGAATCAATTAATTGATTCACAGTTGAATAATCAAGTTGGTCGTTTGATTATGGTTTAGATCAGTAGTGTTGCGATTTATCTCCATATAAGTAAAGGAGTTTACTTAAAGGGAATGATGAGTTTCATATCATGATAGTAGTAGACTATCGATAATGGCACTATTAAATGAATCGAATCAAGTATATTTTCAAGAATAAAGTGGTCGTTACTTTAATCTTAAAACATACAACTTAAGCATTCGCTTATTATGAACCACAATCTTGATGAGTGGTGAACTCATATGTGTTTTATTATAATTCTTGATATGATCGGAATGGATTTTTACAGGTATTAATCCAATTATCTGCATGTTGGAATTATTAATTGAAACATGTATCAAGGAACATTCACTCAAATAAAGAGTTTATAGTGTTATCATCTCTTCTAGATGTTTTAAGGAGATTTAGTGATTAAATGGCGCCAATGAGTTTGATGGACTAGCTACCATCAAGTCTTAACACTAAGATGAGATCTTATGTGTTAATCACCATATAAAGTAAAATGAGAGATCTAGAAGGAAAAACCAACATAAGGGCAAAACGGTAATTTTACCCTTTGTTATGCGGATGGCTATAATAAGGTTCTAAATAGGGTTTGCAATTGGACATATTCTCATAATATTTAATAATTCAAGAGTTCAACTAATGGTCTTTAGTGGAATGACATTTAGTTAATAAGCTAGAATTAATTCCAATGAGATTGAATTATTTCTGGGCTTATTGGAGCTTGAATTATCAAGGTGCAATAAGATTTCCCACTTGGCTTTAAGGAAGGTTATCAAGCTAAGTAAGAAGTAGTTTGGAGGCTTTAGAAGTCCATAATTGAATGATGGGCTTATACTAATTAATGGTTAATTGGAAGCCCATATGTTCATTTAGAAATGAGCTTGTTTTGGTTTAATGTAATTGATTAGATTAATTATATTAAAACAATTTTTTAAAATGGAGAAGAAGCAATTTGAAATTGTGTTAGGTTAGATGTGTAACCACATTTGACATTAAAATACTAAATAAAGATGGTCTTTATTATGGTTCATCATTATTAAATGGAGTTATGAACTTACCATTAAATGGTTTAATGGTTGGCTTTTAATGTTGGCATGTAACCTATTTGCATTCATTAGATTAAAGATGAAAGATGTGCATTAGATGGACCATCTTCCTTCTTTCTTCTTGCCAAAACCGAAATGGGTATTCAATTATAGGTTATGGTCTTTTCAAATAGCCATTTTAAAGATAAATGAAGTAAGTCTCATTTATTGGCTATTTGATGAGTGATTAATGTAAGTGATGCATTGGATGCCTCTCATTTTTCCATTCATGCATATTTCGAAATTGAGATGTAAGAAAGGGTTCTTGCATGGTTTTAGACATTCTCTCCTTTCATGCAAGGTAGAACCGAAATTCTAAGTGAAAGAATTGAAAGAGTTTCAATTTGGTTCTTCTTCTTCTAAGAAAATCTCCTCCAAATATTTCTTCTCCTTTCCCACCAAAGGATTTTGTTAACCTAGTTGTCCTTGAAGAACAAGTGATAAATCTAATTGGTTGAGGATACTACAACAAGGAAGAAGATAGATTGCTAAAGGAAAAGACTCAAAGGCAAAGGATTTGGATATAAGAAGGAGAGGATAAGCAATGAGGATTTAAAGTCAGAGCGAAGGAGTCGGTAATTCCTTTTATCTTGTTCTTGATTTTATTATCCTTATACCATATCATGTATGGATTAGCATGTTGATTTGGATATATTGCTTCCGCTGCAAGATGATTTCTTAAAAAGTTTTGAAATCTATCGTTTCTCCATACTAAGCATGCTTTCTTTTTACGATCCAACAATTGGTATCAGAGATGGTTTTTCATGCATGATTTCGGTTCCTATATGGTGGATGCATGGGTTGGCAATCTTTTTATGTATACTGCATACTTTTATGTGATAGAAATATATATGGTGTATGTTGCTCTTTTGGTTGTCCATAGAGTTAAATTTTATCTTGTAAGATTTCTTCATTTAGTCAGTAATAAGGAGGGTGGTCTATCATCACCATGTTTCCTCCTTGGTTTCTTTTTTCTATTTTATTTGATTTTGTAATATACAAATTGATGTAATGATGAAGAAGGAGCAGTCATGGATTGAAGAAATGGAAAGGTAAAATTTTCGATGTATCTTTTTGTGTTTTGGCATAAGTTTTGTGAAAACTAAGTTGCTAGATTTTTTGTTTCAATGAATCATATTTCAGTTATGATTGGAAAACAAGTTCTGGTTTTTTGTTTCAAAGAATCCAATTTCGGTTTTGATAAATTACTAAGTGATGTTTTTAATTTTCATGAAATGAGTTTCGGTTTTAATAAAACAAGTGCTGGGATTTTTTTGTCAAAACAAAGATTTGGTTTTCTAAAAATCTAGTGCTGGAATTTTATTTTTCAAAATGACAAAATTCTAATTTCATAAATGCCATTACATTTTGTTTACCGAATGGGCCGGATCATGTTAGCGAAGAGTTCGAAGCGGAAGATCCAAGATGAAGAAGCATAATTTGGGCCTAAAAGGCTTGTAATTATTTTATGTTTCTAGGATGGACAATCAAAAGTGGCTTTATTAGTTCATGTGATGAATGGAGAAATGAATGCTTGTAATATGTGATATTATGTGATTGCATGTCATTTAGAAAATTGCCAACCCTAGGCCTTGCCATGCATTCATTATGTATGAGATATATAATGAAACAATATAGGATGGATAATAAATTGCATCTAGACAAGATGGTATTTAAAACTTAAAGCCCAAAAAGATTGAGTGGGAGATGATGCTCCTGTGAGAGTCCACGGTCTCCAAATGATGGCCCGTTTGCATGTGGTGAAGTGTTACTCCCCATCGGAGGGCATGGATCCTAGATCTTGCATGGTTTGGGTCTCCTTAAGGATAAGTCCACTTAATGATAGCAAATGTGACCTCCCACCGAGGCATGATTTGTAGGTATCTTTAGTGAATGAATCAAATGGTTATACACTCAACATTTTTATCAATAAACCGCCCACCGTAGCTCTGTTGGTAAAAGTATGGACCAAATTAAGACGCTTCTTAAAAATTGAGCATGAGATGCTTGGTAGTTTTTGAGTGGGAGGGTCCCGCTTTTTCTTTTAATAGAGAAGATGGCCCACCGTCACTTAGTCTCATTATAGATAAGAAAAATAACCGTCAGATAATATTTTAATTTTTAAGTTTTGTTAAATCTATCATCATGCATACATGCATCATGATTTTATAAAAGTTCCATAAATTGTTGACTAGTATGCTCATGTTTTAATAATTTATATTTTCGGACATAATCAACCACAAAATGAATCCACTCACCCCGCTTCTTGACTAATAATAAATTGGAAAACGGAGACAAGTTTAATGAATGGAGACGTAACCTTGACATTGTTCTTCAATATGAACGTATTTCATGGGTGTTAATCGAAAATGAGCCTACACCTCTAAGTGGAGATGCAACTCTGAGCAAGTCCAACAACATGAGCGTTGGCGTAATGTTGACAAGACTACTAAGCGTTATATTCGCTTCATCACGGCATGTTGCAAAAGCAAATTGCTTGTATGAAAACTGCTAGTGCAATGGTCCATCACCTACATGAGATGTTTGGTGTGAGGACTAGGTCTGCAAGAGTGAAAGCTATCCAAACCTTTCATAATCTCGAGGAAACTCGTGAACCGCAAGGGATTACATGATGAAGGTAATCTCTGCGGTCACCGAGGTTTGAGATGCTTAGGCGGATATGGATGCGGACACGCAGATGATTATGATCATCAATAGCTTAAACTCTTCTTTTCAGCAGTTTAAGTTGGACTATGAGCTCAACAATGAGGATTACACCTTGAGTGAGTTGATGAATACCCTCAAGAGCACGGAGGAAATATTGAATATTAAGGCTCATGGGCCGAAGCTAATGTAGCTTCTTCTTCAAGCCTAAGGGTAAGGGCAAGGAAAGAAGAAGGGTCCAATGAAAAGAAGGCCCAAATAGGGTCAAGGCCAAACTCATGAAAAAGAAGGCCAAAGAGAACATCAAAGGAAAGTGTTTCCATTTGTGATGAGATGGGCCACTGGAAAAGAAACCGTCCGATCTACCTAGAGTCCCTCAAAAGCAAACAAGGTATGGGCTTCCTAAGTTTGTTAGGAACTAGAAATGTGGCGATTTATCTACTTCTTGGATATTAGATTCAGGAGCCACTAACCATGTTTGTAATTCTTTGCAGGGGTTCAAAGAAGGAAAAGACTTCTAAAGGTCGGTTTCAAGTTAAGATAGCAGATGGTTCCTATGTTTCAGCAGAATCGGTGGGAGTAGTTATCTTGGACTTTCCTAGTGGTCATAGGTTATATTTGGAAGATGTTTATTACATGCCAATGATTGTAAGGAACATGATTTACATTTTTGTCTAATAAAATCGCTATTCCTTATATTTTGAAAAGTTGTTTCAATATATGAGAATAAGGATTTTATTTGTGAAGCGATAATTAAACAGGATTGTTTTTATAGAACCTATGAAAGGCTCACTAAACACCACAAATTGATAAAACCAAGACAATCCAATATCTCTAGCATTAATTCAAAGTATCTGTGGCATCTAAGGATGGGTCATATCAATCGAAAAGACTTGACAGTTAGTAAAGGATGGGATCCTTATGGGCTTGGATAGTGATCCATTACCCACCTGTAAATCTTGTATTGAAGGAAAAATGACAAAAGCCTCATTTCCTTCTAAAGGAAACAGATTTGAATCCACATTGGGCATGGTACATACTGATGTGTGTGGGCCCATGAATGTACAAGCTAGAGGAGGTTATGAATATTTCATAACTTTTATAGATGATTACTCAAGACATGGCTATTTGTATTTGATGCATAAAAAGAGTGAATCTTTTGAAAAGTTCAAAGAATTCAAAGTGAAGCTGAGAAGCAACTTGGCAAGCCATTAAAACGACTTTCGATCGGATCGAGGTGGTGAGTATTTATCTGGAGAGTTCCAATGAATATTTAATTGACAATAGAATTGTTTCTAATTTGTCGACTCCTTGTACACCTCAATGTAATGGTGTAGCGTAGAGGAGAAATAGAACTCTATTGGAAATGGTAAGATCAATGATGTCCTATGCTAGCCTTCCGAATCATTATGGGGATATGCCATACAACGGCAACATATCTTCTTAACTTTGCTCCATCCAAATCGGTGCCTAAAACACCTAGGGAGTTGGGGTCGCCGAGTGCCTTCATTGAGGCACTTGAGGACTTCAAACATCCCAGCCCATGTTCTAAAGCCCGAATCCACAAAGATGGAACCAAGGTCAAGTATGTTTGTTTGTAGGATATCCTACGGAACTCGAGGGTACTATTTTTACAGATCCTCATGATAGGAAGGTATTTGTGTCGATAAATGCAAACTTCTTAGAGGAAGAGTTTGTGAGAAATCACAAAGGAAGAAGTGAAGTAGTACTAAAGGAGTTAGCAATTTCATCCAAACCAAGAGTTGTTTTGGATATGATGAAACAAGATGTCGAAATGGATTCAAGAGTTGAATCGGTGCAACCCGAACATCAAGATGTGCCTAGACGTAGTGGGAGGGTTGTGAGACAACCAGATAGGTATCTGGTTTAGGAGAAGGCTTAATTGCCACCTCGGACCAAGAAGAAACAGATCCGTTACGTATACACAAAGCTATTAATGATGTTGATGCAGAAAATGGCTCAAGGCAATGGAATCGGAAATAGATTCTATGTATACTAATGAAGTCTAGGTCCTTGTAGATCTACCACCGGTCTAAAACCATAGGGTGTAAATGGATCTACAAAGGAAAAGGGATCGGATAGAAAGGTAGAGACCTTTAAAGCTAGATTGGTAGCTAAAGGCTATACTCAAAAGGAGGGTATAGACTACGAGGAGACTTTTTCGGTTGCCATGCTTAAGTCCATCAGATTCTTTTGGCCATGCAACTATTTCGATTATGAAATATGGCAAATAGATGTCAAGACCGCATTTCGAATGGAGATCTTGAGGAGACCATTTATATGGCCCAACCGTAAGGATTCATTGAGCTAGGTAGTGAGCATAAGGTTTGCAAGTTGCAAAGGTCCATTTATGGACTTAAGCAAGCATCTAGGTCTTGGAACATTAGGTTTGATAAGGCTATCAAAACTATGGGTTCATACAAAACCTAGATGAGCCTTGTGTTTACAAAAGAATACAAGAAGGTAAGGTTATTTTCCTAATCACATGTTGATGACATTACGCTCATTAGGGAATGATGTGGGAATGTTATCTGCGGTTAAGGATGGTGAATGAGCAGCTTTCAATGAAGCATTTGGGAGAGACTACCTATGTTCTAGGGATCAAACTTATAAGGGATCGTAAGAACAAGAAGATAGTTTTGTCTCAACTAACCTACATTGAGAATATGCTCAATAAGTTCGCCATGCAAGATTCCAAGAGGGTTTCACTCCTACTAGACATGGAATCAAACTTTCAAAGGAACAAGCACCTAAAACCCAAGAGGAGGTTGAACGCGTGCGTAACATTCCATATGCTTCACGAATTGGTAGTTTGATGTATGCAATCTTCAGCACTAGACCGGATATCATTACGCGATGGACCGGTAGCGATTTCATCCAATCCAGAATGGAACATTGGATCATGGTTAAGTGTATATTTAAGTATCTTCGTGGGACGAAGAACTTAATGCTTGTTTACTCTGGAAGTAATCTTATTCCGACAGGATATCTGATTCGATTTCCAATCGATGTTGATTCAAGGAAATCAACTTCGGTTCTATATTTACTTTGTGAGGTGGAGCCATAGTTTGGAGGAGTGTCAAGCAATCTTGTATTGCTTGATTCGACTATGGAGGTTGAGTATGTTGCTGCTTGTGAAGCAACAAAGGAAGCGATCGCTCGGAAGTTCCTAAATGATTTGGAGGTAGTTCCAGAGGCGAAAAAACCATTACACTTTATTGTGATAATAGTGGGCGATGGCTAATTCTAAAGAACCTCGGAACCACAAAGTCGCCAAACACATTGAGCGTAAAGTATCATCTCATAAGGGAGATAATACAACGTGGAGAAGTGGATGTGGTAAAGATTCATACAGAACAAAACCTTGCTGATCCGTTCACAAAGACTTTGACTCAAAAGAGCTTTGAGGTCACCTAGAAGGGATGGGAATGAAGGATATGTCAAACTTGCTTTAGGGCAAGTGGGAGATTGTTGGAGTTATGTAAATATAGTGCCCGGAAAGCAAGTGTATTTACATTTAACTTTATCTTCTTCGCCATGATTTTGTAATGAAAATATTTATTATTAATAAAACAAAAGAGTTTGGTTTTATCTGTATGAGCATTATATATCTGGTCATAAGGTACCAAGATTCATTTGTAAGTAATATACATATACATAGAGATGTATGGGAAACATGTATATTATTAGAATCAATTAATTGATTCACAGTTGAATAATCAAATTGGTCGTTTGATTATGGTTTAGATCTGTAGTGTTGCGATTTATCTCCATATAAGTAAAGGAGTTTACTTAAAGGGAATGATGAGTTTCATATCATGATAGTAGTAGACTATCGATAATGGCACTATTAAATGAATTGAATCAAGTATGTTTTCAAGAATAAAGTGGGCCAGTTACTTTAATCTTAAAACATACAACTTAAGCATTCGCTTATTATGAACCACAATCTTGATGAGTGGTGAACTCATATGTGTTTCATTATAATTTTGATATGATCGGAATGGATTTTTACAGGTATTAATCCAGTTCTGCATGTTGGAATTATTAATTGAAACATGTATCGTGAACATTCACTCAAATAAAGAGTTTATAGTGTTATCATCTCTTCAGATGTTTTAAGGAGATTTGGTGATTAAATCGCCGAGAGTTTGATGGACTAGCTACCCATCAAGTCTTAACACTAAGATGAAATCTTATGTGTTAATCACCATATAAAGTAAAATGAGAGATCTAGAAGGAAAAACCAACATAAGGGCAAAACGGTAATTTTACCCTTTGTTGTGCGGATGGCTATAATAAGGTTCTAAATAGGGTTTGCAATTGAAAATATTCTCATAATATTTAATAATTCAAGAGTTCAACTAATGGTCTTTAGTGGAATGACATTTAGTTAATAAGCTAGAATTAATTCCAATGAGATTGAATTATTTCTGGGCTTATTGGAGTTTGAATTATCAAGGTACAATAAGATTCCCCACTTGGCTTTAAGGAAGGTTATCAAGCTAAGTAAGAAGTAGTTTGGAGGCTTTAGAAGTCCATAATTGAATGATGGGCTTATACTAATTAATGGTTAATTGGAAGCCCATATGTTCATTTAGAAATGGGCTTGTTTTGGTTTAATGTAATTGATTAGATTAATTATATTAAAACAATTTTTTAAAATGGAGAAGAAGCAATTTGAAATTGTGTTAGGTTAGATGTGTAACCACACATTTGACATTAAAATACTAAATAAAGATGGTCTTTATTATGGTTCATCATTATTAAATGGAGTTATGAACTTACCATTAAATGGTTTAATGGTTGGCTTTTAATGTTGGCATGTAACCTATTTGCATTCATTAGATTAAAGATGAAAGATGTGCATTAGATGGATCATCTTCCTTCTTTCTTCTTGCCAAAACCGAAATGGGTATTCAATTATAGGTTATGGTCTTTTCAAATAGCCATTTTAAAGATAAATGAAGTAAGTCTCATTTATTGGCTATTTGATGAGTGATTAATGTAAGAAGTGATGCATTGGATGCCTCTCATTTTTTCCATTCATGCATATTTCGAAATTGAGATGTAAGAAAGGGTTCTTGCATAGTTTTTAGACATTCTCTCCTTTCATGCAAGGTAGAACCGAAATTTCTAAGTGAAAGAATTGAAAGAGTTTCAATTTCGGTTATTCTTCTTCTAAGAAAATCTCCTCCAAATATTTCTTCTCCTTTTCCACCAAAGGATTTTGTTAACCTAGTTGTCCTTGAAGAACAAGTGGTAAATCTAATTGGTTGAGGATACTACAACAAGGAAGAAGATAGATTGCTAAAGGAAAAGACTCAAAGGCAAAGGATTTGGATATAAGAAGGAGAGGATACCGCAGCGAGGATTTAAAGTCAGAAATAAGGAGTCGGTAATTCCTTTTATCATGTTCTTGGTTTTATTATCCTTATACCATATCATGTATGGATTAGCATGTTGATTTGGATATATTGCTTCCGCTGCAAGATGATTTCTTAAAAAGTTTTGAAATCTATCGTTTCTCCATACTAAGCATGCTTTCTTTGTACGATCCAACACCGGGCACTCGCTCTGACTTCCTCATTCTCCCTTAACTCCGACGCCTCATTTCTGCCAACTTCCAGCGCCTCCACCGCTTCCGCCGCTATCTCTAACGACCCGACAACCTGTAAAGCTTCTTCAGCGACCGGTTCCTGATGGAACTCCATCATAACCGTACTTACTTCCCCATTAGGACTCGGGGATGCCAGTGGCGAAGGCTGGCGAGGAGGCAACGGAGAAGGAGAGGGGGAGCTAGATTCGTTCCTAGAGCTAGTTGACATCATGTTTACTGAAAATCACACTTACAGGCGAGGAAAGGAAGAAGGACGTACCTAGTTTAGAGACTGGAACTGGGGATTTGGTTTACGGTGAGAAAGGAAATTTCTATGACTACAAACAGGGAGATAAAAAAGAGAGGAAACGAAGATTGGAGAATCGAACACGCAGAAAGTAAAGAGATGTGTCAATTCCGAGCATTTATAACAAGACACTAAACGGGCGTACGGATGGGACTTGGACGTGTGGCAAAATCTGGGTCTTCTAAATTAGGGTTACCTAATGACCCATAACGGTACAACAGCTAAAAGGACGGCCATGACAGCTGCACGACAGTTAAAAGGACACCTCGCTTCAAATTTTGAAAATCTGTCAGAGGGAACGCATCGTTAGTAATAATTAAACCAAGTGTCGTCACGCGCTCGGCGTCGACGTTCACCCAATCTATTTTAGCACGAGCTATCATGCACTAAGCATCGATGCCGACCGATTGGGACACTCAATCGACCGATCCTAGCACGAGTTGTCGTGCACTATGCATTGATGTCCGACCAATCGGGCCTATCACGAGCTGTCCTACAGACGAGCTGCACGATCCTTATGTACTCCTTCGACCCTTCTCCTTGGTCAGACTCGAGGAGTAAGGGGCTTATGGTTGGGTCGGTCGTGCTAGGCCCAAGCTCAGATGCAGAACGGCGCATGGGCCGATCGACCCATCCTTTGGGGATTAACCTAATTCCTACATGTACAAATCATATAAATTTATTACCTCATCATAAAAAAGGTATGATTCTCATAACCCTATTTTTCTCTATTCATTAGTCATAAAAAGCTCTCAACAAAGATTAACTTGAGCGTCGAAGGGGCCTACTGGAAATCAACCCTCGGCGTGCCTTTGTTGTTTTGCAGGTACCTTTGACCCAGAATCAACCAATCCCATGGATCCAAGCAGCAGTGCTCATGAGCCTCACCAGAATCCGACAGAACCAACCCCAAATATCACAATGGATTAATTCAAAAGGATTAATAGAAGAAATTGAATTAATGGAAAAAAAAAAAAGGAAGCCTTGTTTGTTTTGCAAGAGCACAGACATCGCAATTATTATTTGACTTTGAACGAAAATTTAACAAAGTTTTGGCCATGACATCTAATCTAGAAAAGGTTAAATGTCATAGTCGTCAATGCCACAGGATTGTAGGAGTGTTTTGAGAAGAAGAAGGTTTGATGGTATGGGCTGTTGCAAAATGAATAGGATGGTGCTGGGATTGGATATCCAGAAGGAAAATTGAGAAATTAATAATCTAGACCAAACCTACTCCAATACTATATTAGAATTTTTAATATGGATAGAGTGTAGAGTCTATTAATAAAAATTAGACTTAGTTCAATCATTCATAAAAATGACTAGAACTAGTCATTTGGATAGTTGACTTATTTATAAATCATTTAACATTTTCATGTTTAATCAATATGGGATGTTCTAACACTTCTCCTCAAGTACAACTGAGACTAGATATCCAGTTGTCACTTGAAATAAATATAGCTATAGCTGGACCCAGAAACCAAGTAACAGAGTCTATTTCGTTGTTTACGTAAACCAATCATTATCCCCCTCATCAAATCCTGCAAAACACAACAATAAGGAAAGAATGTTAATAAACAATTTAAATCTCTTATGACTTTACTCATAGACATCAAATCGACTTTACAAGGTGGTACCCTAAGCATATTTTTTAAATATATAATTGAACTCAAAGGTAAACTTCCAATGGAGATAATTGGAGTCTGATCTCCATTTGGCGTAACAACTGGTGGTAAAGAAGTGTTCTCTTTATTGTTAATAAATAGAGTTGGAGAGGAAGTAATGTGATCTATTGCACTGCTATCAATTATGAGTTCAGGTGGTGACAAACCTAAAGAAGCATTAGCGTTGTTTGCTTTAGAAGGAGTTGATGAAGATGATCCATTACCCTGCATAACAAATAACATTTTTTGTAGCTGTAATTAATTCAATCCATTCATAACGGACTGAATATATTGCTTATTGGAGCTTTTTTGACATTGTTAACATAAGGTTGAGGATTGCCATTGTGCTTGGAATGAGTTTTATTGGCTTATGTATGCTTGGGATGTCTAAGTGGATAACTATGTAACTTTCGACATTTCTCTCTTATATGATGATCTCTGTTACAGTAAGAATAATACAGTGGCTTTCAATTAGATAAATTAGGACGGGAAGAAGACAAACCAGATTTGTGTCGAATAGCAAGGGCTATTGGTTCATCTTTATGAACAGCCATGGCTGAAGCCTCTATTGTCTCACTTGTTGTACTCAAATTTTGTTGCTTTTCTTCTTGAATGATGGAAGAATAAGCATGTGCAACATCAGGTAATGGATGCATTAAAGGGAATTAACCACAAACTGTACTATAAGACTCATTCAACCCTATAAGAAACTGCATCAGTTTACGCCTTTTATTATCTGCTCCTTGGGTGCAAACAACATCATTATAAGAGCCTAACTCATCTCATAATTTTTTTAAACTTTGTGTATTAAGCCAAAACAGGCATTTGATCATGAGTCAAACATGCAATATCTCTTTCAATTTGAAAAATTCGTGGTGCATTGGTTTGAGAGAAGCGATTGCGAAGATCTTCCAAAACTTCGTGAATAGTGTTGTAGAAAATAACGTTATCTGCACTATCAAATGTTAAAGGATCCAAGATAATACCATATTGTTGTTTTTTTTCATGCCACATAATCTTCTGTTGTGGCAGACTGTTCCTTGAGAGTTCCCTCAATAAAACATAATTTGGATTTTACATTCAAAGAGATGACCATAGCTCTTCGCCAAGTTGAATAATTGTTCAAGAGATTTGGAAACAGAAATCATTCTAGGATGATTAGAATGATGAAAAGAATAAGGGTTGGTGGTATTTAGTATGTTTACATCAATAGCCATGACGACGAGAAGCGAATATAAGGCACAAGAGAAAAAAGGTTGAGCAAAGGTATCATCACTGCTTTAATACCATTAAAAAAAGTGTAGAGTTATAAGGACTAACCTTAATGCAGAAGTATCGGATCAATTTGTTGATTGCTAATCTTCGTTTTAAGGTTGGCTACTAGAGTCACTGATTAATCCATGTCCTAAACCCTAAGTCTTTGATGGTTTGTTTTTCGTGAGAAAGTATAGAGAGATTTTCTAAGAATGTAGGGAGAGATTTTTCTAGATTCTCAATGTAATCATTGTTTCATCCTTTTATATGAGGAAGATAACCGCCGAAAGTTATTTTTTTGTGTAACTTCCAACAACTCCCACTTGGCCACATAAGCCACGAGTTACATCTTCTCCCTCAATTTCACATGTCATACTGAGAATGGGACGTGCGACCATTTACAGAACCAGTAGTGTTATATTAAGCCACCATCTAACTAACATAACACTTTCACATAGTCATGATACCCCAAATCATCCAAAATATCACCAAACGCATACACTATCCCTTTATGCTCATAGATATATCATATGATTATCCACCTAGTATAATCGGCCGGGCTGATATGGTGCTAAAAGAAAAAGATTCTTCCTTAGACACTTATAATAATCCATCTTAGCTTAACTGCTTTCTTAATGTGCTCCGCTGGACTATATACATCTTAACCCTTGGAAAAACACACTAAAGTAGTAACACCAAGCCTTGAATTCATATCATAGTTCTAAGTCAAAGGGTTTCATTCGATTAGACATTAAAGTCTATGGGATCATACAATGACAGAGAAAGGGCTTTAACTGTCACTCCACAAGAGGGTCGTTATAGCACACACAATATGAAATGTGTGTCATAGCATAGCTCCCACTAAGTTGGGCATGTCACTTTTTATGCTATGCAAATCTTGAATCTAGCTTTACTTAAAAACTAATCCGAGCCACTAGATTAACATACCTAACGCTAATCTTGACACTTGATATTTGGCTTTAAGGCTTCAATGTGAAATCTGAATCTTTCACATCCGACTCATCAGAGTCTCATCTTAGACTTACTAAGGTGACTATTCAAATATAAAAACTTATCATGCATACTACACAAGTATGAAGATAACACATTATTACATACACTCAATATTAATATTGTGAAGTCTCATCCTACCCGCCACTCAAGCGTTAGGGTGATTACCTGTATGACAAGGTTAATCAGAAGCCTAGTGTGTGGTGACATTACAATGTGCCTTATCATGTAATTGCGTACCAATGAACATTTGAGAAATAAACTTTTATTAAACACAAGCTCATACAATTGAAAACATTTTCATTATACAACAAGATATAACTCAATGGACAAATTAAACCCTACGCAAACCTAAACTCATCACATGAGCCTTAAACGAATCTCAGGGAATAGGTTTCGTTAAGGGATCAGCTACCATCTTGTTAGTAGGTATATACTTTATGGCAACCTCCTTATTTGTTATGACGTCTCTTACAAAATGATAACGCCTTTTGATATGCTTAGATTTTCTATGAAACTTCGGATCTTTAGCAAACTGTATGGCTGCAGTATTGTCACATAACATTTCAACAGGATCATTAACTCTAGGAGTAAGATTAAGATCCTGGAGAAAAATTCTCAACCATATTGCCTCCTGAGCGGCAAGAGAACAAGCAACGTATTCTGCTTCCATTGTTGATAATACAGTATTGCTTCTTGCTGCACCAAGATATGGCTCCCCCTCCCAAGGTGAAGACATATCTTGAGGTTAACCTAGACTCATCCGGGTCACTACCCCAATCGGCATCCGAATATCCCCTTAACCTTAAATCCACGCCTTGATAGCAAAGGACCAGGTCTGAAGTACCACGAAGGTATCGAAAAATTCTTTTGACTGCTTGCCAATGAGCAGGTCCTGGGTTGCTTTGGTAACGACTTACCAAACTAACCACAAAGCAAATGTCAGGCCGTGTACACAACATAGCATACATTAAGCTTCCTACAGCACTAGCGTAGGGAACATTACTCATTTTTCCTTTTTCCTTCTCTATTTTAGGGCATTGATCAAGACTCAAGATAAGACCCTTTTCAACTGGAGTGTCAACGGGTTTGGAATAATGCATTCGAAAACGTTCCAAGATTTTATTAATATACGCTTCCTGACTTAAACCAAGAAGCTTCTTGGGACGATTTCTGGTTATTTCCACACCTAGGACATACCTAGCTTCACCCATGTCCTTCATATCAAAAACAGAGGACAGCCACTCTTTAGTGGTCTTGAGCATCTCCATATTATTTCCGGCTAGTAATATGTCATCAACATACAAAGTGAGAAACAAAATTCCACTTGTTGTTCTCTTGACATACACACAATGGTCTTCTGAAACCATGACTAAGCTAAAAGAAGTAATGGCTTCATGGAATCTGAAATACCACGATCTGGAAGACTGTTTGAGGCCATATATGGATCTTTTAAGACGACACACTTTGTCTTCCTGACCTTTTGATACGAAACCAATAGGTTGATTCATATAAATCTCTTCCTCAAGGTTATTATTGAGGAAAGCAGTCTTAACATCCATTTGAAACAACTCTAAGTCCAAATGGGCAACCAGATCCAGAAGTAAGCAAATAGAGGCAAATCTCACCACAGGAGAAAATGTCTCTTCATAGTCTATATCTTCTATTTGCCTTTCGCTACCAAACGAGCCTTAAACTTGTCGATCGTTCCATCCACTTTTTCGTTTTATCTTGAAAACCCACTTGTTTCCAATTGACTTTCGTTGGAGCGAAAGATCAACGAGTTCCCAAACCTGATTTCGTGTCATTGAGTCCATTTCATCCCTCATGGCATCCATCCACTCTGTGTGGTTAGGTGAATCAACAGCCTTTTGAAAAGAGGTTGGTTCGTCTATTTCCAAAGGAGTACAAAGGAATATTTCCTCTTCGATTTGAAAATATCGTCGAGGAATTCTTCCACGCTCACTTCTTCGAAGTCTAGGACCTATATTTGTCGGCCCTGATTCAAGATCGCTCCCCCTATCTCTGGGAGATGTGGGGCCCGAGTCATGGTGAGAACCACTCCCATTATCCCCGTGAGATGTGAGATTTGGAACATGTAGATTATCTACAGGTTCGTGGTTTAGAGATGGAAGACGAACCTCATTCTCGATTTGGTTCTATTGGGCAGGAAAAATCTCGGTGACTTGGCGAGTAACTAAATTCTCCCCCTCACCGAGAGTATCCGATTGTAACTCATACAAATCTAGGTCCTTTTTTATTTCACCTATGCTTGGGAACTCATCCTCAAGAAACTCCACATTGCGGGAAGCAATTTCCGTCATACCACCATTCGAGTGCTCACCAAATATAACATACCCTTTAGAATGTTCGGGGTATCTTATAAACACTATTTTAGTGGCTCTTGGACCAAGTTTCCCATGTTTATGAGTTGGGTTATGTACATAATCAGCCGAACCCCATGGGCGCAAATGATCTAAAGAGGGCTTTCTTCCATTCCATAACTCATATGAAGTGGCGGGTACACTTTTACTTGGCACACGGTTAAGAATATAAGTTGCCGTGAGCAACGCATCTCCCTAAAAACTAATTGGAAGACAAGCGTGTGCCATCATTGACCTGACCATGTCAAGCAATGTTCGATTCCTACACTTCGCAACACCATTTTGTTGTGGAGTTCGAGGAATTGTTAGTTGTCTTATTATACCTTTTTTCTCACAAAATTCTTTGAACATATCAGATAGATATTCTCGACCACGATCAGTCCGAAGAATTTTAACTCTTCTTTCCAACTGTGTCTCAACTTTAGTCACAAAACGTTTGAACACATCGAGCGCTTCATAACGATGAGATAAAAGATACACATACCCATAGCGAGAATAGTCATCTATTAAAGTGAGAAAATAGATAGCCCCATGACGTGCCTTGATATCCATAGGTCCGCAAATATCATAGTGAATAAGCTCTAAAGGTTTAGACACCCTTGAAGCCTTACCAAAAGGTTTCGCGGTTGCCTTACCAGCTAAACATGACTCACATCTCGGCAACTTAACCTTAGTGAGTCGGTCTAAAATACCTTCTTTAGCTAGTTTACTTAATCCATCTTGGCCAATGTGACCAATTCTAGCATGCCATTTAACATATTCATAATCACGATCAAAATATGAAACAAAAACAGAAGACGAATTATCATAACAAGCATCCAAATCAAGAATTAGAAAATCATTTTTCAATGTAGCATGGCCAAAAACATTGCCATTATACATAATATCCAATCCATAATGATTAGAACTAAAAACGAATCCTGATTTCATTAAAGTTACAAGAGACACAAGGCAACATCACACACCGGGTGCATAGAGAGCATCATGGAGAAGCAAAGTATGTCCTCCACGTAACTTGAGCTTATATGTCCCTATTCCTAGGACATCTTCTTCACTGTCGTTTCCTAACACGACAGTTTGTGAACCCACCGGATACCGATGAAAGTCCACATAGCCAGCTCGATCCCGAACTATATGCTTGCTTGCTCCCGTATCTACAATCCAATTAGGAAGAGAATTAGCAACTAATGCATGAAAACAAACATATAACTCAGGAGTTATGGATAAGAAAGGTACCTTCTTAGGTTCAGGACAATCCCGAGCAAAATGACCTTTCTCTCCACAATTATAGCACTTCACACGTGTCATGTTTTTCTCTCCTTTGCCCTTAGCCTTTCGTTTCTTATGACCTTTTGATCCATTCCTTTGAGGAGGCCGAGAATCTTTTCTTTTACCTCGCTTGACATTGTTGCCCTTTGGTCCTTTGCCTTTAGCAACAAGAGCCACATTAGAGGAGTCAGATGCTTTTAAGCGATCCTCCTCCATTTCGAGGTGCCTAGTGATCTCTGAAAGAGTTTTGACATTCTCATTATGTTTCAAAACAAGTTTCACATTCTTACAGTGCTCAATATGATCTGGAAGAGCCCGAATCACATTCAGGACTTGCTCCTCTTCAGAGATAGCCCGGCCAGCTACCTTAAGATCACGAACCATAGCAGTCATGGTTCGTAAATGTTCAGCCATAGTACGAGTGGTATTAATCTCGTAATTCATCCATTTAAGGTGCAAAGCAAGAAGCCTTGTAGCGGATGTTTTACCAAAAGTGATCTTAAGTTTGTCCCATATGTCCTTAGCAGTGGCACAATCCTCAAACTCTCCAATTAGATCGTCATGCATGAAATACAACATAGTATAACATGCCTTACGATCCTTTTTGGATCAATCTGCATAAGCCTTTAAGGATGCTTGATATTGCTCACTAGCAGTATCAATATCGTTTCTGTCTTTGTCTTTGACTGAAGGCGCAGTCATTATTATGGCCAAATGTTCGAGTAATTCTCATTCATTTACAAGATACTGAATCTTCCTTTGCCACATATCATAATTGGACCCATCCAATTTTTCAGTGGTGGACAAATCACCGATCAAGATTTTAGTTGCTATATCTACAAGTATATATAAACATAATATAAAGCACATATCTGAATAATTAAATTATCAAAATATCATCATTCATATCATAAGGTCGAAAATTTCACTAAGCTCATAATCATCACTTATGACATAAATTATAATATTTTTATTAATTATTCACATGAAACATATTCAAAACAAATGTATATATTTATATATATTTCATATGTTAAACCAATTAACATAACCAATTTCTATGAAAAACATATTAACATTTTTATTTCAATTGTACATAAAACAAATTTATATAACTCATACATAAACAATTAGGAATTTCTATATTAACCTAATTTAATTTTACATATCACAAAGATGCCAAAAAATTATATGTAAAACTAATTTATATACAAAATTATATAAAACTCATTTATATAATATAATTCAAAATGACCCATAAAACATATTTATGGAATATTTTAAAATATATTATATGAAAGCACATTCATAAATATATAATGATTTATTTTAATAACATTAGTGATCATATCACTTAATAAAAATATTTACAAATAAAACTGATTATCAATATAAACACAAATATGTTTATGATGAACTCCGGCATGTTTCAGTTTTATGCACAAATAGAACAAGCAAAACGTAACTTGCATAAAGGTACATGCTTATTAGAATGTTTTCGGTTTTCTATCAAAAACATTTTACTGTGCATGAACAATCATGAACAATCTTGCAAACGTTTGAAACCAAAAACAACTGAGTTTCAAGCCTCCATGCATTTGTACATATCTTACAAATACATTTAAGGATCATTCACTGTGCACTGAAAAGCCAATGCTCTTCTTAATGTTATAAATACATAAAAGACATTCAAAGTATTTAGGCAAAAAAATCGAAATGCACAAACCATTGTTATTCATGCATTTAATGCTCACTCTCATCACCATACAAATACGAAAATCAAGAAAAGCTTTTATTTCTCATTTCCTTCATACATAAGAGCCTAATGCTTTTAACCGTTGGTCTCTTCCTTAAAGTAAATAAACATAGAGAATGCTTTAAATAAGAAAGAACAAAACTTTTCGATTTTCGTGTCATGCATATCTAATGAACAACTTTCACGTGTTCTTTGATTTTTTACGTTCTCATCTACACTTTTCAACCACATGTTAAAGACTCTTTGTATCATTACGCACAAAAACCGATATGTATCATCATGAACAAAAATCGAAAAATCAAGACCCATGAAATTTTTCAGTTCAAGAAGACTTTTGTTCCTCACATAGAAACGTCCCTTTCTGTAAAATCACTCATTCTGCACCGCTTCGGGGCAATGTGTGAGTCAAGTCAAATCTCGCTGCTATTTCTCCAAGAATATCCCTCCCAGGTCCGCTCGGGACTTAAGTAGTACTCTCCGCTTCCCTCGGACGGATGACCTTGGTCGATACCTGGGGGTTCCCCTCCTCCATAAGCGGGTAGGGAAACATACCTATCAGCACATTTTGGACGCGATCCATCACCGTCTGTCCGGTTGGGCTCCCTCTACGCTCTCTTTTGCTGGGTGGGTCACCTTGGTTCAATCGGTTCTATCGACTATTCCGTGTTATACGATGCAGACTGTCCGGTTACCTCGAGGGCTTTGCGACGCGCTGGACCAAACTCTGAGGCAATTCTTGTGGGGATCGCGACAGGAACACAGGGCGATTCCTCTGGTCAGCTGGGATGAGGTTTGTCTGCCTAAACACCTCGGGGGGTTGGGCATCCGTCGCACTCGAGATATGAATGATGCTTTCTTGGCCAAACTTGGCTGGGCCATGATCAGGAACCCCACAGCTTTATGGGTTCAGGTCCTATCTGGTAAATATGCGTTTGCCGCTCATCGCCTTCCCTCCTCCCTTTCTCCCGTCCGAGGATCGATGGTTTGACGGAGCATCCGCGCGACTTGGCCCATAGTGACTCAGGGCCTTCAATGGCGGATAGGAGATGGTCTGACACCTAGCTTCTGGCGCGACCCTTGGGTCACAGGCATTGGCCCCCTTCTTTCTCACGCTACCCAGGACGTCCCTGAGTCAATTATTAGCCTTCGGGTCAGCAATTTTGTCGATTCCACTGGACAGTGGAATTTGGCAGCCATGCAGGATTTCCTTCCTCCTACGATTTGTAGGGCTATCGCCGGCACTTTTCCTCCCTCCCCGAGTCTGGGCCCAGACAAGATGGTATGGGGAGCTTCTGAGCATGGATTTTTTTTCTATTGCTTCGGCCTACGCTCTGGTTCGGGGCGACTCGTCGGCCGATCCTTCTGGTCTCTAGGGAGTCCTTTGGCAGTGGAACGGTCCTCAGCGGGTGCGATCCTTCTTGTGGATCCTCGCGAAGGATCGTTTACTGAGTAATCAACAGCTGGTGCGACGACACATTACCCCAGACGGCTCCTGCCTTCATTGCTCCCAAGAAGAAACTGCTCTTCATGTGGTTCGGGACTGCCCTCAGGCTCGACGAGTTTGGGCCTCACTCCGGCTTGACATCGTCCACTCGCATTCCTTTGCCCTTCCTGTCAGAGAGTGGCTGCACGTTAACCTCCTCCAGCACCGGAGGGTGCAGGGCCGGGACTAGCCGCTCCTTTTTGGGTTGACCTGCTGGTTTCTCTGGAAATGGAGGAACAAGGGTATTTTTGATCCTGATTTTATTAGACCTCCCTCACCTTCGGTTATTCTCTTGTCCTTTGCAGATCAGGTTCAGCAGGCCTTAGCGGTCCGCAGAGTAGGTGGTACCGGCCGCCGCCCTCGTCAGATTCATCAGCTTGGATGGCAACGGCCCCCACATGGCTGGATCAAGTTGAACACCAATGGGGCTAGCAACCGCTCCCAGTTCACGGCTTCCGCTGGAGGACTCCTTCGTGACAGTGCCGATTTTTGGCGTGGTGGTTTCTCTCAGTTCATTGGATGGTGCTCCCCACACGTGGCGGAGATGTGGGCAGTTTACATCGGCCTTACCTTGGCGTGGCGATTGGGATTTCGTCATATTGAGTTGAAAGTAGACTCGATGAGCGTGCACCAGCTTCTTTCTTCGGTGTTGTCCCGTACTCAGTCCGATAACCCTCTCCTCCTGGGTATCCTAGAGCTTCTCATCAGAAACTGGACTGTTGTTCATCGGCATGTATACCGAGAGAGCAACAGATGCGCGGATTGGCTCGCTGCCCGGGCCTATCCTGGCACTATTGGGATCACTTTTTTTGAAGTTCCACCTTTAGGGTGTCAGCCTCTTCTTTCAGACGATCGGTCGGGGCGCAGTTTCCCCCGTTTAATTAGTAATTTATGTAATTTTCCTTTTTATTCAAAAAAAAAACTTCTCCTAAAGAGCATACCGTGTATAACTTGACAAAAGAGGATTTGTTTGCGATGTTCATACCCGTAAGCAACACAAAAATTTATGGTTTTGTAAAAAACAATTTTAATTTAAAATTTGTTTGTGAAGTTCATACCCGTAGGCAACAGAAAACGAAAATCTCTGGGTTCGTCAAAAAATAATTTCAACGTAAACCTTACGAGAACATATGAAGATAACATAATACGCAAATCATTGGTAAATGTAAATTCTGGCTCTGATATCAATGTAGAGTTATAAGGACTAACCTTAATGCAGAAGTATGAGATCAATTTGCTGATTGCTAATTTTCGTTTTAAGGTTGACTACTAAAGTCACTAATTAATCTACATCTTAAATCTTAAGTCTTTGATGGTTTGTTTTTCGTGAGAAAGCATGGAGAGATTTTCTAAAAATGCATGGAGAGATTTTTTTTAAATTCTCAATGTAATCATTGTTTCATCCTTTTATACGAGGATGATAACCGTCGAAAGTTATTTTTTTTTTGTGTAACTTCCAACAAGAAATATGAAAATATATTTTGCTAATTATTTGATAAAACAGAGAGCCGATATATATATATATATATATAAAACACAAAGAATCCATATAATTGAGCTATTCTACTCGGCTGCCATACCATTAAAAAAAATGAAAAATATACTTGGCTAATTATTTGATGAAAACAGAGAGCCAATATATATATATATATATATATATATATATATATATATACACATGCTATTCTACTCCTACAGGCTACAATTCAGCAATTCTAATATTTACAATTACAATATTTACTCCATCAATCTCGGGATACAATAAAATTTTTAACAATGATTTTATGGCCAAGTTCATCAAATTTCTTTTATGTTTTCAACTTTCAAGAAATTATCTCAACTCATTTCGATTGTATCCTAAGAACTAATACGGTATTATTAGTGAATTATCATCCAAAACCAAATATACACTATTCAAAAAGTGAATACTATAAGATGTAATTTATTTCAAATATATAATTTACCATATTTTCATATAATTAAATATTTAATTAATACTCATTTGAATTTAAGAAGAATAATACTTTAATTATCTATAACCATCCAAATTAGTTAGTTCATGATAAATGGTATCGTGATATTTAATATTAAAGTTTAAATATTGAATTTTTAAAATAATAATAGTATATATAATTATGTATTTAAATCGTGATATTTAATACATAATTATATATAATGATATTATTTTAAAAATTCAATATTTATACTTTTAGCCCGAACTCCCATAGGATTAAAAATTTTAAAATTTGTGAAAGTAATTAATCATATTAAAATATCTTTAAAATTTTAAAAGTATATTATGAATATAATAATAAAGTATGTTAATTAAATGTTAATATGTTAATATTTAAAAAACCGTCGTACATAGTATTATAATCAAGTTATAATGTATTTGATAAATTATTAAAAAGTAATAATATTTAAAATATTTTTAAGATCAAGTTCAATGAATGTTGAAATAATTTAACTCCTATAAATATAAAACTAATTTTATTATTTATAATCTAGTGATTTTTATTTTGTTTTATATTATGTATAAAATATAATAAATTAATATTTAATATATTTTCAATTTAATCTAATTTTCTTTAATTCAAAATAGACATTGCAGAGAAGCATTATGAATACAAAGCTCTTCTGTTCCTGAGCTAAACGACCTCGTACTAGTAGGTGTTGAAGGGCGTTATCCACTTGCGTAGGAACTTAAAGCAACTGACAGCATTCCTAAGAATCGGCTCTCCATCAAAAGCTGAAATGAGCAATTGTGGATTCTTCGGACTGGACTCCACGGTCAAATCTCCATTGTTGGCCACCATTACTACCTCCAATACCTCCTTCAATGAATTATCACAGCCAAGAGCTCTCAAAATCCCATCTTTATACTTCAACTCTTTTTCCAAACCCCTGAAACATACAAAAACTAGGCCAATGGGAGCAGCGATAGGAATCGTTTGTTGCAGCTTCAATACCAGTAAGAACCCATGCCCTTGATTGTCATTTTCGGTACAAGAGACTGTCCAAAGTTGTTATCTTGCTCTAAAAAGCTAGTTAATTTCGACTTCTAAAGTTCATAGCTTTAGGCTGTTAAGTGTTTTTGTCTGAGAGTCTAAGACATGGGATTGCTATTACAGGTTCTAAAACAAGTAATCTAGTACATGCTGAGGTGGAAAACAACGTGGAGGAGGAAGTTGCTGAGGGGTACACTATAACCCAATTTTGTGATAGGATGATTGATGTGTTTCTGAATCAGAAGAAACGAGTGAAAGATTGGAGAAAGTATTTACTGTTCAAGGAGGAGTGGAAGAAGTACAGTGATAGATTCTACAGTAGATGTCAAACCCGGGCTGACATGGAAACGGACGCTACCATGAAGCAAAAATTGATTTCACTTGCCAGTAAGGTGAAAAAGGTATAACAATCTTGGTCATTATTCTGCCCTTCTTCCATTGAAATTTCTTCTTCGATTGTAGGTGTTTAATTTTGATGCTTGGTCAAGTCACTAGATAACAGAGGCTTGGATTTTGACTGTTTTGTAATGTTTTACTCAAACTGTAGAGAAAGTCATACTCTTTAAGTTAGGATAGATATAGCATGGAAACCCAGGAGATATTTACTTTCTTCCTTTTGCCTGTTTTCGGATTTCCAAATGAAGGGTTGGGGAATGGATATTGATATCTTTTGGGTTTAGAGCTTTCTCTGGATTTTTTGCACTCAGGAATGAGCATTGCAGATCGATGATGAAATGGAAAGTCACAGTCAGCTTCTTAAAGAAATTCAAGACAACCCTACTGACTTGAATGCAATAGTAACAAAGCGGCGCAAGGATTTCACTGGGGAGTTTTTCCGTTACCTCACTCTTCTTTCTGAAACTTACGACAGTTTGGAGGACCGTGATGGTAAATACTTGAGCACTTGTGATGTCTAATTTGTTTATCCTTTGGGTACAAGTATCCAAAGTTCCTGTCACAAAATGTCTCGTTTAATCTGATAGTACCTTTATTTGGTGAACTTGCGCTAGATCAGTTACTGTTTGCTTTTCCTTTTCCATATCATTGTTGAGAGCAATATGAAGTCTTTATTCATTGTACTGAAACAATCATCCACAAAAAGCTGCTACATGTGCACAAATATCATTTCATCATCAAAGGTTGGTAAGATGCACTTTGCAAGTTGAATTAGTGCATTGAAGTGTCGTTGGCTCTAAAGTTTCCAATTTGTAGCATAGAGCTTATACAAGTATTATAACAAATGATCTATAACCCTTAAATAATGAGTTACTCCAGCTGTATTGGATATGGTTCAGAGGATGATACTTCCTTGTGATTTAGACTTTGTATCTATGCTTTTTGAGAATGGTAATAAGAGACGTAATGATTTTAGTAGCTTACGTTGTTCATTTGATGTAATGTTTGTTATCTTTATCAGGCATTGCCAGGCTTGGAGCACGATGCTTATCAGCAGTCAGTGCCTTTGATAATACACTTGATCGTGTGGACACATTAGATTCTGCCCAGGCCAAATTTGATGACATCCTTAATTCTCCTTCTTTGGATCTGGCGTGTGAAAAGATCAAACACTTAGCAAAGGCAAAGAAACTTGATTCCTCCTTGATCCTGTTGATAAACGGCACTTGGGCGGCTGCAAAAGAATCCACGACGATGAAAGAGGAGGTAAAAATGTTTATTTTGATGGGCACTTCCCTTCCTGAATCCTTGTTTCTATATCTTATTACCTAACAGTATTGCATATTTGATGAGCAAGGTACAGACCAATATTAGAATATCCTCTCCACCTATACATGTTTCATACCTGCATATAACCTGGGCTGTCAACTTATGTGATGGATTCATTAATCATGGCCCCTTCAAAAGTCACAAAATATATTTGTTGGATTCCATGACTAGGAAACTTTGTCAAATCTGATACTGATGAATAATGATAACTAAAAATAGTGCAAACCCAAAGAATATCTTCCGTTTCAATAGCCTATTTGAAGCCTTCTAGACATAAAAAAATCAGCTTACTAAACCTTTCGTACTCTGTACTTAGTTCATTCAAGCTGTTTAACTGTAGCAAGATAATACCAAAATAGCATTATTAGAACTGATCCAGTCATTGATAAGAGACCTGAATCGATTTGGCTCCAATACTGAGATGACTATGCCATCATTTCCTTGATATGATACTAGAGCCCTTTTTGCATTCTTGTATTAATCTTTATAGGCTTTAGTACAATAAACCTTGGTTGTCCAATTGCAGGTTAAAGACATAATGTATCAATTATATAAAACCACAAAAAGCAGCCTTAGGAGTATGGCTCCCAAGGAAATAAAGCTACTCAAGTATTTGCTAAATATCGCTGATCCTGAAGAGCGATTCTCAGCTTTGGCAACAGCTTTCTGCCCTGGGGATGACAAGGAAGCGAACGATCCTTATGCTTTATACACGTGAGTAATCTTCCGATTATTCGCATCTTGGAAACTTCAATTTTGTGTACTGTTTTCCACTGTTTAATTTAATTTGTGGCTGTGCAGTACTCCAAAGGAGCTTTACAAGTGGATCAAAATCATGCTTGACGCATACCATCTCAGTAAGGAGGAGACAGACATTAGGGAAGCCAAGAAATTGAGTCAGCCTATTGTCATGCAAAGATTGTTCATCCTAAAAGAAACTATTGAGGAGGAGTACTTGGAGAAAACCACATTCCGAACAGAGACACAAGAAAAGTTGAAATCTGAGGATTTGTAAACCGGATTCCAATTCTCACGTGCCTGTCATCTGTTGGAACTCGTTCTTTCATGTGGTCTTGCTATCATTTTCCCTGGAAGTGATTTCGTGGCAGGAGTTTTTGTTTTCCAGAGACGTCCTGCTCATGTTTTGATCTATAAACAAAATTTAAAGTTAAAAGTCTGAATCAGCAAACTTCAAAACCGACATATATAGGCATTCATGCACCTTCATATCTGTGAAATTGGTTTTGTTCTGAGCCAGTGGAGCTGGGAGAAATTTGAAGAACGGGTCTTCATGCCTTCTTGAGTCCGTCGGGAAGTTGTTGTTACTATTAACTTTTTTTTCTCCTAGACACTGAATACTTGAACTTGACTTCTTGTGGACAAGTCCACTTGCAATGTCTGATTCCAGCAGCAGCAGGGTTGACGATTTCCACGAAAACAAATGAGATTACAGTTTAGATGACAATTAGTTCCAACATCATTGGACTCTTGTAATCCTTCAAAACTATTAGCATATCGTCCGGCATGTAGTTTCCACTTAGAACTAATACCTGGTGTCTTCTTAGTTGCATCCAAGGAACAATAGCCAACGTAAGCATCAAAAGGATACCTAGAAATGGCATCAAAAACTCATGTGGGCAAAAGTAGTTTCCTTTACTATGATCAGAAACTGTTTGTTTGATAATGACAAAGACCCTCTTACAATGATCAAGACTCGGACTTTCCCGTCTCTTTATAATAACCATAGCTAAAAGGACGTGTAGCAGAAACAGTAAGTTCACACGTACTACATCTGCATGACTCCACTGTACTGCTCTTCGGTTCGTACGAACTACTAACCAACAGCTCCTTGTACTGACACCCCTCACTGAGGACATGAAGACCAAAACAAAAAAGGTGTGAGTGCTCGCTTAATGATGCACGTCTGTCCATCTTTAGTCACGCTTCTAAGCACTGTCTTTCAGTTTTCTAAATCAAGGATTAGGAAAAAAAAAACAAGACAGTGAACGCTTAGCTAGTTCCAGGGGTCAGTTCCAAGCACACAAAATTACATTTTTATACAAATGCAATAATGCATTTTTTGGTTGGAAAAGTCCTATTGATGTGAACTAGAATCCATTCTCCCTGAAATTTCCATGATCTTTCATTCCTTTTTGGATTATTATGGGAATAAAAAAAAGCATTCTTGAAGTGATTTTGAAGGAATCATATGTTCAATCAATAGAATAAGAAACAGTCAATCTCAATTTAATAGTTTTTTCTAAAAATGTATGAATTTACAAGTTATATTTGATGGTTGGTAGTTACCAAAATAGAGATAAGGTGATCTTTAGTTTCAAAAGGACAAAATTGTCATTTCGAATTACTTACAAAGGTAGTTTACTAGTCAACTCAAGCAACTTCCCAACTATAAATTACCTGTCCTTTTATTCACCGAGCCACCTCAAACCAAAGCATCTCCGGCCAACCACGGAGCATTTTCCTAAACAACCGTAAGATCACAACTTTTTCGGTTACTTCTAAATGCGTACACACCCATTTGGCTAGTTTAGCAGTTGATGTATGTATGATGATAAACGGCTGTACAAAAGCCTCAGGTTGTTAATGATTTGCTTCGCTGATCGGAGCTTTGTTGTTAAGATTAATGTTTCACTAGATCGTAGGTTTTTGATACTATTTTGAATTTGTCGTTCTGGTGGTTCCTTTCATTTCCTTGGTTTTATCTGAAAACGAAAGAGTTGATTGTTATTAATTTCTTTGAATATAGATATGGAGGTAGAGAAAGAGATGGGAGAAGAGCAGGAGTGGCTTGAAGCTCAGAAGATTGTTATAAGAGTGGACCTTTTGGCTGCTGCAAACCAACAGCTTCAGTTCCTTGCAGCTGTTGATAAGAATCGTTGGCTATATGAAGGTGCTGCGCTTGACAGAGTCATCTATAGGTAAAGACTCTGTAATTGTTATTTCTTGGAGTTCAATTTGTGCGACTTCATAAAGATTAAGTATTTTACTTCTCTAGCTTTTACACAGCTTGAATTGATGTCTGGAAGTGTTTTAGTTCCCAATTGGCAGAGATTTCTCATTTGATCTACATTAGATTTCTGAGAATTGCAATTTTCAGATACAATGCTTGCTGGCTTCCCTTGCTTGCTAAACACTCTGACCCGTTAGTTGCTGAGGAGCCCCTGGTTGTTCCTCTTGATTGTGAATGGATTTGGCATTGCCACAGGCTGAATCCTGTAGGTTCCCACGCATGCATGTATTTTGTTAGTTTGTGTATTTTTCAAACCTGTTAAGTTGGTTTTCATTTCTAATTATCCTGATAAGGAATGTTTCATGATTTTCTGGTTTAGGTAAGATACAAATCTGACTGTGAGGAACTTTATGGGAGGACTTTAGACAACTCTAATGTTGTATCTTCTGTTAAAGGACCTTGTTCAAGGAAAACTCGAGCAATTTGGAACAGAATGTTTCCAAGTGAGCCTTATGACTTTCAGTTGAAAGCTTTATCTACAGACATCAAGGAAACTTGTGAAACAACTGAGAAATGGACCAAATATGATTTGGTTTCAGCTGTCAAAAGGCAGAGTCCTTTCTTCTACCAGGTGATAAAAGATGCTGTTTTGATCCTTAACTTATAGTTTACTGAAACTTTGATTGATTATTTGTTACTCGGTAATGATAATTTTGGATAATAGTCTGTACTGCATTCTGCTATGATTGCTTAGCTCGTAGTGGTATATCGAACGTATAAACTGCATGCTACTCCCTTATTTGGTTTTAATCTCATATAATGTTATTAACTAGAGTAATCTTGAATCAATTTCTGATATATTCCTGACTTGTTCTTCCTATTAAAGGTATCGAGACCCCACATGAAAAATGATGTTTTTCTTCAAGAAGCTGTTGCCAGATACAAGGGATTTCTTCATCTAATCAAGAGGAACAGGGAAAGATCCATTAAACGCTTTTGTGTTCCAACTTATGATATTGATCTCATTTGGCATACCCACCAGTTGCATCCTGTTGCTTACTGTAAAGATGTGGTTGAGGCACTTGGTAAAATACTAGAGCATGATGATATGGATTCTGATCGCAGTAAAGGGAAGAAACTTGATCTTGGATTTTCCGGGACTACCAAGCAGTTTGAAGATACATTTGGAGCTAGGTATTGGAAAGCAGGTGCTATGTATAGAGGGCCTGCCCCATCTCCTGTGACTACAACTCCCAATTCATCAAACAAGTTGAGTAGAGAGACTGTAGCATTGAATGATGATCAAGGGATAATTCAGCTTTCAGAGTTTAAGCTTGTGGAGGTAATTAACATTTATGAAGCTCTTGATATCTTTTACCATGTTGTTGCGCCATTGGCTAATTGACATGAATGAGTTAGACAACAGTACGCGTATAGATTTTGAACAAACTAGCTTTTCTGTGGATGCCTCTTTATGAATTTTACTGCTTGAAGTCACCATGGTTGAACTATCTTCCGTTTACATAATGATTTTCTTTTCCTTGATTAATACTTTTCAGGTTCTTTTGGAGATTGTGGGAGTTAAAAATTTACCAGAGGGGCATAAGGGAAGCCTTGTTGTGACATTCAGTAAAAAGCAGCCTGATGCTTTCTTTAATGTTAAGCAGAAACTCACTATCCTGTCTGAATCCCGAGAAAAACAAGTTGCTTCTTTCCAATGTGAACCAAAGGGAGAGCTGTTCTTTGAGCTTTTATCACACTCATCTTCCAGCTTTCCAGTAATCAAGGGATGTAAAACCATAGGTGCTACTTCACTTTCTCTCGACAACATCATGAATCCAGCATCCAAACTTGCCATTGAAAAATGGGTGGAGTTGCTGCCTGTGTCTGGCAAGTTGAGCTCAAAACCGACCTGCCTACGAATTGCTGTCTCATTTACTGTTCCCATCCAAGCACCATATGTACTACACATAGTCCATCCACGCACACTTTCAAAAAGTTCTTGTTTTTTCCCAATTACCGGAAGAGTTCCACATGCTAAGAGTTGGGCACGCATCTTTGATGAAACTGAGAATGAGCTGATTCGTCTGCAAATGAGGTATTCTTCTACCTAAGTCTCAGGTTAATGTGCAAGATCTCGACTACCTTTTACCAGTGCACGTGGATTAAACTTTTTGTGTATGTTAGTGTGAACATACAAAATTGAGGTATTAATTGAATAGAAATGCTGAAAGTTTCACTGTTTTGGCTAGCAAGATTCCATATAGTTGACAGATAAAAACAGAATATTTAGCTGTTAACAATGTATTAGAACTAGTACAGTGGTTAAGCATTTTTTGTATCTAACTGGTGATATTCATTTCGTTGATGGTTTTAATTTTCAAGGGACTCAACTAAGACTGGTATAAAAGGCCAAGGCACAATTGATAAGCAAATCATTGGTGTTACAAAGTCTGGTCAAACACATGTGCTTGCAGATTATGTGGGAGCTAAGTGGTTGCTGATGAATTCGCAGTGGTCCCTTCAACGAGCAAAGAATTCCAGTGAAGATGGCCATCTTTTTGAGCTTGTGGGGCTTAGGATGGTAGATATCTGTTATCTTTTAATTTAGAGCTCTGTAGAAGTATTTGCAAAAGCATTTTGTTGTGCCAATGACCAGGCTAGGTTGCTGAAGTATAAGAAATAATTATCAATCATCTGATAAAGAATCACAGTTTTATTACTTCATCATCGTGTCTCTTTGAAGGGGATCATATAGAAGACCAGAGACCTGACATTTCAGAAACTAGAAAATTGTAACTGCATTACACTACTATTCGCCTATTCCATTTATCTTTTTTCAGAGAGAACACATTCATTGGCCTTTGACAAAGCATAAAAGGGCTCCAACATTTTGTTCTGAATTTCTGTAGGTATCTAGTGTCTATTCTAACTTCTCTTCTTGGTACAGGTTAAACTTTTTGGGGGTAGAAGGTTGGATTTTGACACCAAGCACTGCGAAAAGCACCAAAGAGAACAAGAATACATAACTGCAGTTGAATTTGCTTCAGAAGATCCATACGGCAAATCGGTGGCATTAATTGACATAAAGTCAGGATTCGTCCAGGTACAGCTCTGCTGTCTCGTGAAAAATTGGACACAATTGACTGTTAGATAACGACTAGCAAAGCCACATATGGTAACTTGGAGCAACCAAACTGTTTGTAAAGAAAACATACATTCAGGTTGTCATAAAGAACAGAAACTGTTCAATTAAAAGATCTTTACTTTCTCTCAGTATCCAAAAACAAAAGAAAGCTCATAGCTACAAATAGCATCTAACCCTCCCCCTTAGTTCCAACCAATTTCCACCACTGTAATTTTATTGTCTAGGCACAATCTTCCCTATTAATTTGAAACCAAATTCACAGGTGAAGGAAGAGTTGTTTGTGTTGCCTGGGATCATATCAGCTTTCATACTTTCTGACACTATGAGGAAAGAAGGATTGAGCAGCATGATAACTAACGAAGAAAATCTGGAGGAGGGAAATGATTTGACAGAATATGCCGATAAGTTTCAGGAATCCACTCAAACCAGCCTGACAACTAATGAAGGAAGCAAAAAGGAACCTACTCAAACCAGCCTGACAACTAATGAAGGAAGCAAAATAGACTTAAACGTGAATTTGGCTCGAGAAAATGTGGTGAATAACGAAGACACTGGCAGTCCCGTTGTTGGAAATGGTGGGCGATATGAAAGTATGGTGAAGAGTAGTGGATGTGGAGGTTGTGGTGGAGGGTGTGGAACTATGGTGAAAAGTGGTGGATGTGGAGGTTGTGGTAGTGGATGTGGTGGAAGTTGTGGTGGACGGTGTGGAAGTATGGTGGAGAGTGGAGGATGTGGAGGCTGTGGTGGAGGTTGTGGTGGAGGGTGTGGAAGTATGCTGAAGAGTGGTGGATGTGGAGGCTGTGGTGGAGGTTGTGGTGGAGGCTGTGGTGGATCCTGTTCAACTATGCTGAAGAATGGTGGATATGGAGGTTGCAATGCTGCTTGTGTGAGCGACTCTGGGGTGGAGAAAAGCAGCAGTTGCGGTGGTTGTGGTGCTTCTACTCGTGTAGACACGGTTCAGGATGGAGGATGCAGTGAATATGGTGTTGATTTGCACAACTCCTGCGATGATGTTTCCTTCAAGGAATCGCCTATCTTCACTAATGAGGCAGTACCTGCTTGATTCCTATGCTTGCCAATGATGGTTACTAGGACTTCAAGTGTCAGCTATTATGTCTATCTCATATGTGGGTATAAGCAATACTAAAAATAAAACTTGAATGATGTTAGCTGATATGTGACATCATTAATCAGTGATGGATTTAAAGGCATGTAAGTTTTAGTTCAAGAATGGAATTGTCTTTCTTCTTCTGATTTAAGTCCTTTTCGAATCGTTTTCGACACTAATTCTCCTTTAATTCGGGAAACGGAACAGTTATTTCCGACAAGACGCGGTTAAAATTCTCCAAAACGATGACACTTTTAGAATTCCAATCTGAATTCTCAACTAAAAATGGAAATGTTTAATGCTATAAATAAACAAAGGGTAATAAGACTGCTGAAAATTGCAAGCTATAACTAGAAGTTGATGTAGGTTTGTGTAACCAACCTAGCTTGCAGGGCCTTCTTGTTGTTTACATCCGTTCAAAACTGGAAAACTTGTCAACGGAAGCTCACCGGACCCTCCTTGCTTTCTTCTTATTCTTTTCTCCTTCCATTACCAATTTATGGTTGCTTCCATTTCCGATCATGAAGCTATTGGTTTCATATGTGCCATTTTTGGTCCTTTGTCTGAGCTTATCTTCCTTTTCCATTACAGGTTACCAAATGGATGCTACTGGGACGTTTGATGTTTAACCAGCTCCTTCCCCAATTTACAGTCCCAATCATGGAACTTGATAGTGAATATGAAACTATATTAAGAAAACTGAACGTGTCATTGGCAGGTTGGCCTTATTATGAAAGTGTTAATCAGAGGTGCTATGGTCCTGATCTATGATTATAGACCATGTTCGATTTGATTGGACCCAAATTTAAATATTCAAATTTATTAAATTATTTAGAAAATTAGGGTTGAATTAGATCAAGATCAACCAATCAAACATAGCTCAGCTTGCGAACATGGATGATGGATCCGGACCCCTCAGCATAATTTAGCCAATGAACAGGAAAGTAAGGCAATGATATCCTGTAGACATTTTGCAACAACTCGATAGCCTACAACCGACTAGCTAATCAAAACAAGATGGTGATGGGAGTTGGGCATAGAGTGTGAAGTTCTGCATTCCATGATATTGGATGGCGACACCGCATGAATTGGGAACCATGATTAGCTTTACTTTTCTTTGATCTCAAGTTGGTATTTTTACACTGTTAAAACGAAATTAAAGCTAAGGCTTTGGATTCTTGAGAATAAATAGGTTAATACATACCTATCAATGTTAGACAGGGCCTCTTGTTCATGCATGACACCAATTCTAATACTGTGGCCTTTTCCCTCAAGTTTCCAAAAGAAAGTGAATGACAAGACACCAGGATGCGTAGATCTTCATAATAGGATAGGACTTGCAAGAAGCTGATAACGACAGCTGACCAGATAACCCTGCCAAGTCACTAACATACAAGCTACTGATGTTTGCTTCCATGTAACGTTTTGTTCAAATCAACAGGCTCGAACGGCAGGACACCCCTACCAAGCTCAAGCTCAATCCAAAACCGATCAACTTAAATATTAATCCAATTCAGATTGAGTCGATCGAATCAGGTGGTGTCTTGCTGAACCAACCCCAAAAGTTCATCCCTAATGTCAAGATTAGTCTAAGGTTCGTGTCACCAATACCAATACCAAATAGACATCATGTAAACGCGGAGACAGTGCAGAAAGCAAAGATGAAACTCAAAATGTGCAACTTGATGACAAAAGAAAAAACTATACATAAGACTGCCATAGAGGAGGAAGTATATACAAGATTCAATTGCAAATGAAAGCCAATATTTTCAGTTTTGGCTCCACTTTTTCATATTTTGACATTGTCATTCTCTTTGGCTGCTGTACATAATTTCCTTCTGTGCATAAAAGCACCAGGTGGGTTCTTCTATTTGGTTTGTTACAAGTACAAGATTATCCCCTTACCCCTTCCTATCTCCTGCCACTATAAACTCATATAAACCTAAACACTGCTCAAGTCAAGACCTACTCCTCTTCTAAGCTATCTACCGGTTGGGCTACTACTTAGTTACATCTACTTCTCCTAAAGAACTCTACTTTTAGTCCATTGTTTTTTTACACTTGTACAAAACAGATCCAAATTTTCCCCGATACAAAATGTATCCAGTTCCTGGACATACCTCTTCCAATCCTGGACATCAGCATCCAATCACTCTGCATCTTCAATTACATTCACTCGCTTTTCAAGTCACTGAAACTTTGTTTGCTTCAATATACGGTGACCGTACACTGTCTGCATCAGAATCGTTTCCTGAGGAACTACCTGAATCTGAACCTGAAAACACAAGAAATTGATACCCAGATTGACTTAATCATCTAATCAAAATAGATGCTACCCAAACTGCCAGAGTAAACACCACAGAGAAGCATAGATTTGGCAAAATTTTAAGACTTAATACCACTAGAAGAGGAGCTATCACTACTGGAACTTGACCCACTAGACCCACTTGATTTGCCGCTAGCACAACCAATATCAACATCTTTCTCGATCTCCACCGGTGGGTAGTTCTCAAATGGTATATCCTCTCCAATGTCCACATTCTCCTCCATAACCTTGTGTTCCACATCCACCTTTTCAATATCTGAAGCCTACATATTAAAGTTAACACCAAGATAAATAAAATCACTAAACAAACCTTGAACTCAGAGCAATCAGATTATCAACTTGAAACAACAAAATATACTCCATTTTTAGTTTGAAACGCGATTACTGCAAAAAATATTGAACTTTGATTTACCTGTGAGATATGGGCAGGTGTGATGTGATTCTGAATGAGACCCTGACGCCTAATCTTGCTCATCATCTTCTTGTAGTTGCAAACAAGTCTATCAAGCTCCCATAGAGTCTCAGTATCGAGAACCTCCATATCAAGTTCAACTTCATCGCCATCCTGATATAAACACCCATTTCTCTTCCTCACTATATACAAAACTTGGGTCATCTTATCCTGAGGCAAATCCTCCAATTCCTTCCCAAGTTTCGCCTTTTCTGCATAGGTCATCTCCCTTTTGTTTGGATCCTTCGCTTTAGGCTTCGGCAACTTTCCCAATCTCGGCTCCACCACTACTTGAACCGGCGCTGGTGGCCTTTCCGGTACCTGTTGGACCTGAATTGGGTTGACCAACACAGGTGTTGGTTGGGTCAGACTCTGATTTGAGCCAGAAATTCTATACTGTTCAGCCTCGAACTTCTTGTACGCAGGATCGAACATCTCATTGAACTTGGCCAACAACTGGCGTGCCATGAGGTGGACCTCGTGTTCCTTGGGGTTGTACGTCATTGCATTGTCGAAAGTAAGCCTCACGTCGGCCGCAAATTCGAGCGGAGATTTGTAGACATGCTTGACGAGATTCAACTTCACGGTGCCAAGATCCATAGGCTTTTGGATGATCTGATGATAATCGAAAAGCCCCAATCCCACTGTATCCACAGGCTTGTTGAAAACCCATGAGATCTTCAACTTCATTAACTTCATCAAGATCTGCCCGCACCTTCTCATCATACTACTAGTCACTTTCTCGGTTAGAGGATCAAATCCCGTTACCATCCGTTTCGGGTCGGGTCCTGCTAAAAACGGGTTGCTTCGTTTGTACACATGACCCGAAACTTTGATCTTGTTGTCTGCAGATTTCGGAGTAGCTCTCAGCTGTTTGGTGTTGAAGGGGCCATTTGGCGGTGGGCACGAGGGAGAGAAGTGGGCCACGGGGTGAACGGGTCGAGGCTCCATTTTAAGAGACTCCAACCTGGCTTTAACAACTCGGACCTGCTCAAGCTCCGAAACCAGACGCCTCTTCAGCTCCTTGAGCTCGCGCTTGCTGCATGCACCGAGATTGTACGTCACGTAACCTCCACGAGATGTCTGATCAACCAAACCGTTGAATCCTCCTCTCGCGAACTTCTCCGCCGGCGGAGACGGTTTTCTCCGGCGAAAATGCAGGTTGCTGGAAGGATCATGGTTGTTTACAAACATGCCGGAGTTCGATACAGGCTTGGGAATCAATTTCTGGCCAGAGCTGGCCCTGAAAAACGAAGCATTACCACTATCGACACCACCAGCGGCGGAGACAGCGCCATATTTCCTCACATACACCTTGTGGTCGCCCCAGTACGGCTCATTCCGGCTGCCTAGAACAGCCGATGCCATGTAGCCCTCGGGTCGGATCCTTCAATGGTCCGAAATCATAATTCTTTCAGAGGGAGGAGGATTAGAGAGAGAGGTGAGGGCTTCGACCCTCCTCACCTGAGACGAGGAATTCAGGGATGGTGATGACGACTTCTTAAAGGCGATTCAGATCTGCCCGATGACGTTTCGGGCAGGACATACACCGTCAATTCTCAATCAGACGGTTCGTGATGGTTCTCTAGTTGCCCGTTTCCCCGTCTCTGCCACCTGTCACGGATGGTCGAGATCCAGATTCTAAGTACACGTGACTATATGTAGACCGTTGGATGGACAGTCCTAGAGGGCGGCTCGTGCTGGGAGCGATTTGTTTGAAGCAAGGAGAGAGTGGGAAACCAAAATTTCAGCTGAGAGGGAAATGAAAACTGAAAAGAGAGAGAGACAGAAAGGGGCCGGCAATGAGACTGATGACGTGGAAAAGTGGGCCCAGAGTAGAAACCGGCGACAATGTCTAAAAATCGTATGACATACTTTGGTAGTAGTCGATAGAATCTTGTCCCGCCAAAAACCGGAGAGGTGGGATCCAGTTTCTGCCAGCGCAGCACCCAAAATCCTGCTCTGGCGCCACGTATGCATTTGGAGCAATTTCGTATGATCCTAGTAGTTTTTTTTGGTGGTTTAAGAAGAAAAATTAATAATTAAAAAATTAAAACAGTCCGCTTAATTATACTTTAAAATTTTTAAATTGAGGATTTTTTAATTCAATTTATTTTAATAATATAATTAATTTATTAATCAATTGATCATCTTTATCGTCACATCCAGGTTCAAAATCTTGCAATAAAATAAGGTTTAAGAAAATCGATAGTAAGTAACCTTATTCTTATATAATAAAAAGTTATTTTCGATAAATTCATATGTAAATGTGACAAACAAAAACAAAAGATTTTTGGTAGTTATAAATAATCTATTTTAATTATATTTTTAATTTTAATTTTATTTAATTATTTATCAGTTTTATAACACCTTACACTAATTAATTTTAAAACTATAAATCTTTTATCTTATTAATTAAATTTTGAAACTAATTTTTACAATGATGAAAAAATAATGAATTTAGTGATAAAGTCTTGTAAGCTTTAATTCATTGTCTTCATGATGATGTTTGGATATTTACATATTCTGAAATGATTAGAAACAATATAATGTTATGCTTTAGTCTTGTATCAAATTATTTAAATTGTTATTAATTAATGATATTTTTATTAAAAACATTATAATAATTCACATGAAAACAATAGAAACTTGCTAATTTTAATGTAAAATAAAATGTTATATTATATTTTAAATTAGTTAGAGATAATTAATGCTATGATTTTTTATGGACACATTTATTAAATTCATTTATGATGTCTTTGACTAATAAAAGGTTGTATATTTTATGTAATGAATAAGATTGAGAAGTCATCTACACTCTTAAGTAATTTTATTAACTTTATCAAAGAGTGATAATTATTTGTTTGTAAGTAGTCAAAAAGGAAATAATTAAGAGAAATTTCACAACCAACAACAAAAAACATTTTATATTTTATAAATAATTGTATGTATCGTGAATATGATTATTTAAATAATAACAATTATAACATTGTAATTAAGTATTAATATATATTGTTTATTTAATATCTATATTTAAATATAATTTTTAAATTTACAGGAGACAAATAAGTTTTAAGAAAACCTCTTATTTCTTCACGTATTTAATTACTTGCATGTTTGGTAAATTACAATTATTTTATTTTAACCTTTTATCAACGTTTCTTTTAGTACTTCTTCTTAAAAATCATGTGAAATATAACCAATATCAATTATTTTTTACAATGTGTGTTTAATGAAACTATAAAATTACTAATAATATAATAGCAATAATTTAAATTTTCACACTTTTTGCATATAAATACAAAAACACTTCAGTTGCATTGATGTAAATGATATTTATTGGTGTAAAGAAATAAATTTCAAATTTTACTTTAAAATATTTGTACAATTATTAATTGTAATGTATAATTTAAATTTATATATATATGAATTTAAAATATTATATTATGAACTGAAAAGACATATTTTAGAAAGTTCAACACACTTGCATTAGAATAATTATTATGGGTGAGATTTTACAAAGTCAATTTTGAATAAAATAATGTCTCTTCAATTAAGTGTAGCATTAAAAGAATAATGCATATATATGAGCAATAAATCATCTTTTAAATATGAAATGAGTTATTTTACTAATATCGTGAATTATTTATTAGAAAAGTAATCAATGCTACCAAACTATATTTTAATCATATGTTTAATGCATTTTGCTTGTTTATTTGAGAGTTAATATTGTTTTTAGTATTTAATTTGTTCCTAGTATGTTTGTAGCACTCCACTCCCGCAAAACCCAAACCTGACATCGACGGGTGATATTCGAGTCCTTGCCCCGCGAGGGTGACGTGCTAAAACACTCAATCAGTCAAAACTTGGTATAAATTTTTTTAATACAATCAAATACGCAGAAATCAGTAATCAATTAAGACCCACTTTATTTCATAAACATTTCAAATTAACACATTACAGTCAACACACAACTCATTAGAGATTCACTAATCACTTGGGGCCCATTATAAATTCAAAGCATTTTCAATTCCAAAGTAATTACATATCGCAATATTCAATTACAAATGATACAAAAATTTGCGGAACGTATAATTCAGTATGAGAAAAAGAGATACAATGCAGACGCAAACTATTCTCAGCCTCTATCCTTCCCTTGTATGCAGTAAAGATACTCCCATTTGCCAAAAGGTGTTTTCTTCTGAGTTGTAAAAAATATTTGCAATTTTTTTGTGAATTTTGCGAAATCAATGAGTGATCATCATCGATGGCTCACCCAAATCACATAGCACATAAATCACACCATTACACATTTCACACTTCACATTCAATACAATTTGATCACTCGTATTATGCATATGCAGTGTACATGAAACCCACTTTTCATTTGTTACTTTGTTGTGATCGAGTGCCTATATTGTCCCATATAAAACTCATTAAATGTTGAGCCTGAGGCTCTGATTTACTTTTGAGCTCGAAGCTCGTTTTCACTCATTGAACTTTAAGCTATAATCGGTGACTACTATGGTCACAACAGTCATTATGTTTCATGCATTTATGAAATGAAATGCATCAATCACATATGATCACTTATTCACTTTCACATATCATTGGACGTTAGTTCGGTATTCCACATTTATGTCGAGAAACACTTTGTGATCATGCATTCATGTCATGAAGCATTTAGTTCATCACGTTCACATACAATTAGCACTTTAATATTACATTCAAGCATCAGAAACCTCGAATCTTCATTGTCCGAAGTCACACAATCAATTCACATCCCATTCATAATCACTCAAGTCATAACATAAACGAAACAGACAATAACATAAGACCATCTAAGTCTACTCACAATACGCTCCAGATTAGCATTTGCTTCCAAATTCTAGAAACGCCTAAATGCAGACATTTAACTTGCACAACTTATTTATGCAAGATACACACATACATCACAATTTGTACAATAATAAGTGTTTAATAATGAACATGAATGAAATGAAATATGCACAATGTATGTTCATGATAATCCCGGATATTTTACCATTAATTTTATCACAAAGTCATTCTCATATTAAAACTCCTCTAAATATAGTTTATACTTAGGTTTATGCCTCACCAAAATCATTAAAATCTCCATTCCTTTCTCATTGACTCACTTCAGATTTTTTTTTCAAATCACACTTTCGGGTCTACTATTCGCATTCAATTAGAAAGTGAAACTAATGTAATTTGGTCACATTCTCTTATAGAAAAGTGTTCCTCTATGTCTTATCTTCTCATTGACACCAAAATGACTCAATTTGGTTTGGTAATTTGGAAGATATGCCTCAAATATTATCGGTTTATCTTTATTAAAAAAACAATATACTGTGCACAACTTCCATCCAGAAATTCAACATCTTAGAGACTGAATCACAATTCAAAATTTTCATATGATTTATAGCCCTACGTCTCTAGTTTACTCCAAATCAAAAATAATCTCATTTATAATCCTATAGTTTCAAATATAATCAAAATATTGAAGTATGTTCAGCGGAATAATACCAATTTATATTATTGAAGAGAACACTCATTGTACCCGTCCGACGTTTTTCACTCAATCTTTCTCAATTCAATTCAGAGGGTTATGATTTTTGGTGGAGACGTAGAGCAATGTATTACGAGTCCAATGGTTTAAGAATCAATTCATTTGAGGGTCTAGAGAAGAAGTTAAGGTTAAAAGAATCAAGCAGGGTTTTGTCCTCAATTATATGGAACCTATCTCGGGACAAATGGCATAACTCTCACTACAGATGTCGGATTAAGGCCTTTTTTATATGGTTCAAAAGAGGAATTCAAGATCTACAACTTTCATAAAGACTTGAAGACATATTCCATTTTATGAAGGATCAAAAATGGAGTAGAAGATAGATATAGAAGAAGCAGAAGACAAAAGATAGCAAAAAACAGACGACACGTAATCACAGACTACACGTCATCATAGAAGACACGTCATCACAGAAGACACATCACCACATATGACATGTCATCATAGAACACAGACGATACGTAAGTAAAACACAGACGACATGTCATCACAAAATAAGCAAAACATAGAAGAAGCTAAAAGACAGAAGATACATCTTCCCTTATAGGGACCATAACTTTCAGCCTAGAAGTCCAAAAATTTCATACTATATGTCGTTGAAAATCTAAAAAAAAGATCAACAACTTTTTAGAAGACACTTTTCTCTAATTCAGAACACGAATTTTATATGCATCCACCAATGTACTACACCAGTTCTCAACTTCATGACAAATTTTGAGATTCTTAAAGATAAAATTTAAAATCAATGTCTTCATAAGAAATATAGCCATATGTTTCTAGTTTAATCCAAATTAAGAATAATCTCGTTTGGATAACTAGAGAAAAATTTGTGCCTAAAATACTGAAGCATACTCTGAGAATATTTTCCAGATCAACCACTCATTTCGTTTCACAATCTTTCCTTAACACAACTCATACCAAGGTCACCTTTTCTACTTCATTTCAAATCAATATCATCCATAAGAAAATAGTCTATGATACATGCGATGACAATAAATTCATCAGTTTATTTCAAAATTTTAACTATAACAAATTTACCCACTACTTACTCGTTAAAAACTTCTAAAAGCTCTAACTATCTTCAAGCCCTACTCCATGCAAAACTCACATTCCACTGTGAACACTAACCAACCTCTGATTTTTTTTCTTAAGGAAGAAGAAACACTTAGCGGTAGAATAGGGGAAATATTAGGAAAGTTTAATCTAGCCATTTATCTTATTTCATTTCCTTTATGTTTATGTTTTTAAGCTTTATTTCTTAATCTTGAGTTCGTGGTTTACTTTCAGAAATTGAGTATTCATCAGTATGGAAATATACATAATAGAAGGATAGAGAAGAATGCATTCTCACAAAGACAATAGTATGTCATTCGTTAAGACAGTTTTTAAAGCTTGAAACGAGAGGCATATAGGGATGGAAAATGTGGCCTAGTCAGTCCTGACTCAGCCCAACTTCAACCTGGTTGGCCAGACCACGAGTCAAGCTTGTTTCGCCCCACCAGGCCACGAGTTGGGATAGGGTTAAGGTTACTCTGACTTTCGGCTCGATGGAAAGGTACAAAATGAAGTAATTTTTATTTAAAATAATAAAGTCAGGTCAGGTAGCCCATACACTGTCATTTTTATGTTTATTTTTGTTTAAAAATAATAATGCTAGGTCAAGTAGCTCGTGGGTCAGGCCTGGTTGGGTTAAGAGCGGCCAGGTTCGACCAAGCTCATTGCCATCCCTAGAGACTTGGTGGCATGTACTTAAAAGATCAACCAATATTTATGATGTGTTGTGATATTTGTAAAGTTATCACCTTAACCTTAATTTTCCAGACCATACATGTGGGGCATCCAATCTGCATTAAGAATTGGCCTCAAGATATCTCATACAAGAATACTTATAGTCTATAGTGGAGCAGTGATTATAACTTCAAATGGAACGATTACGTTTCGTATGAATTTGAAATTTTTTTAAATTCAAAGTTATAATTTTTAAGTGCTTGAAAACTCTTGAATAATCGTTTGGTAGTACTTGAATTACTCATTAAATACGGATACAGATTCTATATTTCTTAAATTTGTGTGTATCATCTATAATTAATATTTAAAACTTATTAGTATCACTGGCAACCTGGGATACATATAAACTTAGCAGCGATAAGAACATGAGCTCAAAGGGCTAATTATCCCCTAACGTTTGTATGAATGTACAAAATAGACATGGACATTTCAGAGTGTTTAAATTGAATCATAAAGTTTATCAGACGTTCAAATAAGACCTCAAGGCTTGAAAACCATATTGAACCCCAAGTACTGATGCGATAAAAGCACCGTCAGTCATCTGCTACGTGGCCCGTTAAATATGAACATGTTTCTTTTTCTTTTTCTTTTTTTTGTATAAAGGGAAAAAGAGTACACCGATAGCTAAATGAGTTGGGGGAAACAAATTCCCGACATATCGTCTAAAAGGAGACGATGGCACCCTAAAGGTGGAACATCAAAATAAGTGACTCCAATGACATCCTAACCTGCTGGGGCAGCGAGCCAGTCCGCGTATCTGTTGCTCTCTTGATACACATGACGATGAACAACATACCAGTTCTGGTTGAAAAGTTCCCGGATAGTCATGACTAAAGGGTTGCCCGACTGAGAGCGGGAGGTTACAGAAGATAGGAGCTGGTACACCCCCACCAAGTCCACTTCCAACTCCAGCCGACGGAAGCCCAATTTCTAAGCCAATGATAGACCTGTGTAGACGACCCAAAGTTCCGCTGACTACACTGAGCACCATCCTATGAGCTGAGAGAAATCGCCTTGCCAATTGCCGACACTGTCGCGTATGAGATCACCAGTGGAAGCTGTGAAGTGGGTAGGATTACAAGCCCCATCAGTGTTCAACTTGACCCATCTTGCCTGCGACCGACTCCAATCAATTAGTTGATCCTGGCCTGGACGGAAGCCAGTGGGGCCCAGGTTGTGCCTCTCGGTTGCCTTCTGAACCTGATATGCAAGAAGGTGTGATGAAGAACCATGGGCATGTGAAAGACAAGAAGAGAAGCATCCATGGCGTGATTCGCCTCAAGGAAGCCTAAGACGTGACTTGCATGGACATGAGCTTGCAAAAGGAGGCTTAGGAGCTGAAATTGGATCAGATTTGAAGTATAAATATTCAAGGCAAGGGGATGAACGAAATTCTCATATCAAAGGCCCAACATTCAAGTCTAATGTTCCTAAAGATCCATTACAAGATGTTGGAGGCCCAATGACAAGAGCTAGGGCCAAAGCAATGAAGCAAGCATTGAATTGTTTAATCCAAGAACTTCAAGAGATATAGCCCATATTGTTGAGTCAGATTTCATCTCATAAAGGTCCAAGAGGCATTGTCTTACTCCTTAAAGCCCAACATAAAGTGTCCAAAGGCCCACATGGAGTCCAATTGGGAGAACTCACTTAAAGTACCATGTGACAAGCATGTGCCACTTAAAAATAAGGATATGGACGTGATCCCTATGGTCCAACATGTTGAGATCACATTTTATTTAGTTTCCTTTTTTGTTTCCTCTAAATAAGGTGATCTAGTCAACACCTTTATAAGTTTATTTTGTTTCTTTTTAGGGATTGATTTGTTTCCTTTTATTTAGTATCTTCTTTAGGACATTAAGTTAGGAAGTTTTCCTATAAATAGGCACCCTCATGTACTTTGAAAGGGTCTTTGATTCGAAATAATATTGAGAGCTTTCTTGCTTTCTTTGTATTCTTTGAGAATACTTGACTTATCAAAGGAGTGGTTTTCCTTTGTGGCGTCCTAAGGTTAGAGTTCTAAGAGACAAGTTCTCTTAGGGTTCTTTCCATTGACCAACATTCTTGCTAGAGTTCTAAGAGACAAGTTCTCTTAGGGTTCTTTTCATCGATCAACATTCTTCTCACCTCCCATTTTCTTTGTGTTCTGTTTCTATCTTTTCAACTTTGTTTCTTGTGATTCCGTGTGTTTTCTTGATTCTATCTACTCCCGGGCATAGTTCCATCTTGTTGAAGGTTCTCTAGGACAAGTTCCTATTGAGTCTCTCATCATTTGGTATTAGAGCGCTTTGGTTGCTAGATTTCAAATAACTATCCTTTTGTTGTTTCTTTTTCGTTATTCATTTCTGTCCATTTTTGCATCCACTAGTTCGTGTACCTTTTGCTTGAGTTTTGGCAGAATAATAGAAATTTCTTCAAGTTTAAAATCTCTTCTTTATTTTCGTTTTGGAATCACTCAAATCCAAGCTTTCTAGAGCAAGTTACACCAAATCTAAATTGAGAGCATCCAACACGAAAAAAAGTAGAAGTCAAAAAAGAAAAAAAGTAGAAGTGAAAAAAAGAAATTAATCAAAAAAGAGAAAAAGAACAAAATCGACAAAAAGAGAGAGAAAAAAACAATCGAGTGTGTGATGCAAGTTTTAGAAGTGGAGTCCAAGTTTGCTACTTTCCTAATTGCAAGTACTTTCCTATCTTGTATTGCTTGGAACTTGCTATATTACTTTCCTATTTGCTTCACTTTCCTATCTTGTATTGCTTGGAACATGCTTGCTTTCCTATTTGCTTCACTTCCTTATTTCAGTTACTTTCCTATTTTGCTTTTCATTTCCTATTTCATTTCTTGCCTTATTAATCTTTCTTTAGCTTCAAGTTTGACTTTCCAAGGTAATCACTTCCTTAATTCATTCCTTATACTATTTTTTTTCACACTCTATTTCCCGTTTTGGATTCTTTGAGAATTTTATCATGGGATTATAATCTTAGCTGTCACTTGGTTTGATTGCTTCTATTTGATTGTGTCTTGTTTCGAATAAGAATACTATAAAAAAAGCAAGTCGAGTGGTAAAAGGCAAGAGTGTTTACATTATAGAAAAAGCCACTTTTTTGTGAAACACGAGTTGTTTGACATCCTCGAGTGTATACACGTGAGGGAGAGTTGTAAGGTCCATATTGTTTTGTTGTTCGCTAACATTTTACAATTCATAAATATGTCTCAAGAAGATGAATCACCGAGCAAGATCTTAAAGTCTTTATGAAGGTCATGCAAGACCAATTCCAGAGGTTGAATGCTAGGTTGGATGACATCCAATCCACGTCAAACTCCAAAGGTCCTAGAAGAGTGTTCTATGGAGAAGATGAAGATGTGCAATCCGATGATGAAGGCCCCAACATTAGGAGAGGTAGACAAGCTTCTTCTCGTAATGAACTCGATAACATAAAACTGAAAATCCCTTCCTTTCAAGGGAAAAATGATCCTGAATTATATTTAGAGTGGGAGAGGAAAATTGAACATGTATTTGAGTGTCATACATATAGTGAAGAGAAAAGATAAAACTTGCTGCCGTTGAATTGTGTGACTATGCTAGTATTTGGTGGGATTAATTGCAAATAAATAGAAGGCGGAATCTTGAAAGACCAATCCGCACATGGCAAGAAATGAAAGCCATCATGAGAAAGCACTTTGTTCCAAGTCATTACTATCGAGACTTGTTCAAGCGACTACAAAGATTGAGGCAAGGATCTATGAGTGTTGAAGAGTACCACCAAGAGATGGAGATCATCATGATTAGGGCCAATGTTGAGGAAGACATGGAAGCTACCATGAGAAGATTTCTTGATGGTTTGCGCCCTGAAATTACTTCCATTGTAGAACTACAAAATTTTCTTGACATTAATGAGTTGTTACATAAGGCCATTATGGTAGAAAAGCAAATAAAGATCCAAAATGGTCTTTGGTCGAGTTTTGGAAGAAAACCTTGAAGGAGTCCAAACTTTATTCAAATCCAAGGAGACATCAAGCGAAAAGAGGAAAGTAAGCCTAAATTCTCTACTCCAAATCCCAAGGGTAAAATGACTCTAAACCCTCTTCTTCTTCTAATCCTTCTTATAAAATTAAGTGCTTTAAATGTCAAGGTTTTGGTCATATTGCTTCTCAATGCCCTAACAAAAGAACTATGATTTTACTTGAGAATGGTGATGTTGCTAGTGAAAGTAGTGACGTTGATGACTATGATGATGTGGCTCCATTGACGGATGCTTCCGATGTTGATTGTGATGTTTGAGGTTGGTGAAGCCCTTATGGCTAGGCGTGCTCTTAATATCCAACCAAAAGAAGATCTTGATGAAGAGAAACGTGAGCACATCTTTCATACAAGGTGTCTCATTAATGGTAAAGTTTGTAGCATGATCATAGATGGTGAAAGTTGTACCAATGTTGCTAGTACTTTACTCGTTGACAAGCTTAATTTGCCTATTTTGAAACATCCTGACCATATAAATTGCAATGGCTAAATGATTGTGGTGAGGTGAAAGTCACCAAACAAGTGATGGTTGCATTTTCATTGGTAAGTATCATGATGAGATTTTATGTGATGTTGCACCAATGTATGATGGACATGTTTTGCTTGGTAGGCCATGGCAATTTGATAGAAAAGTTAGGCATGATGGATATAAAATTGTTATTCTTTTCCTTTCTATGGTAAAAATATGGTGCTGAAACCTCTTGGGCCCATTCAAGCTTATGAGGATCAAGTGAGGATTGAGAAAGAATGCAAATTGAAGGCAAAAGAAAAGAAAGAGAGACATCGAAAAGAAAGAAAAGGGAGAGAAAGTAAAACGAGTGAAAAAATGAAGAAAAGAGAGTGACTTTATTTCTTTGGAAAAAGTGAGATCAAGAGAGCTTTAAAATGTGAAGAATCTTATATACTTTTATATAAAGATGTTTTCTTAACTATTAATGAGCTTGATCCATCTTTGCCATCTAGTGTTTTGTCTTTATTGCGGGACTTCAACGACTTATTTCGGAGGACATTCACGATGGATTGCCCCTTTGAGAGGCATTGAGCACCGTATAGACTTCCTTCCGGAGCTTCAATTCGAATAGGCTGCGTATAGAGCCAATCCGGAAGAAACTAAGGAGATCCAAAACGTTGAAGAGCTTATGGAAAAGGGCTTTGTGAGAGAAAGCTTGAGCCGTGTCTTTGTGCGATTATACTTGTTCCTAAGAAAGATGGCAAATGGAGAATGTGTGTTGTTGTAGAGCCATCAATAAAATCACGGTGAAATATCGTTACCCTATCCCTCGTTTAGATGATATGCTTGATGAGTTGCATGGTGCTTGTATATTTTCTAAAATTGATCTTAGAAGTGGGTATCATCAAATTCGCATGAAAAAGGGTGATGAGTGGAAAACTGCTTTCAAAACTAAGTTTTGGTTGTATGAGTGGTTAGTTATGCCTTTTGGCTTGACTAATGCACCTAGTACTTTCATGAGTTTGATGAATCATGTGTTTCGTCCTTTTATTGGAAAGTATGTGGTCGTCTATTTTGATGATATTCTAGTGTATTCTGGGAGTTTAGACGATCATGTGAAACACTTGCATGATGTGTTTGAAGTTTTAAGAGAAAATAAGCTTTACGGCAATTTAGAAAAATGTTCCTTTTGCATGGATACTGTTGTGTTTCTTGGTTTTATTGTAGGTGCTAAAGGACTTCAAGTTGATGAAGAGAAAGTGAAGGCAATTAGAGAATGGCCAACTCCCAAGAATGCGAATGAGGTTCAAGCTTCCATGGCTTGGCTAGCTTCTATCGGAGATTTGTGAAGGATTTCTCTATTGCAGCCCTTTGAATGAATTGGTAAAAAGAATGTGATTTTTAAATGGGGTGATTCACAAGAGGTTGCTTTTAATACCTTGAAAGAAAAATTGACCAATGCTCCTCTTCTTATTCTTCCCGATTTTCTAAAGTTTTGAGGTTGAATGTGATGCTTCCGGAATAGGCATTGGTCTTTGTTTTAATGCAAGATTCTAAACCCATTGCTTATTTTAGTGAAAAACTAAGTGGTGCTGCTTTGAATTACTCCACTTATGATAAAGAGTTGTATGCTTTAAAAGGTCTTTAGAGACTTGGCAACATTACTTGTGGCCAAAAGAATTTATCATTCATTCGATCATGAAAGTTTGAAATTTCTAAAGTCCCAAGGTAAATTGAACAAGAGACATGCTAGGTGGTTGGAATTTATTGAAACTTTTCCTTATGTTATTAAACATAAACAAGGGAAAGAAAACATTGTGGTGATGCTCTTTCTAGGAGATACTCTCTTCTTAGCTCTATGCATGCTAGATTACTTGGTTTTGAGATGTTGAAAGGCATGTATGAATCGATTGTGACTTTGCAGAAATTTGGAAATCTTGTGAAAAACATGGTAATGATAATTTCTATAGATTTGATGGATTTCTATTCAAAAGGATAAACTTTGCATTCCATCTTGCTCTATCGTGAATTACTTGTTAGAGAGACACATGGAGGTGGATTGATAGGTCACTTTGGTGTTGAGAAACTTTAGCTCTTTTGCATGAACATTTTATTGGCCTAACATGAGAAAGGATGTTGTTTCTATTTGTGCTAAATGTATTACTTGTAGGCATGCAAAATCTAAGGTTCAATCACATGGTTTATATTCTCCATTACCCGTCCCTCTCATCCTTGGGTTGATATATCTATGGACTTTGTGCTTGGATTGCCTAGATCATCTAGTGGAAAGGATAGTATCTTTGTGGTGGTTGATCGATTTAGCAAGATGACTCACTTTATTGCTTGTTCTAAAACCAATGATGCTGTTCATGTTGCTTGACTTGTTCTTTAAAGAGGTTGTAAGATTGCATGGGTTGCCAAAGACTATTGTGAGTGATAGAGATGTGAAATTTCTTAGTCACTTTTGGAGAACTCTATGGAATAAACTTGGCACTAAACTCTTGTTTTCTCGTTGCACATCCTCAAACGGATGGTCAAACTGAAGTGGTAAATAGAACTTTGACAACATTGTTGCGTGCGATCATCCAAAAGAACTTGAAGAATTGGGAAAAGTGTCTCCCACACATTGAGTTTGCTTATAATCGTGCTCTTCATTCTTCTACTCAATTTTCTCCTTTTGAGATTGTTTATGGGTTTAATCCTTTGACTCCTTTGGAAATTCTTCCATTGCCTTCTAATGAGTTTACTAACTTTGACGGTATAGAAAAAGCTAAATTTGTGCAGGAGTTGCATGCTAAAGTTAGAGCCAACATTGACAGGAGAAATGAACAATATGCAAAGCAAGCTAATAAAAGTCGAAGGCGTGTCATATTTGAACCTGGTGATTGGGTTTTGGTGCACCTGAGAAAGGAGAGGTTTTCAGAACAAAGGAAATCTAAGCTACAACCAAGAGGAGATGGCCCTTTTTCAAGTTTTAGAAAGGATTAATGATAATGCTTATAAAATTGATTTGCCTAGCTCCTATGGTAATGTGAGTGCTACATTCAATGTATCTGATTTATCCCTCTTTGATGTTACAGATTCGAGGACGAATCTTTTCGAGGAGGGAGGGAATGATGAAGAACCATGGGCATGTGAAAGATAAGAAGAGAAGCATCCATGGCGTGATTCGCCTCAAAGAAGCCTAAGACGTGACTTGCATGGACATGAGCTTGCAAAAGGAGGCTTAGGAGCTGAAATTGGATCAGATTTGAAGTCTAAATATTCAAGGCAAGGGGATGAACGAAATTCCCATATCAAAGGCCCAACATTCAAGTCTAATGTTCCTAAAGATCCATTACAAGATGTTGGAGGCCCAATGACAAGAGCTAGGGCCAAAGCAATGAAGCAAGCATTGAATTGTTTAATCCAAAACCTTCAAGAGATAGAGCTCATATTTTTGAGTCAGATTTCATCTCATAAAGGTCCAAGAGGCATTGTCTTACTCCTTGAAGCCCAACATAAAGTGTCCAAAGGCCCACATGGAGTCCAATTGGGAGAACTCACTTAAAGTACCATGTGACAAGCATGTGCCACTTAAAAATAAGGATATGGACGTGATCCCTATGGTCCAACATGTTGAGATCACATTTTATTTAGTTTCCTTTTTTGTTTCCTCTAAATAAGGTGATCTAGTCAACACCTTTATAAGTTTATTTTGTTTCTTTTTAGGGATTGATTTGTTTCCTTTTATTTAGTATCTTCTTTAGGACATTAAGTTAGGAAGTTTTCCCTATAAATAGGCACCCTCTATGTACTTTGAAAGGGTCTTTGATTCGAAATAATATTGAGAGCTTTCTTGCTTTCTTTGTATTCTTTGAGAATACTTGACTTATCAAAGGAGTGGTTTTCCTTTGTGGCGTCCTAAGGTTAGAGTTCTAAGAGACAAGTTCTCTTAGGGTTCTTTCCATTGACCAACATTCTTGCTATAGTTCTAAGAGACAAGTTCTCTTAGGGTTCTTTTCATCGATCAACATTCTTCTCACCTCCCATTTTCTTTGTGTTATGTTTCTATCTTTTCAACTTTGTTTCTTGTGATTCCGTGTGTTTGCTTGATTCTATCTACTCTCGGGCATAGTTCCATCTTGTTGAAGGTTCTCTAGGACAAGTTCCTATTGGGTCTCCCATCAGGGTGAGGTGGGACGCACAAAATCAGAATTAAATATAGATTTGTTCCGCCATGCCCAAAGGAACCAGTAGGTCAACCCAAAAAGCAGTTCCCACTCTTTGCCCTGCACTCGTCGATGTTGGAGGAGGTTGGTAAGCAGCCAGTCGCTAGTGAGAAGAGCAATTGCAGATGAGGTAACTATATCCGGCGGGAAAGTGTCCCACACTTGTTGAGCAAGCGAACAGTCTCGAACAGTATAAAGGGAGGACTCTTCTTGGAAGCAGTGGGGATAGGTATCGTCGGTAGTGAGATGATGGCGCACCCTTTGCTGATTTCTAAGCAAGCGATCTTTCACTAGTAACCATAAAAAGGAGCGCACCCGATGGGGTCTCGACCACTGCCAAATGGCCTGCCACACCCCATACGAAGCTTCAGCTGCGTGACCCATAAGTAGGGAGTAGATAGATGCAACGATAAAGTGCCCATGATCAGAGGCTCCCTAGACAATCCTGTCGAGACCCAGAATAGGGGAAGGAGGAAACATGCCAGTTATAGTTCAACAAATTGAAGGTGAAAGGAACACCTAAAAGGTAGCCAAATTCCAATGGCCTATGGGATCCACGTAGTGACGTGCACTGTGGTGAAGAAGGTGGTCCAGGATGGGCCGAGTAGAATGGGAAAGAAGAGGGCCAACTCTTGTGACCCAAGGGTTGAGCCAGAAACGCATCGTCGTACCATTGCTGAGTCGCCATTGCAAACCTTGAGTCACGAGAGGCCATGTCGCCTTGATGCTCTTCCACATCATCGAAGCCCCAGAGGAAGGAAGGGAGGAGGGAATGCGGTGAACATCAAAACCATATTTACCAGAGAGTACCTGGACCCATAAGGCATTAGGATTGGCAATCAAGGTCCAGTCGAGTTTGTCCAAGAAGGCATCGTTCATTTCCCGAATTTTCCGGATACCCAAACCCCCAAGATCCTTGGGCTTACAAACCTTCTCCTAGCTAACAAGGGGAATCTTTCGTCTGCCGTGAGACGAGCTCCACAAAAATTGCCGCATAGCTTGTTCTAGGAAGTTACACAATTCACATGACAACCGGACCGTCTGCATCGTATAGCTCGGTATAACCGTGATGACCGATTGAATCAAGGTGACTCGGCCAGTAAAAGACAGAGTGGTGGGGGATCATCCAGACAGACGGTGATGGATCGTATCAAGACTGTGCTGATAGGTGCGCTTACCGACACGCAGAGGAATAAGATTTTTTTTTTGTCATCTGTCTCCACTAATGGAGACAACAGCCATACACTACGTAATAAGGACAAACACAGCTTTGTGACAAACACTTCGTTTTCCTCTTCCTCTTCCCAAATCCCTAATCGCCCATCAGATATCCATAGATATCGTCGTGCTTCAATCTTCATGCTCCTCCCATATTCTTCCCACACAATCCCATTTTCCTCTTCCCTAATCCCTAGTCTCCCTTCTTCTTCCAACTCAATCTCTCATCTCGTACGTTTACTATCTTCTTCCTTATATGTTCTTCCTCAAATGAAGTTTCGTCGTGGTAGATCATTGCTATTTGCCTTTTATGTTTTTTGTGTCCATTATTGTCTGCCTTATTGTATTTTTTTTGTCTTTTTAATATTATATGATGCCTGGTTGATCTCCATTTATTTTCCATGAATACATCAACTATTTTTTAGTATCTGCCTTTTATGTTTTACTTCTTATCATTCGTATTATTCATTGAAGTTGTACCCAGTATTAACTACTATTATGAGCATCCTCATCAATTATTGTTATTTGTTTATAATTCAATTTTTAGAATAAAATTTAAAACATCAACTAAAAGTGGGGGCTTATTGATGTTTGGCGTATCTTGGATTTTCTCGTATTCAGACATTGCAAAGATGACCTAAGACTCGATCCAAAAGGGTTATCATTTTTGATAAATTTCCTAGAATGGCGTTATTTTGGATGGAATGCTTAAGCTTAAACCTGTGTTGACGCAAGTCCGTCCATGCTTCAGGCCGAGCTCACCACCTCACAGGTTTTTAATGTTGGGTCGGACTAGCGACGAACTCGGGCTGACTTAATCTGTTAGAAACAAATGAACATATCATAAACTATAGCGTCATTGTATATGCGTGGAGGAACAAAACATACTTGACTTGATGATTTGTTAGTTTCCACTGGTTAGAGAACGCAGAACCAAACTTGTTATCTGCAAATTCCAAAATACACACACACACCTTGTGTTCAAACCGTTGCCATATATATATCATCTGTCTGTGAATAACTACCGGTAGTAGTTATTAATACCAGATGACCATTTGACCCATTATGGGTGTAATACGACATCATCTCCCACTCACACATGATGGGTTTAAAACAAAAAAAAACTCTACAGTACTCATACTTGTTCAATAACCAGTGTGACCAGCATACGACGAGAGTACATAGTCACATATCTGTTAGGAGTATATGATTTCTCGATTAACAAATTGATCCTAAGACTTATATGTCCTTGAGTAAAATTTGTATGCTATACCCTAAGTCATATCTCGCATTTGCATTTTTCCTTGATCTCATTTAGTTTCTTGAGTCATGACTGTATTCAAGTTCTCTACTAAAGAGACGATGGTCATATATGAATACTTTTCATGCGAGTCAATGATCTAAATTTAATGACATTCCTCTGTTCTCAATTCTCTTTTGAATTAAATTTAATTTGATTTCCTAGAATTATTCCATAGGATCGCATCTTGCATGATCTTTTGGCAATAACCTAAAGTAGCAAACCTTAAATTCAATTCGCAAGAATGAAACAAAAGTCATAAGGGTATATGATGAGGTTCTTCTTAACCTCAAGGGTCTCACACAATGTAAGATGAGATATTGTAACTTACATTAATCCCTTTTGTAGTCAGTTGTGCACACATGGTACGAGTTATATGCTACGGTATTTACCCACTTCGTTTGACTTGAACATCTTTTAATCAAGAAATACCGTACAGATGATAGTTCAAGCATACTCAATGTTTAACTTGAGTTCACTTATCTACTCACCAATTTATTCAGAACCCACATATGGCAACGTAAGACAGATATAGTGATTAATAAATTACTTTGAACCAATTTTCTTACGGCATCTATGGTTTAAGTTTCGCGCTCTCAATTATCACCTAGATAATAAACTTTAAACATGCCTCATCTCTAACGACCATAAACACTAGAGGTGATTTCCCGTGTGAGAGAGCCAATCTATAATCTGTGTCATATATTTATGATTCATCTCAAAATATATTTATACATAAAACACATATATTCATGAATCAAATGATACACAATGTATAATCTTCATCATACATTATATCCAAACAAGTGACATTAGACTGAGTGAACATACATAGAAAAATGTTTTATCAGTACATTTCAACATCTACGTAGTCCTAGTGACTTTACATGCCCAATGAATACATCTCTAGAAATTGGCTTTGTCATTGGGTCTGCTATCATATCTCGCGTATATATATATATCTCATGTTCACTTCTCCTCGTGCAACTATATCTTTCACATAATTGTATTTAGTATCTATGTGCTTTGTCTTACAATGAAATTTGGGGTCTTTTGTATAAGCGATTGCAACTTGATTATCACAGTTGATGGTCACTGGATTGATTTCGCTTTTAGTGACTCTCAAATGCACAAGGAATTGATGAAGCCACGCAGCCTCTTGTACTATAGTTGAGAACGCTATAAATTCAGCTTCCATTGTGGATAATGCAACGCAAGATTGTTTCTTACTTTTCCATGATATTGCTCAATAGTTTAGTAAGAATACATATCCTTAGGTAGATTTTATTTCATCTAAATCTCCTCCCCAATCTGCATCTGTATATCCTTGTATACATAGATCATTGCCTTGATAACTTAATGCATAGTCCATGATTCCCTTCAGATACCTCAATATTCTCTTTACTGCTTTCCAATGTGCTTGGCCTGGATTTGACTAATATCTGCTTACCATCCCAACAACATAACAAATATCTGGTCTTGTACACATCATTGCGTACATAAGACTTCCAACTGCACTAGTATAGGGAACATTCTTCATTTGTTCCCTTTCTTATGGCATTGACGGGCAATTTCTTTTACTAAGGCCTTCATTTTTAGCAATAGGATTATTAATTGGTTTGCAATCTTGCATACGAAATCGTTCAAGATTTCTTTGAATATACATCGCTTGTTAAAGAGATAACAATTTCTTTGAACGATCTCTTGAAATCTTGACTCCAATAATGTATGCCGCTTCACCCATGTCTTTCATTTCAAATTCAGATGATAACCATTCATTGATTTTCGTAAGAAACACACAGTCATTACTAGCAATCAATATATCATATACTTATAAAGATAAAATCCCAAATTTATCTTTGGATCTCTTAACATACACACAATGGTCTTCATCGATCGTTTGAAAATCATACGAAATGATTACATTATGAAAACGAATATACCATTGTCTTGAAAACTACTTCAGGCCATAAATTGATTTCAACAATCGACATACTTTATTTTTTTGACCTTCCTTGATGAAATCTACAGGTTGTTCCATATAGATTTCTTCATCTAATTCTCCATTGAGAAAAGCAGTTTTTACATCCATTTGATGTAATTCAAGATCCATACTGGCTACTATAGCCAGAATAAGACGAATTGAAACAAACTTCATAACAGGTGAAAAAGTTTCTTCGTAATCAATTCCCTCCTATTGTGTGCATGTACCATTTTGTTGCAAGACGTGCCTTATATCTTTCGATATTGCCATTAGCTTTTCGCTTAATTTTGAGAACCCACTTATTTTCAATTGCTTTACGTCCTTTTGGGAGGTCAACCAAGTCCTATACTTGATTTGAGCTTAAAGAAGACATTTATTCTGTCATTGCTTTCATCCATTCTTCTTTAGCAGTGCCAATAAGAGTCTCATTTACATTCCTTGGCTCTTCTTCTTCTTGCGGAACAATCATATTGATTTCTCTTTCAACCTCAAAACGACGTCGGGGAATTATTCCTCGATTACTCCTTAACCGAGGTTCATCATAAACAAATTCATGATTGATTTGATTGCTCCCCCTTGGATCAGCCATTATAGAGAACCTTTCTATAGAATTGCTCCCACTTGGTTGAAGTTCCCCATCTTGATTCGTCATAACAGAATCACTCTGATCAAGCGACTCATATATTAATAGGTCTTTACCTATTTTGCCTTGCTTTGGAAAATCATTCTCTAAGAATGTTACATCTCGTGATTCAAATTCAGTTGCACCTCCATTACTTTGTTCACTAATGAACACATATCCTTTTGAGTGTTCTGAGTATCTAATAAAAATACTTTTCCTCCCTCTTGGGCCTAATTTCCTATGTTTATGAGAGAGATCGTGAACATATGCTGCACACCCCCAAGATCTGAGACTTGACATATCAGGTCTCCTACCAGTCCATAACTCATATGGTGTGCTAATAACTGATTTTGCGGGCACACGATTAAGTACATAGGTGGCTGTTAGCAATGCATCACCCCAAAAGGTGATAGGTAAATTTGCTTGGGCCATCATGGACCTAATCATTTCTAATAGTGTCATATTTCGTCTTTCAGCGACACCATTTTGTTGTGGGGTCCTTGTAATTGTTAATTGTCTTTGTATTCCTTTCTCATCACATAAAGCTTTGAACTTTTCTGACAAGTATTCTTGTCCTCGATCAGTTCGTAAAGCTTTTATTTTCTTATCTAATTGATTCTCAACTAAGTTCATGTATTTTATGAAGCAATCGAATGCCTCCGATTTATGAGAAATCAAATAGACATGACCATACCGAGTATAGTCATCTATGAAAGTGATGAAATAAGTTGCCCCACGTCTAGCCCTTACATTCATTGGACCACAAATGTCCGAATGAATTCATAGCAATGGATTTAATGCTCGTGTTCCCTTTTCAAATGGCTTTCGTGCCATTTTACCAGCTAAACAATGCTCACATGTAGGTAGATCTATTTGACTTAGATTACCTAATAGCCCTTCTTTAGCCAATCGACTTATTCGATTTTGACCAATATAGCATAATCTAGCGTGCCACAAAGTTGCATCATTGTTGGAATTACTAGATGTGAATAATGAATAACTAATATTATTATTTTCCTTTAACACATCAAGCACTATAAAACCATCCAATAAAAAACCATGACCATAATTAATAGATCCAAGATACAAATCCATTCCACCACTGTGGAAATTTACATTAAAACCAAGTTTAACTAACATCAATATAGATAAAGATTCCTAAGAATCTGTGGAGCAAATAAGACTTCATGTAGGATAAGAGGTCGCCCTCCGCGCATATCCAATTTACATGTGTCAATTCCTTGTATAATAACTTTGGAATTGTCACCTACATAAAGCCATCGACTTCCATGTGGGAGTTTACGAAATTCAATGAAGGCATCACGATCCTTCGCTACATGGTTGGTTGCTCATGAGTCTGCAATCCACAAAGGATGTGATTCAGTTAGAAAAACAAAACAAGAAACATTCACATAACAAATGTTTGTACTATAAAATTGTACCTTTTTGGGCTCAGTGGCCCTTGTTACCACAATTATAGCACTTTACATGTTTCATGTTCTTCTTCTTGAAGGGACGTTTTCCCTTTCCACGTTGGTTCCATTTTGCCTTCTTGGATTCCTGAGGAGAGTGGTTGAATTTCTTATTCTTCTTCCACTTATATCCACCATGATGCTTGCGTTTGTTGTTTATAGTTCCATGTGAGCTAGAACTGACTGCATATGCCTCAGAAGACATCTTTGAGGCTTCGAGACGCTCTTCCTCCAAGATAAGATGCCTTGTAGCATCTTCCATTGTCTTGATGTTTTCATTATAAGTTAGGTGCATCTTCATATGCTCCCAACTTTGAGGCAATGAATGAATCACAGCTTGTACTTGTTGTTCATCAGACAATTCATGACCAACATCACGTAACTCACTCACCATGTTGGACATTTTTCTCAAATGCTTTTGCATTGAATCATCTGGGCGCTTCTTATAAGTGTCAAACTTAATTGTAAGTGACCTAATTTTGATCACTGAAGCACCTCCAAAACGAGCAGCCAATCCGGACCACATGTCCTTTGCAGTTTCGAACTTACGGAACTCACGCATGATATCATTATCCATGCTACTCAGCAACGTGATGCGAGTTAATGAGTTTTTCTTTTTCCATAAGTCATACGCATCACGGTCCCTTCTATGTTGGGCTGTCGTGCCCTCCTCATGAACATTCATAGTTAGGTTTAATGGTTCTAGAGCCTCTTGCTCTTCTAGTACATATTGGATTTTAATACTCCAGATCTCGTAATTGTCACCATTGAGTTTCTCACCCCTATTGAGTTCAACAACTATATTCTTCGAAGCAGTAGTCATTATCGAAACACTAAGTTTCTATAATAAGAAAGAAATATATACACGTTAATATCACATCAATCGTTCATAGAGCAAATAATTTGATTACAATTGCTTATGAAATCAAAAGTCCACAAATGTATTCAATCATCATTCATACAACAATCGAATCCTAATTACTTTACTCTAGACGAATTCTTATATAAAATTCATGTAAACATATTACATAAATATTAAGACCTAGTTCTTATAAAAACAAACAACCTATTGTATATCTATAAACAATTTATAGGTAACGAACCCTAAGTGAAAATGAGTTCGCGTGAAACATTTTGCGAAGCTTGATTTACAATAGATCTAACTATTTCCATTGGAAGACCTATAGGATATAAAGTCCTAATCAACTCTCTTCTACACATTCTTTTCATAAATGTCATCACTAACAAATTATAAGTCTTCTCAGGCATATTATTCCAGAGCATTTGTAATAGTTCGCCTTGAGGTTGAGGCAATGTCGCAAGTAAAGTCACGTACTTTACTTCAACATCCGTGTAAGCTAGACAATCTCCAAAATATAGCTTTTGCATCATGTTATTAACTACAATAACATGTTGTGTTAGATCATCTCCAGGCATTAAGCGCATGTTGACTAACTGCACATACATGCTGCTAATTTGTCTCTTCTGTGCCTTACATCGAATAAGCTTACGTGTTTGCTTAATAATAGGCATTGTCCTGAAAAAACAAATTTTCAGAAATCAGATGAGTATACCAAAAAAAAAAATATTTTTTCTAACACTTAGCGAACTTATGCTCATATATTGAAATAATTTAGTATTATATTTGTTTATCAACAATTTATTGAACGAATCAAAAACTTTTAACATTTAATTAATTAGACACTTATTTCTAATTTACCTTATAAGTAAACTAATCAATTATCTTGGTTTAATTAGAAACTAATTTCTAAGTAAATAAAAAATATTTCATTTTAATGAAACAAAATAGTATTTATTCAATTAGAAAATAAACCAACAAAATAGTTTATTTCTAAGGATAATCTCATTTTCACCAAACAAATTAGTATTAAGTTAATTAAAAATAAACCAACTAAATTAGTTTATTTCTAAGGTTATTTTAACTAGACAAATTAGTTATTTTCTTTTAAAAAAATTGTCTAAGTAATTAGAAACTTATTTCTATTTTAAAATATAACTGAATTAATCAATTTCCTTTGGTATAATATTTTAGAAACTAATTTCTAAATCATCACATTATATTATGTATAAGTCCATTCTAATGTGGGCCACAAATAATTATTGAGTGCAAATAACCCTTAATAGCCCAAAACACAAACAAACAATCAACCCAGAAACGGATTTGGGCTTGGGAGACAACCCAGAAATGCGTTGGGCGTTGAGAGTGGCATGCACGCTCCAGACGACTTTGGTTGACGCAGCGTCAGGCATGTGTACTTCCTCCGCGTCTGTGTCCTGTCTGGTTTTGTTTGTTTTTCTTTTCTCTCTCTTCTTTGCGTTATGTGTTCTTCTTCCTCGTGTTTTTTTTTCTTTCTTTTCTTTCTTTCGTAAATCAATTCAAGTAACAATTAAAAAAAGCAAATCCAACACTTCAAACACCCATTAACTTCCGAAAAATTGTAGATATATCAGAAGATTAAAACTCATGTATATATGTTGCTTTCAACCCAATACAGCACAAACCCACAATCAGAAACTCATTTCATTCGGTGCTTTCTTATAAACTTGAACCATCCATACGAGTGAAACACAGAGAGAAAAGAAGATAAAAAACAAATAACGCATGCCATTTCCAAAGATAGAAGAACACAACATATCGTATACGGAGAGTATCTATAACAAATCATGCAAAACCAAAAGCTCTGACACCAATGTTAGAAACAAATGAACATATCATAAACTATAGGATCATTGTATATGCGTGGAGGAACAAAATATACTTGACTTGATGATTTGTTAGTTTCCACTGGTTAAAGAACGCAGAACCAAACTTGTTATCTGCAAATTCCAAAATACACACACACACCTTGTGTTCAAACCGTTGCCATAAATATATCATCTGTCTGTGAATAACTACCGGTAGTAGTTATTAATACCAGATGACCATTTGACCCATTATGGGTGTAATACGGCATCATAATCTATTATCATCCTGCAGGAGATACTGGTAGTCCACCAAAGCATGATCTGGAAATTGAACAGTAACTATCTAGGATACAGAAAAGAAGCTTATGACCTAATGCAGGCCACTAAATTCTACACGCTTGTTCATAAGTTGCCCTTTTGCAACTCCTAAATTGACTTTAAGCAAAAAGGGTATTCTCAGCTAAGCCAGACATGGGAGCTATCACAACAATACGCAACAACAAACTTCAAAAATATAGCTTTAATTAGATGGTTATTGATCTTAGAGGAGCTTACCGATAGGCCTTTCACTTCATGATTGATTCCCTCATCCCACCTACCATGAAATCCTCAACAGAATCTCTAGGAACACAATATCTCCAGAACATAACAAAAGCCAGGTATTAGTATATTCTTTACATTCACTCGAATGGATTATGCAAATCCAGAAACAATATGTAAAGATGAATGCCACTTTAGCAGCAGATGCAATTATTAAGCTTCAACTGCAATAACATGTTCAAGTTCCCCTAATAATAGAACATGATCACCCAACAGCATTATTCTCTTTCCCTGCTTGTCTGCAATGCTGAGATGGTCACAGGGATCTACCAAAATGCTGGTTTCAGTGCATCCATGAGAAACTGTGTGTACCCTGTCAAATCCAATAAGCTGTTTTTCAGGAGTTCCTGCAACAGCTTTTGGAACTCTAGAAAACAGCATCACAACATGGCTTCCATCCATATCTCCAACGTTCATTACAGAAATTTCCACCCGAAATCTCAATCTATCGCAAGATGTTATCCCATCAACAGTTATATAACTAGGTTTTTCTCCTATCTGGCTTAAAATTCTCGTGCTAGAAGTAACTGAAAACGATTCCGATAGACTTAGTTTTTCCGGGGCTGACAAAAAACTGTAAGTGAAATTAGTGTAGCTTAATCCCTGACCAAACCCATAAACTTGACTTCCAGTGTAGAAACGGTAGGTTCTTCCAGGATAACCACGAGAACAATCCGGTCGCATGTTCATATCAGTCATGGGCACCTTGGTGAATGACTGAGGATACCAAGTCATTGGAAGTCTCCCCCCTATATTTTCATATCAAGTATCAGATAAAATTTCTGCAGATCACACCATCATATCATCAAAATTTTAATCCTAGACATTCAAAACAGAAAACCCTCATCTTATACAAAATGGAGTTCGAAACCACTCAATAACACTAAAATGAAACTTATTTAAGTTTATTCCATTAGAAAATTTGGAAATAACTCTTCCTACTGTAATCAATTCTGCCATCAAGTGCTAAATGTAGTTCAAGATCTTTATGAAAAAAATCAATACCTCTCCTATCTAATAAAAGTCCAACAGTTACAAACCTGGGTTATAGTCTCCAAAGATGATCTCTGCCAGTGCATTTGCCCCAGCTTCACCAGGATACCCAATCCAAAGAATGCTAGCAATCCTTGGATCATCTTTGGCAAATGATACATCAACTGGTCCTCCACCAGTAAGGACTAGAACCACAGGCCTTTTACTTGCTGCTGCAACAGAACGTACCAACTCCATCTGTTTACCCGGTAAGAGAAGACTAAATCGATCACGATCTTCAGTTTCTTGCGACAGATCAAGGCCAGCAACTATAATTACAAAGTCAGATCTTTTGGCAACAAGTATTGCCTCGTGGAATCTAGCAACTGAATTACACGGCACATCCTTGCAACCAACTTCATATGTTGTCTTTTTCACATAGGATTTAAGTCCCTCAAATATACTCCGTGGAGTGCATGAATACCCTACATGATCAGGAACTCAATGACTTATTAAAGTAAATTAGGAGCAGAACAATTTCTACAAGCCTGACCTAGTCAGCAAGAAGAGGAATGGAGTCATGCAAATCTGATTTTCTTACCTAATTATCATGTACAAAGCAGAATAGTTAAAAGTTTCTACCTATAGTTGGATGTTCGGGACAAAGTTCAGAAAAGTTCTGACAATCAGGCATCAATAACATAGAATATTAATGAAGTTCTTGGCTGTAGGAGGCAATTCCGTAGGCTCGATCTGGCTCGGATGGCTCAAACTGAATTATGACTTGAGTGAACAAATTAGAAGTAGGGTTGAATTGGTTCAGCCAAAACTAAACAGTAGGTTTTTACCTGTGTAGTCACCACCCAAATTGCTTGCATTATTTGCCAGAGGGCCAATAACAGCCAATGAAGAAACAGCGTACTTATTCAAAGGCAAAAACTTATCATCATTTTTCAGAAGCACAATCCCTTGTCTTGCTGCTTCAAGCGCTAGAATCTTGTGCTCCTTGGTACAAACATCTTTAGGTCCCAGTTCAGCAAACTGCCCTTTTCTGGGGTCTCCATCGAACAGGCCAAGACGGAGTAGAACCAAGAAAAGATTGAGAAGTGCTCTATCTATATCCTCTTCTTGCAGTTTGCCCTTATCAACTGCAGATTGAGCATGTCGAAGTGCATATGTCCCGCAATTAATATCCATTCCTACAAATTAGCAACAGCAGTTGACGTAACTACTTTGTAATTGCTAAACATACCAAACATATTTGCTGGAACAAATATCTAAACCTGCTTTAAGAGAAATAGCAACAGCATCCTCGGGACTTTTAGTGTAATTCTGAGATTCAAAAATTGTGGCCACAGCATCACAATCTGAGGTAATATATCTGTACTCCACAGGAGGTTGCATACAATACAAATGCAATTCATCAGATCATAGATCATATTTATCATTTCATAGCAAATAAATGTTTCTCGAAAATCTGTACCCCTTGAAGCCCCACTCTGTTCTAGCTTTCCGTAAAAGGTCCTTATTAGCACAGGCTGGAACCCCGTTAACTCGATTATAAGAACACATTAAGCAACTGGCTTTTCCTTGTTGTATACAGCTTTTGAATGGAGGTTGGTATGTGTCCTCCAAATCTTGCTCGTTAACCTGTAAAGTTGGAGTGGGTTAGCTCTATCTCTTTGGTAAAGTCAGATCAGCAATTTCAGCTCTTAGTCTTAGACACCTAAATTAAGCTTTCGAAACGGTATTAACCTAGAAAGTTTTCCTCAAAATCAAAACTTTCCCTTCTAGCAACATTAGACTATAACAATCTTAAAACCAACAAATCAAAAAAAGAAAACTTGCCACAGCATCAAAGCTATATCTACTGAAGTTTTCCCATTTGTCCAAGTCATAAGCAGTAAAATGCTTGCAGCAAGCAGAGAGCACAAGCCCATCATCATCATCTCCACCGACATCCTCTATTAACGCCCTACGCTTTCCAAATCCATAACTACCATAGCCACGAACACGCCTCAAGTTGGCACCTTGAAAACCCCTCACAAACTCAACACCATAAGTAGAGGCCACCATTGGATCTTCACCAGGAGTTTCTTGACCTCTGCCCCATCTGGGGTCTCCAAAGATGTTAATATTAGGTGCCCAGAATGTTAATCCTGCTTGACCAACATTATACATTGCTCTAGCCTCAACACCGATAACTGACGCAACCAAGAACCAAAGACTCCTGTTAAAAGCAGCAGCAGTAACAATGACTTGAGGGAAACCAGTCGCTGCAAAAATGGGACCTTTAGTGAAGGACACACCACGACCATTGGTGGCAATTCCATGTAGAGACTCCGACCACCATTCATAAGGGAAGATTCCAAGTCTTGGGATCCCAGAGGCATTGTCTGAGAGCTGCGTTATCTTCTCTTGGAGGGTCAAGAGGGAGACTAGAGACTGAGCTCTGGTGCTGACAGGTAAAGACTTATTGCAAAAGGCATAGGAATTGTAATTTGGTGGTTCACATGGGAACTTGGGACTCACTCGATTGGCTACGCAGAGATAGAGATTGAGGAAAAGAAGAAGGAAGAAGATACATATCCTCTGATCGTGAATAGTCATCGGGTTGGGGGTTGAATTTGGTTGAGGACATGGTCGTTTACTCGTTTAGTTCCTAAGTTCATATGCATTCGGCGTTGTCAAAATTCGATTTTTTAAACATTGCGTATCGGTTACATTTAAACGTTGCCAAAATAATACTAATGGTTATAAAAGATAGAAATAATATGGTGTACTATTAATTGTAGTTGCACCATTTAATAGTTAGTGTATATATGGATTGGTTTGGTTTTACCTAACATAAGAATGAAGTAGGTGGTTATTGGTTAGGTTTTACCTAACATAAGAATGAGGTAGATGGTTATTGGTTAGGTTTTACCTAACACAAGAATGAGTAGATGGTTATTGGTTGGGTTTTACCTAACACAAGAATGAGTAGATGGTTATTGGTTGGGTTTTACCTAACACAATAACATATATGAGAGAGTGTGGTCACATGTGTATTAGGTGGTTAAAATGTCTTATAAATAGAAGGATTAACTTGATGTAAGATATACCATTTTTTCATAAGAAGAATTCTCCTCTCCCAAATATTCTTACATTTTAGTTTGGTTTTATAACACGTTATCGAAGACGCGGCTCATTTCTAAAATTCGCTTATCAACATCAAGCAATCGTAAAGGCTTCCGCTCACCTACATCGCATAAACGTTATTCTATTACGTCATCAAACAAACGTAAGTTCTTCCGTTTATTTATCCTAGTTACGATGTTGTTAAAAAAGTTCTTCTTTTATCTACATTAATTTTACTTATGATATGATTAAAACAAATTATAGGCGACTCATTTTTTTACCTTCTTTAAATAATGAAAAGTTATTACCACCTCTAAATCGTAATTTATTGTATAGTATACATCATCGATGTTTAAAAATAATAATAATAATAAATGTATAACTACTATATATATAACGGTAATATATATATATATAACGGTAAATTTATAACGGCTAGGTAATGGTAAATTTTTTTCTATAAACAGATACCACTCCTTCATAATTTACTTCATCTCTACAAACTATTTCTTACCTCAAATTTCTTACAAATTTTTTTTCAAATGTTGTCCATTATTTCATTTTTTTGTATCATTATCATCATTATATATCTTTGTTTCATTCTTAGTGTAGAGCTAAATAATTCATTCAGATATATTTTCTCTTAGTAATACCATGTATTATGATCCCTATGTTGCTTCTTGGCATAAGCATTTGAAGCGAGCATGTAATTTATTTAATGTAATATCGATTTGAATACATGTATTAATTATTTCTCTATATATAGTTGCCAACGTGTCCAATCTTGCCAAAATTGAGTTCACGCTCTTGATGTTGCAGCCATAATTATATGCCGTGGATGATTGATGTTGAAATGATCTTGAATCAATGGATCTTTAGATACCATTAAAGAAAATAATCAACATCAAAACAAAATAAAGCCAAAGCGATGATCTTCATTCGTCGTCATCTTGATGAGGATTAAAAGAGAATACCTCACAATTAAAGATCCAAGTCATTTGTGGAAAAATTTACAAGAAAGATATGACCATCAAAAGGAAGTTTTACTTGAACTTCAGAATGAATGGAGCGCTTTACGCCCAAGATTTTAAAAGGTCGATGAGTATAACTCATTATGTTTAGAATTGTCTCACAACTAAAATTTTGTGGCAAACAATCACCGAGGAAGATATGTTAGAAAAACATACTCCACCTTCCACGCGTCGAATGTAACCTTGCAACAACAATATCGAGTCGCGGATTTAAAAATACTCGACCGATTTCATGCCTTCAGAAATGGCAGAAGAATAATGAACTTTGATGAAAATCATCAATCCCGCCTCTTCGGGCGCGACAAAGATTTCCGTAAACAAATATTGCAATTCAAAATGAAAGAAAAAATCATCATGGGCCTAGTCGTGGTCGCGGTCGTGGCCGTGGTCGTGGCTATGGTCGAATTACATTCGTGGCGTGGTCGTGGGCGTGGCGAGGAAGTTATCCATATAACTCTCTTGAAAGAAATCTGAAGCCATCACAATAACAAGCACCATATTAATGATATTCATGGAAGTTCTTATCGGACTTCAGGAGATTCTTGCCTTAGATGTGGTACAAAAGGACATTGGGCTAAAGTTTGTCGAGTTCCTAAACATCTATGTCAGTTATACAAAGCATCCTTAAAAGGGAAAGAAAAGGAAGTGAATTTTACTGAACAACACCCTTTAGGTGATTCAACTGACCTTGGTACTTTTGATTTTGATTTCATTGAGAATCATAAACCTTCAGAGGACTCTACATATTTGAATGCTTCGAATTTTACTGATGATTTTGTGGATCAGGGCATTGTTGGTGGCAGTAGCAATGGAAATTAAAATTATGTACTTATGTTTGTGTTAAGTATTATTATGCTTATTATGTCACTCAGTTTCAATTGCTTGTTATGTTACTAGTTTCAATTCTGATTGCAATATTTTTTAAGTTAACATAACATCTCTTTCTCTTTATTCTTGCGCAATTTTCTCATTAGATTATTTATTTTTATGCGAAATTTTGATATGGATAATTCTGTAAGAGGAGCGGCAAATAATGATAATTTATGCATACCAGATAGTGGCACAACGCACACTATCCTGAAAGACAAAAGGTTCTTTTCATAATTAAAACCAACAAAAACAATTGTGAACACAATATCAGGTCCTGTAGACTTGATTGAAGGAATTGGCAAGGCAAATTTCACATTACCAAATGGCACAAAGTTCTCAATACATGATGCCTTATTTGCGCCAAAGTCTAAAAGAAATTTGTTGAGTTTTAATGATATATATTCTCATAAATATGATACTCAGTCTGCAACTGAGGGAAATATTAAATATATGTATCTTACAACCTGTCAATTAGGAAAGATAAACATATTGGAAAAACTACCAATGCTCCCTACTGGATTACATTATACATATATAAATGTGATTGAATCTAATATGGTAGTTAAAGCAAAACACATTGATCCTTCAATAATCTCTATTTGACATGATCGTCTAGGTCATCCAGGATCAACAATGATGCGAAAAATAATTGAGAATACACATGGACATCCATTGAGTAACAAAATGATTACTCAAATAAATAAGAGTCCATGTACATCTTGTTCTCTTGGAAAACTGATCATAAGGCCATCACCAGCTAAAATAAAATTTGAATCACCTGCTTTCTTTGCACATATTCAAGGTGATATATGTGGACCCATTCATCCACCATGTGGACCATTTCGATATTTTATGGTATTGATAGATGCCTCCAGCAGATGGTCTCACGTTTGTCTACTATCAACTCGTAATATGGTATTTTCAAGATTTCTTGCACAAATTATTAAATTACGAGCACAATTTCCTGACTATACAATAAAGAAAGTCAGACTCGATAATGCTGGTGAATTCACATCCCAAACTTTCAATGACTATTGTATGTCAATCGGGATTATGGTCGAGCATCCTGTTGCTTTCATGTGCATACTCAAAATGGTTTAGTTGAATCTTTAATTAAACGCCTTGACTTATTCTTAGACCATTGATGATGAGAACAAAGCTTCCAATTTCCGTATGGGGTCATGCAATTTTACATCTTGAGGCATTAATTAGCATCCCACCAAGTGCATATCATACATACTCCCACTACTGACTTGCATTTGGTCAAGAGCCAAATATCTCCCATTTGAGAATTTTGATTATGCGAGATATGTGCTTATTGCACCATCACAACGTAGTAAAATGGGACCTCAAAGAAGATTGGGGATATATGTCGCTATGAAAGTAAATCTATTATTAGATATCTTGAACCTCAAACGGGTGATATGTTTACAACACGTTTTGTTGATTGTCATTTGATGAAAATACTTTCCCGACATTGGGGAGATAATAAGCGGTGATGAAAGAAATTACATAGTGCGAACCATCATTATTGTATCTTGATCAACGCCAAAACAATGCGAAATGAAGTGCAAGAATTGTGCATTTGCAAAGAATTGCAAATCAATTACCGATGCTTTCACGTATACAAAAGAGTGACTAAATCATTTATACCACCAAATGCTCCCGCCTCGATTGAAATCTCAAAAGGACAATCGAGAACATGGTCACTCATGAATCACGACACGCGTGAAGCGTGGTAGACCAATCGATTCCAAAGATAAAATCCTCGAAAAGAAAAGGAGCAAATGTGATTAATGACCCCAAGATAGATAAAAGTGTTCCTCTAGAAACACAAGATGAGGATAGTGTCCCGTAAGAGACCTGGCCCGACATTAATCAAGAAATCGCAATTAATTATATTCACACAAAAGAATTATGGAACCGGAATGATATGAAAGAGATTGATGAAATATTTTCTTATGCTATAGCATGTGATATCCTCAATGAAAATGAAGATCCCAACCAAGATCTATCATTGAATGTCAAAATAGACATGATTGGGTTCAATGGAAAGATGCTATTGAAGTCAATTAAATTCTCTTAACAAGCGTAATGTGTTTGGACCTATTGTCCTTACACCCCAAAGTGTAAAGCACATAGGTTACAAATGGATTTTTGTTGAAAACGAAATGAGAAAATGAGAATGTGAGATACAAAGCTCGACTTGTTGCACAGGTTTTCTCAAAGACTCGAAATTGACTATGAACAAACATACTCTCTCATTATGGATACAATTACGTTTAGATATTTAATCGACAACAGTTCTTCGAAACTGGAAATGCGTCTTATGGATGTTATTCTGACTTACTGTATGGATCACTTGATAGTGATATTTACATGAAAATCCTCGAAGGATTCAAATGCTGCAAGATTAAAATCACAACCAAAGGAAATGTATTCGATCAAATTGCAAAGATCGTTATATGGACTAAAGCAACTGGGCGACGTGGTACAATCGTCAAGCGAGTATCTATTAAAGAAATGATATGTAAATAGCCTATTTGCCCTTGCGTTTTATAAAGAAAATAACATCCGGATATGTGATTATCATTTGTCTATGTTGACGATTTGAATATCATTAGTGCTTCTAAAGAAATCCAAGAAACAAAGGGTGTACTTAAAGAAGGAATTTGAAATGAAAGATCTTGGAAAAACTAAATATTGTCTTGGTGCGCAAATTGAACATATACCAAGCGGAATCTTTGGGCATCAATCGACATATACAAAAAGGTATTGAGGCGTTTTAATATGGATAAAGCAACTCCATTAAGTACACCAATGGTTGGTAGATCGCTTAATGTTGAAAAGGATCCATTTCGCCTCAAAGAAAAAACGAAGAAGTTCTTAATTCAAACGCCATATCTAAGTGCGATAGAGCTCTCATGTATCTTGCTAATTGTCTTAGACACGATATAGCTTTTGTTGTTAATCTACTAGCAAGATTTAGTTCATCTCTACGAAAAGGCAATGGAATGGAATTAAACATCTATTCCGTTATCTTGAGGTACAATTGATTTGGGATTATTTTACACTAAAATGCAAAACAAGTTTTGGTTGGTTATGCAGATGCAGTTTACTTATCGATTCGCATAAAGCCGGATCCCAAACTAGTTATGTATTTACGTATGGAGGCACCGCAATTTCTTGGCGTTCACGTAAACAAACACTTGTTGCTACTTCTTCAAATCATGTCAAATCATTGCACTTCATGAAGCAAGCCGAGAATGTGTATGGTTAAGGTCAATGACGCACCACATTTTAACAACTTGTGGCTTATCGACCAACAAAGAACCAACAATCATATTTGAAGACAATGCAACATGTATCGCTCAAATAAAGGAGGTTATATCAAAAGTGATAGAACCAAACATATCCCTCCTAATTTTTCCAATTCACCCAAGATCTCGACAAGAGCAAAGAAATCAACATCCAAGATATTCAATCAAGCAACAATCTTGCGGATCTTTTCACAAAGGCACTTCCTACTATACCTTTCAGGAAGCATGGCTACGAGATTGGAATGCGACATCTAAGAAATTTATGAGGAAGAGCTCATTGTGTTAAATGAGGGGGAGCTTACGCAGTTGCACTATTTTTCCCTTATCATGGTTTTTATCCCACTGGGTTTTTCCTGATAAGGTTTTTAACGAGGCAACACCAAATGCGTTTAAAGGCCAGAGGAGATACAATTATATGGCACACCAAGGGGGAGTGTTATAAAAGATAGAAATAATATGGTATACCACTAATTGTAGATGCACCATTTAATAGTTAGTGTACATATGGATTGGTTTGGTTTTACCTAACACAAGAATGAAGTAGGTAGTTATTGGTTAGGTTTTACCTAACACAAGAATGAGGTAGATGGTTATTGGTTAGGTTTTATCTAACACAAGAATGAGGTAGATGGTTATTGGTTAGGTTTTACCTAACATAATAACATATATGGAGTAGGTGGTCACATGTGTATTAGGTGGTTAAAATGTACTATAAATAGAACGGTTAACTTGATGTAAGATATACCATTTTTTTCATAAGAAGAATTCTCCTCTCCTAAATATTCTTACATTTTAGTTTCGGTTTTATAACACTAATAACCAATCTTTTAAAAGCTAAACCGATTGAATCAAGATAATGAAATTTTTAAATTTGTCAATTTTAATTTAATTTTAATTTTAGTTTGATTTAATTTAATAATTTATATTATTAAAATCAATTTATTTATTTATTTATTAGCTAATTTTAAAAATTATTTAATTTTATAAACTAAAATAATTCGATTAATTTTTATTTAATGTACTCTTTTAATTAAATTTTAATTTTTAAAGTAAGGATAATTTTTCAATTATTTTTAAAATTATTTAATTTTATTCAACCTTTAACTAATTATGATGATGTTATACCAATCCAATCTTTTAAATCTTAAATCTCTTGTCTTACTAGTCTAATTTCATGTCCGATTTTGAAAACAATGCTAATAACATCATAACTCTTATTAAAGTTAAAATTTTGGTAATTACTAATATATGAGTAATAATTTAGATTATATAATATTACAAGTAAGATAATTTGAATTTACTTAATACTATCATTATTTTAAAATAAGTTTTAAAATATTAATTAAAAGTGTATTTTATCTTAAAATTTTAAAATTTTAAATAAGTTTATATTGTTATCTCTCATTTAAGGTACAATAAATATTATTTTAGCAACGTTATAATATAAAATAATCACAAAAGATAACGGTAAATTTACTTAATTTTTTATAAAACATTAAATTGCAAATCTCACATTTAACGTATGCAATTAATATCCATTATTAAAATAGTAATTGATTTAGGGTTTGATTTTAATAAATATTTAAATGAATTTAATAATTATTATTAAATAAATATATAATTTAATTAAATCATATGATTTAATAATTATTTATATACTAAAATATTTATTCAACATGTATAACAATGAAGATTGTTTCTTCAAATATTATTAGAGAAAATAGTGCCTGCAAGAAAAGTTTAATTTTAGACCTAATGGCACCAACAACTTTGGCAAATTAAGATTAATTTTATTTCATTTTCAAATAAAATCAAGTTGAATAGATTTTAACAAATTTTTAAAACTCGAGCCGGTTTGCTTAGTTTAACAGTAAAAACTTTCAGTCATCAACTTCTCGATTCATTTTTTAATTTTTTAATTTGATTTAATTTAATAAATTTTGTTGTTAAAACAATCAAATTATTAATTAATCGACATTTTCATAAATTAATCAGTTATATATACCAATTTTTAATTTTTAAATTTTATTCAATTTTAACTAATTTGTGATAGTTTAATACTAGTTGAACTTTTAATCCTTAAACTTCTTCTTTTACCTGGTTTCACTTCCAATTGGGTTTTGAAATCATTAGATTTTAGAGCTTTTGAACAATTCAAATTTTTTCCGAATGACATTATCTTTAAGACTTAAAGGTTCAAATTCAATTCAATTTTAAACTAAATTCAAATTATTATTATTAAAAATGTATACGCTCAACCTAATAAGAAATATATGACTATCGATTAAAATTTTGTAACGATATATTACGTAACATTTATACATTATAAAGTATTATAATGTCCAACATATTTTGAAATATATGTGACTAAGGACATGTTACAAGATTGGAGCACCTTGCACCCGCTAGAGTGTTCCAATATTGTGTCAATTAATCTTATCCATACATTTGTATAGAGTACATAAGTGTATAAATAAATTTTTTTTGGGTGTAATCAGGATATTCCCGCCAGACGCGGAAACTAAACCTTTTATCACAGGAGTTCGTACTAAGTGATAAATGACTGATTACGAGATGCGCTTCATTTCTATAAGTGGGAATCGAAACCCCCACCACATGGTTAAAAAATGAGGTGAACTACCATCACGCCACATCTCGTGATTAAAATTTAATAAAATAAAATAAGAACTAACTAATTGAAACAAGTCATTACAAAGCAACACAAATTCCAGATTATAGTTACGTCTGAACAAATTGGTAACCGCTACTTAGAAAGCTTGTTTTAGTGAGAGAAAAATATCGTATATCTCAATCAGTAACTGTACAGTCTTTAATATATATACAGCAACAAATATATTAACAGAGCTACGTCTAACAGATCTATACTAACGGACTACACAACTAACTGTACAGTGACGTCGTTACTTCTACACTCCGTCCTCAAGTTGGAGATAGGAAAGTAACCAAGCCCAACTTGACAGTGAAATCAGTAAATTGAGGAGCTGCTAAAGGCTTAGTAAAGATATCAGCAAGCTGGTCATGGGTGGAAACATATTGTGGAAGAACAAACCCCTCCTTAAACTTATTACGCACGATATGACAATCGATCTCTAGGTGCTTAGTACGCTCATGAAAGATGGGATTAGCGGTGATGTGGAGTGCCGATTGATTATCGCACCAAAGATCAATCGGAAGAGGAACAGTCACCCTGAAATCCTTGAGCAGAGACGCAAGCCATTGAAGCTCACACACTGCAGTTCCCATACTGCGATATTCAGCTTCATAACTCGATCTGGAAACAGTAGACTGCTTCTTACTCTTCCAGCTGATTAAAGAACCACCCAAGAAAACGCAAAAACCACTCACGGACTTCCGAGAAATAGGACAAGATGCCCAATCACTATCACAATAACAAGACAACTGTAGACTACTGGAGTTGCTATAAAATAAACCCTTCTCTTTAGTACCAGCAAGAAAACGCAGAACACCATCCCAGTGAGCTTTCGTAGGTGAGGCAACAAATTGACTAAGTTGCTGAATACTAAAAGTAATGTCGGGTCTAGTCATATTCAGATAAAGCAATCTCCCAACCACTCTCCTGTACATGTCTGCATCTTGGAACAATTCACTATGCTCATCAAACTTATGATTGCGAGGTAAGGGAGTTAGAGTAACATGGCAATCAACAAGACCACATCCAGTAAGAATATCCTGTAGATATTTCTTCTGAGAAAGAAACATACCTGCAGGAGTTCGAAGGACCTCAACACCAAGAAAATATTTAACAGTCCCCATATCCTTGATAGTGAAAACAGAATGAAGAAATTTCTTGACAGTAACAATATCAGCTTCAGAAGATCCCCCAATTAAAACATCATCCACATATACTAAGAGAGCAAGAAAACCACCTTTGGTTGTCATGGTAAACAAACAAGGATCATGGACAGACTGAGAAAAGCCAAAACTCAAAACCTGAGTAGTAAATTCAGAATTCCATTCCCTAGAGGCTTGTTTCAACCCATATAAAGATCGTTTCAGTCTACAAACGTCACCTGGCCTAGCTTTGGTGTAACCTTCGGGTGGAAGCAAGTAAACCTCCTCCTTTAGATAACCATGCAAGAAGGCATTATTGATGTCTAATTGATGAACAAACCAGTGTTGCAAAGTAGCCAAGGCAAGAAAGGTTCTTACGGTAACCAATTTGGCAACAGGTGAAAAACTATCAAAGAAATCAATGCCTACGGTTTGATTATACCCTTTCGCCACTAACCTGGCTTTATATCGCTCCACATCTCCATTAGAAGCAAATTTAACCTTGAAAACCCACTTAGAGCCGATAGCCTTCTTCCCCTTTGGTAGCTTGGTGAGCTCCCAAGTCTGATTAGCCTCCAGAGCTGATAACTCCTTTTCCATAGCCTCTACCAATTCTGGATGTTGAACAGCCTGCTTATAAGACTGAGGTTCCACAATTTGACCAACATTGGCCATAAAAGTTGTATAAGTAGGAGAAACAACATACTTGATAGCAGAATCTGATGAAATACTACAAGTCACGTAATCCTTCATCCACATAGGTGATCGACGTTGTCTAAAACTCTGTCTGAATTATGGAGCAAGAACAACATTGTTATCTGAACACTCAACCACTCCCTCCAAGGCAGATGTATCATGAACCTGATCATTAAACTCAATTGAATGGTCACGAACAGCAACAACAGGTGATCTTCCCTCAGCAGAAACATCTGCAGGAAATACACCCTTTTCAAAATCATCAACAACCATATCATGCAAAGGCCAAGCTTGATTAGAAACGCCAACAGAGCTAGGAGAAGAACTCTGGTTGCCCTCAGCAAAAGGAAAAACATGTTCATAAAAGACCACATCCCTTGAGCTGAATATCTGATGTGTTTGTAAGTCATATAATTTGTATGCTTTTTGTCCCACTGCATATCCAACCATCACACACTTAGTAGCCCTGGCCTCTAGCTTATCCTTCTTTGGAATTGTGTTGGTAGCATAACACAAACAACCAAAAACCTTAAACCTGTTATAATTAGGTGTCATGTGATATAGCATTTCAAAAGGGGATCTCCAGTCAAGTATTGTAGTGGGTAATCGGTTGATAAGAAAGGAGGCAGCCAAAATAGCCTCTCCCTAGAATTTTTTAGGCATCTTTGCTTGAAATATCAATGCTCTTGCAACTTGCAATAGATGCTTATGCTTCCTCTCCACGATTCCATTTTGCTGTGGAGTATAAGAACATGTACGTTAGTGCATGATACCCTTTGTAGTAAAGAAACTATTGCAAATAGTATTCACAAATTCTGTGCCATTATTTGATCTTATCTTCTTGACTTTAACACCAAATTGGTTTTCCACCATCGAAATAAACCTTGGCAAGACTTCGGGCACCTGAGACTTATACTTGAGTAACACAGTCCAAGTGGCCCTGCTAAAGTCATCCACAACAGTTAAAATGTAATGACAAGAATCAACACTTGCCTGTTTATACGGACCCCAAACATCAATATGTAAAAGCTCCAGTATGTTGGTTGCATGAACTGAACCACCAACTGGAAAAGGAAGCCTCTGTTGCTTCGAAAAATGGCATATATCACAAGGAACAATTAAGTCTTTTGTACCAATACACTGAATACGTTTCATCACTGTAAATGAGGCATGACCAAGTCTCAAATGCCAAAGAGCATCATCTTTATTTAGTAAGGAATGTGAAATACAAGAATTAGAAAGTGTATTTGTGGAGTACAAAGTACTATCAATCCTATTTACTGGTATAGTGTCTATACAGGCTTGCACATAACCATTTATTACAGAGGAGTCAAAGGACTTTGGAGTAAGAATGTACAAGGTACCAACCACCTCTCCCACAGCAATGATGCTGCTACTCTGTAGGTCCTGTATTAGACAGTGTGAAGGAAAGAAAGTTAGGAAAGTGTCAGCATTTTTGGCTAGTTTGTTTACGGATAAAAGGTTGAACTTGAAAGAAGGTAGGTATAGAACATTCTCAAGGGTAAGTTTTGGGTGTAAGATCATATTGCTGACATGACTAACCATGGTGGTACGAAAATCAGGTAATTGAACAGGTACAAGACTTTCAAGTTTTCGCCTATGCCTCATTAAACCAATATCATGGCACATGTGATTCGATGCCCCTGTGTCTATGATCCAAACATTTCTACCAGATAAACGAAAATCATGTAATGCTGTGCATTTAGAAACAGCATTACCTGCAAAAGCAAAGTTGGCAAATTCATCTCCTGTCCCCTTAGAAGCTGACATCTTGCCTTGTACAATCTTAGCCAGATCTTTCTGCAAGAGTTGCATCTGCAGTACCAAACTTCCAAGGTCTCCGTTCTCAGAATAATATGGAGTATCAAGTGGTGTGTCCGCAATCTCAGCAGCGAAATTGACACTAGACTTCTTTGATCCATTTCCTTTCTTCTTCCGTAACTCTTCATACCATTCTGGATATCCAAAAATCTTAAAACAAGTATCTTTTGTATGACCCATATTATGGCAATGCTCACACCTCCTATCAGATTTTTTTCCAGACTCCTTCTTTCTATTGCCAGATCTGTCGTCTCCTCCCTTAGAGTTAAAAACTTTAGCAAGCAAAGCCGTATCAACACTATCAGTAGAAAACGTCATATTCACGTCTCTTTGACTTTTCACTCTTAGCACCATGCTGTAGGCTTTGTCAATGTCAGGTGCAGGATCTAAATTTAAGATTTGACCCCTAACGTTATCAAAAACGTTGTTCAAGCCCATGAGAAATTGGAGCAATTTAGAAGCATCTGCACGCTCCTTGAGTTTAACACTCATTCGCTGATAGCAAACACAACCAGTACACTCTCATGTAGGCAAAGGCATGAGCCTTTCGAATTCATCCCAACACTGACTAAGCTTATTAAAATACTGTGTAATCGAAATATTACCTTGAGAAGTAGTGCTCATTTCTCTCTGTACTTGATACATCTGTGGAGTATTACATACGCCAAATCGTTTTTCCAGCACCTCCCATAAATGTTTAGCACTAGGAGAATACACGAAACTATCACCAAGATCTTTAGAAATAGAATTTCGAAGCCATGATTTTATCATTGAATCCACTCTCTTCCACTTCCGGTGCTGAACAGAATCTACAGGTGGCTTCAAAGTTCCATCGATAAAACACAATTTATCCTTTGCCTCAAGTGAAGTTCGAACAGCTGTACTCCAGCTAAAATAGTTAGAGCCAGTCAATGGCGTCATCACAAGCGTCATACCTGGATGGTCGGAAGCATGCAAGAAATATGGGTCATCTTCTCTTTCTGCCATTATCAAGCTTCAAGATCTCTACCGTCTGGCTCTGATACCATGAACAAATTGGTAACCGCTACTTAGAAAGCTTGTTTTAGTGAGAGAAAAATATCGTATATCTCAATCAGTAACTGTACAGTCTTTAATATATATACAGCAACAAATATATTAACAGAGCTACGTCTAACAGATCTATACTAACGGACTACACAACTAACTGTACAGTGACGTTGTTACTTCTACAACGTCGGAAGTATAAATACAATTTACACTTGCTTGTTTATACGGACCCCAAACATCAATATGTAAAAGCTCCAGTATGTTGGTTGCATGAACTGAACCACCAACTGGAAAAGGAAGCCTCTGTTGCTTCGAAAAATGGCATATATCACAAGGAACAATTAAGTCTTTTGTACCAATACACTGAATACGTTTCATCACTGTAAATGAGGCATGACCAAGTCTCAAATGCCAAAGAGCATCATCTTTATTTAGTAAGGAATGTGAAATACAAGAATTAGAAAGTGTATTTGTGGAGTACAAAGTACTATCAATCTTATTTACTGGTATAGTGTCTATACAGGCTTGCACATAACCATTTATTACAGAGGAGTCAAAGGACTTTGGAGTAAGAATGTACAAGGTACCAACCACCTCTCCCACAGCAATTATGCTGCTACTCTGCAGGTCCTGTATATGTGAAGGAAAGAAAGTTAGGAAAGTGTCAGCATTTTTGGTTAGTTTGTTTACGGATAAAAGGTTGAACTTGAAAGAAGGTAGGTATAGAACATTCTCAAGGGTAAGTTTTGGGTGTAAGATGACATTGCTGACATGACTAACCATGGTGGTACGAAAATCAGGTAATTGAACAGGTACAAGACTTTCAAGTTTTCGCCTATGCCTCATTAAACCAATATCATGGCACATGTGATTCGATGCCCCTGTGTCTATGATCCAAACATTTCTACCAGATAAACGAAAATCATGTAATGCTGTGTATTTAGAAACAGCATTACCTGCAAAAGCAAAGTTGGCAAATTCATCTCCTGTCTCCTTAGAAGCTGACATCTTGCCTTGTACAATCTTAGCCAGATCTTTCTGCAAGAGTTGCATCTGCAGTACCAAACTTCCAAGGTCTCCGTTCTCAGAACAATATGGAGTATCAAGTGGTGTGTCCGCAATCTCAGCAGCGAAATTGACACTAGCCTTCTTTGATCCATTTCCTTTCTTCTTCCGTAACTCTTCATACCATTCTGGATATCCAAAAATCTTAAAACAAGTATCTTTTGTATGACCCATATTATGGCAATGCTCACACCTCCTATCAGATTTTTTTTCCAGACTCCTTCTTTCTATTGCCAGATCTGTCGTCTCCTCCCTTAGAGTTATAAACTTTAGCAAGCAAAGTCGTATCAACACTATCAGTAGAAAACGTCATATTCATGTCTCTTTGACTTTTCACTCTTAGCACCTTGCTGTAGGCTTTGTCAATGTCAGGTGCAGGATCTAAATTTAAGATTTGACCCCTAACGTTATCCAAAACGTTGTTCAAGCCCATGAGAAATTGGAACAATTTAGAAGCATCTGCACGCTCCTTGAGTTTAACACTCATTCGCTGACAGCAAACACAACCAGTACACTCTCATGTAGGCAAAGGCATGAGCCTTTCGAATTCATCCCAACACTGACTAAGCTTATTAAAATACTGTGTAACCGAAATATTACCTTGAGAAGTAGTGCTCATTTCTCTCTGTACTTGATACATCTGTGGAGTATTACATACGCCAAATCGTTTTTCCAGCACCTCCCATAAATGTTTAGCACTAGGAGAATACACGAAACTATCACCAAGATCTTTAGAAATAGAATTTCGAAGCCATGATTTTATCATTGAATCCACTCTCTTCCACTTCCGGTGCTGAACAGAATCTGCAAGTGGCTTCAAAGTTCCATCGATAAAACACAATTTATCCTTTGCCTCAAGTGAAGTTCGAACAAATTGTACTCCATTAAAAATAGTTAGAGCCGATCAATGGCGTCATCACAAGCGTCATATCTGGATGGTCGGAAGCATGCAAGAAATATGGGTCATCTTCTCTTTCTGCCATTATCAAGCTTCAAGATCTCTACCGTCTGGCTCTGATACCATGAACAAATTGGTAACCGCTACTTAGAAAGCTTGTTTTAGTGAGAGAAAAATATCGTATATCTCAATCAAGATGGCTATGCAGGTCTTTAATATATATACTGACAACAAATATATTAACAGAGCTACGCCTAACAGATCTATACTAACGGACTACACAACTAACTGTACAGTGACGTCGTTACTTCTACAACGTCGGAAGTATAAATACAATTTTTCGGACTTTTGTCTGAATTTTTCTAACTTTTGTCTAAATTCTAAAAAAATGTCTTATAGATCCTTAAGTTAAATATGCTTTTTCCATACTTAAGACAAAGACTATTAACACTTGTGGATTCGGCTGAACAAGTGTTAGCAAGTGAGACAAGACTCTCAAAGAGGTGTGCCCGCTTGACCCGCCTACGAAGTTTCCTCAAATTAAAAAAAAAAAGTGAGACAAGACCGACCGCTTTCCTAAGCAAAGTACTTTTCGTCACCAACCTAATCCACAAGTTCAATCATATAATATTGCAATTATTTGGCGTGACCAAGATAAAGAGTTTTAACGTCTACGTCTCTTTGACTTGTACTATGTAACAAGAAATTTCATAGTCAAGAGTAGGTTTGGTAATTCTGTTCTGTTTGAAGATAGTGAATTAAATTTAAGTTGGTGGGATTTTGATTCAAAGTTTAGTTCCATTCAAACTCAAGTTCAATTGAGTTTGAATCCGAATTCAAGTTAGTTACTTAAGAGGCCACGTTCCAAACTCTGGGATGTTTTATGATATCAACATTTCATACTTGAACTCTTAAATGGTGCCCTAATTATGAGCTTATTAATTATGAGCTTATTAATATTAACTTTTGAATTATTATTTGTTGTATAATTTCATTCTAATACTTAGTTTATAAATTATTTTATTCACTCCCAAAATTATTCAGTAAGTAGGTCCTCACATTGCAGGGACGTGATCCTCTGGTCTCCTTCTCTTGTCCTTACTCTGTTTCATTACATCTTAGTCATTCATTTATGGAGTCATCTATTTATGTAAGTACATAAATGAATGACTAAGATACAATGAAACAGAATATGGACAGGAGAAGGGGATCAGAAGATTTGAGGGCCACGTTGCAAAAGCATTATGCTTGACAGCTTTGCTTGAGATGCTTGTCAACTTCGATTTGTTCATATACGGACTCAACAAAAGTAAAAAAGACTCAAATATGATTAGGATACAAACTTGGCTACATCAAACCTAGCTTTGCATGCCCTTGCACTGACCAAACTTACCCTTTTGTTGGTGGCTTCACACATCATGTACCAAGAATGTCACGTCACCATTTCAAGCGCACGAGGACAAAGAGTTTGGTGTACTAATGTTGCACAGTTATGAAGATGGAAAACGTGGCTTCAAGTTGAGATGGAACAAGCTAGTCTTTTTCTTGCTTCATGTGGAGATAAAAAGAGCAAATCCATAAAGTTAAAAGGGCAGCCCTCCAAGAAGAAGAAGCGTCTAAATGACCGTGCCTCGATGCCAAGATCAACAGTCCCAAAGATCAGCAAGTTGATCTGTGACTTCTTTAGCTGTTAAACTATATATTACTTTTGTTGACATTCCAGATTGCACATGTTAGCAGATGAATAAAACTTCAATACTTTGGAGACACTGTAGATTATTTGTTTGAAAGGACCAATAAGTTGGTAGAAGAAGAAGGTGAAGAGGGTTCAGATCAAATGAATTCAATGACCAATTTCAAGAAGCAGAAGCCTAAAGAGGTACTTGTGAGAAACTCTTCCGAGTTGTGGAAGCAGAAACTGCAGATTGAATTAAAACATCACAATATTAAAGTATTCTCAAGGACCCAATTCATCAGCTGAATCATATTTGGTAAAATGATATGCAATTTCATGTGGAGAGAAGAGAGAACTATACCAGGGTTGATCTGTTCTGTGCAGCCAAGCCAGGGCTAATACTATCAACAGGGAACATGCTTGAAGAACTAGGCTTGCAGATTCATCAGCGTGCTCTTTGAGAACATATGGATAGGGATTTCCTGATTTGAAGACTTCGATTGTAAGAAATTCAGTGTCCTATTTGAGAAGCGAACGTTCAGGTTTCTGCAAGAATTTGATCTAATCAGTAAGGCCTGATTTGTTGGAAAATTGTAGAAAGTTCAATCTGCTAATTAGTCAACTATAGTGCAATCAAAACTGGAGATTTACAAGGGAACTCGAGATTATTCAGGGATGAAATCAAGGAAATAGCTGTATACAAGGCAGCTCCAATCAGTAATACACTAATACCAAATCATCAAATTGCCAAATTTGACACAATTAGTTAGGATTCATGTTCATTTTCCTTATTTCCAGCACCGTCATCGTCAAAATCAGAAGAATTGCTGGTGACACTGGTTTGAAGACATTCTAACTGATAAATGGCATTCTGTCATGAGAAAGTCGAGCAATCTTTGCAGCTCTAATGTTATCTAGTTTCTGAACATTGATTTGCAAATCGTTCTCTTTTCCTATAGTGCCCTTTCCTCCCCGTGTACATGCTGATTTCTCTTAACCTCCCTGCAGTGCAATCGATCAATATACTTCTCATGTAATGCTTTGTTCTTCATCTGTTTCAGTACTGGGGTGCTAACAAGATCCTTCACCAATGAACCACTAAATCTTGAAAGGAGCTTTTTACTGGCAGAAAAAAAGCTCCTTGTGTCACTCTCTTTTCCCTGTGACTGGTTCGGGTAGAGACTACAATATCCAGCAAAGATACTGGACTTGATGAACTCAAGTCATGTTGGGCTCAAAAACAGAAAATAGGTCTCCTACGTGATACTTTCGCAACAACATTCTGACAGTTTTTGGTGCAGGAAGACTCTTCAGGGTAGTACAACTCAACCTTTTAAAATTTAACCTACAAGGGTCAAACAGTTTGCTTGCAGACACTGAGACGGAGATTAAGTTTATTCTACTTTTCCTTCAGGGAGCATGGGTTGTGGAGGAGTCATATGATCAGAATGGACTTTATCCAAGCAATCGTGTGCAGACTTCCATGGAACCAGAAATAATATAAAAGGTGTCACAAAACTCGCAATTAATGCTGATGGATTCTACATTTTGACACCTTCTGATAAGAACCACAGCTAAAGCAATTTTGATAGGACAACCCAACTTTTAGCAAGCCATTCAAATCATACTTTCTTTTATACACCAAGCAAAGGATACCATGATCAAATTGATTAACACCTCTTCCATTTTCATATTATAAAGTTCACACGAACAACAAAAACACTACAGATAAAGCAAGCGAATTTAGTAATTAATTTTCACAAAGATGAATACTTTAGCTTTATTAATGCATAACTGAAGCACAAAACGATGATATTGAACAAAATAGAGGATAGCCTGCTTACCAGCTCAGAAACCTTCTCCCAGAAATTAGGAGTAAGCTTCACTGTCAAGTAAGCTTTTTGCAAGGCACATTCTTGTTCCTTTTTCCAGTCTTGAGCAGTCCCTTTACTTCCTTCCTCGTCTCTCTTCCTCTTCCTCGTAATACCCTTCATCTCTTCGCTCTTCTCGCAAACCAGTCCCCCCATCTCTTGTTTTGAGTCACATTACAACTTCAACGCGACAGCTACTCATCCCTCTTCTCTTTTCATTTATGTCGAAAATGTCCTTACCTGAACCCCTACCCACTTCACCTTCTACCCCATTCTTGCGCGTAGATATACTGGCGGGAGGATTCATTTGTTTCTTCTTATGGACTCGCTCTTGTTATCAATACTTTGCTCTGACCAGGTGGGGTTGGGTTGCTTTCAGCTCTTTCGCGGACAATCAATCTTTGTGATCGTTACGAGGCTTTGCGTATTGGGGATTCGGATCTGCGGTGGAGGTAAAAGTGAGGAAGGAAAAAATTGTCAGGAATAACTTCCAAATTTACACCCAAAGATGTTTAATAGATAAAAATTATCAGAAAATAATAATACATGAGAATTTACGTGGAAACTTTCAAATCGGAGAAAAACTATAGGTACTGAGAAGAAAATCTATTATGTGAAAAATTCTTACAATCACACAATTTTTCTTCTCACTCAATCCCCCAATACACCAACACACTCACAAAGAAATACACAAGACAAACTCTCCAACTCTCACCTCAAAAGAAGAATTTAACTAGAGTCAAATTTGTCATACAAATATTAGACTTTGTTTTGTGCATCAACTAAGGAGGTAGCAACCTTCTTATATAGGTAAGAGCCTTGTTCCAATTGTTGTCCCCAATCAATATGAGACAACAAAGAAGCCAACCTCAACAAAAACGTGCAGCTTTAACTTAAACTTTTACATCATAACAGAATCATAACATTTCGAGTTTTATAATAGTGTACTCCACTCTCAATTAATCGTAGAACTAGGAATGGCAATTGGATACGGGCTCGCCTGGGCATGGAATCTGCTACGGCCCTCTTTATTTATTAATTTTTATTTAATTTGAGATTGAATAAGTCTTGCTATAAGCATTAGTAATTGCATGTATTTCTGTTATTCCAAATCTTCAAACTTTAGCTCCTTATAAATAACAAAGTAGTTTCCTTGTAATTAGCTAAGTTGTTGGGTTATTTTGCTATTTATAGTTGCTAAATAATAAGTCAGAGGCATGGGATAAAAACTTCTTAAATAAGTGAAAACGTAGAGGTCTTGATTTCTTCCATTGAACCAGACTATTTTTTGTTGGAATTTATTTTCTTTTCATATCAGTATAAGTCCACGCAAAGAAAGACAGCAGTTCATACCAAAGTGGTATCAGAGTTTACGCAAGGACCAAAGAATGGAGCAATTAGAACAACAAGTTCAGTCCCTTTTTGGAGGGCAACAAGGAATTGCTACGTGCTTGGAAGAACTCTTCTCCCATCTTAATTCTCATATGGACTAGTTTACTGGTCAGTCATCAAAGGGAAAAGAGGAACCAACTGCAGAGAGAGCTGTAGAGTCTTGTGAAAGGGAAAACAATTCTGGGAGTGGCTCTTCGATTGCTCCTAATTTGCTTAAGCTAGATTTTCCTCGTTTTAATGGGCAAGAAGATCCCACGAGTTGGCTCTGTCGAGCTGAACAATTCTTCCAGTTTCATAATACGCCAGAAATTGAGCACGTGCCAATCACCTCTTTTCATATGGAAGGAGATGCTCAGTTGTGGTACCAGCTCTTAAAACAAAAGACACCGATTATCACATGGCCAGAATTCAAGGAGGAGCTTCACTCGAGATATGGTCCTAATCAATTCTTTGATTTCTTTGATGAATTATCGAAATTACAGCAACTTGGTACTGTTCAAGATTACCAAACTCAATTCAAGAAATTGCTAGCCAAAGTGGGACACCTATCTCAAGCATGACAAGAAAGTTGTTTTGTGAGTAGATTCATAACCTCCATAAAAACAGATGTGCAAGCTAGCCACCCAAAAATATTGTCGAAAGCGATTTCACTTGCAAGGTTGTATGAGGCAAGGAATTTATCCCATGGGAAGGGTTCTGCAACACCTACTAGTTCAACACCCCAACCATCGCGATCCTTTTTAGCACCAATTAAAACAACAAGCAACAACATCAAGACGTTGACTTAGGACGAGTTGAATGAGAGGAAGAAGTTGGGACTATGCTTCAAGTGCAATGAAAAATATGGACTGGGACACAGGTGGAAAAAACTCTTTTCCATTCAAGTTATTTTGGAGAATAGTGACGATGATGCAAAGATGGAAATTGATGATCAACATTAAGCAGAAATTCCAGCAATATCCTTACATGCATTTTTAGGTTTTGAAGGCCCAGAGACTACGCAACTTTGCGGAAAATTATCCAATATGTGTGGAAGGCTATGATATTGTTTTGGGAACCCAATGGCTGCAAACATTGGGATCGATTGTTTGGAATTTTGTAAAACTCTTAATGATGTTTGAGTTAGATGGAAAGAAAGTAATTTTGCAGGGCACCCCAATTCCCGAAAATCAACTCATTACTGTGTACCAAATGGAACAAATGATTAAGCTTAACAAAGCCGAATTTTTGCTTCAAATTTTGGGAAGTCTACCCAATCATCAAAAGGAACTTGTGCTGCATCTTCAAATATAAAATCTGTTGGAGAAATTCAAAGTACTATTAGCTGAACCAACTGGGCTGCCATCGCAACGATTCTATGACCACAAAATACCCCTGAAGAATCCGGAATCAATCTCAGTGAAGCCCTATCGTTACCCACATTATCAAAAGTTAGAAATTGAAAAGATAATGTCGGAAATGTTAACTGCAGGAATAATACGGCCAAGTCAGAGTCCATATTCTGCTCCTATTCTGTTGGTAAAGAAGCATGATGGGCTATGGAAAATATGTATTGATTACAGAGAATTAAATAAAAATACTGTGAAAGATAAATTTGTCATACCTGTTATCGAAGAATTACTTGATGAGCTTGACGGTGCCCAATATTTCACCAAATTGGATCTTCGGTCGGGTTATCACCAAGTCAAACTTCATTCCTAAGATATTGAGAAGATAACTTTCTGCACACATCAGGGTCATTGTGAATTTCTGGTCATGTCGTTCAGCCTCACTAATGCCCCATCAACATTCCAGTCTCTAATGAATGAGGTATTTAAAGATTACTTAAGAAAGTTCGTTCTTGTATTTTTTGATGATATTCTCATTTACAGCAAAACTTGGGATGAACATGTAAAACATTTAGAGGCTGTATTTTTAATTTTTTAAGCTCACCGATTATTTATAAGAATGGAGAAATGTCAATTTGGCCAAAGGGAAGTTAAGTGCCTTGGTTATGTAATTACTAATGGTGGAGTTACTGTGGATCCAAAAAAAATGAGTATATCCAAGGCTGGCCAAAGCTCACAACTCCAAAAGCTCTACGGGTTTTTGGGTCTTTGTGGCTATTACTAAAAATTTATTCAACGTTTTGAGAAAATAAAAAATTTGTTAACCAAGATGTTGAAGAAGAATGGATTCAAATGGTCACCTGCTGTAGAGGAAGCATTCATCAAATTAAAGGAAGTGATGACCGGTGCCCTAGTCTTGGCTCTCTCAAATTTCTCCAAACAATTCATTATTGAATGTGATGCTTCAAGATCAGGTGTGGGAGTTGTATTGATGCAAGAACAACTAATTGCTTTCCATAGCCGTCCTTTACATGGTAAACACCTTCTCTTGTGTACATATGAGAATGAAAATTTGGCACTTGTTCTTGCTGTGCAAAAATGAAGACCGTATCTTCTTGGTCATAAATTGATTATGAGGACTAATCACCAGAGTTTAAAGCATTTATGGGGCCAAAAAATTACAAAAACTGCATAACAAAGGTGGTTATTCAAGCTGATGGGATTTGAATTTACTATTGAGTATAAAGGTGGAAAAGAAAACATCGTTGTCGATGCTCTATCCAGAAGAGAAGAACAAGGAGATGGAGAGGCCCAATTTTTGGCTATTTCATGTCCAATTCCAAATTGAATTGATTCCATTAAAAAAGAAACTAGTTCTAATCTAGATATGGGTAAAATAGTTCAACGGGTACTTAATGGTGAAGCACTTAGTCCATGGAAATATAGAGATGGGATTCTATTCTTTAAAGAGAGAATTTATCTAACAAAGGAATATTACCTTTGATTAAAAATATAATTGAGCAATTTCACAATAGCAATCATGAAGGGTTTCTCAAAACGCTCCATAGGATACGCTCCACTTTTTATTGGCAAGGTCTTAAGAGTAAAGTGCGAAATTTCATTAGAGAATGTGAAATTTGTCAAAGGCATAAAACAAAGCTTACTTCCCCAACCGGCCTCCTTCAAACTCTACCAACTCCAAACATAATTTGGGAAGACATTTCAATGAATTTCATTGATGGCCTACCAGTTTCAAGAGGCAAGTCCACCATATTTGTAGTTGATGATAGATTATCTAAATATGCTCATTTTGTGCCTATTTCTTACCCTTATACTGCTACAATAATTGCTCAAATTTTCTTTGAAAATATTTTTCGGTTACATGGAATGCCAGAATCTATTGTTTGTGATCGTGACCTTACCTTCACCAGCTCATTTTAGAGAGAATTATTTAAATTAAATGGAACTATATTTAATTTTAGTTCAGCTTATCACCCCCAAACTGATGGCCAAACGAAGGTGGTAAATCGAACATTGATGATGTATCTTAGGTGCTTTACAAGTTCTCAACCAAAGTTGTGAATTAAATGGCTGACTTGGGCAGAGTATTGTTATAATACCAGTGTTCATTTAACCATTGGAAAGAATCCCTTTGAAGTGGTGTATGCAAGGCCTCCACCTACTCTCCTCTCTTATATTCCTGGGACAGCTAAAGTTGCAGCTGTGGAGCAAGAATTGATTGATAGAGATATCATGATTAAGGAACTTAAAGAGAAAATTCAGTAGGCTCAAAATCGAATGAAGAGAGTGTATGATGCGAAGCATCAAGAAAGGGAGTTTGTTGTTGGTGACATGGTTTTTCTCAAGTTGCATCCTTACAAGCAACATTCACTTGGACTAGGGAGGAATTTCAGGCTAGCAGCAAGGTACTACGGACCTTTCAAAGTGTTACAGAGAATTGGGGTTGTCGCTTATAAATTAGAATTGCCAATGAATGCCAAGGTACACCCTGTATTTTATGTGTCTCTCTTTAAGAAGCAAATTGGAGCCAAGTTTACAGTGCAACCACAATTGCCTTTCGCAGATGAGGTTGGTGAGCTTTCTCCACAACCTGAAGCCATTTTGGATAGTAGAGTGAGGAGGAAAAAGCATGAGGTCATGGTTTATTGGCGAGGCTTGTCTCCTGCAAAAGTCACTTGGGAAGAGTTTAATAAGATCAAGACCAAGTTTCCTTATATTCCTCTTGAGGACAAGAGGATTATTTAAGGAGGAGGGAGTGTCACGTGCCTCTTTATTTATTAATTTTTATTTAATTTATGTTTGAATAAGTCTTGCTACATATATTAGTAGTTGCATGTATCTCTGCTATTCCAAGTCTTTAGACTTTAGCTCCTTGTAAATAACGAGTAGTTTCCTTGTAATTAGCCAAGTTATTAGGTTGTTTTGCTATTTACAGCTGCTGAATAATAAGTCAGAGGCATGAGATAAAAGCTTCTTAAATACTTGAAAACGTAGAGGTCTTGGTTTCCTCCATTAAACCAGTCTATTTTCTGTTGAAATTCATTTTCTTTTCATATCAATATAGGTCCACGCAAGGAAAAACAGTAGTTCATACCAGAATCTTTTGTCCTGTTCCAACAAAATTTATGAATCCGATCCCGCTCGGCCACCCCATCCCACCCATTATGAACCCTAATTGAAATTCACTTTTACCTTAAATTTTGATATTTAATTAACATATAGTCAATTTTGTTAGAGATAGTAATAAGTTGAATCGAATAAGCTTGCCCATCCTGAACTAGGCTAGAAAGTTTTTGCCTCAACCCTTCTGGTTGGGCCTAAGCTCCGTCAGACCCAATAGAGCGAAACTTGGGTCAACTTAAAAATGTCTTTTTAATAAAAACAAAAAATAAGGTCATTTTATTCAAAGCAATGTCGTTTTACCTATAATTTTTTGGTTTTAAGTCAGTCCAATCTAGGAAGCCTGAACTCAAGCCCGAGCCTAAGTCGAGACCCAATTTTTGAAAGAAAAAAGCCTAACGCAAGGCTCGAGGCTAAGCCTGAAGTTCTGTCAAATCGAACCTGACTTGTTGACTTTGAGTCAAGCTGGGGTTGGACCTATATGTAACCCTAAACTTCATCAATTTTTTCGTTCCTTTAAAATCTAAATGTTTTGTAAATGTTGGAGTTTAATTACCTAACCCAGCCCAATTCCGGTCTACAATATTCGGCATCTCTAAACTTTGCCAAATTTTTTATCCACTTAGAACGTTTTGTAAATTTTGAGGTTTAACTGACACACTTCAAAATATTAAATTTTAATTTTAATTTTAATTTTGATATAAACGTACAAGTTAACAATCCATAGGATGCACGTCGAATATGTGAAGCTTCTTCTCCACACGGGCTTCTCAAAGATTGTCCGTTCCGGCATTTCCACAAGCACCTGGTGGCTGTGTCTTGCTCAGATTATCACTGGGAACCAATCCAGAGGGAAACCCAGGTTTAGGTTAACGTATTCCTTGACCTCAAACAAATAACAAAAGCAATTCAAAACAAAATCTTGCTGATGCATCCAATTTACAGATGTCCAGTAGTACTAGTGCTCAACTTTATTACTCGAGGCGGTTGGATTTTACTGTAAATGGAGGCTAGGGTCGCCGATGATGAGGTGCTGCACACTGGCCCATCTGTGGTGGTGTCTTGAATGAATCCTCGAGAGAGGTGTCTTGCTGACCGCCTGCTGAATTTTCTCAAATCCAAAAAATAAAAAAAATCTTTATTACTTAGAATGGACCGTTGAGATTACAAAATATAAATGATTAGGTATTGGAATCATTAGAAAAGAGTAGCATATATCAAAGCAAGATTTCCACTATTGACAAGTTATCTGCAACTCATCATCCACAATCGTATTATAGTATTAATGAACAAGTTAAAGGCTTACCTGCCTAATCTTTTGTTCTATCGGCTCGCCAATAGCTTACGCTTTATACCTAAGATGGTCTATTAAATTAACTATATTCCTATGTTGCAAGAAAACATTTCGTTTGACTTTAAGTTGATGGATCGTTATATAAATTTATTAAAATATGTAATTATAAAAAACAAAATTTTAATACATATTAAATAAGATTTTATTTATAAATGTGAAAGTTTTAAATACAAATAAGAAATCCAAACTAATAAGACTTTTGGCTCATAAGTTTAATAAAATCTAATATCAACAATTTATAGGACTTTTCATACTAATAAGTATTATTAAACTTGAATTTGTTACTACATTTAAATTTTAATGTGGTATACTACATTTTCATTATTATATATATTAAAATATTTGAATTTTTAAATTCGGTGTCTAAAATGTTAAAATTTCAATTAAGTCAATAATCTTTTATAACCTTTACAACTCAAATCAAAACTTTAATTTTGTTAGTATTTTTATCGATTTAGGTAACGAAATCATTTTTGGTGATATTTAAGCTTTAACTAAAAATTAATAACTAACTAGGCATCCATGTGGACTAATTTTTCACGTAAAAGTCTATTTGTTGCAAAATGATTATTAGCTAAATCAGTGCAAATATTAACAAAATTAGTATTTTGAACTGTAATGTTTTGTTATAAAAAATAGATCACTCAATTAAAAATTTGACTATTAAATAAAAATTTTCAATAATACGTATTTAAAACCCAACACTTTATCCTAACCATGTTTTGGGGTGTGGCTAGGGCCGGCCCTGGGCAGGGGCCAGCAGGGCACCTACTCAGGGCCCTCAATAAGAGGGAGGCCCTCAGCCCCCTCTTTAAAGAGCTTTGTTGCTTTGCAACGTTTATCATTTAATTTAACAAATATCAACGTTGTAGTCTTGTAGATGACTATAACTATAACGTTATTATAACAAAAAAAATTAAAGTAAAGGTAATTTTGTGGTCCTAACGTTTATAAATAGTCTTGAAATATTGAATTATACTTGTACCTTCTAATTGTTTTATTTTTATCAATATATATATTTAAAGTACTACAACTTAAAATTAGCGAAAAAAAAAATTTACGATTACATCTTCTGCCTTACATCTTCGAATATAATTTAAAGGTAAATTTTTGATTTTAATATATTTTATTCTTTGTTTTTATTTTAATATTAGATATTAAATTTTGCTATTTATTTTTCTTGTATTACAGATATAATACCATTTATATATCTTTGTGATATATTGTGAAGGATATGTTGGATAATATTGATCTTGATAATATTATTAATGATTTTGCATCTAGAAATGCACGGAGAAATTGCTTTTCATAAATCATGATCCTCTGTGTATTTGTTAGTGTTATGATCATTTAATATTTAGTTGGTTACGTAAACATATAAATTAAGTCATTTATGTTTCGTACAAATATTAAACTTAAGCATATTGTCAATTTATTGGGACCCTTTTTTTTTTAATTTCGCCCAGGACCTATAGAACTATAGGAACGGCCAGGTGTAACTTGATGGTTGAGGCGGTCTTGACTTTGGTTAGTAGGAGTTCGATTTCATCTAGCCTCTTGTAAGAACTAGGGCGTGGGGTTTTACTGTGAGCGGAGAACTAGTTGACTAACGATGATGAGGTCTTGTAATTTAAATTTCACTTTGTGAGATAATGCACCAATTAAATCCTCAAAAAAGTATGTCCGCTTGACCCACCTACAAAATTTTCTGAGAAAAAATGTTTTTTATAAAAAATAACGTCATTTTATATCTGTTTTCACCCAAAATAATGCCCTTTTTTAGCACAAAACAGGTGTTCGGATAAAATCTGACGTAATTTAAAAGTTAGTGGTTACAAACTACTCCTCCTTTATGAAAAGCAAGCAACTGCATCTAACTAATGAAAGCTAATCCAACTTTGCATGAAATCAAACCAAAGGAAAGGACTTTAAATTGGAGGATGACAATAAAAAGTAGATAGAAGAAAGGAAAAGGAAGATTAGATAACAAATAAAATAATAGGTAGCTATTAAGGTTTAGATTGATTGTATACCTAACATTTTAAGTATGATTTCCACTACAACCACTCATCACAAAACTAACCACTTTGTGTTTCTTGCTCTTTGAAGTAACCCCACAATCCCACCATCGCCTTGCCTTCTCTTTTCACGTATGATGATGAATTTGAGATTAATGTAGTTCTTATCTAATACCCTTTATTCTCTTTATCTTTTTGTTTATTTAATTAACTAGTCTTTAAAAAATTCAATCCATCATTGGTTTTTTTTTTCTTTTGATAAAGCTTCCAATGTACTTAACAAAATATAAATGAACTGATCTAAATAATTAATATTTATTCACTTAATATCTTCGATTTAATTAATATTTATAAATTTAATACATCTCAAACTGATGATTTAAAATTAAATAAGTTTATAATTTATAATTAAGTCTTAAATTTTATTTAATTAATACTTTTGAATTGGTAGACACCAAACATCAATTCATGACCAAACAATAGCCTAAATGTATCAACTCACCACTTTTCATCTTTTAAATCACCAAAATAAAAGTCAATTCTCTAATCAATACTCGTACCTAAAACTTTTGGTTATTAGGTGCACATAAAATAAGATTTACTAATGGAACTGTTCAATAATTTAAAAATTAAATCAAAATTTAAAAGATGATACAAAAATATGAAGTTTAAAATTTTAGAATTAAATAAAATAAAGAATTTAAAATATAATTAAATGAGATTATTTTAGTTATTGAAGAATTTAAAGTTTAATTAAAAAATTATTGAATGAAAATCAATTAATTTATTTAAATTTATTAGTTTATAAAATTAATCACTTAATTAATAAATTGATCTATTTTAATAACAAAATTATAAAATAAACAAAATCAAAAAATTGAAAACTAATTTAAAATTTTTATAATTAAACTGATATATTAAAATTAATGTAATTTATAGAAAGAATCTTAGGTAGGATTTCCACTATAACCATCCATCATACAACTTACTACTGCTATGTTTTCTTGTTCCTTCAGGAACTGCCCGCCGTATTCCTATCACCGTCACTTTCTGAAGCTATAAGCCATCATCTTATCCTTTTATGCATGACTATGACTATGACTATGACTATGACTTATCCTTATCATTTCAGGTTGTGTAGATCTTCAATTTACTTTTTTTTTAATTTTTTATTTTTGATTACCGGTTAGGTATTTTAGGAAGATTCTAACTATAAAAAGATATCTTTAAGCCATCTACATCCAGATTAATCATCGTTCGAGCTAGATAGGTCCCTTGTGGGAGGTAAAGCTCTGACCTCAAGTTTTAAACGGCTGCATACATGAGAACAGTTCAAACTCGTGACCTCACTTAAGCTAAAAGAGCCCTTTACTAACTCACCTGCATTCTGGAGTTACTTTTTTTTTTTTAATAGCAAACCCGTATTTGTTACTATTTAGACATGTATCGGATAAATTTTTAGATTAATACAATAATCTACATACCACGTTAATCGAGTATTTTATAATAAGCAAGTCTTGTACAATATACTTTATCGAAAGAGCTTAAATAGGAAGAATCAAACACAAAACCTTTAACTTTATACCGTATACCGTATTACTCCATCAACTCGACCATTACGTTTGGGCTACATACCCTTTATTCTCTTTTTCTAAATTCGGGTTAACCAAACGTCATGTTTTGTTTTTGAGATCTAAACTTTCATCTTTATTACAACTTAACATTTCTTCTCTAACCAAACTTAAGGTTATTTTTTAAATAACAGTTAATTTTTAAATAACAGTTAAATAATTAGCTGACTTTTAAAAAAGTTATTTTCAGAAAAGATCTCCCGAAAAAAATTCTATTAACACTCTACTAATATAACAGATGCTAAGTCTCATACATTTTTAGCTTTTTATATTTCTTTCTTCTGTGTTTTTTGCCCTGGACAAATAGAACTAGGTTCGATCGTACTCATAGGAATGAATTATGAGTTTGAACGCCTTTTCCACTTTCTTTGGTTCATAACTTCATGCAAAGAGTCCTATCAACATGCTTTTACATGGTAGGGTTTTTGTTTAATTCATGTCAATGGGTTAATCAATAAAGGCAGATTCCTTAATTGTGGCTCGAGATTATCATTAAAATCCGGATTATATTTATTCAGATCCCAGGATTTGTGCCAAACCAAATATTTAATAGATCAAGTGGCCGCTTCTGTGGCTTCAAATGTGTCTTTTGTTAATGCCCAGACATAAAGATCATATCATATCTCTAAATTTGATTTCCTGTCTTCTTGTTTATTAATAAAATATTTTAATCTTTAATTAAGAATTCTAAATAAAATTTCAATGAATTGATAATTTAAGATTAAACAGTCAATTCATGAGATTAGCAAATAATAAATTCACTTATTTCTCCATAACTCTAATGAAATTAAGCAATAATTAAAATTTTCAATTAATTTGACCGTTTTGATAATAAAATTTTAAACCTGCCAATTTTTATTTAATTTATTTTAATAACTTCTATTGTTAAAAATAAGTCAGTTTATTAATTAATCGGTTATTTTTAAAATTAATAAATTGTTTATAAATTAATTAATTTCTAATTTTAATTAATAATTAATTTAAATTTAAATTTAATTATTTGATATATAAAATATTCTTTTTTATAATTATATTTTAAATTTTTTGAAAATAAGTCTAACATTTGACTGTTAAACTTTTAAACCTTATATTTTTAGTTTTGATAAATTTTATATAAACAAATTTTGAGAAACCTTTTCTATTACATCGATTGAACCATCCACTAATCAAAGAGGCTAATTTCCTCTCTCTTTTCCCCCCTGACTTAGACTATGACTAGACCCTCTAATCAATGAGGCTTATCAAAGGAAGGTTAAACTTTTAGACCAAGTAACAATCTTCTTAGAAATAGAGCAAAGGATAAGATGACAACCAATTTGTAATTTGATTTGAAATTAATAAATTTTGAATTGACATTAACTTTAAAGAATTAAATTGAATTTCAACTAACACAACTCATTTTTATTATAAAATAATACTATTTTATATAATTTAAGCTAAAAAATCAAGCCATACTCTATAAAAATTTTATTCTAAGCCGAATTAAGTACAAATTTGGCTCGAATTGACCCATCTTAACTTGCCATGTTTAAGTAAGGAGTAGGAAGTACGGATTTGACATGTTTAAGCATCTTTTTTTATTTTTTTTAGTCTGAAATTAGGATATTATTGACATATCCATCCAGTGACTAATCTCCTCGCTGATGAGAAGGCACTGATAGGATGATTTAATCTTATGTTATTTAATTTTATTCATATATTTTTATAAATTTTAAATAAATATATAAATAAAATTTAATAAAATATAAGAGAAAGTAATTTACGACCTCCACTTGATAGCTAAAGGAAGCTGGCCTCGTACTATCATTGTCATCGGCATCGTCAGCTTCTTCCAGGATAAGACCATAAGCAAGCCACGATGTTGTCCGATGAGACTGAGGCTGCGCCTCCGTCACTTTCGAGGGTCCCAATTCAATTGTAAAAGAGTGCTATCATCCGTACAGTTACAAATCCTATTTCTCGAGTAAAAATATTTTATTTGAATATATAAGGAAACAGTGTGGCCCATTATGCTTTTTTGTGTACGGGACAAGACACCCTATTTGCCTCTTTTGTTGCTGCCAATTACTTTATGTGATCTATCGGATGCTTGGCTGAGGAGGCTAGGAGTCTTTACTTGATGAGATTAAGAAGAGGGTAATACGTAAGAAATAAAAAGTAAGGGGCAGTTTACATGCTAGTTTATCTCTTTCTTTATATATATATATAAAAAAAAAAGTAAGGGGCAGTTGTTAATTATTATAGTAGGAATAATTTGATATCTAATTTTGAAAATTCTCTGCATCTTTTATTTGATAGACGAATGAGATTCATTCTTTAATAGTAATTTTCTTAAAAATATTTTTAATATTAATTAATTAAAATATAATTAAGTACAATATAATTAATTACAAAATAATATTAATTAATTAAGTACATTATAATTAATTAAAATATAATTAATGAGTTATAATATAATTAATCAAAATAAAAAATAAAATTAATTAATTACAATATAATTCATTCATTAATTAAAATATTTTAATTAATTAAAATATAATTTATTAATCAATTCTTTTTATAAATTAATCACTTTTAATGATGATAGTAATTATTCATTTCTCTTAATCAACTATCATAATTATAAAGATAATATCCATTCTTATTACTCAATATATTCATTCTCATTCCTACTATCATTCCTTCATGCAAACCAACCGTCCTAAATTTTTATTCTTAAATTTATAATTTTAAAATATTATTTATCTTTATATAGTATTATTTAGTTATTTTATATAACATTATTTTTAATTTTAATTATTCTTAATTTAAAATAAAATAAATGAAAATAACTCAATCTAGTATGAATGTTTATTACACAATCAAAATGAATTCAATTATTTCATATGACATTTTACCCTTGACTAAAAATACTCTTATTAAATAATAAACATTCATACTTATAAAGAGTAAGTTATAAACATCAATTTTCATTATAAGTGATATTATTAACAAAATCATTATTAAAATGAAAAGAAAAATTGATTACAAATGATATTAGGCTAGATTGAGTTATGAAGAAAATAGAAAATTATTATAATTTGGAAGTTAAAAATGCATAAGCAAGCGGTAGTTCTTTTGCGTTGACAACCACAAGACACTATCAATTTTGAAATTTCACTCTAAATTACATAATATCATAGCAAGTTTAACATGCATTCTTGTAATAAAAAATAAAATCGTTACATCGAAAATTAAATTAAAAACATTCATACTTAAGTAGAGCAAGTTATATCATCCATAAAGTTGCACACTCAAAATCCCGTATGGAACAAGATTAACTTAAAATATAGTCAAAACAAACAAATAAAAAATCTAGATATATACAAAAAAAATCAAAAAATGCACAAAAATGTAGATAGGAAAGAAAAATAAAAGGAGAAGTTAAATCGAACAATGAATCTAAAATATAATGACGATCATAGACAAAAAAAAACGAAAAAAGAAAAGACAAACATGAACAAGGAAAATGGAAAACCTAAATATAGTGAGAGGTGTTGATTCATGAAGAAGGTGTTATTGTTTTGTTTCTTAGTGGAAGGGACGGCTTGAGGTGAAGAGATATAAAATATGGCTAGATGAGTATTATTTGAAGGATGTTTTTAATGTTTAAAAGAATAATTGAAGCCCCAGTTCATAATTCAATTTCGATGTTTTTTCAAGTGAATTCAATTTATAAAAGATGACAGTTATCTTTTTTTTTTTGTTTCTAAACAGTTGAATTGAGTTTAATGCTGCAATTAAATTCAATTTATACCATTCTAAACACCGAGTAAGTGATTTGAAGTTAATTTGAGATTTGGGTTTAAAATAGAGAAAGATTGATTATCCACTAATTGAGCGAGTTTAAGGGGTGTAAACAGTGTAACTTAAGCATGTTAGTTAAAAGAGAGACCGTGTCTGGGCGAAGTTAAAGTCAGCGGCGAAAGTGGAGAAGATGTCCCAATGTCGTGGCAGAACCCCGAAAAACCTGTGGCTATAAAGCCAAAGCTTACCAACACTTTATTGTGGGCTAGATGGTTATTATTATTATTATTATTATCTGACATTTTACGATAATGTCCTGATCCTATGACTCCCACACCGTCATTTTCACCGTACCACATTTCGTAATTACAATCTTCAAGTTTATTAAAAATTAAAAAAATAATAATTTAACATAAAAATTTTAATCAGCTAATTTTAAATTGACCAATTTTTAATTTAATAAGTTCTTATAAGTTCATATTAATTAATCAATTTTATTCAATAAATTTTAAAATTTACAATAAATAGATACAATATTTTGAAAATATTTAAAATTTTAATTTTAATAAATCTTTAACAGGTTGAGCAACTTCTTATCTTATTGATTTAATTGTCAATCCGATTTTTAAAATATTGGTTGTAATTTAACTATTTTTAGATTTTAATTAATTTTAATAAATATTTATAAATTGTAATATGTTTTATTCTTAATTAATTAAACCATTTGTTTAAAGTCATTTATTTTTAAATAATACAAATTTGCTTGTAACTAATGATTCACCTTATATTAATAGACATGAATTTTGTAATGCATTGAGTCAAATATCTATCCTAATTTATAAAATATTTTTTAAATATGTAAATAGTAGTTATGAATCTTTTTATCATTATCATTAATATCTAGTTGAAGTTCTACTAAGGTGCAAAATTTGTAGAAACCGATAAGACGTAATCTTACTCTTACAAAATAAAGAAGTTACCTCTAATACTCTCATATGAAACGTGTAAATTATGAATTATCATCATCATTATAATATTAGTTTGAAATCTTATAATGAAGTGGAGTATAAAAGATTATTTTCAATAGATTCACGTATAGATGCGATAATAAAAAAGTGACGCCTACTAAAAAATAAATATGTAAATAAAATTATTATTTTTAAAAAAGCATCTTATAACCAAGAAGACAAAACGAATGAGGTAGTACGCGAGGCAATATGCAAACGACCGATTTTTTCTTGACGGCTCCAAACTTGTTAGGGGGCTTGAAAAAGCTAATAAAAATAGTGAATACGCGATTAACTAAAATAATATAAAAAATAACGTTCTATATAACATTTCCTCGCTGTCTAGTTCAATAAATCAAAACACCTAATTTATTTAGTTCAGTAAATCAAAACACCTATTTAGTTCAGTAAATCAAAACACCTAGTCCATTCTTGCATGAGACAGTGAAGGGAAATTTTCAGATAATTATGAATCTTTTTATTAATAATAATTAAAACAGTTAATAAAAAAGGAGGGAGGGTAATAAAGGAAAAGGAGTTAACGGACCATGTCCGTACCGTTAGCCGACAAACGGAGTTAAATTGCCGCTTTCCTGTTCCCCTATCGCACGACTCTCTCATTAATTCCTCACTTTATTTACTATTCCTTCTTTCAATTAATGCGAACTCTTTTTTCCGTTTACCTATACAATTCCACATTCACTTTTCTGTTCATTTCCCATTATACCCCCTCTATCGTTTGGTTTGTTTGCAGTTAAGATCAAACATTATTTGGGGCATTTACGTAATAAATGCAAAGACCGGACAAGACAGATCAGAAACAAGTAATAATTGTGATATTCCTGTAATTTTCACTTTCGTGACTACCACATTTATTTCCTTGTGACCCCTTTTTGTCTCAGCGTAATTCCTGTTGTACCCGATGTGTAACTCATAATTACAAAATAATCAATGAAGAATTAAGCTTTTAAATCTCTAATTTAGATTTTATGAAAGTGATTCGAAGAAACTTTTAATACTTCAAAATTTTAGTTTAAAATTTGTGAATTTTTAAAATTTTAATTTTGAATTATTATATGTACTAATTTTGACACTGACCGGAAAAGGTAGCCAATAAAGAAATAAAAGAATTTTAATACTTTATTTATATTAACTATATTTTATTAAAAGATTTTTATTTATAAAATAAGAAGATTTATAATAATTAACAAAACTCTAAACAAAGAATTATTTATTACAACGTCCTCAACTTCAAATAAAAACAATTAGTTAAAATTTTATTAATATGCCAAATTTGAAGAGATCCAATAATAATATTATTCTTGACTAATAGAGAAATTATTTTGAACATCCTATATGAAAAAATAAATAACAATAATAACTAAGATTTAAATAAAATTTTATAATAATAAATTTAAAATAATAACTAAGATTTAAATGTTTTAAGATTTTTATTTTGTTGCAAATTACAAAATTCTCCTTATACAAAAGAAATCACTGGCTTAGAATCATAAACATTAGGACAAAAGGCATGAATATGCTAATTCGTGGTTGGCTAAAATGTAGGGACGAATTAGTCATTCAAGTAAAAAGAAAGGGGTAAAATTGGCATTCAACATCCGACAGTCCCGTAATAATGTTATGAAAGCGGCAAACCATCTTTGAGTAAAAAACTTTGTCTGGCGGAAAACATAAACAAACGTTAAATGCGACAAGGACAGATGTTTATTCTTGTCCCTGCAGCAATTAACGGCCGAGATGCATCCTACCAGGCAAAGACGAGCCGTAGGATCAAGATTCCCACATAGATCGGCGCATGTTGTACGAACCGCTACGGCTTTGGAGAAAAATAACACTGACTTTTGGGTCTAATTTCCGTTTTGCCCCTCTCACGCTGCCTCTGAGCTTTTTGTTTTCTTTTACCTTCGACTCGGTCGTTGGCCTCCAGCTCTTGTTGCTTTCTGCTTTGATGGAAGGTCCTTGAACTTGGAACTCTACTTTTCCCAATCTCTCTCTCTCTCTCTCTATTGCGACTTTGCTTTCTGCATTCTTCTTGTGGCTTCTTTGAAAGTGTTGATTGATCTTCTCTTCTTTTTACGGTCGGAGCTTACGAGTATCTTCCATTCTGGTACGTGATTCTGACGTGATCCTGACTTCCTAGTTCTAAATCTGAAGAATTGTAGGTTTTTATAACTATGGAACAAAGAAAGTTGAGTTCTTCCGTTGCTTGATAGATCTCGTTGGTGTCTTAGTTCTATGGTAAATGTGTTTCGTGAGTGAACGTCTCCTTACATTTTTTTAACCCCATTATTTATTGTTTATTCACTCTTTGCTTTGTGAAAAGGTAAAGTTAGACATGAAACTGTGAAAGATGCTTTCTTTTTTTGTTTTCTTATTTTTGCAGACCTCTTTTTGACGAACATTATATAAAAGGAGTCGTGGTTGACTTAGTTAAATTTTTTGTAATTTATGTTCGTTAAAAGTTACAACCGAAGCATTTGCATTTTCCTATGATGAAGAAGACAAGATTTTGACTTGTTTTTACCTCCCAAGTAGAACTATTAATTTGTCATTTCCGTAATTATTTTCTCGTTTTGTTTTTATCTATAAGCTTGGAAGTGTTTTTGTGTGCCTTCAAATGGCTGATGAAGATCTATGATCATTTGGTAATAGTTTCGTTTACTTTCCTTTCTTTTGGAGGAAAATTGGTTTAGTTTAAGCATGGAAGATGATTATGTGGTTTCTTGACTTCTGAATGCTCAGTTTTTGGTGTGCTCAATGTGCTTTAGTTAAATAGCAGCAATCTTGACTTGGATTTGTTTGGTTTTACTCTGTGAAGGAGGCTGTTTTGTCAATTTTTGAGTCTGATGTCTCCGCCTTTATTGGGTGTGGAGGAGGAAGGGCAGAGTAGTGCTTCTTTACCCTCCATTGACTGCATATCCCAGAATGGTTGTGGGTTAAAGGAAAGAAACTATCTTGGATTGTCAGATTGTTCTTCAGTTGACAGCTCTGGAGCCCCGAGCTTGGCCGAAGAAAATAAGAGCAATATTAATCTGAAGGCTACTGAGTTGAGGCTAGGTCTTCCGGGAACCCAATCCCCAGAAAGAGATAGCCAAGGAAAACTTAATGAAAATTTTCTCTTTCCTTTGCTGCCTTCCAAGGATGTGATCTGCTCGTCATCACAGAAACATGTTATTTCAGGCAACAAAAGGGGATTCTCTGACACCTTGGATGGTTTCTCAGAGGTCAAGGGTTCTTCATATACACAAAAAAACTGGATGTTTCATGCAGCTGGGTCTGAGTCTGAATCTCCACATTCTGTGGGGCAAGGGATGTTTCCTGGTTGTTCAGGAGTTAATGCGATGCTTTCATCCAGGCCTTCAGGTTGTCAGTCAGCTATGCTGGAAGAGTTGCCACAGAGAGCATTGCAAGAACGACCTCTTGCCACAAATACCAAGCCAAACCTGACCGGTGCTTCTAATAACAACAGCAGTGCACCTGCTGCCAAGTTAGTTTCAATTAAGGGAATTTGTTGTTGGAAGTAGAAGAGCGTGGAATAATGATGATGATGGTTGCTATTTTTGTTTTTGACAGAGCACAGGTTGTTGGTTGGCCTCCAATTAAATCGTTCCGGAAAAACAACTTGGCTACTACTTCAAAGAACAACGATGAGGTTGATGGAAAGCCTGGTCCTGGTGCACTTTTTGTGAAGGTTAGCATGGATGGTGCCCCTTATCTCCGGAAGGTTGATCTGAGAAATTACTCCACTTATCAGGATTTGTCTTCTGCACTGGAGAAGATGTTCAGCGGTTTTACCATTGGTGAGCTATTTCTATATACTTGGCCTTGCAGTCTCACTTGTGATGATGTCGTGTTAAGGATTTGGTGTTCTGGAAGCTCTAATTATAGATTCTTTCTTCAAAATAGACGTAGTGTTGCATGGATGTGATTACTACATTTTCTTGGTGATTTCAGGTCAATGTGGGTCTCATGGAGCTCCAGGGAGGGAAAAACTGAGTGAGAGCAAGTTGATCGATCTTCTCCATGGATCAGAATATGTACTTACATATGAAGATAAGGACGGTGACTGGATGCTTGTTGGTGATGTACCATGGATGTAAGTTTTACTGTGCCTTATTTCCACATTCTTTGTCTCTATTTTCCCTAGACTAAGTGTAAACCATAGAATTTTATTTAAATATAGCTTAACTTGATGGACGAATTGCTTTTCATGTTCAAAATATAAGCTAGGGATGATACAAGAAGGAGAAAAGAGTAGGAGAAACTGGAAGTGAGAGCTAGCAATGAGAAATAGTTAACAATTAAATGATTCCATCTGAGCTTTGCAATCTTCATGTTTTTGATATGATTCCATCTGAGCTTTGCAATCTTCATGTTTTTGATAGATTTTGTTTGTCATTACAGAAGGACTAATGGCTAGTCTGTCACCCTTTGTAGAGTCCATTTACTTCCTTTCTGAGCCTGTATCCAATGGTTACCATCACAACGTAGGAGTATTTGATGCACATACATTTTTGATAAATTCTTATTTAGGTTGTAGAGGGAAAACTGAGAAGTATAGTAAATATGTGGTTGTCTATTGTGTGATTTGATGCATGAAATGCTGTGTATCTTCTTGGTTGATGATATTTTGCGTGGCTTCCTTTCAGAATACTCATTATACTGCATATCCTTGTATCTGAGATGAAATGACAATATTTCTTTGCCTGAATTTTGTCAAGATGTTTTATCCCTTTTTGTATGTATACACATATTGGTCCCATTTGTGCGCCTGATTATAGTTTTCAGGGAAATTTCCATTCATTAGATAAAAAATCTGTCAGTTGACAATAATTGGTGTTGCTTTGCCCAGCTTTGGTTTGGATAAATTTGAGCAAAATTTTTTTCCTGTCACTCTGAAGGACACAGCTATATTGTTTCTTGTCTTTGGATGTTCAACAATTGGCAACTTTTCTTTGTTACATATGTTTTGTAATAACAGCAGACATTGAACTTCTCTCCGTTTCTCTTCCAAAACCAAAAGAAAGAAAAATCCCCTTTACATTCTTGTTATTACATTGTTCTAAGTCTCATTTGGTTTTGTACCAGGATGTTTATCGAAACTTGCACGAGGCTTAAAATTATGAAAAGCTCTGATGCCATTGGCTTAGGTATGTAGACTAATCTCTATGTTGGTGTATAAACAGATAGTTTCAATATTTTGAAACAACATGATAATCTGATCAAGAGGGTAGATCAACTCGACAATTTTCCTTAACTCTCCCCGATTTGTATTGTGCCTGAGACCTGAAGCCTGAACGTGACTGCTAGAGTTTAATCACAGCATTTTTTGCGGAGAAACTTTGGTTTAAAATCCTTATTTTATATAAAAAATTATGTAACGCCTGAGGCTAACTAGAACAATGATGATTTCGTGCTAGTTCCAAGTTCCAAAAGACTTCCTGCAAGCTGCTATTTCAGCTTACATTTATAGTGGCTTTTGCTAAACATCTTTATAGGTTAATGTCTTTTGAGATCTGATGTGATCTATCATCTGAAAATTTATGTTGTGGTGCACAGCTCCAAGGGCAATGGAGAAATCAAGAGTCAGAACCTAGTAGATCACTTTCCTTTCAATCAAATTTGAAGAATGGGACAAAAAGTCCAGATGAAAGCAAAGGCAAAAATTGTTGAAGGAATGGGTTTACAGGATGGCTTGGGTTGGGGTTTACTGAGATGTGGTTGCCTCATCAGTGTTTTGGTTGCTTGAAAAATGTCTGTTACTTTATGTTTGTTTAGGTCTGGTTGTTCTAAATCCACGTTATATTATCCTGAATTGTGATCAAATTGATATAGAAGTTTGTTGTTTCTTAAGTGTTACTCTGTTCTGTGACTGTCGAATCTGAAACAACATGGAATTTGTGCTCACCTCAAGGTGATTTACTGATTTTACAGCCTCACAAGTTCTCATACTAACTTTAGTACCTGCACCTGAAGAATATAGAACCGCATAGAGATATAAGTCTGATATGCATCAAGTTCTCAGACAAACTTTTGGCACTTATACCTGAAGGATATAAATCTATAAAACTGTTACCGTTCAAATTGGCATTTAAGTATCAGGATCTTGACTTTCTGCCAGATTACAATGTTGGGTATTCTCTTATTTCTGAATACTCTGCAGATATTGGAGGAAATAAGAATATGGTTTTTGCTATATTATCTGATAACTCTCTGATCTCTGTAATTCAATATGTATCATAATGTTCCAGTTGACGATTATCTGGAATAATTATACTTCCTTTTTGACTTCAAGTCATACATTGTTGACCTTTTCCAGTGCAGATACTGATATGGATTGAGACTTTTTGTGCCATCAGTGGCAGTGGTCGGCTTTCTTGATGCTTTGGTTGATTACTTGCGTAGTGCAAGCCTAATCATGATTATTACCATTAAGTGCTCTTCATATTCTGTTTCTTTGATTTTTATGTTCTACAGTTCATAAACCAATAATTCATTTCCACTAAGTAAAAGTTGTCATGTCAGTTTAGATAGGTTCAGTGTGTATGATGTTAATGTTTTCAACATTTTAAGCCATGGGATTTTCTGTGTATTTTTTGGACAGAATCAAAAGGTTAATCATATAAGATTTGTTTACTGGGAAAAGTTGGAGCAGTTGTGTGATTAGTCGTGATCTTCAATCAATGTTGCAGAAGTTGGTGAATAATCTGATCCTCAAGGATTTTACTAAAATTTCCTCAAAGTTGTTATTTTTCGAGTGTATAAATAACAATAAAGAGTCTCACTTAAATGCGAGATCTGGGGATGTTTAATAATACGAGATCGGGGGATGTTTAATAATACGGCCAAATATGTTGATTGAGTCCCTATCTGGGAATTCTGGACTATGTGCTAAACTGGGTGCATGGCTCCTGATCTTGTCCTTTAATGAACTTAATTATAAGGTCTCACATGCAAAGCATCCGCGAATATGGAAAATGATCGTATCTTTGTCTTCATTCTACAGACTTCAAGTTTTGGAAGTTAGCTGAAAATTTCTCAGATGTACAGAAGAATGTATTTGCTTGTACTGACTCCTGAAACGACCTATGGAAGGGATTGGACTGTCTCTGTTCAGGAAGTTGAAAGACTAGTCATGTCTTCAAGCTTTAAACTATAGCCATGAACGGACCTGAAAGTCCTGCATTGATTGAGCTCAAAGGATACAAATTTCAAAAAAGCAAAAGGAAGATACATGTCCATGCATTACATTAAGATATAGACTAAAAAAATATTATTTATACGATAATTTAACCCAATGCTTGAACTCGAAATTAATTAAATTTAACTTAAAATTTATAATTTATAATAATTATCTTAAATTATTAATTTAAGTTGTGCTTAATTTGTTCATATTGAATTTAAAATTGAGTTAGGTTATCATATCAGTGATGTTTAATCAATATACATTTGATGCTCATATCAAAGATTAAAAACTTAATCGGTTCGAGCGGTTCAATCATAAAAACCTTAAACCGATCATTTTTTTGGTTCAGTTTTTAACTTTTTAGTTCGAATTACTTTAATAACTTTTGTTATTAAAAATCGATAATATTTTTGTAAATTAATAAATTATTGTGACCTAAAATAAGTCAATTAATTTTTTTAATTAAACTTCGAATTCTTTAGTAGGTAAGGACAATCTCTTTTAATCATGTTTCAAATTCTTGAATTTTATTCAATCTTTAGCAGATGTTATAATGTTCTAATACCGATTGAACCTTTTAAACCTTAAACCTCTTGTGCTACTGTTTTCTCAACCTTTTTAACTGAAAATAATTATTATATCTAATTGATATCAGTAAATTCAAACATTAAACAGATGATTGCTGCAGCAACCAACCATAGAAGTCATTTTCAGGCAACTTAATAGGCAAACAACTCATACGTCCACTCATGAACATGAAATTTTCAAGATTGGATGATTTCCTCCCCACCACAAGTTGAGGTATCCATATTTTCCTTTTTCTCTGTTACTCTCATCTTAATTTTTCATCACCACTTTGACTTTTAAGGACCTGCCGTGCATGTCATTGGTTGAGTTATGCTCAAGTACTTCTAATGAAATGTGCTTTCAGACTAGACTGCTTCGTCGTCAGGCTCATTGGCTGTTTGCGCACAGGAGGAAAGTGGCGTACATTACAGATTCAGAAATCAGAACTGTCCGGAGAAAGTCACAAGAAATAAGAATCGAGTTATCATTCAGCCGACAAAGAGATGCAATATTTTTTTTGTCTTCAAGTCGGATTCGAAATCAATCCATCAAGTTCACATTTACGTTACTTCAACCTAACCATTAAATAAGATCTTCTGTCTAATATTATGGTATTTTATTGTGTCTAATAAATTTCAGTCATTCATTTATATGAGTCCCGTATAAGTTCCGCGTGGGTCTCGCAAAATAAATAATTAAGATTTTATGAGACAGAATAAGACAGGGTAATATTAGACAGATGATCTTGTTCCACTCAACTACTCTAAGTAAATTCGACTTAAATATTTAATACCTATTTATTTCAACTTTTGAAAATAAATAAATATTTTTTACCGTAAAAGTTATTTTAAAGATAAATGAATATTTGATTGTAAAATTCAAATTCACTTTTTTTTCATAAAATGACTTTTTTTAAAATTAAAATGCAGCTTTTGATAAGGTCAAATTTGAAGCTTTTCAAAAAGTATTTTATAGGTAAAATTTTCATATCAATTAATGAACCTATTTTGAAGTCTCCTTTATCCTTATATTTTTACACATAATTCTACAATACCTACAAACACATCTTCACGCTTTATTTTGAGATTTATATAATATTTTTAATTATATATATATATATATATTAATATTTATTTTTTTATGTTAGTTTTGCTCATATTATAATTCATATAAAAGATTTGATTTGATATATTTTAATTTATGTTTCAGTATGGTTTAAAATTATATAATAATTAATATATGATGCTTTACGTATTATTTAATATATTTTAAATAATATTTATATTTTAAATAATTTTATTATAAAATAAAATATTGTTAAAATTAAATTTTAATTTTATTTTATGTTACTAAATAGTTTATTGTATAAAGCTCTTTTAAAAAAATTCTTTTTTAAATGACAGTCAAAAAGTCAACTGATGTCTTAAAAAAGTTCTTCTTCGAAAAGCTCTATTAACAAAAGCTCTATTGATATAAGCACATCCAAGCAGGCACGTAGTTTAAGTCTAATTTAATTAGTTTACTTCAGATGTTTATATTATGTCAGTTTTTTATTAAAAATTTTAAAAATTAGGAAGCCTTTTTTATGATTCTTTTAAATTACAAGGGCTTTTAACCTAATTTTTAATATTTCCCCTCTTTAGGTGACTTACGTTAGGCGTGCCTAATTGAAGGAAAAAAGGGCAAAAAGAAGATGGAATACAGAAATTGTTAGGGGTCGACCTCCCATCTACCAGACTCATTAATTTGGAGAAGAAAGGAACACATGAATGCAGATATGATCTTCGCATGTGTGCAGAAATCTGCCACATCGCAGGCTTTCAGGACTCAAACCAAACCTGGAGGAACGCCAATCCTTGTCATTCAAAGAGCATTGGACCTCATTTCTCTGTCACATTGCCTCCACCAAATTGCAACTCCTTTTCGTTCCCCTAAACTCCAACGCGTTTTTGCCACCCATCCCCATTTAAAGCACTGGTCTGTTTTTGGAAGTGACATGACAAGCCTTTGAAGTTCTCTGAAAATGCGTGTGATCTTTACAGTATCGATCGTGGAATTTTGGCTTAAATGGGAACGTGGGCATTGCCCGAAAGGGCAAATATTGATTCTTGCCCTAATTGTAGGGATCAACTTATTCGTAGAACACGCCTTGTGTTCCTCTTCATCCATTTATTCATTGTGATTATTTCTATTTTTGTGTACCATCCTATGCTTCACTTCATCCATCCATTACACGTAATGTCAATGCTTCCTCCTGTATTCTTAAAAAATTAATATTTAGAAAAGTTTAATATAACGCAATCTTATCCTCAACTAGTAAAGAAACCGATTCTAAGTAAAACTTAATTAGACGAAACTTAATATACTAACCCTACTTAATCTTAGGGAGAACCCAATTCTCAATGAAAAATATTATTCAATTTGATATGTGTATGCAACTATTTTCTTTTCTTCCTCTTCTTTTATTTAATTAGGATTCTATTGATTTATGAGTTGGGACCATGTGCCCCAATAATGGCAACCACTCAACCACCAACCAAAGCCATATCTTTCAATTTCCATCACCTTATGGGAATTATTAGTCTTCTCCATAATTATTTATTTGGCATAAACTTATTACCTCCTTCTTCCTCCTTCCCTGCTCGTACATGTGACTTTACCTAATATTTATGGCAGTTTGGTCGAATCTTAGAAGACCAACTGCTAATCATGCAACCCAAAGTTGAGAACCACTTACGTTAACTCCAATTTGTTTAAGATTAAGAAGTTATTATTGTGTTCTCTGGTTGCTGTAACATGCGAGGTTGAGGCCAAGTGAATTCCAATCATCCCCATCATTCGTTTCTGTCGTTATAGGAAGATTCATAGTCTCATTCTCAAACTCCCTTCTTTTTGTTTGGATGGGTTTAACAAGATGCTTTATTGTATTAGGTTCAGGAGTTGGCTTCTTGCTAAAGAACAAGATGAGGAATATTTGATGATAATAAGGTTTTACGTTTATCAGGCCCCTCTATCTCGCTTCACTGCACTGCAGGACTTCGAAATATAATAATAATGAAGAAGATTTAAGGTCTGTTCAAGAACACCCATTACTGCAAAGTGGAAAGCGTATACTAAATGCTATGGAATCATTTGTTTCGCTTGATAAATTAGTTACTTCAGGGTTTAGGAGAATTTAATAATTTATAAATTACAAGTTTCAAAAAAATTATTTAACAAATTATTAATTTTAAATTAAACGACAAATTTGATTTAAATAATATTTTTAAAATTAAAATTATTATTTAATTATATTCTTTAGAAATAAAAGACATAAATTTCTTTAATTTATTGTCTATCTAAAATATTTTAAAAGTTTTTGAGATTTTTCTTTTAATTTTAGTTTTAAAATAAAACCTCTCTCCTATACCACACATGTCATAAAAATTATATTGTACTAATCAAATATTATTTATAAGGTAATTTTGCTCGACTTTTAAACTTGAATAAAACTAATTAAATCTGACTCAAATTAATAATTTATTATAATTATCTAACAATAATAATAACACTCAAGAAAATCTCATTGAGATGCGAGATCTGAAGAGGTCTAGACCTTAGTGGTAAGAAATTTTAATCTTAATTAGTAAAGATGTTACTTCCAAATGTCTCCTATGAATGAATGAGAATTTATTATAATTATTAATTTATATTGTTGATTCAAATTAATATATTAATAGCATTTAATTATTCTGTATTTACTCTTCATATTATTGTATGTGTTTTATCTTTATTTTTAACAAAATTTTAAAGAAAAATGTTTGAGAAAATAAAATTAAAAATTAAAAGAATTTTTAAATCTAAAATCTATTATATATATATATATATATATATATATATATATATAATGGCAAAATATGTTGAAATTGGTAAGCCAACCAGAAGAAGCCTATTATGCCATTTGGACTGATCTCAGAGGGATAGGTTGTGCTGGAGATATGGATAAAAATCTTAGGTTCTAGACTTTGATATCTGATGTGGAAAGGGACACTCACCTTAAACATTAATTGCTGTGATTGTGACACCAAAGGGTACCTCTGTCCTTCCTGAGTTCGAGTAATAACAAGTTAAAAGTAATATTTTAATAATCGAATCAAAATTTGATATTTAAAATTTAAAATTTTATTAATATTAAACTATCATAAAATTAAATAATTTTAAAATAATAATTGAATAAAAACTATTCTTACCCATAAAAAGTAAATTTTAATTTTAAAATATTATATAGAGTTAACTAATTTATTTTAATTTTAAAAATTGACTAATTAATGAATCGCCAATTTTAATAATAAGAATTATTTAAGTAAGTTAAATTGAGAAGTTAAAACCGAACCAAATAATTAGTTGATTTAAAGCTTTTATGATTGAATTAATTAAACTGATTTCGTTTTTAATTATTGGTTAAAAGTTTAAAATATTGTTAATTCTCTAAAACTTTTAAGCTTTAATTTTTAACTATTAACTAATTATTCAATATCAATATTCTTAAACACTTATTTAAATTAAGTATTTTATTTGATTTCAAATCACTAAAATATAATTCATATTATATAATTTATTAACTAAGTTATCGGTGCATTAAAATATTATCTAAATAATATAATTTAAGGTGTGCATGTTTGGTGGGTATGAAAAGAGAAAAATGGGCACGAATGAAAAATAAAGCTTGATAAGAGGCTACGATTGAATGGATCATTCCTAACTTTTGGACATGGCTACAGGAATGGGAGCCATTCATCCACTATCCTTTGTTCTTCGATATAATAGCTTTGCCACCATTATTTATTCATACCCTATAACCTAAAACAATGCTTGATTTTTTTTCTTCTGATTTAGTAAAGTTTGGTATTCTTTAACTAATAATAATAATAATTAATTAATTAAAATATAATTCGCTCATTAATTAAAATATTGTAATTAATTAATAATAATAATAAATTATATTTTAATTAATTAAAATATGTTTAATTAATTAGTTACAATATAATTAATTAAAATATAATTCATTCATTAATTAGAATAATGTAATTAATTAATTACACTATTTTAATTAATTATTATATTGTAATTCATTAATTAAAATATAATTAATTTTATTCCTCAATAATTTTAACAACTCAATCACTATTAATGAAATAGTAATCATTCATTTTCTTAACCAACCATCATAATTATAAAGATAATATCTATTATCATTTCTTGCTATATTCATTCTCATTCTTATTACCATTTTTTTATATAAATCAACCACCCCTTATTATATAATGAAAGTTCCACCAAAGAGCCAAAATGAAGATGGTTACCCAATTTCATCAATAAAGTGTAAAAGAGGTATAATCTCTTTGCTTATTTATATGCCCATTATTTTTAATTACTTTCATTTGAGTGTGGTCAAAGGCAAGCGCATGTGGATGTACGTTAACTTATAAGGTTTTGGTTCACCACTCTTGACTTAGATATTTTAAATATATAATGTGTGACAATATTTTATTTAGCTAATTATTTTAAATTTTAGTATTAAAATTATTATACATAACAAACCAATAAAACATGAATAGAAAAACTGTTTTACGATAACTTAAAATTAAAAAAAAACAGAGTTTTTTTACGAAAAATATTTATAAATTATTAGTGCACTTGATGTTGACGGACCTTTTACTTATCCATGAAAAAGATAAGATCTTATTTAATTCTGTTGAGAAAGTGTACAATTGCAGACAACTTTACATGTGGAAGAGTACAATTATATTAACAACGGCCAGCCTACAGTATACAATAATATCATTCAACTATGCTCTGTATCGATTTTGCCGACTAAGTTTACTATGCGAATACGAAAGCATTTTCGACCTAAACAAATTAATATCATTTTTAATAATGATTAAATATAAATATTATCAATTTTTCAAAAATTTATAATTATCTAATTTTAAAATTTTAACTGATTTAGCTAGCTCAACAGTAAAAATATTGAATTGTTCAACTTTCGGTTCGATTTATTTTACTAATTATTGTTGTTAAAACTGATTAATTTATTAATTTATCGGTTAATTTTATAAATTAATAAATTTTTCAAACTAAAATAAATAAATAAATTCTCATTTAATAATTTTGTAATTAAATTTCAAATTGTTCTATAAATAATAACAAGCTTTTTTACGATTTTATGACGGTCTAATTTTGATCGAATCTTTTAAACCTTAATTTTTTTGTCTTATCTATTTAACTACCAAGTTTAAAACATTGTAATTAAACATTTTGATCCTTTTATATATCACAATGATGCACTTTTATATATGAATTAATCAAATATTTTTAAAATTTAATTAAATTTGACTCAAATTAATAATTTATTATAATTAATTTAATTCAAATTTAATTAGTTTGAGTTAATATCAAAATTGAGTTGGATAATGATAGTAGTCACATTTGATTAGTTTTCATCTAATATTATTTTACATACTTTATAGTTATTTTAAATCAAATTTTAAGAAAATATATTAAAAACAAAAAAACAGAAAACTTAAAGAACTATTTTCAAAATTTTAAAGATTATATTTTTTAATATTTATTAAACTACAAAAATATATCTTTTATTCTAAAATATTTATATCTGTTTATTATCATCAATATAGTATTGATATTTTAATTTAACTTAAATTTTAATTTAAAATTGTAAAATTAAACTAAATTTGAGTTCAAGTTCAAATAACTCAAATTTAATTAAATTAATTTAAAATTTAAAAGAAATGTAGACTCAAACACAAGACTTTATAAGATCCAAATTCACATGTCAAATATTCCATTTTAATTACGATGTTCTAATCTTGTTTCATTGAACCATCTCTATATATTTATATAAAATTTATATAAATATTTAGATGAAATTTAATAGAATATGGCGAAAACTGCATAATCGGAATAGAAGATCAGAGTCTCCGAAATCCAAATCCGACGTAGCTATTGCCTATTGGCATGCACGAATCACGATGCATATACATTGATTACATTGGTAACACGTAAAATAAAGTAAGTATCACGTGCCACACAGGACAGATTAATTAGCAATAATAACAAATTTTAAATTAAAGCCTTTAAACATTGAGTGACTTAGTTTAACCGCATGGGTAAAAAGTTAAAAAAAAAAAACCCTTAATAATTACTCTCTGAGTTTGAACCCAATTAATGAAGCTTAATTAACCATCATAATTGATAATTATTTGACATTAAGTTACACGCTTTCATCTGTTTCAATTAAGTCTGTTTACTTTTACTTGAAGACTTTTACTGCGCTGATTCACCGCTAATGTTAAAATCCAACTTTTACTGTGGCGTTACTCTCCGCACTTTCTCGTTCCCTAAGAGATTCCTCTCTTTCGCCCACGATAAAAAATAATAATGAAGATTTTGTATGATTAGCAAATTGAGGCAATGATTTTATAAAATTATGTTTCAAAATAATTACTTTAGACAGATTAATAATTATTATATGTTTCAATAATCTTATTAGATGTGATCAGTACGTATTATCAAATGCAAAGAATTATTGTAAAATGAATAAGTATTTTAGATATTAAATTATAAGATTTTTTAAAGGTAAAAGACATAAACTTTAACATTTTATTTTTTGAAATTTTTTTTTAAATTTCTATTAAAAATAATTAAAAATATATAATATGTAACAACTCAGACTACTCGCCTACAGATATTGCCCGCTTTGTATTACTCCTAAGGTCAAAACCTTTACGATTTTACTCTTTCAACCTTTGAAAAAATGCGTTTGTAAGGGAGGGATATTCGTATCCTTATAAAACATATTTCGTTCTCCTCTCCAACTGATGTGGGATCTCACATTCTCCATCCCTTTAGGGATCAACCTAGCTAGTATAACAGTTCGGATATCGACTCTGTCCGCTTTGGGTTATCCATAAGATGAATACCCTCATGGTTTTGCTCTTTCTACTCTTGAAAAAACGTCTCTGTAAGAAAAAGATACCCGTACCCTTATAAAGCATATTTCGTTATTTTCTTTAATCAATGTAAGATTTCACATAATATGATGATCATATGTAAATTAATCAAATAATACTAATACGGCAGTTCAACTCCTCTCTAATCAATTAAATTCGATTTAAATTAACAATGTAAGGTAATTATAATAAATTATTAGTTTAAATTAGATTTAATTACTTTAAGTTAACAGCAAAATTGAATTATTAGATAAATAACATTTAATTAGCCTATTTAATATTTACTGTTTCTCCGTTATTTTTAAATGAAGTTAAGAGAATGTGTTTTTAGAGAATTGAAAACTAAAAAATGTTTTTGGAGAATTTAAAAATAAGAATTTTTATTTATCCCTAATTAAATTTTAAAACTTATTATTATTATATGTTTTTTTATTTTAATAAATTGATTAACAAGAAGAAATATTGAATGACTGTTATGCCCTCCTGGGGTGAAGCCAAACTCATTAATTTCTTCTTTCTGTATACCTTATCATTTCATAGTCACACGGAAAAGGAAACAACCCCACCACGAACAGACAAGATCAAGAGAGATCAGAGTTTCACAGCGAGGAGCCGCATAGTACGAATACAACTTTTAGAAATTAAAACAAAATAACTATTAAATAATATAGAATTACGTACAACGTGATTAATAATGATATTTTGAGAGTAAACAAATTTAAATATATTAAAATAATTTTAAAAACCACCAAAATATATATTTAGTTATATTTTATTACATTACCAAATCAATTTTTTAATAATTTAATTAAGTTTTCTTATGTTCAGAAGTATAAATTTATTAATAATTTAATTAAATATTTTTAGACTTCAATCAAAAAATAACAACAAAACACATATAATATAAACATAAGATATAAACTAATTAAGTATCAATAACTTCACTTAACTTTTAAATCTGATTCTAACTAATTAAATTTGACTTAAATTAATAATTTAGGATGATTACGATAAATTGTTAAATGGAGTTATATTTAATAGTTCGAGTTGAAATTAAAACTGAGTTAAATAATTGTATAAATAATATTTAATTAGTCAAATTTTGATTTTTTAAATTGAAATGTAAGAAAATTGATTTATTAGGAAAACTAAAAATTAATTTTTTTTTAATATATATTTTTAGGTATTCTTAAACTATTTTAAAAATAACTTCAACCCGTTTTAGTATTATTTTTAAATTTATTTGGAGTTTGTTTGAGGAGGTGACTGTGTATTCTCTTCTTCTTCTTCTTCTTCTATCTTCTTCCGTTGACTTATTACCGCAGGTGACAACAACTTGCCGATGCCAGTTAAATTTGCAAATCCCAATACTAACTTTGCTTTAAATACTCAAAAACCTATCCTTCCCTTGCACTTTTGTATAAGGAAAGGCCTCCCTCCTCATTATTTGCTTCTTTACTACTACTTACTATACAATTCATGCCCCCATTAATATACCCCCCCGCCCCCCTCAGATAGAGAGAAAGGTGAGTGAGACCTTTTTGATTCAGATATCTTTTGAGGGCTTTGGAAAGATGGAAAAAGGAACGTAGCCAACAACAACAGGACACGTTCATATGTAAAAACAAACCAAGACCAGTCCTCTTCGACTTGTCTCTCCTCATGTATGTGCAACCCATATCTGTTCTCCAATCAAATCCTATCGAAAACAGAGTTTGATTTCGTTCAACAATGGTGAGTGGTTGGAGAAGAGCGTTCTGTACTTTCATTCCCAAAGAGCAGCGAGAAACCGCATTATTTGGAGAAAACCAATCCATCAACGACAAGAAGACCAAAACCAAGAGCAAATCAAGCGATGTTAATACCCACAGTCCCAGAATCATAAGGGGTTTCTTCTCCAACCCGTCAACGCCTAGTCTCCGGTGTCAGACCACCACCACGCCGAATTCCGTACCCAATAGCCCACCTAAACTCCATTGTAAAACCAGTCATAGCCCAAGACTGTTCCATTTCTCAAATCCCTCATCGCCCAGATCGCCTTCTACCTTCTCCTTCCTCAAAGCCCTGTCTAAATCAACCAGTACTCGATGTGGAGTCTGTTCTCAGAGTGTCAAACGTGGCCAAGCAACTGCTATTTTCACTGCTGAATGCAACCACGTGTTTCATTTCCACTGCGTCGCTGCTCAGCAACACCTCATCATCTGTCCAGTTTGCAGCGTCACCTGGAAGCACATGCCGATGTTTTCCGGCCACCGCGACGAGCCCAAGGAGATCAGAAAGCAAGAGAGCAAGCTCAAGGATGTTATAGCCAAGAGTTTGAGAGTCTATAACGACGACGAGCCTTTAATGTCGCCTTCTCACGGTTCACTCTTCAACCCCATTCCCGAGCTGGAGGAAAACGAAAGTGACGTCGTCGAGGTCGAGCATCAAAGCGAAGCGTTTCGCTTCAAAGGTTTCTTTGTAAGTCCAACTCCGAGAAAAGCTGTTGCTAAGAACGTTGAAGTCTCTCTGTTGCCGGAATCTGCGATCGTGGCCATTGGGAGGAATCACCAGACGCACGCGGTGGTTTTGAAAGTGAGAGCGCCGCCAGCTCCGACCACATTGCGTCGTACGCCAGTCGATTTAGTTACGGTGCTTGACGTCAGCGAGAGAATGTGCGGTTTCAAGTCTCAGATGATGAAACGCGCAATGAGGTTGGTGATATCCACGTTGAGCTCCAACGACCGCTTGTCCATAGTCGCGTTCTCGTCGGGCTCCAAGCGGCTCTTGCCGTTGCGTAGGATGACGGCGAACGGGAGGCGAGCGGCGCGTCGGATTGTGGAGGCGCTTGGGACGACCGGTCTGGGAATGAGTGTGAACGACGCGCTCAAAAAGGCGGCAAAAGTGATCGAAGATCGCCGAGAGAAGAATCCAATTTCCACAATCATGATTTTCTCCAACGGTCACGATGAACGGTCAACTAATCAGAACCGTTCCTCTATGTTCGTGTCATCCACGCGTTTCACCCCGATGGAAATCCCCACGCACTCGATCGTTTTTGGCGACTCTCACGCGCCATCTGAAGATGCCTTAGTCAAGTGTATACGTGGATTGTTAAGCGTCGTGGTTCAAGATCTGAAGCTTCAACTCGGGTTTGCCCCCGGTTCAGGAGCAGTTGATATCCCAGCGGTTTATTCTCTAACAGGTCGACCCAGCGTATTGGACCACGGTTCGGTCCGAGTCGGGGACCTTCACGCGGAAGAAGAGAGAGAATTACTGGTGGAACTGAAAGTGACAGCTTCGTCGTGTGGGTCCCAGCAAGTCTTGTCCGTAAGATCGTCGTTTACAGACCCGTCGTCGCAGGAACAAATCTGGTCTAGAGAATTAAGTTTGCTAGTGCCTTACGCACAGCCCGTCCGATCTTCGACGCCAATCATCCAACGGTTGAGGAACCTCCACGTCAGCACGCGGGCTATAGCTGAGACTCGCCGCTTAATGGAACAAGGCGATTACTCGGGAGCTTATCAATTGTTGTTGTCGGCTCGTGCGTTGATGGTGAAGAGCGGCGATGCGTCATGGGCTACTGACTACCTGCGCGGCTTGGAGGCGGAGGTGCAGCGACGGCGACAGAGGAGTGGTCAACAGGTGGAGCCGCTTACTCCAACGTCGGGATGGCGAGCCGCCGAGAGATTGGCTAAAGTGGCTATAATGAGGAAGCATATGAACAGGGTCAGCGATTTGCATGGCTTCGAGAACGCTAGATTTTGATTTTTTTTTCTTTTTAAAATCTTTTTCTTTTGTAATTTGAAAATTGAAACACACGAGATAATATAATATAATAAATATATTAATTGGGTGAAAAAGGAAAAAAAAAAAAAAAAGCGGGTTGGAATGATTGAGTGGACCCAAGTGCATAATAGCGACAAGCAGTACCGGACGGCTAGGCCCTTTTGCACATAGCAAAGCGAACCACTCCTCATCTCAATAGGCCAGTCCACTCTTTTTATTTTATTAGTTTTCCATACATGTAAAATATTTGCCAATTAGAAAGATGGGTTTGTTTGTTGTTGTTTTCATGTTAAATTATAATTTTTTATAATTATTTTTCAAATTTTCCTAAATAAGCTGATAAATATATATATAGATGATTTGTAACATAAATTAACAAATAGCATTTTGATAAAAATTTCACAAGTTTTCAAATGACCCACGTGATTTTAAATATATTAATTTATAAATGTATTAAAAATTTATCAGTTTAAGATAAGATTATGTATTATTAGACCCTTTTAAGCTTCGTGTTTCGGAAATTTTTTACTGAATTGTTATTATTGATGTATTACTACGAATAGCGTTTTGTTTTGTAGTATCTTGAGGAGGGATTTGAGGGGTGCAATGTACACTTGAGAAATGATTGAAGCAATCCCTCTTTGGAGCCTCTCATGTGTAGCGCACTGGTGAAAGATTTTGAAGCTTTTTAGTGCCAAATCCAATATTGGTCAAGATACAAGATTAATCTAAAAGATTTGAGTGATTTGAGTCCCACTCATCCACTACATCCAAAAAAGCAAAGTTGATACACAAAATCTCCTAAGCAAATGATGAGAAAGAGAGACTTTTCATATGTTTGTAATTTTAATGTCAATTGGGTATACCTTTTATAAATCACATATTTTAAATAAATTGAGGATGTAACAGACTCGAAACAATCCAAAAAATGCTTCTAAAGGTTTGGATTCATGGCGGGCATAGACAGGATCATGTTCAATGCCAAAGTCCAACATCAGCTATATAGTTTTTGGAAAAGGACTCATCAATGCTTGATCCTTTCATCTAGCTGTCAGGGTGAGATTGAAATTATTATCATCATCATAATCACAATAGACTCGTCCTTTTAGCTCATCATCAAATTGCAAATCTTGTCAACATTGGGTTCAGATTCATGAACATACAATGTGCTATTTTCTCGTATGCTAAGGGGGCGCTTGGTTCATAGAGGAGAATGAGAATGAGAATGAGAATGAATATAGTGAAGAATAGGAATAGATATAATCATTCTAATGATGATGGTTAGTTAAGATGAAGGAATGATTATCATTACTATTGATTGTGGTTGATTTGTTAAAATGTTAAAGAAATAAAATTTGTTAAAATTTTGTTTTATAGAAAATTTTAAATAATTATTTTAATTTATACACCCTAATTATAATGACAAAATATTTAAAATAAAGTATATTAGATTTTCCTTTTCAATAGCTCTTGAAGAAAAAATACTGTAGTATTTTCTTGCATCAACATATCATTAGTTACATAATATCTTCAAAATATAGATTAATCATCCAAAATATTGTGCAATTTATCGACACAACTATAATATCCACCATTTCATTACTACAGTAAAGTCAAGTAACATAGTTTAATACAATTTACATTCATCCGATAATACGAATGAAGTTATATTTTAAGTAATTAATGAATAATATTTTAATTAATTACATTGTAATTAATTAATTAATTAATTAATTATATTTATTTATTTAATATATTTTAATTAGATTTTAATTAATCATGTAATTAATTATAATTTAATTAATTAATTAGATTTTCATTAATTAATTATTCAAATAAATAAATAATTAAAATATAATTAATTAATTAATTAAAATTAATTACAATGAATAAATTAATTTAATTTATTGTAATTAACTAATTAATTAATTAAAATTTAATTAATTAATTATATTTTAATTAATCATGTAATTAATTGTATTTTAATTAACTAATTAGATTTTAATTATAATTTAATTAATTAATTATATTTCAATTAATTAATGAGATTTTATGTTGATTAATTGTTTTAATTAATTAATTAATTATATTTTGTAAATTAAAGTTATTAATTAATTATATTTTATATTTTAATTAAATTTATTTTAATTATTTACATTTTAATTATAATTAATTAAAAATATTTAATTCAAAATTTTTAAAAATAATGTTGGTAGGAATCAAACCCATTCCTCCCATATATGGAGGGTATGGATCATTACCTTAAATTTGGGTATGAAAAAACTATTCAATCAATCATAATAATCAACCAACCACTACCTTTCATTCAATTCTTATTGATTTGTTCCTATACCCCTTAACCAAGCATCCCCTGAGTTTTGCCTTGGCCCCTTTTATTTTGTAGACTAGAAAGTTGATACTTTGGGTGGTGATTTTTTTTTTTTAAAACCTACGATGAGTTTTAGGAGGGTCTCAACTCATGAGAAGGTGCCTTTAAGCTAGTCACTTTTAGATTAATCCTCATTCGCATCGGATCAGCCTGTAAAAAATAAAATACTAGCGAAACAGATTTTTTCATTCCTAGAATTCGAAAGGACGGTGGCCCGTAAGGGGTGGTGAATTTGTTCACGCAATTCAAGTAGTACCACATCTGGTGTCCCTTTTACGCCGTAAACCAATTGATGAATACGCCATTTGATGTTGGACCTTTGTGTACAAGTTCCTAACCAAGTTGTTGTGTCCATACCAAGAAATCCATTAAAGGGTTTCTTACCTACACCTTAAAAGAATCAAAATGAGTCTCCCCAACATCCTTTGTCTTTTAAAGAGTTGTCCAAGTAGTTTGTGAGGATTCTTCAAATGCTCCCAAGTATTAAGCATCGTTTTAAATTCAAATCTCTTGAATTTTTAAAATTTTTTCAAAGTGGTTGATGGGTTTAATTTTACTTTGATTATTCAAATTGAATTTATCATTTAATTTGAACATATAAACTTATCCTAATTTCTAATAACAAGAAGCTAAGCATCATCTTTTCTTAAGCGGGAGGCTTGCATATGTTAAGCATGCTGCCAGCATTCATTTTAAGCTAGGATCGAACTCTCCATGAGAGGTTTTCTTTGACTTTGTCTGTGTCAACAAACAATTTGAAATGTCTCGATTTTTTTATGTTTAGAACAGGTTCGAATCAAATAGCAATAATTTGAAGCACTTCTTTATATACTATTTCAAAACACTCAAGGACTCAATTGTATGGATATGTAAAATACAGAATTTTCAATCCTAGCATAAAAAGAAGGAAAACGAATATTAAAATAAATCAATTAATTTTATTTAATAATTTTTTATTAAATTTTAAAATTTTCAATCGATAAAGACAATTCTTTTTAATTATATTTTAAAAATTTAAAATTTAGCCCGATTCAATGTAAACCTCATAAACCTTAAATCACTTATTTTATTATTTTATTTTTCTGCTCAATTTTTTAAAGATTGATAAAAGCCTATAACCATTTGTTATTAACTGCAAATCAGTTAATCATATGCCAAAAGCTAGGACCACTTTCTTTCTAACGAAAGAAACGGATGAATCAAGTCTCAAGCAAGTTTGCCATTTTCTTAGAACTTCTGTGCTAGATAAGGAAAGGTCATCTTACGAGCCTAAATCTGCGTGAAGTAGGTGATGGAAAGTGGTGACATTAACTTAAAAAAAGAAAGGGTCTTTTAGCCCAACCTCTGATCTCACCGATGTGTTCCTTAAATTGCGCATGCCTTTAAACAGCTTTCAGCGGCATTGATGAGTTACCATTTACTTTATCTATGGGGTGTACTTGTTATTATAATAATACAGAAGAAGAAGAAGATGAAGGAAAAGGAGAAGAATACAAAATTTCTTCAAATCCCGATAAAGATAAGAGATGCCTTTCACTTCACTTCATTATCCTTTTCACCACCAAGTACGATTGTGTCCACAGTAAGGAAGGCCAACCCAAACCGACCATTTTGGGCCAAAGACGAAGCCCCCATGGTTGAAGGAAAGCAATAATTTTTTTAAAAAATATAATTTTATGTCATTATTTTTAATTAGAATTATCCAAAAGAGTTCATTTTGTTTCATTGGACAAATTCTCTTCCCTTAAATGCTGACGTGGCATTCATCATTCTCCTTCCCTGTCCTAAATCCTTGGGTAGGTATGAAAAGAATGACTGTTTACAACAAATGCATGAAGAAACATTACAGGGCAGACCAGCTTGCAACTCATTTCTTTACTGTTCAAGGGTGGGGAAGAGAACAAATTGATACAGTAAACCATTTTACAGGTGAGGGTACACATCAGAAATATAGTTGCTTACACTTTGTTGCATCAATATCAGATGGACAGTAAGGGCACTTGAAAGATTTTGAGTTATTCTTCGACATCCTATTGATGGATTGCTTGCACAGAACATGACCACAGGGCATCAACATTGGTGGGTTGTCATCTGTTGATTGTTCCTTAGACACTGGACATATGAAGATGGAATGGAACTGAAATTCTGGGCTAAGCTCCACGGGCACAGGCAGCTGTTTCATTGACTGCCATTCCTGCCTCTTCCCTGCCATTACATTCATGAACTTCAACAGTGGTGGTAAAACCTGGAAACCTGCCGCTATAGTCACGCTCAATGGACTCTCAGAAGACTGGCCCAGAAGATTGCAGAATTGCCTCGTTAGTTCGTCAGCGGCTTTATTCCAATTAGTTGGCGATAGTAGTTCGGAGTACGGGGATTGATCAAGCTTCCCAGCCCATAGAAGACAACCCATAAGCTTCTGTAGGTCACCCAAATGGACAGAGGCAAATGGAGAAATGTGAGTTCTCGCATAAGTGAGAGCTTCATTCTTGCTTCCAGTTTGCAGTAATTCCACAAAATGTAGCGTGTGGATTTTCAGTTGAAGGTCTGAGCCATTTTGTTTGAGCTTCTCAGAGTTAGCAGCAGCCCACTTTAGTGCAGGCTCTAGATCTCTGCTCTTCAGAGCTTCAAGTATCAGATACATTTCTGAGAAGAGGGACCTCATCGCAACAGCAGCTTCAGGTTCCTTGGCCTCACTTATGAAGCAATCACCAATTTCGAAGAGGCCCTGCCGGTAGAAGTGACATGCAATTACCTGGTTAAGAGTGTGGCTATCAAATTCAATATTTCTGTAAGCTTTCGATATATCAGGGTTAAAGGATTTCTCAAGGGTCTTGGGATACTTGCTCAAGGCTACATTAAGTTCCTTTTGTGTGCTTTCCATCTGACTATGTGGAGCAATCTCCATCAACTTTTTCTTAAGCTCAACGAGTACAGATTTGTAATCAAGCTCAGAGCCAGACTGTCCTGAATGTAGGATTTCCAAGGCCCTTTCAACTTCTTGTAGTGTCTGGTCAATGACTTCTCGGGTCTTAGAACTGGAAAGCTTTTGCTTCTTTGCAACACGGTCAAATGCATCCTTTATAGGATTCAGATCCATCATCACTTCTCTACGCCCTTTCAAATATTGCTGTATCACTGGCTGCACACCGCCAGGAAATGATATTCAAAGCACCTACGAACTAGTGAAATGACAAAAATATTAGTGAAAACTTGGATAAATATTAAAAAAGAACTGCATAAGCATGGTCACATCTATAGCAAGTATGATTTGTTAGTGTCTGAAAGGATGAGTGGGAAAAATCAGAATTCAAGAAAGGATTCACATATGAATTTGGCCATATATCAACGGAATAATTTCCAAATCAAACTATGGTAAAATGCAATATTTGTGAATAATTTTACTAGTGCGGAGAGGGTCAAGGCATTACAACGGGTGCTACAGCTAAAATGCACAAGGAGTGAAGTAATTCATATCCCATAGTTAAGAAACTATGTGAAATACTTCATCACTGCTCCAACCAACAACCAAGCTACATTCAAGTGAAATGTATTTCCGCTTATGAAATACACTCATTTCACCGAAATCACAAGTAAGCAATTGTACATACAAAGAGAGATAATCTGTTCATTCAGAGAAACCCTCAAAGTTCATCTTTCTCTCCTGCAGAAAAGCATAATTCTAATGCATTCTACTGAAACAAACTAAGAAGCTGAAAAGGGACAAATTACTTCAACAATAAATTTCACAGCACTCAAGATTTAGGCTCTACTCTCTATAGATAATATGTTTATACTATTTAAAACTTTATGTCCAAATGAAAGAAAATCTTATACATATTTTGTACCCTCAACAAAGATAATTTGCAATATCACCTTGCTATTGTACGATCAACTCTGCATGCTACTCAAAAACATTCGACCATTTTTAGAACTTCAATTTTCAACCCTCATCATCATGACTCTGAAATTTAAACAATTTTTTACGTTTACAAACTACTCTCGGGTTATATGAATTAGCATATAAGCAAGTCTAAGTAAAAATCACAGACACCTAAAGCACCAAACGGCCTTGTACTTACAGAATAAAATACAAGATCTATTCTACAGGTAATCAGGCATATCAAAAATTCGTCCCTGAGTAAAGATTAGAGGTTGAAATTCATAAGAACAAAACTCAGATGTTCGTTAATCTTTTAAAGAACCAAATGCAGCCCTTTTCACAATTAAAGATCTAGAAAATAATGTCCTCAACAAGCCGCTCAAATGATTATATTTTGTTATCTAAACCTACACAAGAAAAAAAAGACACATTCCTGATGAATAAACCAAATAAAATAAATCAAACATTGGCAAACCAAGAAAACTTGCATAACCCCCCAAGAACATGAATGGACATTACTCAATAAAGATGCAAACTTTCGTAACTTCTCCAAGTGTTTAAAAAAAAAAACTCGATACTGACAAAATGAAATCAAGATAAATCTCTTGAAAATCTAACGTTCGTTGAACCATAGATAAGGAAGTACCTGATCGAGAGATGACTCTATATTACCGAATAATTTACTTTTTCATTAATCTTTTGGTGTAAAAATAGCAGAAGAGAATCGCAGAGGAAGTCAGATAAGGAGCACGACACAGCGCCTATATTTGCAGCCAGGAGGAGGAGGAGGAGGAGGAGGAGAAATATATTGAGTTGCTTTTCCTATATTACCCTCTCTTCCTGTTCTATTCACGGTTTCGCCCTTCTCTGAGAGAAAGAGAAACTCGGGTACGAGCATTTATCGTACACCTCAAATAGTTTAGCTAGTGAAGAAGGATCGTGGGATCTACGCGCGACTATGATTGGATCGGACGGTTATGGAAGTAAATTCTGGTGTGAAGCGGTTTGCACTAGAACTTGTCCTCACTTCCAGAATAATTGATACTTGAGTCACTGGGAAACCTAATCACCCCTAAGTAACAAAATTTGTAAGCATTATTCACCAACTTTTATTTTATTTTATTATGATTCTTGTCTTTATTAGGACATGAAAAAGTAGTTAGAAGGATAGAAACCGCAGATTTAAGTTGAAAATTAACTAATTTATCTACTAGTTTTTATTAATAACAATAAATTAGTTAATATAAACTAAAATAAAAATTAATCGATTTAAAATATACATTTAAACTCATAAAATTAATTTAATTTTTTAATCGTTATTTTAAAATAAGGATCACAATAGGCTAATTCAATTCAAACTTAGATTGTTAAGGCTCGAGCTCGAAACAACAAGCCCAAGCCCGAATACAATCATGCTTGGAGCAACGAATCCCTAATTTAAGCTGAGCTTGATTTGACTTGACCTGAGCTGTTTTTAAATTAAAATTGCAAAACATCTTTTTTTTTTGCAAACCACGATGATTTACTAATATATGCTTGGCCTCAAATTAGATCTAAGAAGCATAAGTGATAATGTTGTTGCCTGCAACTAAATTAATATTAACTCTAATAATAAAATATGTAGTTAGTGAAGAGTTGAAATCGGTCCTACGAGAAACTTATTGGTAAATATTATACGAGTTGAAAACAAAAACAAATTGGGAGGTTGAATTAACGTGATTTTAAGAAAAAAATCCAAAATTGGAAATAAATGAAAATATTCATATCTAAAAATTAATAACGAATCTTAGTTTGGGTCACCTATGTTATCAAACTAATATGGATCATCAATATTAACAAATACTCAATGAGTGATGTTCTCTCTTTAGAATAAATGAATAAAATATGTATTTTAAACACTCTTATTAATTAACAACTAAGATACGATTTTAAGTTTAATTGATTAATAGCTTTAAGAACCAAAAGAACCAATGAGCAAAACAATACACATACGATATGCATTTAATCTAGATAAGTATATTTCTTAGAACTTCTAATTCCTAACGTAAAATGGTAATCCTAATTACTACTTTAAATTAGCAAAATTGGACGTCAAATCTTACTAATCTAGTTGTAAATTAAATCAATCAATTCTTAATTACGCACCCTAGAGATCAATCAATTCAATCATAAAAAGCAATACGAAAGGCACTTAATATTCATCAATGAAATAAACTTTATTCAAAAAATCTCATACATACTAGATGATAATATGGTTCTCTTAAACCGAAAAGAAAATTTTAACAGCTTATAACAGAGGTGAAACTCCTTCAAAAAAAATAGCAAAACATACAGTCTCCATATTTGCATTTTTCTAGAAAAATACAAAAACTCTAGCCAAAACCAGAAAAAAAAACTTAAAAGATGATTAATTAGAAGTGCCTCTCTTTCTCTTATCATTATCTTCATCAGATACACTTCCCACATAATCAGGATGTAGATCCCTACCTAAAACGCAACATCTTAATTCCCAAAAATAATAAAAATCTTAGGTGTATCGAATCTGTTTTCAAATCAGTTTCTACAGATAAACTTTTCTCTTGCAAGTGCATATACTTAGCCAACAACGCTTCTGCTAGCCTGTATCTGTTCCTTATCTGTCCATTTCACAATTTTTTGTTTCAAAATCAGTTCCAAGAATGCTCAGTAATTTCTAATAACAAAAGAGGATTAATTCCATTAGGTTGAACTCAAATTGCACTCAACAAAGGGGAATTTGAAATCAAAATAATAAGAATTAATCATCATATCACCAAGACCTGATCAACCTAACCTTAACTCTTTAACCTCAAATCAGGCATAATCGTCGATATGCCACCTCTAGTCTAAACTCAAGTCTGTTTTGAGTTATAATTAAGTCAACTTAATACCGTCGAGTCCAAAATCTATTACAAAAATTTTATTAAAAAAAAAAACTCTTTTACCAAGACCATTCTCGACTCAAATTTTAAATATATCAAATTTTTGATTGAATTTTAAAATTTCTACATCATTCTTACTAATTATTTTACCCTTTTAAAAAATTCAAACAGGAGTCATTTTCATTGTTGTACTAAAATTGGAATATAAAACAATTACTGACTTTAATAATTAAACTATCAATCATCAACTCATCATACTATTATAGTCTATAATTATTTAAAAAATAAGAAAATTCATTCTGATAGGATTTTCTATATTTGATTAAAAGAATTTTAAACCTTCGATACCAATGGAAAAGGCAAGATTCAGATAAATAATGAGATGACATATCATACTACACCATGCGTTAGAACAATTAACAGTCTCAAAGATCATGGATTAAAGAAAATAATTTATGGAATGAAGTTGATCCCAAGGAAAGCTTATGCGAGATTCTCCAAATGAAATCGATCATATAGTCTTCACCAAATGTACCGACGAATCAGAGATCTTTTCATCGAGATGCTCCAGAAATGTCGTACATTTTACACTACTCGATACATAAAAGACTATATTCGAATGCTAGACTCACCTGGGTGCAAAATTTGGTTTAGGTTAAAAGACTGTTTGATTGACATGACAATGAATTCTCTGTGCTACCATTGACAAAGGACCTATTCGCATTGACAAGTTTATAGTACTTCTCCTCTCCATACAATTTCCTGCAAGATGCAGTAGCATTAACTCAAGAAACATTTGCCTCAGGATAGACAATGAAAATTGGCATGATCGGGCAATCAACATGTCGGCAGAAAAATATACCATTTCCACATCAAGAACTATGCAGTAGGTCAGGACCACAATCCGATTCTTTAACCAAAAAAAAAAAAGGGAGCAAAGTCGGGCTTACAATGCATGAGACAGAAATAAAATGTAAAATAATCAGAGTTCCATGTCCTGGTGGAACATAAGTAGACCTTTCATAGTTTTCCATAAACAATTGACATGTTGCGAACCCGGGATGAATCTACAAAGATGACCACGTGGATCACATGGATAGTGCTCAATAATGCATGCACCAAACTCCCCTTGAAAAGATAAAATCAAGTTATAAATTTTATAATTAAACTTAGTCATCAAATTATATAGTTTTCCCTCGACTAATCCGATCTTCTTGTTGGAAAATAGTTGGATTGTTGACAATTAGTCAATAATAGCTAGTGGCTAACACAAGGTAAAACTTAACTGATCGGATTTAAACTGGAAAAGAGATAACAAACTATATTAAAAACTTACGCTATATCTGCCAAGTTCTCTGATTTGATGACACCTTTCCCCTCTGGAAGTTCAAGGGAAGAATAATGCATAATCATTTCCTTCAATGTGTGCTTTGTGCTTTTAACATCGTTATCCCATAAGATGCTCTAATAACAAGAATAAAACCGTGTTAATTCATCAAAATTCTCTCTTGATTCAAACATAGCTTGCATGAAATCAAGCACAGCCATACTGACTCAAAACTTTTTGGGGCACTATAACATTTATCCATATTTCAATTTGGAATAATCAACTCTTAATCATTTCATTTGGTATAAAACCAACCTTTCTAACATACTCTCTTTTCACTTCTTCCCAGTGTAGTTTGCCTTCAGGAGAGAATATTGAAGCATTCCAAAGAGCTCCTCTAGCAACCATTACAGATGAGGCACCTTTAAGAATACAACTAAACTTCAGGAATGATAAGACACCAAACCAACTGAAAGTAAAGAAGAAATAGGCAAATAGCACCCTAAAAAGGCACTGAACTTAACAATCATCATCAATTTTGATAACTAAAAGAACACGAAAGCTGTATGGAACTCAGAAAGATAACTGTTGAGAAGAATTAAAATGGTTTGGCAGATGAGGATTTTAGTGAAACGGTCTGAAGATAATACCTGTTGCAACTTTAATACGTTTAAAATCATCGTATTCAAAGACATCGCCGTTTGCAATGACAGGAATAGATAATGATGATACAACATTAGCAATCTCAGACCATTTAGCTGGATCCCTAGGCCTATCTGCGACTCTTCTGCATTTTGTTTAACAATAAACGCATTTAAGCATTTTCACTCAATAAAAAGTACATACATCTGCAATTAAAACAGAACACTACCTGTATAAACATTTTACTAGTAATTCTGATAACGGATTTTTACCACTAACAAATCTCAAATTTATGGACATCAATGGCACAACAGTCAAACGAGAGATCACCTTCCATGGACAGCAAGTGCAGAAACACCAGTTTTCTCTATTCGCCTAGCCAGTTCCACTGTATCCTGAGAAGATTTTAGAAGTCTAATCTTACATGTGATAGGGATGTCCAAATTCCTCTTTAATGTTGTCAAAATCTAGAAAGAAAGATTTCATGTCAAACTCATGATTATATCAAACCAGTGAGTGAAGAATATTGATTTAAGTCACCAAGATGCTTTGCATACATCATGAATGAGCTCTGGTTTAGACAAGAGGGCAGCACCCATGCCCCCACTAATAGAAAATGACTTGGGGCATCCCATGTTGATATCTATTGCTGCAACATCCTTACACCTGGAAGAGGAATCAGCTATTAAATGACAAAATGCTCCATAACTAAACCAAGGTTTGGACAAAATAAGAAATCAGTCCAACCTAAACCTAGATTTGGACAAAATAAGAAAACAGTCCAACTTAAATACAAGCAAAATTGGGACATTACAGACACTATGCAGTTATGATCGGGAAAGTTGGGTGTTTAAGCAGTTTTAAAACCCCTATGTTATGGGCCCATGCTTGGGATGGAGTCCGATCCTCAGGAAAGTTAATCTCTTTCCCCTTATTTACGTTGGTTCCCTTCCTTGCAAAACCTATTTTTGGTGATGAAAAACTGGCAGCACTTGTCTAGGACAAGGTTTGCCGAGATTGGACTAAATTACTCTACTCCTAAGCTAATTTTTATGATAACTTCTTGCTTACTTTATTGCATAATGTCATAGCCTTATATAGGCAAAGAAACACAAAAGTTCCACCTAAACTAGGACTCCTAGAATGACTCCTATTCAAGCTTTTTATATTAACATAAATATAACAGAAACTAGTGCAGAAATAATAGGGAAATAATAGACTTCTACTAAAAATAAAATACTCTTCTAATAGACTCCTAATAAAACACTCATACTCCTCTAATAGACTCCTAATAAAACACTCATCCATATCATCACTCTCCTCTTTGACATTGAGCTTGCCCTCAAGCTCGAAATCAGGTTATGCCAATGATGGTATGCAAAGATATCTCCTCCTCTTCTTCCTCAGAATTAGCCACCTCAATCCAAAATAGTCTCTTACATTTATGCTTCACCGAATAAGACTCATTGCAATTGTAGCACAAAACCTTCTCTCTTCTTTTGATCATTTCCGTTTTGGTTAAGCGTCTTCCCATCGGGGTGGTGCAGTTGCTATATTGGAGGTTGTTGTTTTAGCCCCTGAGTTCACGTTACTTCCTAAAAGTGTGAATCTATTCGTGCTGGTGTTGACTGTCCAGCTACGAAGATGGCCATACGGTGGTGTTTCGGCTGCCTCTTACCCCTTGGGTATATTGCATCTGCATACATTGTAATTTTCTTTCACATGCTCTTGCTAAGTTCACTGCAACTCCAAGATTAACAAGATATTGCATCTCCACCGCGATTTGCAGCCCTTCTACCGACCTAGCCATGAATGTAAGTCTCGTGGAAGCCCTATGGCTCGAGCTAGCAGTGTTTGGAAGTGACGTTGATATTCTTCTAAGCTCCATACCTGTTTGAGGTTTGTCAATTCTCCTACACGGTTGTTACTAAGGTAAGTGCCAAATCTCATATTGCGATGGCTTTTGAAAGAGTACCAATGCATCCTTGGTTCTTCTTGTTAAAGTTGAAAGAACCATAAATAGGCCTCCCCCATTAAATGAAAGACAACCAATCTTACCTTCTCCTCCTCCTCTCCTCCTCCTCTGCTTGTTGGCTTAGGAAAAACTACTCACACCTGTGCAGCTAAACCAATGAATCCATTGAGCCATCATACGTTGGAAATTCCATCTTAGTATATTTAGGCACCATTCCTACCCCGCTGCCCCCATCGGTCCTCTCCTCTCGAGGTGGTGGTGATGGTGCCTGATACTCGCTCGCTTTTGCACCTTCCAACCTTGCAAGCATGCAAATAATCTCTACATATGGAGCCTCCAATTCTTGCTGCCCCATCTCTAATGCTCGAATGTAGGAAAATCTCAGTGCGTGCATCACATACACGCGGTGCGGAAAACAAAAAAATTTGTTCCGGGGCTTTCTCGAAGTCCAGGATCTATGTGTCTATACAAAGAAGTACCAGAATTCTCACACCACGACGACCAAAGAAGACCGTCTCTAACAGTATTCACGCAGAGGTCGGAGAATCTAACCGAATCAAACTCTTTGATCCGAAAATAGCTAAAATAAAGAAGAAAGTGCTAGCTCTTATCTTTATTCTTGGAGAGCACGTAAAGAGGAGGAAGAAGATGAAACCTGAAAGTAGATGATGGACAGCTTCAAATGACTAGAAAAACTTGGTTTTTGAACTTGTTAAAAGCTCTTCTTATCTCACGATCATCATCCTTCCTTTGGCTTTCATTTTTGTCTTTTAGTGATTTTGTCCTTTTATCATTTAAAGATATTAAATGTCACTTTGACAAAATCTTCTCATCCTTTCCACGTAACTCATCTCCTTTATACATATTATACACACACACACACACACATATATATATATATAAATGCTGAAGTGGTCCGGTCACACTGCTAGCATAAAGAATATTTTCATTGACATATAGAGTAATGAGTCCCAGGATGAGAACTGATACCACTTGGACTAGATTTGACATAGTTAAACTAGTGAGAGTTGACACTTTGCCCATACTCATAACCAAGTGGGGTATAGCATGGTGAAAGGATGAATTACACAACAATTGTCTATGAGAGGGTTCGCGAGATGGTTCGTGGTAAGCACGGGTTTCATTCATCAAACCACTTACTTTCTGATCAATTGGGGGTTATGATGTGTTGCTAGACACCGCTCATGATTTGCTCGGATTAAGTGTTAATCTAAGTGGCCAACATAACCGAGAACCTAATGGGTCACACACATAAGAATGACTTGGAGAATTTGTAAAATGATTTTGGATAGAGATCCATTATATGGAGAGCAATAGAACCAAATGGATCCCGATGATATCGCGACATTGATATTGTTGAAACAGATCTCCGGTGTTTTTTTAACTCGGAACCTGGTAGGATGGGCCCTAGTATGACCGGACCACTTCAACATTTATATATATATATACATATATATATATATATGTATATGTATATATATATGTATGTATATGTATATATATATGTATGTATGTATAATATGTATGTATGCATAATATTATACATACATACATATATATACATATATATATCTATATATACATATATATATATCTATCGCCTGATAACGAGCTTACTTTAAAATCATTTTGTGAAGGGAGTTCTAGATTTGGTCCAAGACGAACTGTTGTGGGGGATTTATTGAGACCCTTGAATTCGAAATATGGTAAAGTAGCTTCTGGATGGGAAACTATCCCTTTGATGGGGGTTGGGATAACAGGCTGATCTTCCCTAAGAGCTCACAACGACGGAAAGGTTTGGCACTTCGATGTCGGCTCTTCGCCACCTGGGGCTGTAGTATGTTCCAAGGGTTGGGCGATATATATATATGTATGTATAATATGTATAAAGGAGATGAGTTACGTGAAAAGGATAAGAAGATTTTGTCAAAGTAACATTTAATGTCTTTAAATGGTAAAAGGACAAAATCATTAAAAGACAAAAAATGAAAGCCGAAAGGAAGGATAATGGTCGTGAGATAAGAAGAGCTTTTAACAAGTTCAAAAAACCAAGTTTTTCAAATCATTCGAAGCTCTCCATTATCTACTTTCAAGTTTCATCTTCTTCCTCCTCTTCAAGTGCTCTCCAAGAATAAAGGTAAGAGCTAGCATTCTCTTCTTTATTCTAGCTATTTCCGGGTGAAAGAGTTTGATTCGGTTAGATTCTTCAACCTCCGCGTGGATACCGTTAGATACGGTCTCCTTTGGTCGTTGTGGCTTGAGAATTTTGATCCTTCTTTGTATAGACACATAGATCCTGGACTTCGGGAAAGTCCCGGAATAATTTTTTTGTTTTTCGCACCTCGTATATGTGATGCACGCACCGAAATTTTCCTACAGTGGTATCAGAGTGTATCTTAAGTGACCTACGAACTTCCTGTGATGAAGAAGGTTGAACTGTTACTTCATCTGTATTAGACAAAATGCTAGGAGGTTTAGCATGGAGCAGTCCAAGAGAGGGTACCTTCCCATGACTCATGGGAGAACACTCAAAATCTATGTATCCTAAGACACAAGATGAGAAGATGCGCATTAATATGATCCCGTATGCATCTGCAGTAGGATCTATCATGTATGTTATGCTATGTACGAGACTCGATGTATCATATGCTCTAAATGTTACGAGTAAATACCAATCAGATCTTGGTGAGGGTCACTGGGTTGCTGTCAAGAACATCCTCAAGTACTTGTGAAGGAGTAAGGATGTTTTCTTGATATATGGAGATGGAAATCTAAAAGTGCGCAGACATACAAATGCCAGTTTTTCAATCTGATAAGGATGATTCCAAATCCCAATCAGGTTATATATTCACACTGAACGGCAGAGCGGTCAATTGGAAAAGTTCCAAACAAGATACGACTGCTGATTCAACAACCGAAGCAGAGTACATTGCCGCTTTAGATGCAGCAAAAGAAGCAGTTTGGATCAAGAAGTTCATTATTGAACTTGGTGTGGTTCGTAGCTATGACAGGCCCATACAGTTGTATTGTGACAACGATGGGGCTATTGCGCAAGCAAATGAACCAAGGTCTCATCAACGATCCAAGTACGTACTCCACAGATATCATCTGATTAGGGAGATCAATAGTCGAGGTGATGTCCAAATAGAGAGAATTCCCACCGAGCAAAATATTGTATCCGTTGACAAAGCCATTATCACATGATAGATTTGATTCTCATGTACTCGCCTATGGTATTAGATACCAAGGCGATTGGCTTTAGGTCAAGTGGGAGATTTGTTAGAGTAGTGCCCTAAAGGCAATCACTTTTAGCACGTTTTGTACAAAGTTATGTACAGACTTTATTTTTAATAATAAAGAAAGGCATATTTCATTAATTTAGTGTTCATTATTTATGAATTGATAGTAATTTATAAGCAAATTAATGAAGTCCATAATATATGACATAGTATGAAGGAAATTATGATGAGATCATACTACTAAGATTTCTATCATGTGCAATTATGTCAGTATCTAAATTATTTCTAGTCATAGGATTAATAAAACTGGACATCGTTAATTCAAATAGACTAGCACATGTCAAATTCCTTGATTTGGTCAAGCAATGAATTTCAGAAACTATAAACATGAGATGTTTAAAGTTGAGATGTAAATGTTTACTAGAGGTAGTAAGTACATTAGATGACCTACCACGAAATCATCACATGGATGTCCTATTCTAATGTCAGTGATAATCTCATCATAGCAATGGTGCAAGTATCCTTAGACTTGAGATACTCAAAGATATCTTGGATACTGATCCTGTGCTTTGATTTCATTCCTTGTTTTCTTGTAGAGGTCGCTCATAAGGTGGTGATTGGGTACAGCTTGAGATATTCGAAGATAATTGAGTAGCCAATAGAGGATTCACCACTTCTGTGATAGCAGAAGATGATACCCATGGCTTCTTGTCGGGGTCATTACTTGAAAATCTCTGGCCGGAGTACATATGTCATAAAGAATGTCTTCATTGACATATAGAGTAATAAGTCCCAAGACAAGAACTGATAGCACTTGGACTAGATTTAACATAGTTAATCTAGTGAGAGTTGACACTTTGCCCATACTCATAACCAAATGGGGTATAACATGGTGAAAGGATGAATTGCACAGCAATTGTCTATGAGAGGATTTGTGAGATGGTTCGTGGTGAGCACTAGTTCATTTATCAAACCATTTACTTTTCGGTCAATTGGGGGTCATAATGTGTTGCTAGACACTACTCATGACTTACTTGGATTAAGTGTTAATCTAAGTGGCCAATATAACCAGGAACCTAATGGGTCACACGCATAAGAGTGACTCGGAGAATTCGTAAAATGGTTTTGGATAGAGATCCATTATATGGAGAGCAATAGAACCAAATGGATCCCGATGATATCGTGACATTGATATTGCTGAAACAGGTCTCCGGTGTTTTTCTACACTTGGAACCTGATAGGACTGACCTTAATGTGACCGGACCATTTCAGCATTTATATATATATATATATATATATATATATATATAATATGTATAAAGGAGATGAGTTACATGGAAAGGATGAGAAGATTTTGTTAGAGTGACATTTAATGTCTTTACATAGTAAAAGGACAAAATCACTAAAAGACAAAAATAAAAACCAAAAGGAAGGATGATGGTCGTGAAATAAGAAGAGCTTTTAACAAGTTCACAAACCAAGTTTTTCAAGTCATTTGAAGCTCTCCATCATCTACTTTCAAGTTTCATCTTCTTCCTCCTCTTCACGTGCTCTCCAAGAATAAAGGTAAGAGCTAGCATTCTCTTCTTTATTCTAGTTATTTCCGAATCAAAGAGTTTGATTCGGTTAGATTCTCCGACCTCTGCGTGGATACCGTTAGAGATGGTCTTCTTTGGTCGTTGTGGTTTGAGAATTCTAATACTTTTTTGTATAAACACATAGATCCTGGACTTCAGGAAAGTTCCGGAATAATTTTTTTTTGTTTTCCGCACCGTATGTATGTGATGCATGCACCAGGATTTTCCTAAACCGAATCCTCTGATCCATTTGCCAATCTACCGAAGATTGCTCTACAGTTGAATGGCTTGTTTCGTCCATGAACTCCTGCTCTGATACCAAATTGTTATGGGCCCGTGTTTGAGATTGAGTCCAAGGACGATTCTCAAGAAAGTTAATCTCTTTCCCCTTATTTAAATTGGTTCCCTTCCTTGCAGACAATGTTATGAATACCGTCTGGGACTCGATGCGGATTGAGCTCTGAACAGGCTGCATCAAGATCTGCATGCAGTTTGGAAAATTTTTAAATTTATGAAAGTCCCTAAAATTTTTAAAAATTGCAAAATAGTCCATATTGGTATATTATACAGTTGTACTGCATAATATCAACCATGTTTTCAAAAATCTTAATAATAAATAATAATGACAATTAATATGAAATAACAATAATTTTTAAATATTTTACATATAAATAATAACCACAATTAATATAAATAAAGACAATTATCATCATACAATTATAAAATTAAGAATAATACAAAGTATTTAAAATATTACAATAATACAAAAAAATTAAATTTATAAAATTGTCCTTGAATTTTTTAAAATTACAAAATAGTCCATTGTCATATTGTAAAGTTGTAGATTATTTAATTTAGTTTTTTGTTTATATCTTATTCATTTTAGTTTATATATATCTTTTATTCTATCTTATTTATTTCTATATATAATAATTATCTATATATAATATATATCAATATATAATAATTATCTAAATATAATAAGTAATTGTAAAATAACGAAAATAATTCAAAATTTTGAATTATTTTCTATTTTATCAAAATTTTGAAATATTTTTAGAATTGTTGTTTTTCACATTCCATTTCATTTTACATTTAATTAGACATAATCATAATTTCATTTAATTTATAAAATTAATTTAATAATTATTAATAAATATAATTAATTTTAAAATATATAAATTTTGATTTAATAATTTAAAATATATAAAATAAATATTAGTTTATAAATAAATATTCTATAAAATATTAAAATGAATAAAATAAAATAATTTATTAGTAATAAAAATAAAAATAATTTATTTTTAAGTTTTATCTAATTTATAATTATTATTAGTAATAAAATATTTATTATTATTTTAAAAGGGTGGGAGGGAGGGAAATTTTGAAAATTTTGCAAAAAAGTCCCCTAATTTTTAAAAATTTCCGGTACCGGCTGATATTTGACCGATATTTTGAATCTGGGCAAGATCTTTAAAAATTGGCGATACTTGTACTGCATTCGATTTTCAATAGAACGGTGCGTCTTCAAGCCGATGCAGATCTGAAATTCATAATATTACTTGCAGAACCTATTTTTGGTGATGAAAAACTGGCAGCACTTGTCAAGGACAAGGTTTGCCGAGATTGAACTCCTAAGCTAATTCTTATGATAACTTCTTGCTTACTTTATTGCATAACGTAATAGCCTTATATAGGCAAAGAAACACAAAAGTTCTACCTAAATTAGGACTCCTAGAAAGACTTCTATTCAAGCTGTTTTAAAACCCTTCAAAAGACTCCTATTTAAGCTGTTTGTATTAACATAACTATAATAGAAACTAGTGCAGAAATAATAGGGAAACAATAGACTTCTACTAAAAATAAAATACTCCTCTAATAGACTCCTAATAAAACACTCATACTCCTCTAATAGACTCCTAATAAAACACTCATCCATATCACCCAAGCCTAAAGAAACTAAGCATAGCTTTCCAAATTTCGGTTTTTGAACAGTAACCCCTATTCTGGGTATAATCAACCATAAAGAGGTTAATCAACCACTAAAATTACCAAGTACCCTGAATAAAACCTCAGTACAAGAAACACATATTTAAAGGTTAGGGTCCATGAAAACTTTCCTAAATAAACAATATGTTTTCCTTCAAAGAAAAACACAGCAAGTCTTCTGTTGCAAAACTAAATCCAAGTACTAACTCAAATAATAGCAGGACAGCATCCAAAAAGCAGTCAATAATATACACTAAACCAACAAAAAATTAGAGCCATTACATTAGCCATAATTGATATTTCTCACTCAAATTGTCATGCCCACCCCCACAACCATAAGCATAAATGAGATATGAACTTACACCAATTGTGCAGCAGTTAGAGCCCTCACAGCATCAGATGTGCCAATTTGAAACACAACCTGACTTTTTTCAAGAGGGCAGGTGCGGAAAACAACAAGGTCTGTTCCCTTCTCCACAAAATCAGTGCACCCTATATATTCTGCAGAAAATTACAATTGAATCCTCTCTTATATTGTTAAGTACTTGCATAAATTGATGAATAAGATGCAGACACTAGTAAACTAGAAAGGAAACTAGGTGACATCGCTGTTGCTTTTTTTAAATTAAAGATCTAAAATTCAGAAGGTAAGTTCAAAAACACTATTCCTGGTAGAAGTTAAAGCATTTCTTTAATAGAAATGCTCCGAAGGAAGTATGTTACCTTCTAAAGCTACAGTTGAAGTATTTAATATTATATAGGTTATATTTGCTGCAGTTGACCACAGTTATAGTTCAGAGGACCTTATGTTTGAACCTAGTGTTCACAAATTCAGAGAATTTATCACAAAAAGGTAAATCAAGATTCTCATCATGAATGTAAACTCAGTGAGTAGATCATGTAATCTTGTCCTTTTTCTTATCCTCCAAAGTTAGTCTGCTATGGTAAACTGAATTGCTTGTGGAAGAAAATTTACCAACCCTACAATTTTCAGTTTCTAGCATGGCTTAACTCAAATTGGAGCCCCTTTGTTTTAATGCTGCAGTCAGAAAAATCAAAAGCTTTTTCCGTTCTATTCCTCCCAGCTTTATTCATGATGATGATTGCTTTCCAATTTTTCCATATGACCAAACTTTCACGCCATTTCTTCCCTACCAACCAACCAAACAGCACTTTTCTGTCTTTGAACTTCAATGTAGGCTAACTCTAATTAAATCACAAAACTGTAAGCCTTTCCTTGGATAACCAGACCAAGCTTTTGTAACTTTTGGAAAACCTAGATCTCACAGAAATTATATGTAAGAAAACCTAACGTTGCTTCCTAACAAATTTAAAAAGCGCAACTCATTTTTAAGTTTCAGATTCTAACCAAACACTCAAACCAACTTGCACATGACAACTTGAAATAAGAATAACAAATTTACTCTGAGGACAAAACTTATTTTTTATCAAATTGGATATAGTACCATTCAGCTACTTCAATATACCTACGATTTTTAATACAAATGTACAACCTGTTGCTTTAATTCCTTCCCTTTAAACAGTCAGAACCAGAAAGCAGGAACAATATTGGTCTCAAGGACGAAATAAAGATTACCAATCAAGTTGTGCTTGTATTGAACAGTTCATCAATGATCTCCTTCCTGAATGTAATATTCTTTCCATATGAAGCCGGTAACCTAACACATATGTGCCCCCAAAAAAATTGTACAACTTTTCAATCAGCAGTTGAAAACCAACACTATATCACTGAAACTGTCTTATTCTTCTTCTTTTTTTCTGAAACAAATATCTTAATCATAAATTGCAAAGTGTCTACTTTTTGCCATAGCAACAGAGCCAAAGCTGCAAGCTTATCATGTTAAAAGAAACAAAGGGAAATGTGCCCTTTTAATATTGATCTTCATATTGCTTCAAGTATGACAAGGTCATTCAAACCAATATAACAGATGTATGATTGAAAGTGTATAATGGTAGATGATTAATCAAATTACTTCTACGTAATTGCCAGCCATGACTGCAAATTCTCTAAACATACCATCTGGCACAGGTGCGAGGAAAAGAAAAGAAAAATGAAAACAAAAACAAGGCAATTCATGCTATAATCTAGAGTTTTACAATGCATCGAATCTAGATATACAATTAAGCAAAAAGAAGTAGCATAGTCCCAATTGGATTTGTTGATTCTTATTAATCCTGAACAATATGGGACAATCCAGTAGACAAAGAAACTCCCAAAGAAATACCTAACAAAGCCTCATAAGCTTTTATCTAAGTTAAGAAAAATCAAGAATGAAAAAGCAAGATATATTGGAAGAAGCAAATTGATGAGCAACTTACGCAATAGCCCAACATCTGTATTTATACAGTAATTGGTAACAACAGAATGTATATACAACATACAAGTGTCCAGGAGGTTGTTATACACTAGGCACAATATTGTATGAACAAATAATTAGTTACAATTCTTAACAATCTACAATGGGATTGGCCGCTGCAAATTATGTGACAAACTCAGCAAGACTTTGGCTTCCTGTCCTTCTTCTACATGCAAAGCAAGATCCCAAGAAAGAGCCTACTTCTCATAGTACAGCAAATTACTTTGAATCAACTCCAAATTTCTCTCATACACCGTACAAGTTACACTAAATTCCAAAGTTTCTTTCCATTCCTTAAAAGTACTAACTCTCTTTTCGGAGCCCCAATTCACGCTAAAAAACGGCAACCCAAAAACATCCACCGGAAAGATAGGAAGCAACTGATTTTGCTGACACTTAGTCACATTCATAATCTGAACAAAGGAATAACAACATTTTGGTACTTGAATATCGACAATCAAGTTCAAAAAGTACCGTTTACTTTGCGTTCGCATTTGACCAGTTTATGATCAATGATTTCCTCTCCATACGTAATATCTGCGCCATATTCAGCAGCTAACAATCTAAACGGTAGCGTCCCCTATAGAAAACCAATTAAAGCAAGAGTAAGGAACGATTAGGGTTTGAATTGGAGATTAAAAAAAGGAGAATGGAGGGTTAAAGAAAGAGACTCACAACTCTAACCATGGGAGCTAGCACCAACTTGTCTCTGTACTCCATCTTCTTCGCTTTGTCGAAGTAGACGACAGAGAGGCGCTCCAATTCTAAATTCTAATGCTCTTCTTCCATTATTGGGTCAACCCAAATAAAAAAAAATCCAATTAAATATATAAAGTTTAAATTAACAAAGATTTAAATTTTAAAATGTTAAATTTTGAATTTAAGAGGCCTAAGTTAAATTTAATATGAAATTCAAAAATTCAAAAAAACTTAAAATTTGAAGTCAACTATTGTTTCTTCGAAGAAAATTTGAAGACATGGAAGTTTAAATTAAATTCAAATTTATTTTAAAATTTTGATAAAATTAATTTAATTCATTATTGTTACTGCTTAATTTAAATTTAAATTTTTATTTATAAAATGTAATTAAAATATTATTAGTATATCTTTTTATTTTTTGCAACGAATTGAGTCGAACTTAAGTTTAGGTTTAAAATTTGGATTCAATTCATGATATATATTTAAAATTAAAAATAATGTGTTTAGTAAATAACTTATTGGTTAGTTTATTTAACTTCAAAAGTTGATTTATAAAAGTTCCATAAGAGAAGTGTATTAGAGTTAGCCATTTATCTAATGACAATATTGTCTTCCACTTTATTTTCTACTTTTGCTTTATATATTTTAAAGTTCTTTTTTACCCTACAATTATGTTGTGAAGTTTGGAATAATATAATAAATAGGTTAATTAAACTTTTAATCTTTATTTAATTTTATAATATTATTTTACATTTAAAAATACCAAAACTAATTACATCAAATTAATATTTTAGTATATAACTACTATATATCATATCTGTGTCATACTATAATGATAGATATTTTAATTTCTTAAATAATAAAATTCATACATATTATGTAAATAATAAAATTCATACATAATATGTGAAAATACGAATATGATATATATCTTGTTGCATCATTAAATTCTTATAAGGATATTAAAAGAAATAAAGAAATATAATTTTACGCCTTTATATTTTTTTTAAAATTATGCCCTCATAAATTATTTTACACATTAACGGTTAATATTAAATAACTGATTTTACCAAACATCTTTAATAAACAACTGATGTTATCTACTAATTAAATTAGCTGATAGAATCAACTATTAGCTCACTACTGATAAAATCAACTATCAACTAATGCAATATATTATTTATCAAACATGACCTAAATCTCATTCAAACCTTTATATAAGGTCTACACAAATATGTAAATTAGATTAAGTGATGTAGGATTGAAACAACTTAACAAAAATAGGATGCTCTAGTTCCACCCTTGAAAAATATGCGGATAAATGATGTAAAACATAGTTATAGGCTCAGAAGACCTCGTTCCAATTAATCCGTAATAATACATAAGTTAGTTAGTTTTATGGACTTGTCAAATCCCATATTATGCCTCTCATTTTCCTTTTACATAATTTCTTTATTTTTTTTTTATCTCAAAACCCTAATTCTGTGGACTCCAAGTACCTATTGCTCGTCCACCCGCTCTCCATCTCTTCCTCCTCAATCTCCAGCGAAATTTCGATCGTCCGGCGACGGTTTATTCGTTGATCTCTGTATTAATTCAGGTGTGTCTTTTCTGTTTCTTTTTCTTCCTCGATTTCTCGTTGGTTTATTGGCCGATGGGTTTTTGTCTCTTCGTAATTTGGAGATTTGGGAATTTGATAATGTTGGATAATTTTCTGTCGAAATCTCCGATCTAATCCGTTTCTTTTACCGGATTTTCACTTGGTTCGATTAGTACGGTCTCAGTGGGCGAATGGGGACGCAACAAATGTGTCCCAATTATAAAAAGCAAAGTTTTGAAGATCGTTAAATTCGTGTTTGTTTAAGCGTATTCGTGCTTAGGAATTGGTTAAATTTTTGAAGAATATCGTTCATGGGTGCTGGGTCCCTTTGGGATTCCTTTGGTGTTGGAAATGAGAGTCAATACTCGGGAACTTCGAAGAGTCAAGTGGTAGGAGTGAGGTGTAACAGTTGTAATGTTTAATTAGGTTTGATCAGGTAAGGGAGATGATGTTATGGATCAATACGATCAAAAGCTTGAAGGCTGAGAGAGTTCCTGTTGAATGACATCTCTTGGGTTTCAGAATTCAGACGCTACTTATGTAAGCCACGTGGGAAATTTGAGCACTAGGCCCAAAAAGTTAACAAAGGAGCTTGGAATTCTGAAGCCATCACTTAAGGGATCGTCCATTGGCTATATGTCATGTTTGTATATGGTTCAATCTTATTATCGCAAGATAATTCATAAATATAGGCATGGTAAAAGCCTTGGAATCTAACTTTACTAAGTACTCACTTTACTATTAATATTTATGTCGCTGCAGCTTCCTGTAATCTTTGGTCAACTATGTTTGATGACTTTTAAGGGAAATTGAGTTGCTATTATAGGCTTGGAAGATGTAAAATACGATGTACCATGAGCTAAAAAGTTGTGATTTATTTTTTCTGAGACTTTTAGACCTGATAAAGCGATGTATTGTATAAGCATTTCAAGTTCTTTTAGCTCGGGTTTATAATTAGTGGAACTAGATTTGCATCTTTCTTGCTTCGACAAAACTGCAGCTATGCTTATTATTCTTGTAACAAATCCAGCTCTATTGGTTTGAAATGAAATTGTAGATGAAGTGGTCAACATAAAAACAGTGCCATTTCATCATGGGCTGGTTTTCATGATTGACATTTAGACTTTATTAATCAGTAATTATTTGATGAGTAGAGTTCAATTTTTTTAATATATATAAATATCTATTACCCTTGGCTTACATTTTGTTGTTTGGCTCAACACGTTGCTGTGGAAACTAGTTTTATTCTTGCTGATTTTTAGTGAAAAACAAAGGGTAGAGATATTGGTATCCTAATTTCCTTTTCCGTCATTGGATCCATATGAAATCGAGAAGAAGGTTTGTTGCATTGGTTTAGGAATATTACAGTTGACATTTTAACAAAGAAAAGAAGTTTTTATGTGATTTTGGGCTCTGTGCTCCACTGCTCCATCTAGGACGGAAAAGGTTGTGGGCTGAACTTGTGCCTGTCACTAAATCTCTCAGATTTATCTGGAGAGTATTGAACTTTAATTTTTTTCTTTCAGTAGAAGATTGGGTATTTCTGTTTCCATTTTCATATTATAGGTCTTTTTTATTTTTTACTGTTCGCAGCATGTCAAGATTTTGAAGTTCTAAACTTTCTCAATAATTGAAAGATGTTTGAAATTGTGAATAAGTGATGACTGTAGAAGAGGTTTAATGTGTTCTGATACTTATTATATTTTTATGATTTTACTGTGCTGTTGTGAATCATGATATATAATTAAAAAAAAATGAAAATTTTCCTGGTAGGTTATCCATGAACAACATGTCTGCAGCATCAAAAGCTACGTACAAGGACAAAAAGATTTTGAAGGAGGCCCCAAAGGCGCCATCAAAGCCTGCAGGACCTGCAAGTGCAGCTAGTGGTACACCAGCTAATGCATATAATCCTCTTTCTGGAACCTTTCTCACTCTTGAAAGAATTCCAACATCTTCTGCTTTACCATTACCAATTAATGGCCGTTTCCGGACCATAGATGAGACAGATGATCATGGTGGTGGTTTACCTGGAGTGGAGTGTGATTCTGTCTCAAACAATGGTAGCTGGTCTGGAGAATCAGAAGATCACAAAGATAAAATGTCTAATCCTCCAGCTCGACAGGATATAATACCAGGAGCTGACAATGACAAGCGGGAAAAAATTCGTCAAAAGAACGAAAGAAAACACCAGCGCCAAAAGGAGAGGCGAGCTCAGGAATTGCACGAACGATGCAGTGGCTATCTTATGTCAAGAAAGCTTGAAACACTTGCTCAGCAGTTGGTTGCAATGGGGTTTTCTCAAGAACGGGCTACAATGGCTCTTATATTGAATGATGGCAAAGTAGAAGAATCTGTTACCTGGTTGTTTGATGGAAATGAAGATGCTGAGAAATATAGGGATCAAAACCTTGGTGGTGGTAATTTGAAAATTGATATATCAAATGAAATTGCTCGGATTGCTGATATGGAGACCAGATTCAAGTGCACCAAGCAGGAGATTGAAAGAGCAGTAGTGTCCTCTGAGGGTGATCTTGACAAGGCTGCAGATATGTTAAGAGCACTAAAGCTTGAACCACCTGTTCCACCAAAGCCTGAAGAAACCGGTGATCCTCCAACAGCTAATAATTGTAAACCTTCGGTAATCATGAGCCAGAATGTGGTAAATCCGCAACCTAGATCCAATCCGCCATTGATGATAAATCATAGAAGAGATAACAAGGATTTTAACTATGCAAAAACAACTGTCCCTATTGGATCCTTAGAGTTGGGGGGTAAAAATTTGCAACATTTGAAGAAAGTGCAACAAAAGCTGGAGTGGGCAAAACCCCAACAATCTGCCTTGCCATTGGAGAAAAGGTGGGCTAGTGCAGGGTCAAATCCTTCGGTTTCTTATTCTTTGACCTCATCTCTAAAAGCGTCACATCTGCCATCCAAGACAGAAACTCATTATTTGGCTGCTGGGATTGAATATAAGAACCTTCAGCCAGGTGCAGTTAGGGAGCCGGTTGTGATGATGCAGCGACCTCAATCAGTAAACACCAAACCCATTCCAGCTACAAGCATAAGCTCATCACCTGTAACAAGCAGTTGGTATCCCACAGATGGTGTTGATATCACTATGTCCAATGGCTTGATGCCTAACGTCCCATCCGCAACGAGTCTCAGCCTTGGCAATGTAAATTCAAATCAGATGCTCCACCAACTTCAGTATCAACAACAACTAGCTCCCAGCAACAGTTCAGGGGTTTCTCCTGGATCTAGCAAAGGAAATGGTTTACGAAGTAGAATGACATCAAATACTCCGGCTGCTGCTGCTGCTTCCTCTCTTGGACTCTTCTCTGGTTTGGGTTCAGCTGGTTCATCTGGGGCATCTTCTCCTGTTGATTGGAGCACTGCAGGCTCAATGGCAGGTCTAGACTATGCCAGCATAGATTGGAGTATGGATCGTGGCCTAACTTCATCAAGACCCGGTGGATTGTGGGTTGGTCCAGGTTCTTTAAAGAATGACAGCCAAGCGTATGATTCAAATCCTTCTAGCTTAGGGATTAAGCTAGCGTTAAGATCAACTCCCAATGGTAATGGTACATCCATGATAGGATTGCCGGATGGTGGAGTGACAAATGCTGAAGCCTCTGCTTCTGGCTCCCATGACTGGACTTCCCCATTTGAAGGGAGAGATCTCTTGAGCTTGCCCAGACAGTTTGTTTCATCTCCTTCGCTGTAGAGTGGGGAAATGAATTCTACAATAAAATGATTACAAAAAACCTCAAAATGCTTTTAGTTTTGATGTTGGTTCTCGTTCTTCTGATGCTTGTGATGTTTGTTCAACAGTCCCAATTTCAAATGGAAGAAAGCATCCAGGAGCTCTTTGCTTTAATACCTTCTCCTTTCCTTTTAATTATAATTGCACTTGATGCTCATGATTTTGGAATCTTCCCTTTCCCTTTCTTGGACATTAGGTCGCCACGTATACTGAGCAACGTTTTAAGGGCTAGAAGCATGTGAAGTCAACACCGGCAATGTCTAGATGCTGGCTGGACTAATCCCAGGTGCTGCAAAGCTGTACATTCTTGTTAATCCTAGAAATGGTAGTGTTAAGATTCAAGGCGAGGTCTTGAAAGCCAAGACACTGATATAGTGACGGATACTTTTTAAAGATTGGAAGACTGATGAGTATAAGAATGATAAAAAAGTTTGGACCGAAATTAATGGATTCAGGTTGGAAGTTAACAAATTAAGAATAATTTGTTTAGATTTGTTTATATTTAAGATTAAAGTAAGAGTTGGGTTAGGCTTGAAAATTCAGATTTGGATTAAACTTGGACTGCAAATCTAAAATTATGTCCGGTAAATGGGTTTAGGCTTTTAATGTATGTTCAAAGTCCAAATGAACTCTTCGCCAATCTTGGGTTCAAAATTGGATCAAAAATTGAACTAGTAAAATAAAATATTTAAAATTTAAAAATTTTAATAGATAATAGACTGTTATAAAATTGGATAAAATTTAATTTTTTTAAAAATGATTAAAAAATATTATCATTATCAATCAAAAAATCTAAAGTTTAATTGAAAAACAGGTTAGTTAGTTGGGCCTTTGTTGGACAGGACTCTAGACTTCATTGGCATATGTTTGCTTGGTACTACTTCCACCAAACTTTCTTCCAACTAAATGACTTAATTTTCTTTTCTTTTTCGCTTGGAAGTTCTTAGTTGTATGGTAAGTGTTGAACTTATGCTAAAATGAATTTTTGTTGCTTCCACCAAACTTTCTTCCAACTAAATGATTTAATTTTCTTTTCTTTTTCGCTTGGAAGCTTTGAAGGAAAATTAACACAAAATTACAGATTAATTTTTCAATTATTCAATACAATTAATTAACCATAGGATTACGACATGTTATATTCAATAATTGTAGGGACAAATACCTGGAAATTGTGAAACAATTAAATCTATTATTGTTTTCTGTAAAGCAAAATGATAGAAACGCAGAAGATGGACTACTGCTATTCTAAATCCTAATCAACAAAAAACACATACAGTTCTCAATGGGGCGATTATATTTAAGGTCGGCTAACAGTAAGGCCTCCTGTAAACTGCAAAATATGGGCCAAGCCTACCTATTATAGCAAGCCCATAAACACAGGCCCAATGACACGTTTGAGAGATAATTATCAAGCCCAATTATCTTGACATCAAATTAAATCAAATTAATCGGGGTTTGTACAAAATTATGTTTATTATGCTAGTCCACAAAATTAATGACAAAATTCTATCATTCTCCTACTTAGACAACATAATCAACATCAATGAACAATATAAACAAATCCTCATATTAATATAACAATAAGTGGCCACAATATGATGTCAAAGCAGAGCCAACAATCTCTCAATCATATGTCCAAAATAAGGTTACAGGTAGGGGTGAGCATTCGGGTAATTCGGGCCGAAATTTTACTGTTCGGGCTCGGCCCGAATTACCCGAATTTTTTTTCATCTTACCCGGCCCGAACCCGAACTTTTTCTTACCCGAGCTTATCCGACCCGAATTACCCAAAATTTTGTTCGGCTTTACCCGAATTACCCGAAGTTGTTTTTTTTGATAATTTAAAAAAAAACTCGAAATTTTGTATTTTTATAACCTAATTCGGGTAATTGGGCCGGCCCGAATAATGCTTACCCCTAGTTACAGGTACCTCAACAGTATAAAAATTAGATCTGATAGGAGTACTGATAACATATATGCAAGATACCCAAACCTCGACGACCTAAACATAATGTGTCATAAAAAAATGCACACAAAATGGTGATCCGTTTGTATAATTCCAAACAAAATGGCCTAAGCATCCACCTAAGATATCAACTGAGATTTAACAAAATATCTCATAACAACAAAATGAGACTAAACATAAAATGTCTCCAACAAAATGTCGTATATATACAAACATTTAAATGTATTTGTGCAGTATATCAATAAAGTATATGGAAATAACAATAATAGCAATAATTATAAGCAAAAGTCTTTAGATTGAATAACAAAATAGTCAAATACAATGTTGCTATAAAAAATTAACATAAAAGACAGACTCTCACTAATCCAAGGCATCAAATGATTTAAATAGATCATACGGGTTACATGACTAACAAAAGCCTTAATAGTCAAGCCTTTGATTAGAGGATCTGTTACCATAAGATCAGTGGGTATATGCTCTATACAAGTTTGAAACGCTTTAACCTTCTCTCTAACAAACATATAATTTGTATCAAAATGCTTCGAACACTTGGTGTTCTTGCATATTTGAGAGAAGCCCACCACAGCAGAGTTATCACAATATATGATTAGAGGTCTAGAAACACTCTCCACAAAGTCATGAAAAGGTATATTCAAGAGTTTGTTACCCTTTTGGATGGGTGCAATGTAAGGATTATAAGTCTTCATGTTGAATCTATTCAAAATCCTTTCAATATACTTTTTCTGAGATAATCCAAGAACACCATGAGATATGTCATGATGAATTTCAATGCTTGGAACAAAAAGAAGCATCACCGAGATCTTTCATATCAAAATGAGCTATTAACATTTGCTTAGTCTTAGAAAGAAAACCCATATCATTACTGGCTAAAAGAATATCATCAACATATAAGACAATAATAATAAATTTTCTCCCACTATTCTTCAAGTAAATGCATTGATCAACAACATTTTCCTTAAAGCCAAGAGACCAAACAATTTGGTCAAATTTCAAGTACCATTGTCTGGAGGCTTGTTTCAGCCCATAAATATATTTTCTCAATTTGCATACCATGTATTCCTTACCTTTCTCAACAAAACCAACAGATTGATTCATGAACACATCTTCATATAAATCACCATTTAGGAAAGCAGTTTTCACATACATTTGATGGAGCTCTAAATTAAAATTAGCAATCAAAGCCATCACAATACGCAATGAATCTTTAGTAGAGACTGGGAAAAAAGTCTCTTTATAGTCTATACCTTCCCTCTAGTTATACCCTTTTGCAACAAGTCTGGCTTTGTACCTTTCTATCCCACCTCTAGCATCACATTTAGTCTTAAAGACCCATTTTTACCCAACAGTTTTACAACCACTGAGTAATTCCACCAAATCTCAAACGACATTCATACTCATAGAAGCCAGCTCATCTTCCATGGCTGCCAATTATTGTGAACTACGAGGATCAAAAATGGCATCCTAAAAAGAAATTGGATCTGATTCTTCAACTAAATTGAATCCATGCTCCTCTTGAATAAGAATAGAAATCAACTCATCAATACTCCATTCATCTCTCTGAGCATGGTAAGTAGTCCTGAGAACATCAAACTCAGATGGAAGAGATTCAAACACCTGCCAGATCAGATAATCCTCTCCCAACACAACTTTCATGGCCTTCAACTTATTATACCAGTTCACAAGCTTCATAACATGCTCACGAACACCACCACACCATCATACTTGGTCTTAGACAACAAAGACAAGTAATTAGACTTTTCAGTCTTATCAAACTTCTGGAATTTTTCCCCAACAGACTTGAGATAATTTTTGGCATTATCAGTTTCTATGATGCCTCTTTAATAGTCTTCTCCATTATGTACTTGATGATCATCAAACAAACCTTGTTATAGCGAATCCACTTATCATATTTAGCTCTATCTACAACGGAAGACTTAGCTGTAGGTTGTGCAGACTCATCCTCAATGAGAGCAACATTAACATTAGAAATCACCAAAAAAAGATTCAAGGATTCAAGCCAGTCCTCATAATTGGTCTCATTCAGCTTAATCAAAGAATTCAAAGTTGGAAATTGATACAATGCAAGCAGATTTAGTAAATGTATCAAGAACTAGCAAAATTGCGCAAACAATACAGCTAGGTTCTCATGCAATTGCAATCCTGCCTAAGGATCTCGAATTACAACACAGATCACCCAGAATATTAAATTATACCCTAAAGCTAATATCGATAGGATATTGAAAAGTTTAAAGATATAATTCAATGAATTAAACAAAACATTCGAAATCACATTGATAAAGACAAACCAATAACATAAGTGCATCATTAACATAGTTTCTAATATATGCCTATTAACATAGTATCTAATTACATTCCCCAAGATTGTTCCCATAGATTCAATTAGCACCACAATTACAAAATTAGCCATAGTAATCATACAATATAACATTATATGCATAAATTACATCCAAAATTAATTTTGGTGCATAACTACATAACACTGAGAGTACACAAAGACTCTACAAGCTCAAATAATACTAGAAATAAGTACAAAAATTTTCAAGACAAAATTTGGAGAGTACATTATATTTTTATTAATTTTAAATTTGAAAAAATAAAAACAAAATTTCTAGCATTAAAAAAATTCCAGAAAAAACACTATAAATAGAACTAGGTAAGTGGAGCAAACAGGAAAATTTTGAGAAAAAAGACCATCGAAGGCACCCTCACGTGCCATTATCGCCCGTGGGAAACATCCAGCAGGGTCGGGCTGCGTCTTCTTCGCCTGATTGACTGGTATTCGAGTCACCCAACCTAGTTTGAGACCCGGTTTGGAAAATTTGAGATATCTTGCTCAATTTTGATCCATTTTCAACGAAATTGGTTTCATTAAATTCATAATTTAACGATCTATCAAAGACCTCAATCAATTTTATGAAAAAATCTACTGAAAAGGATTGAAAAAAAATTCGAAGCAAAATGTTAATGGTTTACATTTTTTTGAGTTCTAAGTTTTAAACAACAGACAATAGAAAAATGCTACAACCTTTCCACACGATTTGCCAAACCGAAACAAGCCAAAAACAAACAAAAACGATTTCATAGAAATAATTAACAAAATCGAAAACCCAAAATTCTATGAAAATAAACATCTCAAAAATTACCCAAAAATAGCAGTCACAATTAGGGTTAATCTGCTCTGATACCAATTGAAGGAAAATTAACACAAAATTACGGATTAATTTCTCAATTAATCAATACAATTAATTAACTATAGGATTGCAACATGTTATATTCAACAACTTTATGGACAAATACCTGGAAATTGTGGAACAATTGAATCCATTATTGTTTTCTACGAAGTGAAATGACAAAGACTCAGAGGATTGATTACTGCTATTCCAAACCCTAATCAGCAAAAACACATACAGTTCTCAATGGGGCGACTGTATTTAAGATCGGCTAGCAGTAGGGCCTTCTGTGGATTGCAAAATATAAGCCAAGCCTACCCATCATAGCAAGCTCATGAACACAGGTCCAATGACACGTTTGATAGATAATTACCAAGCCCAATTATCTTGATATCAAATTAAATCAAATTAATCGGGATTTGTACAAAATTATGTTTATTATGCTAGTTCACAAAATTAATGACAAAATTCTATCAAGTTCTTCAGTTGTATAGTAAGTGTTGAACTTATGCTAAAATGAACTTTTGTTTATAGGTTGCACCACTACCAAGCTTATCCTTAGACACTATGCTTTGAGTTGAAACAAGTATAGATATGTCACCATGAAAGAATATACCCTTTTCATGTCTTTACTTCAACTTCAGGTTTTGGCAAGCCATACTAAGATTTACTTAATCTTGGAATTCATTACTGGTGGCGAACTGTTTAATAAAATTGTTAAGTGGTCAATGTTTTGACGCAGCAGCATAAAGGGCGTGGGATGTGTTGTTCTGGAATCATTTTCTCCCGCCACTGTTTGTGAGGTTGCCTTGCTAACCTTGATTTTGGATGTGCATCATGGGTGGCTTAGTGAGGCTGAAACTAGGAGATACTTTCAACAACTTATTAATGGAGTGGATTACTGCCACAGTAAAGGGGTGTACCACTAAGATCTAAGGCCCCGTTTGGTTGACACTGATTGTTGCCTAGGAAAGTAATCTTTTTCTTAAAATTTAAATTATTATGTTTGGTTCGCTTTTTTTAAATAGTTAGGAAAGTAAAAACTTTCCTAATTTAGAGAAAATAGTGACACTTTCCTTGGATTCTAAATCCCAACACTCCCTTGATATTTATATTACTTTCTCCAGGAATTTAATCTAAAAAATACATCAGACAATTTAACCCTTCCTTCTCTCTCAACTCTGCGACTTTAAAATATATAAATTTTAAATAAATTTTGATTTAATAATTAAAATATATAAAATAAATATTAGTTTATAAATAATATTTTTAAATTATTTATTTTTAAAATAAATATTTTATTAATACTTTATTAATAAATATTATATAAAATATTAAAATAAATTTAAATAAAAATAGTTTTGTAAGTTTTATTTAATTTATAATTATTATTAGTAATAAAATATTTATTATTATTTTAAAATAAAATAAAATTCACAATAATTATAAAAGTTGAAATAAATAAAATAACTAATTAAAATTTTGAAAAAGGGGAAGGAGAGATAAGAGAGAGGAGGAAATTTTAAAATTTTGAAAATTTTGCAAAAATCTCCCATAATTTAAAAATTTTCCGATATCACCGGTATTTAGATTTTGAATATTTACACTTAAAAGTTTCAATCGACAATTTTCGTGTTTATATTTTTCATTATCTAACGATTTAAATTTTATTCATTTGTAGGGATATAATTAGAAACATAAGTTAAAATTAAATTATACTGTATAAAATACTATTACATACCAAACACTATAATAAGAATCCACCCAACTTTCCTATTAGAATTCTTATAAGTATCCAAACATGTAAATATCTTTACTTTCCATAGATTTATTTTCTAAAAAATCATATTTCAAATTCACTTTACTTTCCCGTCAACCAAACGGGGCCTAAAGGTATTTGCAAGTGGATTGTTGAGAACCGCTCTTATTTTGTTTCGTATGGAAACGACTATGAAATATGGAAATCTTGGAATTTAGCGAGGATAAACTCTGGAAGAGAAACTAAACATTTACTGATTTGCATACATGAAAAAGAGAGATTGATAGACAAAGAGGGGCAGGTTTGGGTTGGGTTTGCATGAAGTTGAAACGGCTACGTTTTGCATTGTTACAGTCAAGCTTAGGCTATGGTTGGTTAGAATTTAAAAGTAAGGTTTTTAATGGAATAGAATGCAACATAAATGGATGTAATATTAAAAAATTGTTGAATGGGAAGGATGAAAAGGTTTATAATGTAATATAGTGAAATGTTGTTTGGATGAAGGGTTTATAATGTAATATAATGTAAAGTTGTTTATCATTTTACATTCCATCATAAACCCTCCAAATCGGATGTTTTTTTATTTTTACTGTTTATGATGGAATAAGATGTAATATAAAACTGCTCTTCCATCTCATTCTATTATAAACCCTTATCATATATGATAGAATAATATTACATTTCATTTTATTAATAACTGTCAACGAATATAGCCTTAGGGACAGAGGACGAGGATGACAACTCTGAGGTTTCATGTATTTTATAATCTTTTTTATGAACTAATATCTTGAAACTTTTTTATATAATATTTCATTTTGATATTATGAAAAGTATAATATTAAATTATTAATCCTTTCTAGTCACAAGTTAAGGTTTATGAACATTAATATTTTCATTCCACTTGATGTTAAATATTACTAAACCAGCTTTGGCAAACTTAGAATCACATTTAATTTATAAGATATTAGTTTTAAAATGAACCATCTTATTCCAAACTAATTTCAATAACATAAGAAATTCATGAGTTATCTTTTCTTTTAGCTTTGAATTTCTGCTAAATAAAGCATTTGTATATATTTCATTTTCTTTTTAAAATAATAAAACATGGTTAATTGAAATAACAATAAAATAAATAAAAATTATAGAATTAAATTAAAATATATACTTTTAAAAACTTAATTGACCAAATCGCTACTACTTTCTTCTTAGTCATTTAGCTTAAATATTCTTTTACAACAACAACAACAATAATGAGGATTATTGGTTCATCATATAATAATAAACATTGATATATTTATTATTTCAATAAAACAGGTTATTTTACTTATTTTATAAATTTTACTTTTTATTTATTATATAACTTTTATAACGATTTAATGTCGATTAAACCTTTAGACCTTGGACATTTCCTTTGATCGGTTCAATATCTGATCCGGTTTTAAAACATTGCATTTTTTGTTTTAACTAATGATTAAAAATCTCAACCGATTTGGTTGGTCTAATTGTAAAAATCTTGAATCATCCAACTTTTGATTTTATCTTTAACTTTTCAGTTAAATTTACTTTAATAACGTTTGTTGTTAAAAATCGATCAATTTGTTAGCTAGTTAGTTAATTGTAAATTAATAAGTTCTTATAAACTAAAATAAATCAATTAATTTTTATTTAACATTTTTTTCAATTAAACTTTAAATTGTAAAACAATCTCTTTCAATCATATTTTAAATTCTTTAATATTATTTAACCTTTGCTAAGTTTAAAAGCGATCTAATACGGGTTTATTCTTTTAAATTTTAAATTTTAATCTTATCGGTTTAACTTTTAGTCCAATTTTTAAAACATAAACATTGGTCTTAACAATATAAGATATTTAGCTGCGGCTGATGTCAAGATCAAAAGCATCTTATGTTTTTCTCATATTTTATTTTCTTGAATAAAGATTGCTATCTCATGTCACACACTATGTTATGGTAATAATCAATTCTTTTAGATCTCGATATCTCCGTTTTCTTCATGGTTTTAAATAAAACCATCTAATTTCAGAGCCAATTTTAAAAGAAGTATAAGCTACTTCAGATTTTAAATGGTGAAAAAAGGTTTTTTGTAACATTAAAAGAATTTTCTAACTAAGAATTTCCCACTTTGGAAGTTGCAATAGGATTTCTTTGATTTCTTCCATAATTGTTTTCAATTGATCGAGGAACTAGACTATGAGACACCAAATGCCAAAAAATATCTTAGTCTTTAGTTAAAAAATAATGACGAAGGACATGTCATATAAACACCATATTTGTACCGATTAAATGTCGCTTAAATGATAATTCAATTCAATGTCGTTTCAACGATGATTTAATTCAGTTCTTAAATTTAAATGTAATTTTAATTCAAATTAATAATTTATTATAATTATCTTCAATTATTAATTTAAATCTAATTTAATAAGTCCATCTCGGATTTAAGAACTGAGTTAAATTATTATATTGGTGACGTTTAATTAGTTTATATTTAATGCTAATGACACATATTTTTCTTACTTTTAACTAAAATATAAGATAATGAGTTTCTCTAAAAAACTCAAAATTCAAAAATTTTAAAGATTAATAATTTTTCTAAATTCTCTTAAACTATATGAGATGTATATATCCTTTATCCTAATTTTATAAGAAAAATTGCTTGCAAATTGCTCTATAATTGTGTAGTTTAGCTCACGTATGCTTATAAATTGAATATAGAAGATAGTAGGTCAAAATTGGAGATATAAGATATATAAATGTTAATTAAATTAAAAATATCATTTAAAAATTAATTATTAACATATTAAATCATCAATTTAAAATATTTAATTTATAAATTATTGTAAGTAATCATAAAATTAAGGGGAGTACGAGGACTTCAACATAAGACAAAGATACTACTTGCTTCAACGTGCTACATGTTTGATGTGTTGTGGTCGGTTGTCCTTGTGGTCGGTTGTCCTTTGAATCCTTTGCGAATTTTCACTAGCGCCTTGCTCAATCGATGGATTGGTAATAAAACGAGACAAAACGCAACATGTTTTTTGTTGTGGCTGAAAGATTTTATAATAGAATGGAGCAAATTGAGATAGAAGTGAAGAGTATTATATTACCTTTTATTTTATCTTAAATAGTAAAAATAAAAAACTTTTGATTAAGAGGGTTTAGATTATCAATTCTTCTGATCCTAATTCTCTTTTTCCAAACTCATTTATTACAGTTTATAAATTTTTTATAATTAATAATATTTTATATTATTTCTCCTTACCCTAATAATAATATTTTATATTATTAGTAATAAATTGTATGTAATTAATAATAAAATAAAAGTTAATGAGTATATAATTAATAATAAAATAAAATTAATAAATTTTATTATTAAAATAGAATATATATATATATATATATATATTATTCTTTAATTGTTTGTATATATTTCTATATAAATAAAATATAAATAAATTATTTTAAATATCAATCACATAAAATAGAATAAAATAAAATATATTAAATAATTAATAATAATATTTTATATAATTAATAATAAATTGTATATAATTGATAATAAAATAATAAACTTTTATTAAAAATTTATTATTTTAAAATAGAAAATATAAAAAATATTTGTCGTTGTTATGAGTTATGACTTGAACCGTGACTTTTAATTGGACATAATTTCTATTTTAAAATCATAATATTAAACTTCTTGTAATGACTATTTTAATATCGAGATATAATAGTCATTTATTATATCAAGGATATAATAATCATTTATTATACATTAAATTTAAGTCCATTTATTTTCTAAACAATATTTCACTACATTACATTATGAATTCTTCCATTCTTTTCAAACAATTTTTCACTGTATTTATTCCGTTTCATTATAAATTGTTTCGTTCCATTCTATTATATCAAATTTAATTAATAATAAATTGTATATAATTGATAATAAAATAATAAAAGTTTATTAAAAATATTTTAATTTTATTATTTTAAAATAAAAATATTAAAAAACCGTTTTACTTTTTAATTGAACATAATTTCTGTTTTAAAATTTAAATCTCCTATAAGGTAGTAACAACTATTTTAATATTACGAGTATAATAGTTATTTATCATTTCATCCCATTTTATCCGTTTTCAAATAATCTTTTACTATATTATATTATAAACTTTTTATTCATTTCAAATAATTTTTTATTATATTACATTTCATTTTATTATAAACCGTTCCGATTCTGTTTTATTATATTTTATTAATCAAGATCCCATCAATCCACCCTAAAACCCTAAAGTAACTTTACCGACTGCATAATCATTCGAGATGGTTTTAAGAGCAAAAGGAAGGAAGCCTTGTTAAGGGTTCATAGATGTAATTTACTCTTGTTTTACACTCATAAAGATTCAAGTTTTTGTGGAAGGAAAGGTACGTATATCCCAATCATTCCTAAGTTCAACGACTCTAAGCGTGAGCATCATCATCATCTACACCGTCTAATAGAATAACCCTTTTGGGATTATCATAAGATTGTGACGTGTTGTCTGCAATGATTCGGTACACAGCCTTGCTTTTGTCTCTTCTGCCTCTTCTAGATTTCGTAATAAAAAAGAAGATAGAAAGATCACCAGCCGAGATATTCGTTGAGGGCCAGGCCAGCCATTCTCGTAATATAAAAAGCAAAGTTCCTTAGAAAGTGTTCCCTTAATAGATTATCTCATCATTTTATGAGAGTTCAACCGCGCGGGTATTACTTATATGAATCCTATCCTATCCTATCTATCCTCAAATAATTAAATAAATATTTATATATTTCAAATCAGAATAATAAAATAATTTAATACCTTCAATCACCTATAATTGCTTGCTTCGGTCTTAGGTTCGGACTCATCATTTTTACGAACAAATGTTTAATTATAATCAATATTTTCAAATTTGACATAAGACTTAAAATTTAAATGGTTTAATTAATATTAAATCACCACAAATTCAGTTAAAATTAAATAAAATTAAATAATTTAAAAATTAATTGAAAAAGATTACCCTTAAAAAAGATTACCCTTATTATTTTGAGAGGCTATAGTGTTTTTTTTTTAATTCCTTTATCTCAAACTTTGTGAAGATTTCCATTATACCTCCCCTCTGTTATGACCTAAAAAGTGGGGTTTAATTGTATATGTAGAGATTATGAGAATGAAAAAAAGAAATGTAAAAGCTTGATTCACTACTTCATTTACAGAGATATTAATAAGAGAAGAGAAACTTTTGGTTACAACATAATTTTATGAATAAGCAAGTTAAATTCAAACAACTATGGTTATCTTGATACAACAGATTGTACATGTTTGAACTGGTCAAGGATCTTGAGAATCTTTTGTTGGTTGAGTTGTATCCTTATCATTAACACTCCCTCGCAAGATTGAGACACCATTGAGGAGACTAGATCTATTGAATTGAAACTGGTGCTTGGGTAGTAGTTTGGTGAGTAAGTCTGCAAGTTGATCATTTGAAGATATGTGTGAAACACGAAGAGCACCACGTTGAACCAAATCTTTGACAAAGTATATATCAATTTCTAAGTGCTTCATCTTGGAGTGTAGAGCAGGATTATGACAGGTATAGGTGGTCGAAATATTATCACAGTATATAGTAGGAGAAGGAACCTTAAGACCAAGCTCTTGAAGAAGTGACTTGACCCATTGGACTTCGGTAACAGCAGCTGCAACAGCTCAATATTCAGTCTCAGTGGATGATCGGGCCACGATCCGTTGCTTTTTGGAGCTCCAATTGATGGGAATATTTCCAAAATACAAAATAAATCCAGATGTGGAAGTTCTATCTGAAGGATCGCTTGCCCAATCGACATCCAAAAAGGCATGAAAGACAAGAGAAGACTGAGGTGTAATATGAATGCCAAACTGAACGGTAGACTTGAGATATCTAAAGGGACGTTTTAAAGCAATCCAATGAGAGTTGTTTGGGCAATGCATAAATTAAGAAAGTTTGTTCACTGCGAAGGCAATATCCAGTCTGGTGAGACTTAAATACTGCAAGCCGCCAACCAATTGAAGATAAGTTGTAGTATCAACCGCCTGATCAATAGAGGTTGATTTGATCAAAGAAGAAGCAGTGGCAATAGGAGTAAAGACCTCTTTAGCACCATCCATATTAGCGATCTGAAGAAATTTCCTTACATAGTGATGTTGAGACAGAAAAATGCCTTTGAAGTCTTGTGAACATCAACACCGAGAAAGAGAGACAACTTACGGGGATCTTTTAATGAAAATTTCTCACCAAGTGCTTGTATGAATTGAGTGTTGAATGCAGAATTATTTCCCGTCACAATGAGATCGTTGACATATACCAGGAAATAACAACAAATGGAATCATGGTTATATATAAATAAAGAGTGATCACTTTGAGAAGATTGAAAACCAAATTGTAATGTGAAGGAACGTAAAGCCTGATACCATGCTCGAGGTGCCTATTTAAGGCCATAAATTGCTTTAAGCAATTTGCAAACATGACGAGGCTTTTCTAAATCAGTAAAACCTGGTGGTTGGCTCATGAAGACATCTTCTTGCAAGGGACCATGCAGGAAGGCATTGTTTACATCTAGTTGCAGCAATGACCAATGGTTTGTCACTGCCAAAGTAAGAACAACACGTATTGTGACCGGCTTGACAATAGGACTGAATATATCACCAAAGTCAATTCCAAGGTGTTGATTGAAGCCTTTTGCAACCAAACGGACTTTGTATCGTTGAAGAGACCTATCAGCGTTTCTTTTGATCATGAAAATCCACTTACATCTAACTAAATTTTGGTGAGAGTGAGGAGGAACAAGAACCCAAGTTTGATTTTTTAGCAATGCATTAAATTCAACCGTCATGGCAGAGCGCCATTTAGGATAAGAGAGAGCCTGTTTAATTGTAGTTGGTTTTAGTACTTTGGGTAATGGGTGTTTAGTAACACTGTAAACTTGTTTGGGTTTTAAAATGTTATTTTTGGAGCGGGTGACCATGGGCGGAAAATTTTGAGAGGGATTTGAAACAGCAGAAGGTAAAATATGTAAAGTTATTGTGGGACCAGTTTCCATTGCGATGAGAATAGGATATGTTGCGGTTGGGACAAAGTCATTGGAGGGAGAGGCAGTCGGTGTAGGGATTGAAGGTTGTGTAGGCTGAAAAGGAAATTAGGTGTTCGTAGGAGTATGTGAGGGAAGATCATACTAGCTTGAACTTGAGTGGGACTCTGAGAGAGGTTGTGTTTGACAAGGAAATGTATTTTCTAAAAAAAGAACACGACGAGACACGATGTATTTGTGGAATTTAAAGTCATACCAAATGTAGACACTTTGATGGAGGGAGTAACCAAGGAAGACACAAAGGACAGACTTGACATCAAATTTTGATTTCATGTAAGGACGTAGACAGGGATAATAGAGGCACCCGAAGAATCTAAGAGACTGATAGTTGGGAGGTCGATTAAACAACTTGTGAAAAGGAGATGAGAGATTGAGTAGTGGTGTGGGTAAACGATTTATAAGATAGGCTACAGTTTGAAAAGCAAATGACCAAAATGAATAAGGAAAAGAGTCAGTTTACAGTAAGGTGAGGCTTGTTTCAACTAGGGGACGATGTCGACGTTCGGCAGTGCCGTTGTGTTGTGGTGTGTGAGGTGGGGTTTGAAGGTGATTGATACCACAAGATTGAAAATATCTTTTAAGAGCAATGCATTCCCTACCCCCATCTGTGTAAATGGAGTTAATTCTAGCATTGAAAGTATTTTCAACAAGTTTTTGGAAGGTGGGAAAAACATTATAAACATCATATTTAACTTTTAATGGAAAGAACCAAATGTACTTTGTGAAATGGTCAACAAAAATGATGTAATATCGAAAACCATCTTGAGATTGCACAGGGGCAGGGCCCCACAAGTCTGAATATAAAAGTTCAAGAGGGTGAGTGCTTGTTAATGTAGAAACACCAAATGATAATCTATGACTTTTATTACATTTGCAGGGATTGCAAACATTTTCTTTTATTAAAGAGGCAGGAAGAGAAAATTTAGACAAGATAAATTTGAAAATTCTGAAATTTGGATGACCAAGTCGTTGATGACATGAAATGGAGGAAAGACGAGTATGGAGACAAACTGGAGATTTCGAGCTGCAGGGAGTGAGCTTATACAAGGATTGATCAAGTTGGCCTTTGAACAGAATCTCCCCCGTGAATTGATCCTTCACAAGAAAATAGTTAGAGAACAATTCAATGGACACCTGATCAGAATCACAAAATTGAGATACAGAAATGAGTTTAGTTTTGGCATAGGGTACATAGAGAAAATTGGAAAGGTGGCATGATTTATTCGGTAAGATTATAGTACCAGAACCAACACGAGAAATGAACAAACCTGACCCATTTGTGAGTTGCATCTCATCATTTCCATCATAGGGTGAGTGGAGGGAGAGATTGCGCAGATCATTTGTAACATGATGAGATGCTCCAGTTTCTAGAAGCCATGGATATTCTGAATTTGTGATAGTATGAGAAAAGTGAGCTTGTGGATTTTGGGAAAATAAATCTCTGAAGTAATCTCTGGCTTTAAAACAAAATTTGACATGATGGCCAAATTTGTCGCAAAACTGACATTGCACTTTGACTTGAGCACTTGAACTTCGATTGTGAGTGGATGGCAAGGAATGATGTAGCCTTGATGAATTCTGCAATTTAAAGCTGGACAAGGATTCTTGAAAAGCAGAATTATTAGAGGACTGAAAAGTATTAGTAGGTTTACCAAAATTACCCTGTCTTTGTTGATAAGAATACTTGTTGCTTGTACTTTTTCGGGCATGATTGGCTATCATTGGAGCAGGTCAAAACTGGGATCAATTTGTTTCAGATATAGTTCATGAGCCAACAATTTGTCTTGAAGTTCGTTAAATGTGATGATGATATCCCGAGCGTGAATAGCTGCTGCAATATCTCATAATTCAGACCCAATGCCGCCAAGGACATGCACCATGAGATCAACATCACTAATTGGACTACCACAGAGAGATAGTTCCTCAGCAATGGACTTGACAGATTGTAAGTACTCAGTTATAGAACGGGAATCACGCTTTTTTCTAGACAACTTTTCCCAGAGAGACAGAATTCTGGTGGCAGACTTATTTGCAAATGTTACTTGGAGTTTATTCCATGCCTCCACTGAGGTCTTAGCATTGGCAATGGTGTTCATGACAACAAATGTTAATGAAGCAATAATAGTTGCAAGTATAAGTTGATCTTGACAACCCCAAAATTCATGGTCTGGATTAGAAACTTGGTGACCATCCTTTCAATGGTTGCAGAAGGAGGTTTGATAGTGTCAAGAACATAACCTATCAAATTATGTCCTCGAAGTAAGGGTGTGATTTGAGCTCTCTATGTGGAATAATTTTGAGTAGTAAGTATTAAAAGGTAACTGGGATCCATTAACGGCAACTAAAGATTTTCTAGAAGAATGAGTAATGTTGTTGGATGAATTCATGATGGAAAAAAAATGATATATGTGTGGGTTGGATCACTGCTCTGATACCATGTAAAGATTATGAGAATGAACGAAAGAATGTGAAGGCTTGATTCACTACTTCATTTTCAGAGATATTAATAGGAGAAGATAAGTTTTCGGTTACAACAAAATCCTATGAATAAGCAATTTAAACTCAAACAACTATGGCTATCTTTTTTTTAATGCAATGTACATGTATATTGCACAAAAGAATGATTGTACAAAACTCAATGGGGCATATCCCAGTCCATGGTGTCTTCCACAATCAATAACAACTAGGGACAACCACGCTTAGAGATCCAATACACAAGTAATTCCCAGAATCCCAGTACACCCATAACATTCCCTACCATCAAAACAAGGCCTATATATATGGACAAAACAAAGGGCCCCATAACCCCATAGCTTCTACGTGGAGCTACCTAAGCAGTCACCAGTCCCCTAACAAAAAACCCCTAGTAAGACTAACAAGAAACAGGATCATGAAGGCCATCACAAAACAAGAGCAAGAGCGTCATTGAATTATCCCCATCCCTGTACACCCAGAATAGTTGTCTAAACAATCAAAACACAAAAAAAGCACAAAGAGAGAGTCATCCACCTAAGTAGAAAGTTCAAAAAGCAGCCTCTAGGATCCAAGGCAGCCCCATCACGTCAATGTAGCAAAACCGTAGTGATCAAACTGCAAACCTGCAGTCTAGTCCTACATTTTCCACGCTACAAAGGCACAATCATCACAACCAACGCCTTAAAATATATAAATGTTAAGATTCTGCAGGCATGCAAATTCTATCAGTATCTGCATGCAAGAGGAATCCTAGTGGATGAAGCCATAGCTTCGCCATGAGGGGCAACTGCAGCTACTCCCAAACGTGGGCAAGTAACATAATAAGGGGCAAGGCTCATGAGTCAAATACATAAACGTTTCGATAGAGTAATTCCGGCACACACTGCCCACCTATACAGTCAAAAGCACATGCATAAGATCACATCCAAACAGTACACCAGTATGTGACCATATATCCAACAATCAAAATGTAAGAAGGTCTCTAGGATATAATTTATATAGGATGCGATAGAGGGTTGTTTGGATACGCAGGATCACATCCGAGCTAGAAATGGTGGCAGACTCTATCTGAATCAGATTGCATGTATTCCAAATTGTATAAACTGTGTACAGGAGCCCCAGGTGAACTGCTTTGCTTCTCCATCCAGCCCCTACAAACTCCTTCCTGATCCAACGAGTAGCCCTGCCTAAAGATAACATTGGGCGAACCAATCCTAGCCACTGTCGAATGGCACTCCATACAGCCCCAGTATAAGCACAGTGAAAAATAATTGCTCAACACTCTCGACTTCAATATGGCATAAGACACACGACCGATCAGTATGGTTATCTTGATACAACATATTGTACATGTTTGAATTGGTGAAGGATCTTGAGAATCTTTTGTTGATCGAGTTGTATCCTTATCCTTAACAGTATACTCCCTTCTTTCAACGACCCCTTGTTGATTATGAACTTTGTTCGCGAAGTGAATAGGACTTTGAATGGATCAACCCTTTTTATGCACCACTTTATCCTAAAAAGAAAATGAGCTTTGTTTCTTTAGGCACTAGGCGCTCTCATGGTTTGTGAGAACTTATTGAGTTTTTTGAAAAGATTATTAAACTAAATTGAATTAAAAAATAAAAATCGAACTAAAAAGTTAATCTTTCAAAATTTTTACTATTAAATTGATTAATTTAGATTAATTTTTAAAACATTAATTATAATATATTATTTAATTTCTTAGATAATTAGTTACTAAACTCGAAGTAATTTTTAATATTGTTTCAGCGTCTTTTATTTTATTTTTTAATGAAAGGCATTTCAGGGTCTTTTATGTTATAACTTACATGTGAATGCAAAATTTTGCTGCGATACACAAAGATTCACCCAATAATTCACGCACGTGTAAGCAATAATTAGAAAAAGGAATATCTAATTTTAAATTGAAAAAAATCACTAATCCAAAATTGCATTTTAACACTCCAACCCAACAAAGAATTAAGAATGTGATCATGGTCCTCTACTAATGTAACGAAGGCTTAGTTGTCAAATGTTGTAATTAACAATGTTTTCATTCAATTCAAGGTACACTTATCAATGAAACTATTCCAAATTGTAATTAAAATAGAAATCTGATAGAGAAGTACATCAACTTAAGGGTTTAATAATTTTTAAATGTTAGTCATTTTAATTTGTTTATTATTATTGCCAAAAATTCAATTTCTAATCAAAATTTAAAATTTTCTTAATTATAATAAGTTAGTGTGCAAAACATTTGTTTTGTTAAACATAAGATGATTTATTTTCTTTCAATTCTTTTACCCTTTAATATCATTGTTAATTTCTTTAAATTTTAGTCAATTTTTAAATTTGTGAAAAAATAATAAAGTAGTGTGCAAAACATTTGTTCTATAAAAAATATATGTAATTTAAAGGAAGAATCATGTGTCTTTTTTTTTGTTTACTATGTTATCCTTTTTGGTTAAAATAATCGTTCATATTTTAAGAAGTTCTAAATTTTAATTGACAAATTAAAGAACTTTACACTAATATAAATAAATTGAAGAAAATCTAGTACTAGATCAATAACTATCCTTAAATTAATTATTTACATTTTTTGATTGAGTTGTCGAAGTCTTCAAAATTAATTCTATTCTTTAAATTCTTGTAGTTGGTGGAAACATGTCGAATTAAAAACAACTAAAACTAAAGTGAAACATTTTATCTAATTGTAACATTAATTAATGGTTTAGAAAGAATAATTTTCATAATTTAAGCAATTAATATGAAAATATTAGGATAGTCATAATAAGTCTCAATTTTTTAAATTAATTGGTTTAAGCCTAGCGTTCAAACCAAAATTTAACATAAATTGATTGATATGATAGCATTTAATATCAAGTAAATGAGCAAATGATATCAATGAGCTTAGAAAAAACTAAAGTCTTTATTAAATAATTGAGAGAATTACTACAAGTCTTGTTTCTCATAAGTTAACTATGCAACTTCATAAATAAATTATTTTCCACATATACCAATTATTCATGACAATTACGCATCACTGAATTTATGGATAGTTATAGAATAATTAATTTTAAATTAATTTGTTAGATTAATCAATATTGATTACTTATGAAATATCTGAACCTAAAATAAAAACATACTTGAATTAAAACATAAATCTAAATTTAGAACAATACCTCATAAGGTTACAACTAAAGTTTTGAATCCCTTAGAATATTCAAATTTAATCACACATGGCTTTAGTTCCAAACACCAAAAATGGAAGAAAGAAATGAAAGATTGAGAAAAATACAAAGAAACGCAAGAGAAAGATGGAGAAAGTGTTGGATCTGTTTTTCTTTTTTACTCAAAACTTAATCTATTTCAACCTTTCAAAGATCCTCATTTAAAACAAATCCAATTCTCTACGTAATAAGAATAGAAACAAGTTTAACTCTTGACATTAATATGACAATCTTATTTTATCTATTACAGTAATCTATTCTTTTTTTCAAAATTTATGATTTTGACTGATGATATTCAATTTGCTACAATCTTTACTTGTAATCTCCTATTTAAGCACCAAATATAGTTCAAACAAAAAGATAAATTCAATTATCATAACAAAATAACGTATTATCACTTTGCAGTTGGAACAGACTATTTTCTAGTAAAGATTTGAAAACTAAATTAGATAAATTGATTGTTACCTGAATGTGGTTCATATCTTTCTTCATTTCAGACATGAGAACAAAGTAATTTTCTTATAATTGAAGTTGAGCCCTTTTACAGATAATTGATCCGCAAAGATAAGGAAAGGGTAAAACATATTATTAATTTATTATTATCATTTATTTAAAATATTTTAAAATTTCTAGTAAATTATTTTAAATGTTATCATATTTGATATTAATAGAAAATTTTATTAAAATAATTTAATAGATTTTAGTAACAAATATTTTTAATTAAAGTATTTTCTTTAAAATATAAAAATTTCGTCTTAAAAAATAAAATTAAGGAAAATTTGTATATCTTTTACTCCCATTGAAAATTAGTTAATTAACAATTAAGTCAGTCAACACACTCCAATTGCATAGTATTTCAGGAAATTAGAAGCGTCACATCACATCACATCACATCAAGATCATCGAAGATATGAAATGAGACCAAGTTGAATAGTTTATGGTATAGTGTAACTTGGGATTTCATAGGTTTGGTTTGGTGGGTAAGGGCAGGAAATTTTGTTTTTTGTCACCAAGCTTTTTCCTATTTTTTAAAACTAAATTCGGTATCAAATTGTTCTTGTTTAAGCTGTTGCCATCTCATGTCAACAAATAATGAAGGAAGGAGTGAAGAGAGGGAGAGATCTGATGGATATATAATGAGAGAAACTTAGGACCAAAGGTTCACATGTGGGTAGGAGAGGAATTGGTGGATCCAAGAAAAAGGTCAGCATTTTAGGTTTGCTTTTAGGTTTGTTCGTTGTTCTTCGATAAGTCACAGTTTAGTTTACTATTAAAACAGCTTAGAAGGGATAGTTATGAATTGAAGTTTTATTTTTCAGGATTTTACTCTTACTTATATAGAGAAGATTAATCAAACTTCTTGCAGGAATCCATTTTACAGGAAACAAAGCAAGTTCCAAGATGGATTCGACATCAGCTACATGGTTTACAGAAATGGTATGTTGATTCATTATTCTGAGTTTTTAGTTTCATTACAGAAAATGGGATTCATTAGTTTATGGAACCTGATGCCGGTTTCACTTTACCAGGGTATGAATGATTACGAATTCATTTCTCAGTATAATATGGGAACTGCAGATGGAGAAAACATCCAGCGATGTTCATCTTTGGATAGCTATTCCTCTTACCCTAACTTAAATACTGAAACCTTAAACCAATCCTATTTAGAAATTGCTCAAAGCAACATTGAGAGACCTACTAAACAGCACAAAAGCAGCAGCTGGAACTCAGGTATAACAGCTGAACACCAACCGCCCACGCCCTCTTCTCCTACATCTCAGTTTCTTTCATTTGAGGATTCATCGACAAACCATTCCCAGAAGCTACTCAGGAGACTAAGCTTCAACCTTAAGCCAAAGGAGGAGGCTTCGTCTCCAGGGAACATGAACTTTCAGCCTTTGGTCTCAAAGATTTCGTATGAGAACCAGCAGAGTTATGAAGATCCAAGGAAAAATCAAGGAAGTTATAAGAAGTCTTATCCTATGTCTATGACAAGAACTCCGTCGCATGCTCAAGAACACATTATGGCCGAGAGAAAGAGGAGAGAAAAGCTTAGCCAGCGATTCATAGCTCTATCGTCCATCGTTCCTGGTCTAAAGAAGGTATTGTGGATTTCTTGCACTATCTTCTGTAGTTAAGATGAGCATGTTCATGATCTTCAATGTTTTCTTTTTTTTTTGGGTCAGATGGATAAAGCTACTGTACTTGGAGATGCTATAAAGTATGTGAAGCAGCTTCAAGAAAGAGTGAAGGAACTGGAGGAGCAGACCAAGAAGAAAACAGTAGAATCAGTTATACTTGTGAGGAAATCTCAGCTATCTCCCGATGAAGACTCTTCTTCATGTAACGATTCAAATTCTGAGGGTCGCTTCACTTCGGCCCTCCCGGAGATTGAAGCAACAGCTTCTGGCAAGGATTTACTAGTTCGAATACACTGCCAGAAGCAACATGGTGTTCTAACTAAAATACTAAAAGAAATGGAGAATCTCCATCTATCTATTGTGACTAGCAGTGTCATGCCATTTGGAAGTTCCACCCTTCACATTACCATAGTTGCTCAGGTAAACTGGGATTTGATATCAGATTCTGATACCCTTTAAGACACTAAGTATCAGAAACTATGATTTTCTTTACACCAGACCTCATTTTCAAAGGATTATCAATAATGGAGTGACATGCTTTTGCAGATGGGCGGTGAAGAAACGATGACAGTTAAGGATTTGGTCAGAAACCTAAGACTAGCTCTCCTGAAGTTCATGTGACAGAAAAGATGTGAACATGCAATATCTCCGACTACATTTACATGAATATATCTGAATCGCCATAGATAAAACGAAAGCTTGTGTTTGCCGTGAAGTTACACAGAACACGACGGTTTGATATTTTTGCGTGGTCGATACTAGATACTAGTCGACCACGTTGAACAAAAAACCCATTTCTTGTAATAACAAATTATCCTAGTCCTACGTGCTTGTGGTTTTTCTGGGTTTGTGAGTGATTTCTGTCTTACTATTCTTCGTTTTTCACTCGTCACATGATGTCTTTACTTTGGGTTGACCCCAAAATTGTATATTGTTAACGAAGTGCACGTTCCTTAGAAGTTTGATCCCAAACTTGTTTTTGCTGTCCCTGTTTGTGTCTTCCGAAACGCCATTCCATGTTCTTCAGATTTGAATCTGAAATTATCCCCTGATGATTATTTATTCCTCGTTACAATCAATTATTTGGTTACTTGATTACTGACTTGATTTGCTTCTATAACCACAAGGGATTATTGATGTTTATTCAGTAATATGATATGAAATTCGCCTTGAATTACCAAATTATCTTCATTTTATGTCTATTTTTCGGGAGTGAATAGAGTAATTTATTACAAATGATTTGAATTGAATTTGTTATTTAATTTTAAATATTAACTTATTAAATAATTTATTTAAAACATATAATTTATAATTAATATATACACATAAAAGTTAACTTCATACACATTAAGAAATAATAATTATAATTTTTAAAATAAAATTGCAACAAAACTCAATATTTTTATACTATAGCTTCTTAAAGTCTTAAATAACTATAGATTGCATCAATTCACCAAGAAAAATATATATGGGTGTATTGACTCATATGCATACATACACATATATAGTAATCATTTTCTTTTTCAATTGCAACTTGCTAATACATACATCAAGTTGTTAATGAAATTAAGGTGACAATTGATGAAGGAAGATGCCATCTTATTTCTCTTAACATGCCATATTGGGCCTTTAATAATGAATTATGCATTTTGTGATGTATATTTCGAACTCATCAATTGAATTATGCAATATAGGTCAGTATGACAAGATGGTGACATAAGCAAGATTCTTGTTTAGGACTTTAATTTGAGTGAATTAATTCACGTGCAAAACAAAATAAAAATACAGAAGTAAACTGTAAGGTGATGGTTGACCCAAAAAAAGTAACCATAATTAGTATAAAAATTAGAAGGTTGCTTTCATATTTTGCTTAACATTTCTAAATAAACTAAATTCAGTCACTTATTTAATCTTTAAAAATATTGTTTTAAAATTAAACGGAAGTTAATTCAGTAAGACAAGAGGTTTAATGTTTAAAAGGTTCAATCTATATTAAATCATTACAAAATATGTTAAATATTAAATAAAATTAAAAAATTGAAACATGATTGATAAAGATAATCCCATCTAAAGAAGAATTTGAAGTTTAATTAAAAATTATTAAATGATGAGGACAAATCTTTTGTTATAAAATAGATACATAATTATACAAATTCAATATGATTATTTCTAAGAGCTACATAGAAATTATACCATAGGATGTTGTGCTAGCTAAGATTGTGTGGACCTCTTAAAGTGTGCTCCTATTGTTCACACACACATATATATATATATAATCAACTGAACTCGTGTATTAAACACATTGAGCAAATTGGTATCAAGGGTTAATTCCAGATTAAGTTGTTATAATCTCTACAAAATTATTGAGAAGTTCTCTTCAGCAATTTCAATTTTCCAGGCTTCAAATTTATTTTGCACATGCTCTTCCTCTTCTCTTTTGAACGGTGCTTCATTGGCATCGACTTCCTGACAAAGTCAAACATCTCATTTGGTCATTACTATAATACCGTGTGCATCAAATTTCTGACTGCTTTGCTTACGAGGCTTGGATTCCTCGGTTTATGTTTGAAAAATAAGAAGAAATAAAAAGAAATAATGTTATAATAAGAAATACCTAATATCAGAATTCAAAATTTAATCTAAGTTTGGACTAAAATTTGAATTAGCTAAATATTAAATTAGATCTAATTTTCAACCAAACTTAAAAATATATATACGGGGTAGTCTCTAAATTCTAAAGAGATGAAGACTAGACTTTAGTATTTTCCTATTTAATCGACAACAATGGTAGACAAATTCCTTATCATTTAATATTTTATAAAAGACTGCTTTTGTGATCTAAGTTTGTGACTTTTAGTTACAAAAGGACAATCCTATCAATTACTTTACATCAAAGCTCACCTTCGTTATTTTTTATTAAGATATTGACATAATAGTTCTTTTCCTTTCCAAAATTAAAAAAAACTTAATAGTTCTTTTGACTTCGTTTCGGTGATGGTGATGATGATGCAATCAGCCTGGACGTTGTGCTTAATTTATAAATTGAAATAAATGACTAAATTGTAAATGCTTTCACTAAATAAAGCAATTTATATTATTTTAAAAATCTAATCGAAAGTTAAATCGGTAAAATAAGATATTTAAGGATTAAAAGCTTAATTAGTATTAAATTGTCATAAACCTAACTAAATATTAAATAAAATTAAAAATTTTAAAATATGATTGAAAAAATTGTCTTTATCTATCGAAAAATTTAAATTTTAATTAAAAAGAAATTCTTAAATAAAAATTAATTAATATATTTTATTTATAAGAATTTATTAATTTAAAAATTGTCTTATTAATTAATAAATTAATCAGTTTTAATAATAATAATTACTAAAATCGAAAACTTAAAACCGAATCAAAATTTTGAATGATTCAAAATTTTTACAGTTAATTTAGTTGAATTGGATACCTTTAAAGAATTGGATACCTTTTTAATCATTGATTTATATTAACCCAATTGATTTTCTCAATTCGTTAGAATATTATTGTGTTTTATAAAAGTCTATTTCTTTTCTATACATCAAAAGTTTAAACTTGTTCTTAATAATTCAATTTTAGGAGGAGAAAGCAATTCCGAATCCAATATTCATGGGCGAATCTACCAATATAATTACACTTAATTTATAATTTGAAATTTATGACTAAATTGTTATAAATTTTGCTAGGTATTGTCAAAATTCAAAACTTAACAAATTAATAATTACGGTTATTTATTATTAAATACGTTTGTGGAAAATAGTGTCTAATGACGTTTTATGCAAAATAAAAGAAAACAGAAAAGAGAATCTTAAATCTAATAACATCTCTACTTTATTTAAAATTGACTATTATTTTACATTTACTCACCCTAAAAATTCTTAACTGTAAAACATAGTTTTACGCTTCAAATATTTAAAAATAAAAAAATCAGTAATTAAAAATTAAAATGGTGTAATTAAAAACATATCCGATTCAATCATAAAACTTTGAATCGTTTAACTTTTCATTCAGTTTTAATTTTTCGGTCCGATTTATTTTAATAAATCTTATTGTTAAAAACAGATCAATTTTATTAATTAATCGATCAATTTTTAAAATAATAATTTGTTAAACTAAAATAAATCAAATAATTTTTATTTAATAATATCTTTTTAATTAAATTTTAAATTCTTCGACAATTTTTCAATTATATTTTAAATTTTTAATTTTATTTATTCTTTAACTCAGTCTAATGCTAATTAAATCTTTAAAACATTAACCTCTTATCTTACTGGTTTTAAAACATAATTTTACGCTTCAAATATTTAACAAAACCAAAAAAATCATAGTCTAAATCTGTCCAAGAACGAGCGTGGGAGAGATCTATGATATTGTATGAAAAACTTATGACCTAATATTAATGAGTCTCGAAGAAATGTATCCAACCTCACTAAAGAAATTGAAAGTCGGACTAATCTCTACAATATTTTCAAAGCCTGGTTACTTTTTGCTAGCTGGACCAACACCAAATTTTGATATAAGATTTGATCTTAATCAGAGTGTAATATAATAGCCCCACGAGAGATGCATCAAGTTAAATATATTTATAATTCAATACTTAGATTATGATCAGATTGAAAAACTTTAATAGTGTGAAATTAATTAAAACACACTATAAATTTTTGATAAATACATATATAAGTGGTGGATATATTATAAATATAGCAAGACTAATTAAATTGACAACTATTCATAGTAAAATATTATATCTTAATTTATGGTTTTAAAACTATGTAAAGATACTTTCCAAGATTATAATTTTGGCTTACGACTTCTTCAAAACCATGGTTTTAGAATTTACTTTTAGCAATATTTTAAAAATCAGATTAGAGTTAATCATTAAAGATTGAATAAAATTAAAGAATTTAAAATATAATTAAAAAAGAAATTATTTAATAAAATTAATTGATTTATTTTGTTTATAAAATTTATTAATTTACAAAATTGATTAATTAATTAATAAATTGATCATTTTTAACAACAAGTGTTAGTAAAACAAATAAAATGAAAATTTAATCAAATAAAATTAAAAAATAGTCAATTTAAAATTTGTACGATTGAATCAGTCGAACTGATTAATTTTTTTAATGCTTACTTTTTAGTGGAGGCCTTAACACTTAACTCTTTTTTCGGATTTATATAATTGATCTATCAAATTAGCAAATAGCATGCGATAGCTATGATCAAGTTAAAATCATATTTATTAAATTAAAAATTAAATTTGGAGGAGCAATATGACGAGGTCTCTTTTGTTTTTTCATGAAATCGTGACTCTATATTTTCTAATTTCTGGTAGAAGATGGTCTATCAAATTTTGAGCCACTTCCTTTTTTTGAAACAGTTACACTCCACTCCCTATGTTTACTAGTCTAGTACAACGTTGTCATTATCATCAGATCAGATTCGAGAAAATCCCAGATAAATTTGTCCCAATCATAAGGAAGATATACTCCCACTCGGTCTACTTCAAATTAAATTTGCACACGAGGGTCGATCAACATCCCAAGATCTTGGACCTGATCAGGAGCTCAGAATCGTATGTGATCTCTTGCCCTATTATTTTTATCAAAGTTTCCATGTTTGTATATCTACTAGATTTGATGACCAAAAACCATGGCAATAGCTTGAAGAAGATAACACTGACATGGCCAATGCTTTACTAGTCCTCGATCGATATTGACCTTTTCAGACCCATTAAGCTTTCCTCCAACTTGCAAGGAACAAGAAGCCAACTCCAAAGTCTTACTAAGATTCCTCCCCTTCATCCTCCACCAAAAAGCAGCTGTCCACTACTTGTTTGAGGGGTTGAATTTTCTTCATTTCGAGTCTGCTGTTCGTGCATTCCTCTAGGAAAAGATACTTTAAATTATCGGGATTCGAGATTTAGCTGTACTAAAATCGTTCTTTACTTGATAAATTAGAATTGTCTTTTGGTATTGCAATTCGTGTGCATGATTAATCAATGCTTCCAATGGCTATTTTTACATTAAAATCATCTAAACTTTGAAACTTTAATTCGTTATTTTCAATATAAAGAAATTTTTTATTTCTTCAATTTTAAGAATGCATTTTATGTGATCGAAACAGTTTCTTTATTAGAAATAAAAAATTTGTTAAGATTGTGTATTATTAAACTTTTCTAAATTTCGCTTCAATTAGATTTATACTAAATGTCGTTGTTGTTGTGATTAATTCTAAAGATATTTGCTTTGAATTCATAATTAATCTAAACCATATATGTAAAATATTAGGTTTCTCGAGAAAAACAAGGTAAAATAAAACAAAATTTTAATTAATTGAAATGAATAGTTAAAAAATTAGAGTAATCTCAAAATATTAAAAGATTTTAATATTATAGACTTTTTTAACTTGTATGTATAAATGAATCTTTCCTATCATGCTTCCTACACTATAAAAAATAGATCAAAATTTAACAAAAAAATACATTTTATTCGATAATTGCAATGGTTGGTTATAACGGTCTTTTTTTATTTAAACTTTAAATTATTCGATGACTAAGGATAATTTCTTTCAATTATTTCTCAAATTCTTCAATTTTACTTAATCTTTAGTCGATTTTATAACAGTTTAATACCGATTAAATTTTTAAATCTAAAATTTCATATCTTATCATAAAACATTGATTTGTATCACCACTCAAACATAACTTACAAACAAAAAACATTGTAATACAGTTAAAAACATTCCCTGATAATCATTCCTTGCCATGATAATGCATTAATTGTTGTGTGCTGATCTACGTACTACTTTATGTTTATGGCTAACTTAAATTTTGGATTGCCATTTCAGTTTTATTTTTCTTAGTTCCTATGAGCAGAAGTATCTAAATTAATACTGTGTTTTTGGAGGAATTCCTCAAGACAGGAGATAGAAATTACGAGTCCTCGAACCTGAAACAACAGACATACACACGTCACTGTTACTGTATGATTATCAAAGCAAACCACGTGTTAAGCAACGAAGCAGTCGTTTTCATAGTACATTAATTTGCTAACTACAACTGGCGATTGAATAAAATAGTGATGAGAAATTAATTTTTTGCAAAAGAAGCTATTAATAATTATTAAGATTTCTACAGTGACCAATCGACTTGATCACCAACATCAGGCTGATCTGATGTGTATTCGAGAAGATCGTGACAGCTTGGTTGCAACATATCTACGTAGTTATCCTAGCTTGTTGGTTATTTTATTCCATCCTTATCAATGCACTGACCTCACCACAAATCACTTAGAGATGTACTCTTGAATTTGCTTGAATTGGAATTGGATCCTACATATATTCGATAAGCCTGCCCATGTCATGTCATATAGGTTTTATTATACAACGATAGAGTTAGAAATTTAAAATAAAAGGATCTATATATTTAATTTTTTAAAATTTTAAGGGACCTAATACACAATTAGTTTTTAAATAACTTCGCCCTTATATATATATATATATATTAGAAATTAAAAATATTTAATTTTTAAAATTTTGATAAGTCCAGTACTTCACTAAGCTCCATGTATCTCTATCTATGGTCATATAAGTCCTTAAGCAAAGCTATCAAAGGATAATTAAGTGTTGTTTTTTACATGTCTAATAAGGATTAATTAGAAGTTTCCATTGTTGGTCTTACGTGGATGGCCTAATTACATCTATATTATAATAACACAAGTAGACAATGATTTGCCAACAAAGTCCAATGGTAAAAATAATACGCATCAGTCTCATTTGTCAAAGGCAAAGGCTTGTAAATTTGCGTGCCGACAATCTACTTTATGACTTTTGTGTTCAGTTGCTACGAATATCGCGATAGTTTAATTATTGAACCATGTTAAAAAGGTTCAGCAATTGAAGTATTTTTAATTAATAAAAAATGATCATTAAATAAAATTATATATTTATTTTAAATAATAAAAATTTATTAATTTACAAAAATCGACTGATTAATTAATAAATTGATCAATTTAACAATAACGGTTATTAAAATAAATCGAACCGAAAATTAAAAATCGAGCAAAAATTAGATAGTTTAAAAATTTTACAATTGAATTGTTCGAATCGGTTCAATTTTTTAATAATAGTTTTAATATCATAAGAAGTTATATAAATTGAGATTACTTAATTACAATTTTAATTAAGAATACTAGTTTTAAAATGATGGTCTTTTTTTTGTTAAAATTAAGAGAAAACCAAAATTACCTCATAAAAGAAATACCACAAGCATCAGCCCATATAATCAAGGAGAGGGCTTCAGGAATATTGTCATAAACCTGAAAATTTGAAGAAATGCCATGACTCAATTTAGCTAGACAATTTGTTACAAATTTACCTTTACAAAATACATATCGAATAGAACAACTCCAATTTCTAGCAAGTAAAGATTGAATATCCACAACAAAAAATGATAGGGATGTGAAGAGATAACACCACAAGTCACTATCTGCATCGCCTCCATATTATCAGATTCAACTACGACATGCCAAAAATCGTGATCCTACACAAAAATTAAACCATCCCGAATGGACCATAACTTCCTCACCAAAATCGTTGAAACACCAATACGAAACAAATACCTCCTAGCTAACAACCAAATGAATCACGCAATGACCTTCCACCACTAGTCATCCTAGGATTAACAATAGAATTACCGTAACAATTTAACTTCACCCAACCAACTGATGACACAATCCAACCAATCCAACGCCTCACACCTGAAAGCTTCAGCAATCTTAGTAAGAGAAATGATTAAATTTATCTAATTTTTGATATAATTAAATTGGTTAAATATTATTTTATTAATCTTAGTAGGAGAAATGATTAATTTTATCTAGTTTTTGATAGTTTAATTTTTTATTCAATCATTATATTTTAAAATTTTATAATATTGTTTAGTTATCATATAATTTATTTCATCATAATTATTTATTTATTTTTACATAAAAGGACGTAATATTAGAAATATTAAGTTTTAAAATGATATGATGAAATATTAAGTTTTATAATAATAATAATATTATTATATATTATTGTTATTATTACACCAGCGTGTTCGTATTCGAGTGACGACGATTTTGATGATGCAAGTGCAAGGTGGACCGTGAATGGTAAAAATTGAACACACGCGTTGTTTTCCAATTTCCAGCACCCGAAATCAGAACAAAAGACCGGACCTGCACCTGACGTGAGAGGTGATGGTGGCTTCCTTCGATGTTCCTCGTAACGACACGTGCCAGCTGGAGATTCCTGAAAATCATCTTCTTAGCACCTGTAAAAATTTCAGGTGGGACAGACCACCACACGGACAGAGTTGTTAGTCCTCCACTTGTTTTTACTTTACAACCTGTAAAAAAATAGCACTCTTTTTAATTTTTTTAAAAATCTCTTCATGAAATATAAATATTATATGTGAATTATTCAATTATTATTATTATTATTATTATTATTATTATTATTATATTTAAATTTTAAACTTGATTTAATTAATTTTATTCAAATTTATAATTTTAATTAAATTATTGTATAAGCAATATTTAATTGGCCTATAAATAGTATTTTTGAAATTTTAAAATTAACTAATTCTTTTAAAATTTCTTAAATTATTAGGTTAATTACATAAAAACATAATTATTTTATAATTTAATTAATTTATTATTTTAAATTATCACAAAATATTATAATTTTAAATTTTACTATATATCTATATTAAAATAAATTTTATATAACTTTCTGTTGCTGTTCAATTTAATTAATTTTAATAGAAATTTTATTTAAAATAATTTAACATAAAAATTTTAATAAAATTTTTTAATATTGTAAAATGTTTTTAAATAAATTATAATAACAAAATATTTTAAAACGAATAAAAACAAGTAATTCGTTACCCTAACAATGAAGCATTTCCAGAAACAATTCATAAACGGGTTAAAAACTCTTACTTCAGGTCTTATATAGATGACTTTGGCATCCCAAGCATTGATCACTGTCAAGCACTTCTTATCATATCAATTATATGTGCTAACTATAGCTTTTGGACTCCTACTGAACGCCAGCTCTCTTCCAATTAGCTTGGAGAAAAAACTGGAAGTGAGAGTAGTGTATAAGTAAACAAAACGGGCATAATTGAGAAACTATAGTTGAAATTCTTTAAATCCATCATAATAAGAGATTGTAACTCTTACATATCACAATCACTTATCATGACCAAGAAATTATCCTTGTTCCTTTTACACAATACTAATGATTGTCTTTAAAGATTTTAAGTTGTAAATTTTGAATTTCATTGCGATTACGGTATATAACAATGTTTTAAAAATTAGATCAGAAGTTAAACCGGTAAGATAAGAGATTTAAGGTTTAAAAAGATCTGCCGATATTAGACCGTCAAAATTAGTTAAAGATTAAATAAAATTAAGGAATTTAAAATATAATTTAAAAGATTGCCCTTATGAAATTTAATTAAAATATTATTAAATAAAATTAATTAATTAATTTTATTTTATAAGAACTTACAAATTTACAAAAATTAATCTATTAATTAATCAATATATCAGTTTTAATAACAAATTTTATTAAAATAAATCGAACTAAAATATAAAAATTAAACTGAAAAATTAAATAATTCAAAAATAAATGTCCAAATACAAGCCAAATGTTTCTATTTTGGAAATGAAATATTAGTAATTATGTTTTAATCGCTCGTTACTCATTTCCGAGTGTGCTATTTTTTAATTGGCCATCATAAAATAATGCATGATCGGTCAAAGCAAGAGAGAGCCCACAAATGAACAGTGATTGATGATTAAAATAGTCAGGCGGAACTATTTTCACACCTGAGTACCTGACCGTATATACGTATTCAACGACTACCCACTGCTTTGCATCTATAAGATGATGCCAAAGTTGTGTCTTTGGGCATGTCTGAAAGGCAAGTCAGGTCTCGCTCTTCTGCTCTTGGGTCTTTCATTGAAGAAGGTAAGCTTTTAACTTCAGTTGTAGCCTTTATGTTCAACAACCAGTCCAACTTTCTTGGAGGATTCAGTTCATGTATCTGGAACTGGCTCAAGATTGTCTGGTTTTGTCAGTGGATGTTTTTCATTGAACGTCTAGCTTGACTTCTCTAGTTTCTTGGGTTGAAATCCTTTCTTCTTGCTGTTTTTATGAGGAGAAGGAAAAGTTTTTGCAGAAAGTGAACCGATTATTCTCGTTTCTGGGTCTTCTCTTCTTTTCCAATTTAACCTTTCCTCAGCTATGTAGTTCTCGAATTCTAATCCATTAACTACTTTGTTTGCTGATCTTGTACCAGACTCTTACAGTCCATAATCCATCTTTAAGGAAACAATCAATTTCACTTTAATGGAGAATTCATCAGCCAAATGGTTACCTGAGTTGGTAAGAACTAGTTGCAAGTTATGCAACTTATTGAGATAATCGTAAACAGAAATTTCTCATGGAAATCATAATTTTGTTACTCTTTTTAATGATCAGGGAATGGAAGATCCAGCCTTTAGTTATCAGTACCTAACGAGTCCTCTTGATTACTCGATGGATGATCTTCACTTTCACTCCTTTTCTTCTACACAGAACTTTACCAGTGTACCAATTCCAACACCACAGACCGAAATACTTGAGAGGCCTGCGAAACAGCTTAAGGCCACTAGTTGGAGCTCTTGCACCACTGACCAAATACCATCCAGGGCTTCTCCTTCTTCATCATCTCATATTATCTCCTTCGAGAACTCCATTTCTTCTCCAGCTACTTCTCAATACTTCCACACTCTTGACCCCAAAACCGCAAAGCCCAAGATTGAAGTTGGAAACCATGAAACTGTGAATTACCAACCTTTGATCTCTAAGGATTCTTTGGAAGATCAATATGGTTCAACATACTTTGGTCAGGGTACCAAAAGGGCAGCTGGTGCAATGAGTAGGACTCCTACACATGCACAAGATCATGTATTAGCCGAGAGAAAGAGGCGTGAGAAGCTCAGTCAGCGATTCATTGCTCTTTCAGCTGTTGTGCCTGGCCTAAAGAAGGTACATCTTAATTTTCTTTTCTTGATGTCTTTGGTATTTAAATTGAGACTTGCATGTGACTGCATTTAATGTAGGGTTTCAATAACTATTGAAGCAATCACCTAAATCACAGTATTATAACTGCAAATGTCAAATTATTAATTTCAGTTAACTTGAGCATATAGTGTTTCTTCTAGTATATCTTTTTTGCTGTGTTATAGGGTATAATCAGAATGATGGGGTCCAAAATTAGTTGCAGATGCTTGTCGATTGTTCCATAATAATGAAAGTGACAATGTCATTTGATTTTGCAGATGGACAAGGCGTCTGTTCTTGGCGATGCAATTAAGTACTTGAAACATCTTCAGGAACGAGTGAAGACTCTTGAAGAAAAAACTGCCAAGAAGTCGATGGAATCAGTAATCTTTGTGAAGAAATCTCAGGTCTATGTTGATGATGAATCTTCTTCAACTGAAGAAAACTCAGATGGCTGCTGCGACCAACCACTGCCCGAAATAGAAGCTAGAGTTTCAGACAGGGATGTGCTCATCAGAATCCATTGTGAAAAGCAGAAAGGAAACTCACTAAAAATACTAAGCGAACTAGAAAAGTTTCATCTAAATGTCATAAACACCAGTGTCCTGCCATTCGGTAGATCCACACTTGATGTTACTGTTGTTTGCCAGGTGAATCTGCTCTCCTAAATTCTTTCTCCTCCATTTCAACATTATCGTAAGATGACAACAAAAACCTATTCTGTTCTTTATTCAGTTAAACTTTTTATGGGAATTAAATTCTGCAAATCTGGTTCAAACCCATCTCATGATTTTCTTTTTTCATTCATTTCTTGCAGATGGACAGTAAGTTCTCCATCACAATAAAGGATCTTATCAAAAACCTTCGACAGGCTCTACTGTAGTTCGTCCAAAACTCTAGACAGAAGAATAAAAGTCCACAAGACACGTTTATATTCTGCTTTTGTTTTCAGTAATCCGTTCCTTTTCTTTTCTTTTTTTTACAAATCCTCCTGAGAGAAGGATCAGTCAGTGAATGTCTCCAATTTTTCCGGACCGACCACCTCGGTGTGTTGCTCTTGCTGCGAGGCTTCGGTTTCATGCGCACAGGGTTTTCGAACGAGAATGATGTCTCCATTTTTGCGCGGTTGACCGTTTGACCACGTTTTAATTGGCCCACGTTTTTGAAACGAGTCCTTTTGCAACCTTTTGGGAGGTGGGGTTTCATTGATAGTTTCTGACTTTTCAAAGAATACCCCTTTACTTACCAACCTCTCTTTTGTCTATTAGCAACGTTGTAAATGGAGAGAGTCACTGCTTAAGACTCAAATAGCTTCCTTCTTTCTAGGGGTTTGGTGTGCTTGTCGAGTCTTGAAGAGAAAAGAACAATCTTGGGCCTTTGTGTAACAATTTGCCTGTAATTATCCCTTATCTTTTAACTAATGGTATAAAACTTTATTTCTTATCTCTTAATTCTTGTTATTTATTGGTTTACTTGGACTGGATGTTACAGTGCAATGTCAATTCAAAGTCCAACATTTGAATTATGTATTAATTATGTAGAAATGATGAGTGTAACATGTTCTTTAGACTAATTTAAATGGAATCATAATAACTCTTACCTTCCCATACACCTTACATTTTCTATCCTCGTTACTTCTTCTATGCTCATCTTTTACCGACCAAAATTGTATCTTAATCAATATTTTAAAAAACGGATTAGAAGTTAAACCGGTAAGACAAGTTATTTAAGGTTTAAAAGGTTCACCAAGATTAGATCTAAAGATTGAATAAAATTAAAGAGTTTGAAAATAATAAAAAAGAATATCATTATTCATCCAAAATTTTAAATTTAATTAGAAAAGAGATTATGAAATAGCAATTAATCATTTTATTTTAATTTATAAAAATTTATAAAACTGACAGATTAATTAATAAAATAATAGATTTTATATCAAAGATTGTTAAACTAAATCAAACTGAAACGAAACAAAAACTTGAAGACAAAAACAAAAATTGACCTATTCAGGATTATATACCCTAAAAATTAAATTAGTATGACCGTTTCAATAATTCAATTATAAAAATTTCAAACTTGCTAATATTTTTAAATTTTATTTCAATTTATTCTAATAATTTTGTTATTAAAAGTTAACTAGGAAGTAATATATCTTCATAAATTAAATTAAACTAATTAATTTTATTTAATACTATTTTCAATTCTATTTTAAATCTTTAATCTTTTTGAACCCTGTTTTATAATAGATGAGTGCTAATTGAATCTTTAAACATTAAAGATCCGGTTTTTTAAACTTTACTAAAACTTGTCATCTCTAACGTGACCTTGTAATTGATGGGTCATTTATGGCGACAGAGGAAACCAAATCAATACGTATAACCGACCAAATTGGACGGCATTGTGTAAACACAGAAAGCAAAAGAAGAAGGAAGTCTTGGTTTGTCCACTGATCTTCAAAATTCCAACAGAAAGTTGCTGAGCTGAGGTATTGTTTCTAACATAAAAATACGAATGGTCAAAATTAAGCCACTACGTGCACAGTTCAGGGCATTATGCTTGCATTGCATGAAACAAGAACGCTTCCAACCATCCAAAGGTACGGACTTAGACTTCTTCACTTATTTGGTGTGGTCGGTGACTGAAAGTGTTTCCAAAGTTAGATGTGACCGTGCAGCTAGCCGAATTAAGATTCCATGTTAACGTTTTTCTTTGTTTCACATTCTTAGGGACCCAAAAGTCAGATGTCCTGGAACTATGGATCCCCGCCTTTGCTACACGTCTACGTGATAATAAATTCTTAAAGCTGAGAAGCCCTAATTCCTTCGAAATCCTTTTCTTAAGCTTATCTTCCTACTCCTAACTGACTTCTGCATACGTAGTATTTCATAAATATTTCATCCGATTCATAATAAGTGTCATTTTAGATACATTTTAATTATTCAAAATAAGTGTCATTCTTAACTTTGTATGCATGTTTATAATTTTTCTTCCAAAATTAACCTTTCATTTCTCTCTCATCTTAATTATACAGATCATAATTTCAAGACAATTTAATATACAATTTCTCTCAAATGTTAATTATTGCAAGGGTATATCTATAATTTCATTAGCTTTCTTAATAAGCGTGTATTTTTTTAAAACGACTCTTATTATAAATCGGAGGGAGTATATCTATGTTTGTTTATAGCTTCCTTTTCTTCCAGCCAAAATTTCGTCAAACCTAACTTTATTGTTCTAATAACAATCATTAATTCCAAGATAAGCAGGCTCAAAGTTAGATAAACAATATGTATCTTTAAATTAGAATTTCCATTTTCTGAAATTTGTGTTATAAGCTGGTAGCTTTTTCCTTATTAAAGTCGAATTAAATCTTATTTTATCGATCTTACTAGTAAAATAAAATAAATTTGCACAATTTAAGAATGAAAATAAAGGTTTTAATTAAAATTGCACCCAAAAAAAGAGAGAGCTAAGCGTACAGTAAAGAAATAATATGAAAATTGTAATGATAGGATGTTAATCGGATATATCTTCAACATGATGTTTGCATTAAAATAAATATTTTAATAATCGAACCGATTGATTTAACAGTAAAAATCTTGAAGTAATTAATCTTTCACTTTAGTTTTCAACTTTTCAGTTTGATTTAATTTAATAATCTTTGTTATTAAAAATTTATAAGTTTATTAATTAATTAACAAGTTTTCATATACTAATCGGTTTTAAAATTCAAAATAAATCAATTAATTTTCATGTAATAGTTTCATTTTAATTAAATTTTTATTTTTTATGAGTAACAATAATCTCTCCAATCATTTTTAAAATTTTAAAATTTTACTTAATATTTAATCAATTTATGACTGTTTAGTACCTGTTAAATATTTTAAATCATAAATCTCTTATTTTATCGAATTAACTTCCGATCCAATTTTGAAAATATCGATTAAAATACAATTTTAGAAGATTGATTTTGTTTTGTTGTTAAATGAATCATTCCCTGGCATTTGCTTGCAATACCGACACAAAAACAAAACAATAACACTTAATCAGAATTCAATTTCCAAAGTGTAAACTTGAACCTTGCAGCTCACAATTTCGCACTTGATCTAAACCTTTTGGCTGTGATTGATAAACGGGTATAGGTTCAAAAATCCAACAGCAACATTATGTCATTTTCTGAGCTCAGAAGACATTATGACCATTGACGGTTGACCTTAAAAGTTCTATATTGTGAAAGTACAGAAATTTCATAAAGAAGTGTTAGAAAAAGAAGAGGCCCTCTATGTGTTTATTGCTATGTAATTCAATATAAAGACAAATTTTGCTGTTTTTCTTTTACTTTTGAGACTGCTTTGAAAATAAAGAGAAATGTAGTCTTCCTATTCACATCTAACCTTCTTTTATTCGTTTTTCTTCTTAGCCAGGGTCTCTATTCAAGAGAATTAGCTGCTTCTAGTCTTGTTTAAGAGAATTAGCTGCTTCTGGTCTTGTTTCTCCTCTTTAACTTGTCATTCTTCAGGGACCCAGAACATGTGGACAACACTTTATATGAAGTAGAGAACTTGATAGACCCATATCAACAACAATTGCCTGTTCTGTATTATTATCAGCTGCAGCTGTAACTTGGAATTATAGATTGACGACGACTAGGTATCATCCATGTTACCACACTTGCCAATATGCTTTTTCAATATCATGGTGCTCGTGACCGCTACCCTTCGACTACATATTGAGTAAACAGTGGGACATAAATAATACTTCACAAATTACAAGTTTTAAATAAAATGTGAGACTGTTACAAAGAGAAGGATGTATACATTATGACTCTTCCCAAATTCTTGTGAAACGATGAACTTTGTGCACTTGATATATTGACTTTAAATTACATGCTTCAAATAAATTACTCAATGAATTAACAATTTAAAACCAATAATCGGGTTCTATCCAAATGATACTTATAAGTTTTTAACATATTTTCAATTATGACTAACTATATATATGCAACTAAACTTAACACTTCAAAAATTTTGGACCAACTCTCAGTTTATATCTCAATTCAAAACTTTAAGCCAATGAGTTATAAATCTTATTTTTATATATAACTCACTTCATTTTTATGTCTCTTTTAATTTCGAACACTTGTGAATTTCCAACATCTCTTCCTTGTAAGTGGATCCATCTATATCAGATTAGCTCTTCCTCAAATTTTTATTAATCGGATTTCAACAACTTAATTTTGACACCAATGAATAGTTTTGAAGATGTTTAAGAAGAAATTGAATCTCATATACATTTAAAACATAATATTTAAACTCAAAATCTAAGATAATAAATTATAAATCATATCTTTATATATAACTCATTTTATTCTTATGTCTCTTTTCGATATAGAATTATTTCATTTGTAAATTTCTATCGTGGCCAAATCAAGTTACGTCATATTAGTTTGAAATTAGAAATTCTTTTACTAATTTCAAAATTGGTTAAGCTGAAATTTGACCGTTAACTTGGGATTGAAGTTGAAACTTTTTGCCTGAATCTAATTGCAACGCCTCTTATTGTAACTTCAACTTTCGATCTCGTAGATCGTAAAGCTCTCTATAACTAACTTCACCATGATATGAAACATTTGACATTGGTTGTCGTGGAGTTTGAGAAATTTGTCTCAGAACATGCAAGGAAAGGTGATGATAATGACGCAGTAAGAGAAAATTAGCCTGGTTTCACGTTGGATCAAGATGTAACCGACCTTGGTTCTGTTTCTACTTCCATAAATGGCAGTCTTTCTCTGGTGACAGACCCAGTTGAGTTACTTTGCTTGGCACTTTGGGTGCAATTTGAGAAGCCAATTCACTACAGCAGAGAAGGGTTTTGGCGACGAAATATAACATCGTTGAAAGAAAAAAAAAATATTGCCAAAACTATTTAGCAACGAAAACAAATCATCGAACCAATGGTTGCAAAAGTTCTGTAGTAAAAAATTATCTACGATCATGTCTTCATTACTAATAAGAATAGGCAAGGAGAAGAGAAATAATCGCAAATGACTTATTGAGATGTTTAATTTTGGTAGGTAAAGGTTATTAGCTATGTTAACGTATTCATAGGTAATAATTTCTATTGACGATTTATTTTTGTAGCAGAGTATGTTTAGCTATGAAAATTAAAGCGTAGCTAAATATTATTAAAGAAGTTCTAGAAAACGTAGGTAAAAAATTTGATGACAATTTTATATTTGTAGTTAAAGGCTTTTAGTGACGAATATTTAATTTTAATTTGACTTCTCTATTATAAATTTAATATTTAGTTATAATTATTAACAACATTTTAAATTCATATTATTGTTTTAAAATAGTTTCAATTATAATTTAATCACATTTTGTAATTATTGTTGGTGACGTTGTTTAAATAATAATAATTAAAATAAAAATGTTGCATAATTAAGAATGAAATGCATTTTATACAAAAACATGTAATTAAATGTTAATAACAAAACTTAAGAAAAAAAATTATGGACAAGCTAAGACTCCTCATCGTCACTACTATTAACATACCGTAACTCAAGTACTTGTTTGACCATTTTTTAAAGCTTGATTAACTCTCTTTTAGTACGATCTAGTTTTTGCTCATTACGTTGTAGTTTTTCTTGAGTATGATTTAACTTTTCTTCATTATATTCTAACTGAGCCTTAGGTGACCGGTTCTCCTCTTGAAGCATCATTATATATGCTAGTTGTCACGATGAAGAACCAATTGGCTTAAGGCCATGCTCAAGGCCTTTAATATACTCTGATCTTGTACTAGGGACATTGTTGCAAATGTCATCCACATTGGGCTCATTTCTGTCAGACAATGATCTCTGCTACAACTCCTGCATCTTATCCTACAATTTAAAATACAAAATTGATATGCAATTCAAATATTATTACTTAGTATTACATAAATAAATAAATAAAGTGTAAAATTAAAATGTTTTATACGTACATAATTATTTTGCGCCTCTTCAGACGTCCAATCTTCACCTTCCTTATAATGTGTCAACTTGTAGAGTGTGATCCTATTACACTTTTCTCCATGCAGTTGAGTCTGACTCTGTTATATGAATTAAAAAAAATTGAAATACAATAAATTATATTATATTAACTAATAGAATAATAACTTCCAAACATTACACTTATAAATTCTTGTCGTATGACAACAAATGATTTAGAGCCGATGTTATAAGGAGTTTTCATTTTTACTATGTTAACTTTGGTTTTTTCACACTTTTCTTAAATAAAGAGGAGAAATAGTCATTAAATGCAAAAACAAAATTATTGGAAGGAAATGTGCAGAGAAAGAAGACAAACCTTAATTTTCGCAGAGACCCAATAATCACACATTTCGCTCCAATTTTCTGGAATCACCCATTTTGGAATATGTCTCCTCGTCTCCTCATCTAAAGGAAAATACTTGTAGTATTTATGAAGACGATAAAGATGATCCTTTGCTCTTTGTTTCAACAGTGAATTGACATAGCTTAAAACTTCAGGGTTCTCGATATCGACGATCATCATCATCATCATCACACCCAGTCTGAAATCTCACAATGAAGCAGGATCTGGAGAGGTCTGATAGTATACAGCCTTACTCCTACATAATAAAGAGGCTGTTTTCAATAAATCCACATACAAATGAGACAATATTAAGTTTTATTTATGAACAATGCATATCATTTAACTTACTCTTTAAATAAGTAAACCTGTATTGCATATAATAAAATGAATTGAAAAATTATCGAAACTTTTAATTTTTTACTTAATATTTAATCATTTTTAAAATTTTACTTAATATTATGTCATTTTTAAAATTTTAAAATTTTACTTAATATTTAATTGATTTTATGATTGTTTAGTACCTGTTGAACCTTTTAAACCTTAAACCTATTATCTTACCGATTTAACTTCCAATCCAGTTTTGAAAATATCGATTAAAATGCAATTTTAGAAGATTTTGTTTTGTTGTTAAATGAATCATTCCCTTGCGTTTCCTTGCAATACCGACACAAAAACAAGACAATAACACTTAATCAGAAATCAATTTCCAAAGTGTAAACTTGAACATTGCAGCTCACAATTTCGCACTTATCTAAACCTTTTGGCTGTGATTGACAAATGGGTGTAGCCTCTAAAATCCAACAGTAACATTTTGTCATTTTCTTAGCTCATAACAGATTAGACTAGCGACGGTTGACCTTAAAAGTTCTGGATTGTGAGAGTACAGACATTTCATAAAGAAGTGTTAGAAATTGTGAGAATACAGACATTTCATAAAGAAGTGTTAGAAAAGAAGAGTCCTCTATGTGTTTATTGGCGTGTAATTCAATATAAAGACAAATTTTGCTGTTTTTCTTTTACTTTTGAAACTGCTTTGAAAATAAAGAGAAATGTAGTCTTCCTATTCACATCTAACCTTCTTTTATTCGTTTTTTCTTCTTGGCCAGGGTCTATTCAAGAGAATTAGCTGCTTCTGGTATTGTTTCTCCACTTTAACTTATCATTTTTCAGGGCCTTGCAGGACCCAGAAGATGTGGACAACACTTTATATGAAATAGAGTATTTGATAGACCCATATCAACAACAATTGCCTGTTCTGTATTATCATCTGCAGCTGTAACTTGGAATTATAGATTGACGACGATTTGCCGATATACTTTTTCAATATCATGGTGCCCGACGCCCGTGATCGCTACCCTTCAACTACATGATACTCCACAAATTATGTGTTTTAAATAAAATGTAAGATTTGGAATAACTGATAAAGTTGTTTTTTTGTAACTATAAAGTTGTATATTTAAATCACGGAAACAGTTTCTTTTGTTACAAAAAGAAAGTTGCGTATATTATGACCCTACTCAAATCCTCACAAAACGGGAACGTTGTGCATTGGATATATTAACTTTAAATTACGTATTTCAAATAAATTACTCAATGAATTAACAATTTAAAATCAAATATCGGGTTATATCTAAATGATACTTTTAAGTTTTTAACATATTTTCAATTATTACTAACTAGATGCAGCTAAACTTAGCAATTAAAAATATTTAGGCCAAATCTTAGTAAGTCTATATACAACTAGTACGTTATATCTCAATTCAAAACTTTAAGGGAATGAGTTATAAGCCTTATTTTTATATATAACTCACTTCATCTTTATGTCTCTTTTCAATATCGAATCACTTGTGAATTTTAAACATCTCTTCCTCATAAGTGGATCCATCTATATTAGATTAGCTCTCCCTCAAATCTCTATAAATAAGATTTCAGCAACTTAACTTTGACACAAATGAATAGTTTTGAAGATGTTCAAGAAGAAATTGAATCAAATTAAGTGAACTCATACACAATTAGAATATAATATTTAAACTCAAAATCTAAGATAATAAATTATAAGTCATATCTTTATATATATCTCATTTTATTCTTATGTCTCTTTTTGATATAGAATTATTTCATTAGTCAATTGCTAACGTGGCCAAATTAAGTTACGTCAGATTAGTTTGAAATTAGAAATTCTTTTACTAATTTCAAAATTGGTTAAGTTGAAATTTGACCGTTAACTTGGGATTGAAGTTGAAACTTTTTGCCTGAATCTAATTGCAATGCCTCTTATTGTAAATAAATTACCTTAATAAACATAAATAAAACATCAACAACATAACTCAAATATGAACATAACATTTCAAACAATATAAACAATTTATTTACATTCAATCATTATGTTCAAGATTTTGAAAATCATCATCATTAATTACATTATCATTGAATTCTTCTTCACTAATATATTAGGCCAAAGTATCATCATTATCATTTAATTCATCCTGAGTATAGTTGTCATTTGTTTGCACGATAAAACTGGCTTGGACTTCATCCAGTTGTGCTATTTTAGGATCAACATCTCTCCTATAGAATGATGATGTATCTGCCTTTTCTATTCGAATGGCTTCCTTATTGAACTCCAATCCAATCTCTTGATAAACTTCATCTTCATCCTCATTGAATTGACCACTATTCCTTTCAAAAAAATTGAAGACATTTTGGTGTTGAAACTTTTGAACAACCCTCCAATTGCTACCTAATACAGTATCGTTGATGTAGAAAACTTGTTTCACTTGACTTATAAGGAAAAAAAGGATCATTATCATACCATGACTTTCTAACATTGATGCTAGTAATATTCCCAATCACGTTTATGTCAATAAGATTAAACCATTTGCACTTAAATAGAACAACATTCTTATCCCTGATGTAATGTAACTCTATTATTTCAAAGAAGACACCATAAAAGTCAATAAAATCGTCGTCATGACATCTCTCAACATAAACCCCACAATTTTGACTTCTAAGTCGACTATCTCGATCTTGTATGTGAAATCTCACACTATTAACAATGCAACCTGTATATTTTTTTCCCACAAATATAAGGCCCACATACCAAACTATATAATGTTATTGTCACTTCTTGCATGTTACAGTTATATATCCGTATCATCTGTATGACAAAATGAAAGTAGACGTTATTCTGACATAGAAATTGTCATATGTTGATAATAAGTAATCAATATGTAACTTACTCGACTTCTAAACCATGATACAAAATTCAGCTTATGTCTTTCTTCAACATTAATAATCCCCTTACTGCGAATGGATTCGTTGTGCTGTCTATTTTAAAAAGTAAATAACAGTAAGGAAATAAGATTCAAACACAAGTATTATATTATGATTGTTTGATATGCATACTCCATATATATATCGACTTTCTTGTAATTGTTCAAAATATACCAATGGGCAATTTGGAATTCGTCCTTAGTTAAATCCACATATTTACCCACACTAAATGACCTTACTTTTTAGGAGAAAATTGACAACCCTCCCTCTTTATCAAAATCAAAGTTACGTTCTGGTTTATTAAATCTTGTCTCCACATCACTTAAGTACATTGAACAAAATGTCAAATATTCATTTGCTAAATAAGCCTTTGTAATTGACCTTTCAGGTCAAGCTCTTTTACGTACATAACGCTTAAGATAGCATAAAAACCTGAACAAAATGTAAACTATTAGGAATTGACAACCCATAAATAACACAAAACTTAAAATAGTAAAAGTTAATATGAATTATCTTTTAAACGGGAACATCCATCAAAATTGAACTGGTCCACAGAGTTTTTCTTCATATGGTAATTGAATTGCCAAATGAACCATTACATCAAAAAAACGACAGGGGGAATACTGGTTCAAGCTTACATAGAATCAAAGCTATGTCTTTTTGCATTTTGTTAAGCTCTTTAAATTTAAGTGTCTTGCAACATAATTACTTAAAAAATTCTCCCAATTGACCCAAAGTTACTGACAAATTCTTCGACAAACAACTACGTATTCTAATAGGAAGTAATTGTTGCAACAGTACATGATAATCATTACTCTTTAACCTTGAAACTTTTCCCTCTTTAACATTCACACATTGTCTGATATTTAATGCATACCCATCAAGAAGCTTCACTGAGTGAAAAAAACTGACAAAAATATTTTCTCCTTTTTTGTCTTATTGTAACAACTATCGAGAATAATGAATGACCCATCATCTATTCTTTTCAAATGCAAGTCTTTTATAATATTCATGTCTTCCAAGTTAAATCTAACCTTAATTGTGTCTTTTGACTTCCCATCAATTCCTATTACAGTTCCTAAACTATTCTCACAAATATTTTTCTCAATATGCATCACATTAAGATTATGCCTCAATAGTAATTCCTTCCAATATGCCAAATTAAAAATTATCTTTTTTTAGTCCAATTGAGTTCAACATCATTTCTCTTTCGCTTTCTATTACTTAGGTGTATGCCAGTGTAATGTCACCCAAATGTGATAGCTAGTAAACAATATCATCACCAGACAACTGCAATGGAGCTTCACCTAATTCTACTTTGTCGTTAAACAATTTATTTCTTTGTCATCTTTGCCTATGTTCCAAATAACGACGATGAACCGTATAACATATTTTATTTGTAGCTTCAATAAATAAGTTTGATGGTTACACACAGGACAAGCCATATACCCTTTAGTGCTCCACCCTGACAAATTCTCATAAGCTGGAAAATCATTTATAGTCTACAAAATAGTGGCATGCATTATAAACGTTTCACCTTGAACAATATCAAAATTTTGTAATCCAAATTCCCATAGATCGTTTAAGTCATTAATTATGGTTGCATGTATACATCGATATCCTTACTAAGAGCAGTAGGCCCTGGAATAAGCAAAGACAATAACATAAAAGGCTCCTTTATATATTTCCATGGAGGTAAATTGTATGGCATTAGAATAACCGACTATATGTTGTATGAAGTACTTATATTACTAAAAGGATTAAATCCTTCTGAGGCCGATCCAAATCAAACATTACGACAATCCTTTGTAAACCATGGAAACTTTCTATTAATTCTTTACATGCCATTGAGCCTGTTAGATGACGCATAATATTATCATCAATGTGTTTCTCTTTATGCCACCTCATAACCATGAATGTTTTTTGACATAAAAATTCAATGTAGTTGTGGTTTAATAGGAAAGTATCGAAGGGTTTTATTTGGTATCTTTTTTCCTCTCCCATCATCCACTTGCCACCTTGATGTACCACAAATCGGACACTCTTGAACATCTTTACTTTCCTTCCAAATTAGCGTAATCATACTTACATGCATGAATTGAAATATATCCTAATCGAAGGTCCCTTAACGTTTTCTTTACGTCATAATACGATTTCCACAATTTGTGTCCAATAGGTAATGCATTATTCAGTAAGTCAATTAACATGTCAAAAGACTTGTTACTCTATTTATTACAAACCGTCAAATGCAACAACTTTACATCAGTAGATAGTTACGAGAAATTCACCCTGGATATAATTCTTCTTAAGCAACTTTCAATAACGCCTTAAAATATCTTCTATAATACCATGAATTATGTTAGGCATATATATTTCATTCATAGTCTCCATATAATTCCCATAATCATCATTAACATCACAATCATCAACATATTATTGTTACTATCATCATAACTTGTACCACCACTTCTACTACAACGTGCTTCATTACGTTCACCGTAATAAAGCCACGGACTATAGAGTTTATCTATGCCTTGAATTGACAAGTGATTATATACCACATCTTGACTTTGAAAGTCGATATTTAAGCAATCGATATAAGGACAACGAATATGACATTCATCACCCATTTGATGTTGTACAAATTGTAAATTCCTCCTACATATTTAGTGGACCATTCATCACCCATTTGATGTTGTACCCATTTTTAAGAATATTGCAAACCATTATATAAAACCAACACATCATTTGCATTGACACAAAACCACAACACATACTAGTTAAAGATTATACAAACAAAGTTTGGAAGAAAAGAAACACTAAGGTACATAGCATTATTTCCACCTGTGAATGGAGAAAGGGATTTTTTGCTGTCGCTTCTAGACTCATGAAATTTTCACCGATAAGCCTCATCGGAGCTAGTCATCAGTTTCCAACCTATATACCATCCTATGTTTCTAAGAATATTGCAAATCATAATATAAAACTTAGTTCTTAATTGCAATCACATAAAACCTGAGATAAAACTCACGTATTATTAAATCAAAAATATGTGGACATTAGTTAGTGCACTTACCTGGATGGACGGACAACCACAAAGCACAAAGAAGAATCACAAGGTTGGTTGGTTATCGATGGTCTAAAACACATATTATAGCCTGCGAAAAAAATTCATATTTAATATAATACAATATGATTAATTAAAAGGCTAAGAGGGCCAATACGTTCATATTGTTCTCATGAGGAATGAAAGAATTTTTTAAAAGGCATTATAAATTACAACAAAAGGGGTGGTCCATTTCAAGCTATTAAAAGGTACCTTATAGCTCTCACTTGTAAGTGAGAATAATTTCAAAAACTAAAAGTAAGAACGGAGATCGCTTTGAATTCAGAGTTGTTGCTATGTTTATCTCTGTACTTTATTAAACATCATACATCGTTAAATAATTTTCTTCTTTATGGTACTATAAATTTTTTTAACTTACTTATTAAGTCTTTATAATCAAATGATCAATTCTTGTACATATGATTTGGTATCATGATAAATTTTTCATTTTTTTATGGGTTAGTAGATTTTTTACATATTAAATTTGCAGTTTCTAATAAAATGCTTAAAGTTTGTTTATCGTTTTGTTGGCCTTAGACTCGAATCTTGAATGCTTTTACTAAAAGTCTAATACATAACATCTAGACCAAGGACATTGTATCAAAATTATTTTTGTTGTTTTCAAATAGTTCAAGGAATATAACATTTGTAGGGTTATAAGGATACCCTTTTTTTTAGTATTGGAAGAATTGTATTCTAAAATTTTTCCAACACTCTTTAGTTCTTGAGAAGGTTGAATTCAAAGGAAGTTATACGTGAAGATTTATTCTTGAACTTCTTTTAGAGATTTTTAACTCTTAGATGGAAATGCAGGGACTTCCCTTAGATTAATTTGCTTTTCAATGTAATGGCTGTAAATTTCCAAGCTTTCAAAACATGTTTTTATTTATTTTGTATAAGTACTTAGCAGCAACCATTGAAAATACAACATTATAATTTAATTGTTAACATAATAGAAACTTGTTAAAGTACATCACAAACTCAAAACACAATTAGGACTTTTGTCGAACACCTTATAGACAGGTAAATTTCAACTCAAGGACACAATCAAAAACGTCTTTTTTCCCTTTCTTCAACAACAATAGCTCAAATTCTGCACAACTCAACCATTATCATCACTAATAAACGCAAACAAATCAATAACAAACTCAAAACATAACACAAAACCATCATACTTTTTTCGACTTCAATGACACAACAAAATAAAAAGGTCAACACCAAATGAAGGGAGCAAGCGTAGGAGAAGATTAGTTCACAACATCGAAGATAGGGCAAAAACGAAGGTACGCAACGTGGGTTTTGAAAAAATGAAAGAGAAGGGGGGGAGGGGAAGGAGGGTTGGTGCGTTTATGTTTAAATAGATGCTAGGACGACATCGTTTGTCGTCCCACAAATGACATCATCTCAGTCAAAATTTTTTGTCTCATCCAGTATGTTTGGCGACGAACCTATATTTTGTCGCCAAATGTCTATCATTTGCTACAAAAATCAAATAGCGTCACAAATTGTACAACATTTTGCTACCAAATTGATAAATCTTAGCCAATACTAAACCTTTTCATACAATTTTTCTTTTTGCTAAAATGATTAATAAAACTTTATATTACAATCAAATTTGTTAACTAAATTTGTTTTACAATTATGTAATCAACATCATTATCGTCAAGTATTAGAAATTAATAACTAATAATTTTGATTACCATTTTCTAATAAATTGGAAATAATTTATAATTAAACTGCTATTATTGTTATCTCTATAAATCCAAACATGTCTCTAGATGAAACATTAGTTGTCTTCTTCCATGGGTTATCTTAATTTAGAACATTTTTCTCGCCTACCTTTTATTTCTTATAAGTTAACTTAATCTATTTAGACCTCTCGGTCCAAATATCCATTTGTATATAGTGTATAGAAGAAGTTTGATGCAAATTTTCAAAAAAAATATTTTGCTAAAATGATTAATAAAAAGTATATATAGGGTCAAATATGTTCACTAAATCAAATATTTTGCAAATCATTTCTAATAAACTACTACTACTATTATTATCATATATGGTTATTATCTTAATGTTTTATCAAATTTGTTCACTTAATCAAATTGGCAACAGTTTTTTTGTTACTAACAAGATTGTACTATTTTTCTTTCGACAAAATAAAAAATGACATTATACGAGTTAACAAGAAATGATGTCATTTTGTATTATGTTTTTATCACTAGCACAACTAACCTCTCTTCATTTTCGTGTTAGCTGTCAACATTCGTCTACATTTGATAGTTCAATAACCATTGTCCTCTCTCTTATGCTTGTCTTGTGTATTAAGGTCGTTATTGTTGAAGAAACATCCTTAATGGTGTTAGTTGAAACCCTCCATCTTGTGTTGAGTTTTAATTATTCCTTTAGATGTTTATTGAGAGTTCTTTTTCCTGCATTTGTTATATAGGTTGTGGTTGTGGTTGTATTTTGAATATGATTATTTGTCTTCCTTTGTTGGTTTTATATGGGTTGACTTCTTTTTACAACTTTTAACACTTCTTTCAGGAAAGCTTGCAAACTATTTGATGAAATGTCTGAAACAATATTTAACTCTTTTTTGTAATAATAATAATATAAGCCTATATAAATAATATTACATTCCTGTACATCAAGAACATTGTCATTTATAATCTACTTTCAATTCTAAAATATAGATATGATATAAAGGGTAAGTGGATTACTTTTATTTTAATAAGGGTAACTTTCATCTCATTAGGCAGATTGAAGATGTGTAACTACTAAAGTGTAGTACTTTCACTTATTATTGAAAATTCCATTAAATATGTTGAATTTTATTATATATTCACTTCAGAATATAACGTTTAATATAATTCATCGAGAAATGTCAACGTGGCGACTAGTTTTCGATGGTGGAAATTCATTCCATTAGAAGGAATGTGGCAAAATTGTCCCACATGAACAAAAAACCAATGCAGAACAAATCTCCTCTTTATACACTAATAATCTTTTGCATTCCATGGCCGATATTCTTCCTCAAGGTTTTGAGTATCATCCGAACTAACTAACTTTCCTTATTATCTATATCTCATTTCCTATTATGAATATATATATATATATATATATATATATATATATATATATATATATATATATATATATATGAACATTTGATTTTATATACTATATGTTGTGTTAAGCTTCCTTCAATCTTTAAGAGAATATAGATGAAAATGGAGGCAGGGGCGATGTCATAAAGGTCCGTAAAGGATTAGGGAAATCAGTCGATATGGAAAATTCGTCGATTCCAATGACTATGTGTGGTAAATCAAGTATGCACGTGTTTCAATTTGGGTTTGTTATATGGTTTAACTAAACTACCTAAATAAGTTCTATAATGATTGTGTTTTAGGTGAAACACATGATACTGGCAGTTCATATGATCAAGTTGTCTTTCATACTAAATCTGGACTCATTCACTGTATCCTATTAAATTTAAATTTTTGGTTCGTAAATATTTTAACGTCTATAATATATTTACTTTTCAAGTTTTAAATAACCTACCATGTGTTTTTCAACAATATGCTTTAAACATTAAAACAACTTCTCAACAAAAGATATGTTAACTACAATAAATTATAAAATGTCAATTAAAATAACCCTTAACTATGATTATTAAGTACATAAAAATCATTACAAACTATCTTTCAATATTTATTTTCCACTTTTCTCATCGAAACATATAATCGTCACAATATCCTAGCCATATCACGATGTATAAAACAAATACTTGCCATATTTAGGAATAAGGTGTGCAAGCTAAGAAAAGCTTTATATGACCTAAAGCAGTCACCAAGACCATGGTTTGACAAATTTAGGAAGGCTGTGAAAAACTATGATTATTAAACCTGAATCTAATGTCAAACTCACTCTGATTAAACCTGAAGAAGTTGTTGATAAAGATCGTTTTCAAAGACTTGTTGGAAGATTGATATATTTGTCTCATACCGGTCCTGACATGAAATTTGTTACGAATTTGATAAGTCAATTTATGCATTTACCAGGTCAGGAACACTTTGATGCAATGTATAAGATCATAAGATACCTAAAAGGTACTCCTAAACAAGGCTTGATGTTTCAGAAAAGGAACAATCTCCAAGTGGATGTATACACTGATGTTGATTAGGTAGGAAACTTTGTTGATAGAAGGTCTATTTTAGGTTACTGTACATTAATTGTTGGAGGGAATTTGGTAAGTTGGCAAAGCAAGAAACAAACGGTTATAGCAAGAAGCAATGCTGAAGCTGAGATTAGGTCTCTAGCTCCTAGAATTTGTGAAACTTTATGGGTAAAAAAAGGTATTGGAGGAACTGAAAGTTCCTAGTTTTATTCCTACGAAGATATATTGCGATAATAAAGCTGCAATTTCAATTACACAAAATCTTATCCTACACGATAGGATAAAAATATAGAAGTTGACAAATACTTTATTAAGGAGAAAATTAAAAATGGTGCCATCTACATTCCATATGTTTCCTACTTATCAACAGGTGGTTGATATTCTCACAAAATGGTTACTTAGGAAGCAGTGTAATGATCTAATTGACAAGCTGGGCATGCAAGACATTTTCATATCAGTCTGAGGGGGAGTGTTGAGATATTTTTGTTGAATATCTTGGTGAATATTTGGTTCCTATAAGTTACTTAAATCAAATAAGGACCATATCATGTACAGCTGTAAATTTTTAGAATAGAAAGATGTACAGTCTATATATTATGCGGCAATGTAAAGTGAAAGAGTGGGCAATACCTATTCTTTTGTTCAAGTTTTATTTTCTATATATATGTTAAATTTTATTATAAAAACTTTTTTTAACTTTTAACAAGATTTTAAATTATATTGGATTCTGTACAGATTTATAGGTTCCACATTGTTTATTTATTTTCGGGTTATTAGTTAGTCAATAAAACTTGTCTTGTCAAGTTACTTTTACTTCTTTTACTTGTAGACAGTTACTTTACGTGTATAGTCAAACATTGTATTTAAGCTCTTTTCAGAGCTTATCACGATTAACAAGAATCAGATATTTTTTCTCTCCTCTTTTCTTCATATGGTATCAGAGCCATTACAGAGCTCATTGGTAATTGATTTCGGCGACTCTGGTTGACTGCGGCTTGACGATGGCGACGAATCTGAAGAAAGATTCGGACAATCCAGGTGTGAGTCTTGTGACTACACCTTTGAATGGTTTCAATTACAGAATATGGAGCACTTCTATGAAGAAAACCCTAGCAGCCAAGCACAAGCTTGGGTATATTACGGGCAAGGTTAAAATTCCAGATGAAGATGCGAACGATTATGAGGAGATTATGAGCAACAACGCCATGGTGGAATCTTGGATTTTGAATTCTTTAACGAAGGATCTTCACGATGCGTTCTTGTACGTGTTTTCTGCTAAAGATTTATGGGATAAGCTTGCCAAACGATTTGGGGATTCCACAGGACCGCAAGAATATCAGATCCGGAGGGAGATTGGGAGTATTTTGCAAGGTAACTCTAGCCTTTCGATGTATTTCACAACTTTATGCAAAATGTGGGATGAATTGCAGTGTATTATTCCTGTTCCTCAATGTATATGTGGCTGCTGCACTTGTGATGTTTCGGGTAAGGTAATGAAGCTCAATGAGAATACTAAGATCATACAATTCCTAATGGGATTGAATGAATCTTACGGTCATGTTAAGAATCAGATTCTTATGATGGATCCTTATCCACATATAGATAAAGTGTATTCTATGCTGATGAATGTCGAAAGGCAAAAACAAGTTTCTGATTCTTTTGGTGAGCCTACAGAAGGGAGTGTGCTTATGGTTGGATCAGGGATGATGAAGTCAGTATACACAGGGAAACATAATGGCAAGAAAAAGGAATGGAAATCATAAAAGGATGATAGAAAATGTTCCTTTTGTAAAATGAGTGGACATGTTAAGGATAGTTGTTTCAAATTGCATGGTTATCCAGAATGGTATGTTGATCTTAAGAAACAGCAAAAGAAGTCTGGAGGCAAAACAGGACATGGGCAGGTGAACTTGGCTGATACTCCTTTTGATGACAATGAAGAGGATAGTGAAGGAATGAGTATGCGAGCAATGATTCAACAGGAGTTGTCAAAAATGTTAAAAGATAAACCTCAGTTGCACAACATGGAGAAGGTGAACTTGGAAAGGGTAAACTTTGCAACTGAATTTGCAGGTAATATTTCTGCTCTAGACAAGAAATTGGGAAATACAAGCATGATGAACTCTTGTTGGATAATAGATACTGGGGCTAGTATACATATTTCGGGGAACGCTTGTTTGTTCCGTAAGTTAGTTCCATTAAAGGAAAGTTCTACTGTTAGTTTGCCAGATGGTTCTATAACAAAGGTTAGCATGATGGGAGATATAAGACTTAGCAAGGATGTTATCTTGAAACATGTTTTCTATGTTCCAAGTTTCAAGTATAACTTGTTATCTGTGAGCAGACTTCTGACACATGAAGAAGGGTTCTTTACTTTCTATCCACTCTTTTGTGTTTTACAGGCCCAGAAATCTAAAAGGGTGCTAGCTATGGGACGGTCTGTTGGTCATCTTTACTATTTCATTGATGAGTCATTTTCTGATGATGTGCAGAATGTATCTGTTTTTTTAGGAAGGGTTACAAATAACACTGATGTTTGTTGTTTGAGTACTGATGCTGCTACTGTTGCTTTATGGCATAATCGCTTGGGACATCCTTCCCTTGAAATTGTAAAGAAATTTCCTTTCTTCAATAAACATTTGTTCAAGTTTGATACTGCTTGTGATGTATGTGCAAAGGCCAAACATTCTCGGTTGCATTTTCCTATCAGTGAAAGTCATAGTGAACAGCTTTTTGAATTGCTTCATGTAGATGTTTGGGGTCCATGTAAAAGGCCATCTTTAACAGGGGCTTATTATTTCCTAACCATAGTTGAAGATTGCAGTAGAGTTACTTGGACTTTTCTTATGCAAACTAAGGATCAAGCAAGCTCTATTTTAAGCAAGTTTTTTATCATGGTAAAGACACAATACAATGGTTCTGTTAAAATCGTTAGAACTGATAATGGAGGAGAGTTTGTTGGTTATAGTTGTCAGCAGGTTTTTAGTGCTCATGGAATTAATCATCAGAGGACTTGTGTCTATTCTCCACAGCAGAATGGTAGGGTTGAAAGGAAGCATAGACATATACTTCAAGTTGCAAGAGCTTTGTTACATCAAGCTCACATGTCCACCAAGTTTTGGGGAGACGCAATTTTACATGCTACATACTTGATTAATATTTTGCCTACAGCAACTCTAAGATGGCAGGCTTCTTATGAAATTCTATTGGGACAACCACCTGATCTTGATAATCTGAAGGTGTTCGGCTGTTTATGCTATTCCATGAATACAAGTCCACATAAAGATAAATTTGCTGCTAGAGCTTACAAATGTGTTTTTCTGGGTTATGTTGCAGGAAGGAAGGGATATAAAGTTTTTGATATTGACACAGGAAAGGTACACATCTCTAGGGATGTTACTTTTCATGAACACTTGTTTCCTTGTGCAGATCAACAATTGGAGGAGGCTATTGCCACACCAATACCCTCACTGTACTCATTCACTGAAGATCTTCCAGATCAACATATTCCATCCATTGTTGGTGGCAATCGGTTGGAGTCTGCAGTTGATGATGTTTCTGCAGAAAGTTCCGTAGCAGATGTTCCTTCGGGCAATCTTCAGCCCATGCCTCTGGTTTCTGCAGGAAGGAGAAGTGGCAGAGAAAGGAGGTTGCCATCTTGGATGTCTGATTATGTGGTTAATCATTCTCGTTTGTTGGTGGCTGATGGCAGCAAGTCTTGTAGTTCACCTCATTTGCCTCCCACTTTTCCTTTTTACAAGAACATTAAACTTTCTGCTGATGTTGCAGAATTCTTATGCAATGTGACAGCATCGGTCATACCTAGGAATTTTCTGGAAGCTAGTCAAGATGCGCGATGGGTTCAGGCTATGGAGTCCGAATTACAAGCTCTGGAAGATAATCATACCTGGGACCTCACTACGTTGCCTTCTGGTAAGAAAGCCATTGGTAGCAAATGGGTTTTCAAATTGAAATATAGGTCCGATGGGACAATTGATAGGCATAAAGCTCGATTGGTTGCCAAGGGGTTTAATCAGGTTCATGGTGAGGATTACTTTGATAGCTTTTCTCCTGTAGCAAAGGTGGTAACAGTACGGGTATTTTTGGCTCTTGCAGCAGCTAGGGGTTGGAGTTTAAATCAGTTAGACATCAACAATGCGTTCTTGCATGGATATCTTGATGAGGATGTTTACATGGTTCCACCTGAAGGTTCCGAGAGAGGTTTATCTTCATCATGCTCTTCATGTGTTGAAGTATCTCAAAGGTAATCCTTCTTTGGGTCTTCATTTTTCTGCTCATTCAGATCTGTCTTTGCGTGTTTATTCGGATGTGGATTGGGCTACTTGTCTCACGACTAGGAAGTCTTTGAAGGGATTTTGCATTTTCTTGGGTGGTTGTCCGATTTCTTGGAAGACAAAGCGTCAGACCACGGTTTCTCGCAGTTCAGCCGAAGCAGAGTATAGAGCAATGGCCTCAGCTGTTTGTGAGTTGCAGTGGGTTAGCTATTTACTTTGATTCTGAGTTTCGCTTTCTCTTAGGTTCCTTTTATTGTGACAGCAAATCCGCTATTCACATCACTTGTAACCCGGTTTTCCATGAACGCACTAAGCACATAGACATTGACTGTCATGTGGTGCGGAATCAGTACAAACAAGGTTTCGTTTCTCCAATTCACGTGGCTTCTTCTTTGCAGATTGCTGACCTCTTCACTAAGCCTCTTTCGGCTCCTGTCTTTCACCGTTTATTGTCCAAGTTGGCTTTGCTTGATTTTCATCAAAGTCCAACTTGAGGGGGGATGTACAGATTTATAGGTTCCACATTGTTTATTTATTTTCGGGTTATTAGTTAGTCAATAAAACTTGTCTTGTCAAGTTACTTTTACTTCTTTTACTTGTAGACAGTTACTTTACGTGTATAGTCAAACATTGTATTTAAGCTCTTTTAAGAGCTTATCACGATTAACAAGAATCAGATATTTTTTCTCTCTTCTTTTTTTCATAGATTCTTATATTTCTAATTACATTATTTTATTTTTACATTTAACAGAACGGAAACATTTTAATAGTAATTTCCACTTAAAATTTTTATTATAGAAACCTATTTTAAATTCTAGCAATATTTAGATAATGTGCGCATCAAATCTCTATTCATATTACTTTATTTTTTAATTTTGGCACAATCAGTGTCACCCACAACACAATATTTAAAACCGTGCGTGTATTCACTTTCACCAATTTTTAGCACATAAGTAGGGATTGCATGTGAGCCCGCGCTAAGCCGAACCTAAGGTCAACTGACCAAGTTTGCATTGACTAGGCGTCAAGTCAAAATTTGGGCACAAAATTTATAATATGTATGACCTATAGTTCAAGGCCCGATAGATTGTAAAATAAAAATGCCCTGTTTTTTTTGTAGAAGCAAACATGTTGTTTTATGCTAAGAGTTTCATTTTCACTCGCTATTGTTTTTTTTTTTTACTTTTTCAACACCTACCTACTAAGGTAAAGTTACTAAATCTTTTGATTAAAAATTGAATTTGTGAAAGATTGATATTTTTTGGAATGTTGTCGTCTGAGGGGTATTTACAAAATCACAAATAAGAGCATAAATATGACCGTGTAAATGACTATATGGACTTACATGATCATATACACGTCCGTGTATGTGACCATATAAGTATGATTGGTGACATACATGTATGTAACCTTGTAATTATGGAAAAAATGTACAATGACTTAGACGATCACATAAACACTTGTTTATATAACCATATAAATCCTCAAAAACACACTCACACTCATATATGTTATGTGACATGATCTCAATGACTTCATGGGCACGTGTGTGACTTAATGTGACCTTGTAAGTCACTGATAAAGTGATAATTGATAAGCTTTAAATCTATAACTATGATTTATTTTCTCCTATTCTCTCCCATGCTTATGAATTATTAATTATGATTATGAATAACATATAAATATGTGCGTTAATTATTTCAGATGGATAAACATATTCTTTTAGTGGAGAGTTATAATCTGATACTTAGAGAACAATTATCTAGCCAAAATGTTGCCAAGTCACCACTTCTCACACTCCATTTTACTCCTCTCAAGAGCGTATCTCGAGCTTGTGGTATTTTCTTCCAGAGAATGAATTCTGATTTAATTGGAGAACAATTTAGAAAGCTTCCTTTGCCAACATACTTGCAAAACAAAACCTGTTTTCACCTGCTGCTGTCCAGTTTTAGAAGACTACAAAGCTAACTTCATGCCGAAGGCTTGGATCATATATAATGGCTGCGCTCCTAAATCCTACTCCTTCCCTTTTTTGCCCGCATACTGTTCCCCAGGGAATCACGTGCAATTTTCTATTTGTCCTGGTACCTCCCTATAGAAATTGGTGCATTTATTGATCCAGCTTATCACAGATTCCTTTGGAGAGCACTATGCTCTGCATGGTGTATAAAGGAATAGCCGGAAGGGTTGATTTAACAAGGGTCTCTCTCCCGGCCAGAGATATATCTTTTACCTTTCAATTTGCAAGTTGACTTGCGAAAGTTTTGATTCTTCTCACCATCACCTTAGAGATAATTTTGACAGCTACATTGATAGCAGATCTCTGATCATCATTGGTTGGGAAATCTTGGGAATTAACGCAATTAAAGTGTAGTTTAAGAGGCTTAGAAATGACCCGATTTCAAAAGCTGATTCCACCATCTTTACCGTTCTACACCCCTACCAGTTCCCAATTTCTCCGGTAGAAAAATGGGATTCAAGCCGTCTGATCCCGAGGACTTCAACGGACTCATGCTTTCGACTATACTTGACACTTTTTCCTGCGTAACTAGGTTAGATAATCGCAAAATGCTCTCTTGAGGGAGCTACCGAGCTAGGCAAACCTCGACATACAGCTATAAAGTTGTTTGAAGTGCTCTTGTATTTCTTGTTTAAGAAGGGCACATTCCAGTATAGTCCCATTCTTCTGGAGTGATTCGACTGAGTTATGTCTTCTGCAGATAATAGTTGCAAGGTGGAAGAATTTTGTATTTCTATCACCCGACTCAATCCAGTATTCCGTATGTCTCTGAAACCAGTACAATTCTTCCTGCTCTAAGATGAGACTTTATTCCTTCTGATTCTGTTTCCATTCCACCCAGAAACAACCCTTTCTACCTGTTTCAGGACCACCCTTGTTGTATATGGAGATCCACATGTATCCTAACTTTTGAAACTGGTGCCTTGTATGTTAATTATCATCTTGCAGTAAATACGACGCCGTACTTTGCACCATGATTTGCATGTTCAAGCCGTTCTTTGTTCGAAGCCTGTTTCTCGTTTGGGCTGTAGATTGAATGTAATGGACTCGACAGGGTATTAGATTTTATAGAAACTTCCATTTCTAAGTAGCTCGTCCCCCTACCTCTAAAGCAAGGTTTTTAAATTGCGAACTGTAAATTGCATCAATTCTGAATCACTCCAACGCTACAACAAATTGTTGGAGAAGGAGAAATAAAAAACGATTAACAAAGTAAGATAATTATTATGACTTGAAAGTGGGCAATTTATTGATTATTAAAAAAACAGAACAGGCCTGCCTTTTATTGACTTACAATCAAACGATCAATTAGAAATTTATGGACTCACGACTCTAATAACATAAACAACACAATTGGATCCTTTAACTAATCAAATCACAAAGCAATCGCCCACTATCTTAACTTAATAACAAACTACAAACCAAGTTAAACAGATAAGATTTTGAATCATGCTTCAACACACTCCCTTGATTCAAAGTTGCAGACTCCAAGTATTGATTTGAAATAAATAAACTTTTCTTTTGACAGAAATTTTGTAAGAATGTCCGCCAGCTGCTCTTGAGTATTACAATACTTCAAGATTATCTCCTCCTTCCTAACCAGATCACGAATAAAATGAAGACGTATATTAATATGCTTTGTTCTACTATGAAATGTTGGACTTTTTGTCATGGAAATTGTTGATTTGTTGTCACAAAATATCTCTGTTGCTCCCTCTTGCACTTGTTGAAGATCAACTAGCATTCTCCTTAACCAGATGGCTTGGTAAGCTGTTGAAGTAGCTGCTACATATTCAGCTTCTGAAGAGGATAAAGCTGCAGTAGCTTGCTTCATTGAGCACCAAGTGATTACTCCTTATCCAAGAGTGAAAGCATTTGACAAAACACTTGTTCTATCGTCCAATGAACTTGCCCAATCACTATCTGTGAAGCCACTCAATTTAAAATCAGAAACTTTTGATTACCAGATCCCAAATTCACAATTCCAACAATGTAATGCAAAACTCGCTTTGTTGCTCCAAAGTGAATCTTTGAAGGTTCCTGCATAAACCTGAAAATAACCCCAACAGAAAATCCAATAACGGATTGAGTATTGGTTAGATAAATTAACCCCCCAACCAAGCTTCTGAATGTTCTAGCATCATCCATCTCTGCTTCTTCTTCACGCTGCAATTTCTCATTTATATTTATAGATATAGCTACTGACTTACATTAAGCATGCCAAATTTGTTCAGTAAATCCTTGGCATATTTTCTTTAAGCAATAAAAATTCCATCTCCAGTTTGATGTACTTCAAGACTAAGAAAATAATGCAACAAACCCATATCCAACATCTCAAATTCATTCAGCTTATGTAAGTTAAAATCAACAATAAGAGAAATAGAAGAGCTTGTATAAATGATATCATCCACATAAAGACAAACAATGATGAAATCATTTTTACGTTCCTTTTTTACATACAAATTCGGCTCATTCTCACTTCTTATGAAGCCATTTTTCTGAAAATATCCATCAATTTTGTTGTACCATGCTCGAGGAGCTTGCTTCAATCCGTACAGTGTCTTTTTCAACTTGTACACCTTTGCTTCTTCTCCTTCAATTAAGAAACCTTCTGTTTGTGTTACATAGACTTCCTATTTTAATTCTCCATCCAACTTCGCATCAAATTGATAAATAGACCATTATAATTGTACAGTCAATGCTAGAACAGTCCTCACAGTTTCAAAATGAGCTATCAAAGAGAAGGTTTCTTCGAAATCAATTCCATGTTACTGTGCATAACCTTTTGCCACAAGTTGAGTTTTATTCTTTTGTATACTGCCATCAGCAGCAAGTTTAGTTTTAAACACCCACTTCAAGCCAATTGCATTTTTACCTTTTTTACTAACTCCCAAGTGCCATTCTTTTCAATGGATTTTATTTCTTCTAGCATAGCTTGCTGCCATTTTTCTTCTTTAACAGCATCTTCATACGTCCATGGATCAACTTCTACAAACAAGGCATAAAAAGTGTTTGAGGAAAACTGATTAAGATCTGTTACCTCATAATCTTCCATCCAAGCAGGTCTTTGTCTGCTACGTTCTGTTTTTGATTCACTAACCGCTTCCGATAACTCAATTTCAGCTTCAACTACTGGATATGCAGGTTCTTGTTCAGGTTGTTGCTTGTCTCCTTCATCATCAAAGTCTGTTAGAATTCCTTTACTGAAAACTTTTTCATTCCATGACCACATTTGTTCTTCATTAAAAATTACATTACAACTGACAAGTACTTTCTTACTAACCGAGTTATATAATCTGTATGCTTTAGACTGAGTACAATAGTCAATAAAAATACATTTTTCTAATTTATTATCAAGTTTTTTACAAACTTGAGAATTTATCAAAGCATAAACGAAACAACCAAAAACTCGTAAATAAATCACAGATGGTTTCTTACCACACCAAGCTTCATATGGAGTTTGATTCAGAACTGCTCTTGTTGGAGACATGGTCAACAAATATAAGGATGTTGCCACAGCTTCAACCCAAAACTCATCTGAAAGACCCTTTGCTTTTAACATGCTCCTGGTCATCTCTACAACAGTCCGATTTTTTCGTTCGACCGCTCTATTTTGCTCCAGAATGTAAGGAGTTGTTAACTCCCAATGGATGTCATTTGCTTCACAAAAATTTTTAAACTCTTGGGACAAAAACTCTCCACCATTGCCAGTACATAAAGCTTTGATATAAAGTCCACTTTGCTATTCAACTTTAGCTTTGAAGTGTCTGAATTTTTTAAAAGTTTCAACTTTATTCTCCAAAAAATAAACCCAGCTCATACAACTAAAATCATCAATAAACAACAAAAAATAACAACTTCCACCAAAAGATTTAGTTTGCATCGGACCACATAAATCAACATGAATTAATTCAAGACATTTTGAAGCTATCCAAGCCTTTCCAGCAACAAAAGAATTTCTTGTTTGTTTTCTATAAATGCATCCTTCACATAAATCAATGGAGTTAATTTTTGGTATTCCAAGAACCATACCTTTATCACACAACAATTTTAGGCCTTTGACGTTAAGATGCCTATAACATAAATGCCACAATTTTGAGTCATCTTTTCCACCAGCAACAAGAACAAAACTTCTCATATTTGTAACCTCCAGCGGGAACATTTTGTTTTGCGTTATTTTGATAATTGCCATCACATGGCCTGATCGTTTTTCTTTGATAACACAAGCATCATCATCAAATAATACGGAGTAACCACCAACTAGTAGTTGTCTAACACTCAATAAATTATATTCAAGATCCAGTACAAATTGAACATTGTGTAGACACTTTATTTTACCATTGCTAGTCTCGATTTTGACCGTACCTTTCCCTTCGACTTGCATTTCCTTTTTGTTTCCAAGTTGCACTTACATCTTTTGTGTTTCATCCAGCTCCTCAAAGATGCTTTTGGTTCCTGTCATATGATTCGAACAACCACTATCTACAAACCACACATTGCTAGATATATGGTTAGTACTATAATAAGCTATAAAAAGCTTACTTTCTTTACTTTCCTCTTCATTTTCTGCTGCATAATTTGCTTTCTGGCCTTTGTATCAACAATCGGCTTGTACGTGCCCATATCCCTCGCAATTATAGCATTGAATATTCTACCTGTAGTTTCTTTGCTCGTTGGACTACTTATTCCTATCATATCTACCTCTGCCTCTTTCGTGGCCATGACCACGACCTAGAAATCCACCTCTTGCACGACCTCTTCCTATGAAACTTTCACCTTCTCCAACTCTGGTGGTTGTCTCCTTCAATTAAAATGCCTTTTCATCATTCTTTTTAAGTGATTTATTAATTCTCTCCTCATAGACTTGCAGAGACCCCATTAATTCATCAAAGGAAAAAAAATGACAAATCCTTAGATTCTTCTATAGCAGCAACTACATGGTCAAATTTTGGAGTCAAGTTTTTCAATACCTTTTCAATAATGGTCCGATCGGTAATCTGCTCTCCGTAAGACCTCATTTGGCTTGCTATTATCATTACCCGTGACAAGAAATCAACAATTGATTCTTCACTTTTCATCATCATAGTTTCAAAGTCACATCGAAGTGATTGCAATCTCACCACCATGATTTTCGATTCGCCTTGAAACTCCTTTAAAATTAACCATGCTTGTCTCAAGGTGGTTGCCACAACACTACGTGTGAAGACGCTATCATGGACAGCTTGCTGGATAATCACCAATGCCTGCTTCATCCGGATTTGTAAACTCATACTCTACAAATTCCCATAAATCTTGAGACCAGAGTAGAATTTTCACACGTATGCTCCAAAACTCGTAACCCTCTCTTCTGAAGATGGGAATTAGTGGTTGTGCAGTACTCATTGCGCTGCCATTATTAGCCATCTAGAATTCATTCGATGCACTTTACAACCTGTGCTCTGATACCAAGTTTGTTGGGAAAGGAGAAATAAAAAACGATTAACAAAGTAAGATAATTATTATGACTTAAAAGTGGGCAATTTATTTATTATTAAAAAAACAGAACAGACCTGCCTTATATAGGTTTGCAATCAAACGGTTAATTAGAAATTTACAGACTCACGACTCTAATAACGTAAACAACACAACTGGACCATCTAATTAATCAAATTACAAAACAATCGCCGACTATCTCAACTTAATAACAAACTACAAACCAAGTCAAACAGATAAGGCTTTGAATCATGCTTCAACACAAATTACGATCACTATAATCACCATATTGCAATCTCATATTTGTGTATCTAAAGTAAGAAAATGAAGTCCACACTTTATTATTCCAACCTAATCAATCTGAATTTAAATCCTTAAGTTAAAGTTGGATCGGATCAAACTTAGGTCCAACTGCTATCCCGAGTCAAATAGGGAACAATTTTGTCATTGCAACCCGAAGATGAGTTGTAAGGCCACCGAGTTGGGCAGTTGGAGTTCCCTTGGCCGAGTCTTCAGACCAAACAAAATATACTAATGTCGGCCAATAGTTACTAACATGCTGTACCGATTATTGCAAACACTGGTACCTTACAAGCTCATCTGTCTGAGAAACTACAGTTTCGGTCTGGCAAGTCACTGTCGTTGCCATTTTAAAAACTTAACGACAATCACCAATTTGTTATACATGAAGAAGCTTTTGGTTGTAAAGAGAATCCATGACATAATTCTCAGATTGTTTATACTTTACAGAGACAAAGTTCCAATAATGTATTAGTATTACTATTAAGTATTAGTATTATTATGAGAATATAGGGCTCAAATTAGAGGTTTATGGTGAATATGGTCTATGATTGCAATTACAAAACTAGTTTTGGTTTAACTGAATCACCTTTTTATATTCTTGTCTCCGAACAAATGTGAAGAGAATCAGGGCATATATAATGAGGTAATACAAAGAGACGTAGTCTAATCATGGTCAGTTAACTAATAATAATAAATTAAAAATATAGAAAAATACTATTTGGTTTGGGCCGGGACCCTCACCGGTCAGGTATTGTCCCCTTTGGTCGCTAGGTCCTTTAGTGAACTTTATCCCTCTTGAGGCGTCTTGAGTCGAACACTTGTGTGCGGGGTTTTGTTGGAGTCTGACTCACGCCTCTTACCACTGACTATATAAGGTATTATCTTGCCATGAAACGGGTACGTGATCAGAACCCTAGCTTCTCTATTTATAGCTATCAAACCCTCACCAAAAAGACTAACTTGAGCGTCAGAGGAGCCTGTCGGTAATCAACCCCTGACGTGCCTTGTTTTGTTTTGCAGGTATTCTCTCACTCAAGGCGACAATCTTACGGATCCAAACAACAATGTTCAGCCTTACCAAAATTTGGTAGAACCATTATTATTAATTTAATAACTCGATAATAATTAACTATCTTGAATACGAAAGCCATGACCTAAAACCAATGTTTTAAAAACCCCTTCGGACCGTCCAGTCTGACCGGAAAACCTCTGAATCGGTCTTTGGTCCGGTTCGGTTTTACCTACTAATCTCTCTGTATAAAAACCTCCCGGTTTAACCTTTTTTGGTCGGATCGGACGGTCCGATTTTTATTTATACCTCCATTAAGCGGCGACTGAGGCTCGAGAGCTGAGGTGAGCGTGTCCGTCGACTCGATGATGGAGTTGGATTGGCCGGGGAGGAGAAGAAGAAGTGTTGGGAGGAGAAGATGGTGGCGAGATCAGGAGGATAGTCGATGTCAAAGTCGGAGTCGGTGTCGGTGTCAGAGGAGAAGGAGGAGTTGGTTGAGTGAGTGCTGAGGGACTTGGAGGTGGAGGTAGAGGAGAGGTCATAGACAGTGTTGAAGTTCTTGGTCATGGTTGAGGTTTTATCTTCTTCTTTGGTGGGCAATGGATGTGAGGATGAGATTGTTGTGGGTAGGCATTTGAGGAAGCTCTTCCAAAAGATGGTAGACATCTAAGCTCTTGGTAGTTGTGCCATCGGTCTTTGGCGAGGCATTTGTGGAGCCAAGGAGAGTAATAACATTTTCTTTTAGTTTTGATTTGTTTAGTGAGGAGCGCGAAAGAAGAAATGGAAGGATCCTAATCCGTGAGCTTAAATTTTATGTGGTTCGAAATATAATTTTAATTTTAATTATTATTTTAATATTTATATTAAACTTATATTTATTTATTATTAATTCATTATATAATAATAGACATTGATGTATTTTGTTTCAATAATATATTTTATTTTATTCATTCTTATAAGTTTTACTTCTTATTTATTATATACTTGGTTTTATAGCGGTTCACTACCGGTTGAACCTCTAAACCTTAAACCTTTCCTTCGACCGGTTTAATGTTCGGTCCGGTTTTTAAAACATTGCCTAAAACAGAACAACCCATGCGATAAGGATAAGGTGTTAAAATTAAAAATTAAAAAATGCAAATTATATTCATCGGTCGCAACTAATTAATTATTATAAATAAAAAATAATTATGAGCTTATTCCATTCTTTAGAACAGCGGATTGATGCCGTAATCTAACACCTTGTCGCTCATATATTTGATTTGAAGCTTAGACGTAGCTTAATTACATTAATTTTCATTTTATGAACTTGTATGTTGATAAAATGTGATCAGATATTTTTTTTGGTTAATTTTAATATTTATTTGTTAAATTTGATTTGATTTTATTATAAATATAGATTTGACTAAATTTGATTCGAAACATTTAATTAGAGTATTATTTGTCAAAACTACAAATTTTAAAAAAAAGTAAAAATCTCAAATTATCAATAAGATAAAGATTATATTGTAAAAAATTATTTTAATTCAAATATTTATTTTTATTTTATTTTACAAGTAATTAATATTGATTAATTTGATAAACTAATTTAATATTAATTATTTTATTGTAATTTATGAATTGAGTAAATTTTAATTTCAAAAGTAATTGGTATTAATAGTATATAGGTTATTTATATGTTTACATATTTTAAATATAACTTAAGCAATTTCTGGTTATCAAAAAGGCAACGAAGGTCCTAAGATTGTGGAGGCGCTAACTCTTCGTCAATGTTTGTTGTTTGCTTGTGATGATATGCTACAAGTTGATTCTATTTTTATTAATAGTCAGCTCCTTATTCATGCTTTGAATTCTATTTCATTAGATAATTCTTATTTTAATCTTATAATTTCAGATTATAAGGATATTTTATGTACTAAGGATAATTTCTCTGTTTCTTAGGTTAGGCGTTCAAAGAATAGAGGTGTCCACTCCCTTGCTAGGACGTCTGGTCTCTATAATTGTTATCATATTTAGGTCGATATATTTGACTATGTCTTAGATCATTATTCTTCAAGTTAATATATTATTCTCTCGTTAGAATATTACATATATATATATATATATATATATATATATATATATATATATATATATATATAACTTGACTTTGAAACGGTGAGCTTGTGTATTTACATGAGCTAGCTCTTAAGGCGATGGAGCATGAACTACTACTTTTCGAAACAAATCTTTTGATCCACCTATGCTGTGCCACAAGTGATCCCAGCCATCCATTAAAGTCATGATAGGTGAAAGAGAAGATTTGAAGCCCTACTTTCCTTGCATGGCTAAATTGGGGGCAGACAAGACGTGCCAATGAAAAATCTTTGGCACATCCTGTTTCCTGGTAAACTGGAAGGAAAGTGAGGAATCGTGCACATGAGCAAGTTGGTGCTGCTCTATCAGAATAATTTTAGTTCATGCTAGCTAGTCATATTATGGCCTAATGGTGCGTGTTTCAACAGTTTGGGAAAGAGATGAAAAGGGTTGATAATAGACTGAGAGTGGTTTAAAAAATAGATTTTCGGTTAGGTTTAAGTTATCCTAACCGAAAATCTAATTTATAAAAAAGCTCGAGTTCGACTTAAAGTCTAACTCAAAAAATCGATATGGTAAAATAATGTATGACCTAATGGGTAACATAAAAAGAGTTGAAAATGAGTTTAGGAGAATTTAAATTAACAAATAAATACTAATTAACATTTAAATTTTATTAAAAAATGTAATTAATTAAATTTGAATTATTTTGGTCAATTAATTTTAAGTAATATTAATTTGATATTTGTAATTAAACAAATAGAAACTTAAACTTAATCAAATTAAATTTGATATATCCATTTTAAATCGGAAAATAAATAATTTGACTATCTTATAGACTCGTACAGATATAGGGCCAAGAGTGAGCAACATCCAAGACTTGGATAAACGTTTTGGTAAGAAAAATATAGGTTTTTGGGATGACAAATGCTTCGATCTCTGTGCTGTTCTGCACTTATTCCTGATGAGCTCTCGGGCATTTTTCTAGGTCCGAGTGATAAATGTTTGAAAGTTGAAGATAAGGCCTTAAAGCACTTGCCTTACCTGCCCTTCCTGTCGCAGTTCCACCCACCCCCGGTCGTAAATGGTTCCCAATTAGTCAAATGTAGTAGAAAATCATCAATGTTGCAATTTCGGTTGGACTTTCAAAGAATAGCCCCTAGTATTAGTATTAAATGTTCTAAGTTCCAATCCCTGGATTGACTCCTTAATTTTTGCTAAACATATACTTAAAATCTCGTGTTGAAGAATGTGAGTGGTTTTAACTTTTAACTTTAGATGCTACTATTAATCATGTGCTAAGTTTCAATCCCTAGATTAATTCCCTTACAGCGCGGACGGTGGAAAGCTGCATTTTACGCCATCCGAGCGGCCCCATAGGTTGGACTAAACCTCCGAAAGGCTGGGTCAAGCTCAATTCAAATGGGGTCGCCAGAGCGGGAGATACTATTGTTACGGCTGGCGGACTTATTCGAGATTCGCATGGGCGGTAGCGCAGTGGATTCCTACATAACATCGAACGGGGTTCTCCTCTTACTATGGAACTGTGAGGCGTGCACTCTAGCCTCCAGTTGGCTTGGGCGCTTAGTTATCGCCGGGTCATTGTGAAAGTTGACTCACTCGAGGTTATTAACATCCTCTGCTTTCAACTCTGTTCTCATTGATGATCTTCTTTTGGTGACAAGTATCTGACGACTTCTTCATCGTGACTGGGAGGTTCATTTGCTACACGTGTATCGTGAAGAGAACCAGAGTGCGAACCAGATGACTTCCCTTGTCGCTTCTCATGGCCCAGGCCTGCACATTCTCCAGGATCCCCCGACGCTTGTTCGAGAATCCCTACTTTGTGATCAACAAGGCGTTTTATATCGGAGGACCCTACGTTAATTAGGGTGCTTGGTTTCGTTTTGTATTGGTTTTGTTTTATTTCTCTTCCCTTTCAGGAAAAAAAAAACTTATAACCCTTTTTGATCATCAGTCAAAGGAAGTAAAAATTCAAATGAACTTTTTTACTGGCGTACTATGATGACATTATCACAATAGTACATGGTGCATTGTTTTGGACAAAAATATTCTTTTAGTTTTTTTTGACTAAAATATGTTAAATCTCTTTTTTTTTTTTTGCTTTATTTCATTATGCCTCTATTTTGAAAATAAAAATTATTTTAAGCATGAATTACATTTTGATCATTAATAAATCAAAATAAAAAATTTGCTAAAATATCATTATCTTCATAATTATATGTCATGACCGTTAATTTATGGAAAATTTTAAAAATGAACATTAACTTGTAAAACAAAATTTTAAAAATCGGAATAGTTTGGACATCTCACAAATATTTTTTTTTTGGGTCTTGAGAGTATACTAGGGATAACAATAAAAGTATTGGATAAAAAATGTTTTGAATTTTAAACTCAAATAGGGTAATAAATTCATTTTAAATTAGAGGGCATAACGCTCAAAGAGGTAAAACACATGGGGTTTAAATGTATTTTCCTAAAAATTAATAATAACAATAGAAATTTCTAATGATACACTTTAAATCTCCTATTAAAAATACAAGTGATTTTAATTTTGGTTTTGTTATTAATCAATTATTAGCCTCGTAAGTAATTAGAAATAAGGTTATATATTGTTAGACTCTTCCGACTTTGCATATTAATAAATCTTTTATTAGATTATTATTATTATTGTTGTTGTTAATTAATTATTAATTTATTTAAAATATATAATTAATAAAATATTATATAATGAAAATTAGAGTTTTGGTCAAAATATAAATGATAAAAAGAATTTGGAAATTGAGCTAATCATTATATCAGTTCCCATTTAATAAAAATTGTACTACTACTAAACCTACAACCCTTAAGATGGTTAATAAATGTTTCTGTTCTCACAATCAGCAGCAGTATATTAGTTTTAGATTCCAAGGTTACCACATCCCAAATCATTGGCATTCAATCTGTGATCGACGTAGGCCAAATGCTGCCTGCAGTGACTAAATTACCAGAATGACCTTCCAACCGCATTGAAGAGGTTCTTCCAAGATGAAGGGCAATATGGTCAACCTGGCAGTTTCAGTACCAAGGTCGCTTTCTTTGCCTTGGAAGGACTTTTCGGTCATTTTCCGCTGCAAGCCGCACATCAGTTTACGTGGGACCCATGTCCGACACACTGTCAGGCTTTTCTGATTCAGAATTTCGTTCGTGGTCCGAGCTCAGAACATGAACAACGTGATTTTGACTACCGGTGGAGGGCAAATTCGTAAAAGGAAAGATTAAGAAACGTCGACCTCGTGTCTTGTCTTTGACACGTTTTCATTATCACCAACAAAATTATTGCCTTCAAATAATTGTAAATCATTTTGCTTTGCCTTCCTTTTTTTTCTTTTAATTACCTTTTTAGTTCTTCTTTTAAACTAATTCATTTAAATTTATCTTAAAGTAATTATTATATTTTATCTCATTGCATGGTACTTTAAAAGTATAGATACTATTAAAGGGATAATAAATTAAATTATGTTTAATTTAAAATTTGTTAATTTAGTATTCAACTTCTAAAAATATTAATTTAGTGATTAATCTTTTAAATTAGTTAAATTAAGTTAAAAGATTATTTTTGCTCATGTGGGAAAATACCACATATATTTATATCTATTAATTTTGATTTGAATTATATGTTTTAAAAAATTGTCATTAGATTAAAATTAGTCGTTTTAGGATTTCTAAGAGACAAGCCTTAAGTTTTGGTGTCATCAAAGAGAAAGGATTAGTGTATTCGACCAGCATACCTAAAATCTAAACTATAGTTAATTTTTATTAATCTTTAATTTTCAGTAAGGTCTCTTTAACCGGTCATTATGTATCTCTAAACTTTGGTGTCTTTTTTCTTGTATGTTGCTATGACATTTAAAAACCAAAATGTGAGATTTTTTTTTTTTAAATGAGATGCTTAATTGAAAAAAGGCACATTTTATCTTCAAAAGATTGGTAGCATCTTTGACCATAACATCAACTCTACCGACTATTTGCTTGTCAATTTTGGTTTTTCCTTACATCTTTTTCGATTTTGAACTTTTGCCGCACAAAAGAAGATTACCCTCTTCCAAAGGATCCAAGGGTAAGTTTGATGTGCCACCATTCGCATAATTAGCACAAATCTATTAAGAGTTTGGTTGTTAACTATAGGATGAGTAAGGCAACGAGAAGAATGATGTGGGATTGTTCACTAAGATTTGTCTTCTTGGAGGTTCATTGGATTGTGCCGTCCAACTCAAACCATCATCATAAGAGTGTTAAGAAACATGTATTACGAATATATATATATTTCGTTCTCTTAAAGAATATGTGATTTGTTTCCTTCGATTAGTTTTGTAATTGGTATATTCATTTTTTTAAATAAAAATAAATATATATATATATATTTCGTACAATTATTGAAAATAAAAATTATTATACGGACAAAGATGTCAGAATAATTGCTGCAAATAATGAAAAGGCGACAGGAAGTCTGCAAAGTGCAAACCATTAAAATTTATTCTTTTATTCTTTTAGTAGATAAAAGGTATAAGAAAGTTTTAAGTACGAACACAAAAAAAAACAAAAACCTTGTTCGATAATTAGACACTTTTGCGTAATAATGGAAAAAAGAAGAAGTAAAAGGTAAAAAGATTAAAGGGTTATTTTAATTTGATATTTTCATATTATTATTTTCTCTTATCCTATTTATTATTTTTTTTGCTTAAAATAAAACAAAAACATTCATAATTAATTTTACTAACATGTAATTTTAGAGAGATTCAATAATACGTAATTTTATTTTTAATTAGTAAAGAGTATAAACGACTTGGGGCTCGATGAGCCAAAGGAGGCTCGAGCTCAAGCCCGGACACTCTAAGTCAACATGGTGTTAACAAGAATATTTGCTTGATTTTGGAACTTATCTTGTGCCGATCAGGATAAGATCGAGCAGAATTTATTGTTTTGATTAAATTGGCAGGAAATATTCTGTTAAGGAAATAAAAGGGAGATATTTTAAAAAAGATAGAGGAAATCAGTTGAAAATCAAGGAGGAGGATCTTGCACCTGAAGCTATTAAAGGAGGAGGGAGCTGCATACGAGGGAGAGATATAGATTGTTCTTGTTTCTTTTACTTGGTTACTGTATTTTCTTTTCTAGATTTATCGGAGAACTATATTTAAGAACTCCAATTTTGTTTTTTCTACAACCATGATAGCTTAGTCTTCTTCAATTGAAGGCACAATCAGATTGGTTTCCAAGTTGTGAGATTTTAGCCTTCATCGTAAATTCCTTGCCAATATTTATGAATTTTCAGATTTATTTCTAAAATTTTTCTTGATTGTTGTTACAATAGGATCCTTGTGATAGCATCTAAGATTAACTGGAAGCTAATTAACTAGTTCTAGTCCGTAATTACTTTTACTAGTTGATGTTAGTAGCAATTTAGTAATGAAACACTAAAGGAATTTCATAATCTAATTTAAATGAACCACGCGGTTGAGTTTATTGGTTAGAGTTGGGTTCTTCTAATTCTTAATGTTGTTAACGAGCTAAATTTAATGAAGCGTCTTCTTGGGTTGTTTGTTAGCTAGGATCGATTAATGAGCGTCTCTTGATCGACTGATATTAACGAAGAATTTTCTGTTAGAAGCGTCTTCAACAGTTATAACCAACTTATTGGCTAAAGATGATGTTTAGTTATCAATGATCAATTTTAGAAATCAAGACAACGATTGTGCTTTCGATTGAGTTTCAATACCCTTGGTTGCAACTTTTCTCTACGACAATTATTTTCCTTATTTTTTGTGATTTATTCACAATCTGAATTTTAATCTCAAATCTCCATTTATTTATTTTTTTATTTTTTTATCAAAAGGAATTGATAGTTACAATTCTTTGTAGTTCGACCCTGTTTCACTGCTACTACAAGTTTTCGTTGTTTCAGGAACATGAATTATTTTTTTTGATAGTCTGACAACCTATCACATGGCCAAACATTTTTTGACAAAATTAAAACGATGTCATTTTGTCCCGTGCCTAGCCCAAGACGAGATCTGATTGGGCCTAAAAAATTGGGACTTGAAGCTTAAGTTTACTTGAGGTTAGATCGTGTTTGACCAGATCAGGCTAAGTCTAATAACGAAGCTATCTCTAAATGACCCACAAAAAGAAAAAATAATTATTATAATTATTTTTAATGCTTAGTAAATAAAATATAAAATAAGTAATGAACAAAAAATAAGTAAAAGGAATTTTTTGTTTAAATAAGATAGTAATTTTTTTATAATGTATTGTTTTATATAAATATTTAAAAGTTAACAAAAGTGAAATAATAGAATGGTATAAGTGTAAATAATAATTAAAAACAAAATAGAACTTCCTTATATTGATCCAAATACAATTTTCATTTACAAATCTTAGGGATGGTGGTACGGTCAAATGTAAAGTAACGTTCGGAGTCTAAGACAGGTGTTATCCTAAATAATTAAAGAACCATCGTCAGATCAGATCCCTTTCTTTGATGTGTATATAATTATCCTAATTGGTCTCTTTAATGATGGAGTCTTTAGAAGTAAGCATGTCTCTATATCTCTAATAGTAAAGCTACAATGATGAAATCAAACTACGTAGGACAAACTAGAGCCTACTTGCCTTGTGCCAACACATCCTCACGGTCCTCTTGGTTTTGGCATCCTTTGACTGGCTATAAACCTAAATTAGTTTAGAGGTAGCTAATGATACAATCATCCTTTAAATTATCCATGCCAAAAACCCTTTTTTTACTACACCTCAATATCAATCCATTTACGGTCTATTTGGAAATACCGAATTCAATTCAGCTGTTTGGAAGTATAAAAATAGAATAAGTTCAATTCATGTATATAATTAAAACTCATCCTCTTTATAAATTGAATTCACTCTTCCAAGTATCATAATTGAATTCATTTAAGTGATTGACTTACATGAATTCAATAAAGATGTGAAATTTCTCACCCATTTTACCGATAAATAATATTTATATATGATTAATAACGATATTTATTTTTTATTTTTTATTTGAAAATTGTAATTTTACATTAATTATGAAATTATTATTGTAAATTTAGAGAAATATGAGTTTTTAAATAAAGAATAAGTCATGAAATCCTTTGACTGTATCAATTTATGCACTACATCTTCTTCAATTTTGTAATAATATTTAAAATTTCATATTTTGTAGTTAAGAATAAAATGTTATATGAAATAATTGAATTTATTTTGATTGTGTTCAAACAACAGTAATTGAATTCAATTCCAATATTACTTGGATTTCTTCATAACATGTAAATTGAATTTAATTGAGTTTTATTAATATAATTGAATCAAATTCGTTAATAAATTCAATTCAAAAGTTTCTAAACAGACATGTTAATGTATTAGTACAACCTCTTTATTTATTATGAGTAAGGTTACGTATTACAAAATCTTTTAAATCCTATATTTCCGCTAGATTTTCTCGTTGTTGCTGTTTTATGAATTAGTAATTGTTGTATATATATAATTTAGGTTCATAAATTATATGTTCATGATAACTTTTAATGAATTTAAATAAAATTAAACGAAATAATGGATACAAATAATTGACCTAAAATTTAAAAATTTTGAAATTGTTAGTTGATAAATTAGATTAAATTTAAATAATAAATTTTCAACTAAGTTCAAAATTTTAAAATTATTCAAATTTAAAGCTTTACAGAATCTAAATTTGATTTGATCTATCACCAATACTAATTAGATGATTAGATTATTAGACATCATACCTTTTCCAAAATTAATAGAGAATCAACCAATAATAGAGAAAAAGATTGATTGATCTTCTTTCCTTCATATCCCTTGTTTGACCAATTTTGAGAATAAGAAGAACTCCATATGGATTTGCCTCCACCACTTATGGAACAATAAGTGTACAAAACGACAATAAATGAAACTATAGTATACAAGTATTTAAATCTCTTAAACTTCACCACACTTACGCCTTCTTCTCCACACTCACTCCCTTCCTCCGCCACTCAACGGCGCCGTCTGACCCACGAAATGAAAATGCGGCTACTCCTCCTTCTCCTACTGCTGCACCTCCATTCCTCCGCCGCACGCACCGTGTCGGAGTTCGAAGCCCTCCTCTCTGTAAAGTCATCCATTTCCGACGACCCTCAGTTGGTGCTAGCCTCCTGGAACTCGTCCACTTCCTTGTGCTCCTGGACCGGGGTCACGTGCGACACTTCAGCTCTTCACGTGACCTCACTCAACCTCACTGGTTTGAACCTCTCCGGCACTCTCTCCGTCGACGTGGCTCACCTCCGTTATCTTCAAAACCTCTCTCTCGGTTCCAACCAGTTCTCTGGTCCTATCCCTCCTCAGCTCTCTGCCATTTCTGGTCTTCACCTGCTTAATCTCTCAAACAACGGGTTCAATGGTTCGTTTCCTACTGAGCTCTCTGCGCTCAAGAAACTGCAGGTGTTGGACTTGTATAACAACAATATGACAGGGGACTTGCCGTTAACTGTCTCCGAAATGTCCAGTCTCCGTCATTTGCATCTCGGAGGGAACTTTTTTGCCGGTGTAATCCCACCGGAGTATGGTAAATGGGAATTTCTAGAATATTTAGCTGTTTCTGGTAACGCGTTGGTAGGCCGTATTCCGCCGGAAATCGGTAACTTGAAGAAGTTGCAGCAACTCTATATTGGGTATTTTAACAACTACGAAGGTGGGTTGCCTCGGGAGATCGGGAACTTATCGGAGTTGGTGCGAGTCGACGCCGCAAATTGTGGGTTAACCGGAGAGATACCGCCGGAGATTGGGAAGTTGCAGAAGCTTGACACTTTGTTTCTTCAAGTGAATTCTCTTTCTGGTTCGTTAACTCCGGAGCTTGGTGACTTGAACAGCTTAAAGTCCATGGATTTGTCGAACAACATGCTTACAGGGGAGATTCCGACTAGCTTTGCTCGGCTAAAGAACTTAACTTTGTTGAATCTTTTCAGAAACAAGCTTCACGGAGCGATTCCTGAGTTCATCGGTGACCTGCCGGAGCTTCAGGTGTTGCAGCTGTGGGAGAACAACTTCACTGGAAGTATTCCACAAGGGTTGGGTACAAATGGTAATCTTGAGATCTTAGATCTCTCATCAAACAAGCTAACTGGAACTTTGCCTCCTAATTTGTGCTTTGGCAATCGATTACAGACATTGATTACTCTTAGCAACTTCTTGTTTGGTCCGATACCGGAGTCACTTGGTAAATGCGATTCCTTGAACCGGATTCGAATGGGACAGAATTATCTCAACGGGTCGATACCGAAAGGGCTTTTCGGGTTACCGAAATTGACCCAAGTTGAGCTGCAAGGCAATCTTCTTGCCGGAGAGTTCCCTTTAGCTGATAATGTTGCTATGGAACTAGGCCAGATTACTCTTTCCAATAATCAGCTATATGGGTCATTACCTCCTAACATCGGCAATTTCACCGGAGTTCAAACATTGTTGCTCGATGGGAACAAGTTCACTGGCCGAATACCAGCCGAGATTGGAAGATTACGACAACTTTCAAAGATGGACTTTAGCCACAACAAGTTTTCGGGTCCTATTGCGCCGGAGATTAGCCAGTGCAAGCTGTTAACCTTTGTTGATCTTAGTGGGAATGACCTTTCAGGTGAGATTCCTACCGAAGTTACCAGTATGAGGATCTTGAATTATCTCAATTTGTCAAGAAACCATCTTGTTGGAAACATTCCCTCGTCTATAGCCACTATGCAAAGCTTAACTTCCGTTGATTTCTCTTACAACAATCTTTCTGGTTTGGTTCCTGGTACTGGTCAGTTTAGTTACTTCAATTATACTTCGTTTTTGGGTAATCCTGATCTTTGCGGTCCCTATTTGGGTCAATGCAAAGAAGGGTTTGTAAATGGAACGCAAAAATCACATTCTAAAGGTCCACTCTCTGCTTCTTTGAAGCTATTGCTTGTTATTGGCCTCCTTGTTTGCTCCATTGCGTTTGCTGTTGCAGCCGTACTTAAGGCACGGTCACTTAAGAAAGCTAACGAGTCTCGAGCTTGGAAATTGACTGCCTTCCAACGCTTGGATTTTACTGTTGATGATGTTCTGGATTGCTTGAAAGAAGATAATATAATTGGAAAAGGAGGTGCTGGGATTGTTTACAAAGGTGCTATGCCAAATGGTGATCAAGTTGCCGTCAAAAGGCTGCCGGCGATGAGCAGAGGGTCTTCTCACGATCATGGATTTAACGCCGAGATACAAACATTGGGGAGAATCAGGCACCGACACATTGTGAGATTATTGGGGTTCTGTTCTAATCACGAGACTAATCTCTTGGTCTATGAGTACATGCCCAATGGTAGCTTAGGGGAGGTTCTTCATGGCAAGAAAGGAGGTCATCTACTCTGGGACACAAGGTATAAGATTGCTGTTGAAGCTGCCAAGGGTCTTTGTTACCTACATCACGATTGCTCGCCGTTGATTGTTCACCGCGATGTGAAATCAAACAACATCCTACTTGACTGCGATTATGAAGCTCATGTTGCTGACTTTGGCCTTGCCAAGTTCTTGCAAGACTCTGGTACATCGGAGTGCATGTCTGCTATAGCCGGATCGTATGGGTATATAGCTCCAGGTATATTCTTAATCTTTGAAACCAACCTGAATTCCCTGCATGAACTTCGATTCATGTTAGGATTCAAAGTTTCAGTTTCCTTTGGTTGTTTTTGTTTTTACTTTCGTTAGAAGTTGGTTTCACCTTTCGGTCACTTTTAGAGTTTGGCATTGAGTTAGGTGTCAGTCAGCTTTGAAAGTACAAGATCCAAATGATTTTCGCTGTCACCCACCTAAGGGAACACCTTTTTTTGTTTTTTAATCTTATCCATGATTTTGATGTATCATAACCTCCATGCCCATCCTTTGCTAGTTTGTTTTATCTGCTAAATCTTAGTGAACTTACCATACAGTTTACATGTTCTGATTTCTGATTGATGAATCAAATGACCCTATTTGCAGAATATGCTTATACTCTCAAGGTTGATGAAAAGAGCGACGTATATAGCTTCGGTGTGGTTCTCCTGGAACTAGTTACCGGAAAGAAACCGGTTGGGGAGTTTGGGGATGGAGTGGACATAGTCCAATGGGTGAAGAAAATTACAGATTCGAAAAAGGAAGGAGTTCTGCAAGTCCTAGACTCCAGACTTCCATCAGTTCCCTTAGACGAAGTGATGCGTGTGTTCTATGTGGCACTGTTGTGTGTGGAAGAGCAGGCTGTAGAGCGTCCTACAATGCGGGATGTTGTCCAAATCCTGACAGAGCTTCCAAAGCCTCCAAGCTCAAAGCAAGGAGACAAAGACTCAACCATCACAGAGTCCACGCCTCAATCAGCCACTTCTTTAGACTCTCCAAATGCAGCAACTAAAGAACACCATCACCATCACCACCAACAACAACCACCACCACCTCCACCACCACCTCAATCCCCACCCCCTGATCTTCTTAGCATTTGAAAAGTACTAAATTCCAAGAATTGTGTTAGCTTCCAAACATTATGTTCTTGTCTTTTTTTTGCATTTGGTGTTTTCTCTAACTTCAAGGAAGAGTTAAAATGTCTGCAAGTTTTTGTTGTACAGTGGTTGTTGCTCGTAAAGTTGTGTAATTTGATCATGACGTACTTGGAACTACTGCTTGCTTAGCTCCCTCGCTGATAATTGTTGTGTAGTATAGGTCAGAGTCAGCATCCCAAAACAAGCTGTATCTTGCATCACCCTTTCAACCCAGATTGAAAGAGACATGGGTTGGGCATGGAAAACTGTGTTTGAGCTAAAGGCCTAGAACTTTATACTAAAAAGAAAGGTTTATTTTGACGAACACCCAAAACTCGTGAAGCTTTCTCTCGTCTGTCACCAACTGAACTGACCCTTTTTGCCCTGAATCAAACTTTAACCGTAGCAACAGCAGCGAAAGCAGTGCTTTTCTAGGGATCCCCCTAAAGGAAGCAAAAGAAGAAGTACTCTTGTCCCTTAATCAGAAATTTTGAGTTCAAATCATAGGAATAGAAAAATTTATTTGGCCAACACTTTACTTTTTATGGGCTGGCCCGATGCGAGTGAGAATTAGTATGAAAATAGATGATTTAAAAATATTTTCTTATAAATTGAGACCCTCTTAAAACACGTAAAAAAAGAAGAAGCATATCCTGCATATTCATGTATGTGATATAAATAGACTGCTGATTATAGTATTATAAATATTTATTCTATTTTTAATCATTTTATTTGCAAACCAAAAGAAACTCCTGTGTTTGATTTTGTATTGTAATTAAATTATGATATTCTAGAAATTTGAATATTTGTGTGATTAAATTTTAAAATATATTTTGGTGTACAAACTTTATTTATTTTTAATTTAAAATCGAAACATATGCAAGTTTTATAATTAGCTTCAAATTATTTATAAGGCTATAATTGCTTATTTTATAATATAATGTTATTTAATTATCACAAATTTAACACCTATTTGGTATATTATAATTATATAGTACCGATTTGAATAGAGGAACCCAGTGAATAGTTCTCCAATAATAGCCCTAGGAATTCGAGACATTGATTTGAATTGGACAGGCTGATTTGATTTTGGCTTTACCAAATTTGTCTCAATCAATGACTTTAGTAATTTGTTTTTGGATTCATGACTATGACTATGCCTATGCCTATTAAATCTTATTATATATATTTGTCATATGAGTTTATTAGCATTAACATTTTTATCAATTATGACTGTATTCTACAGGAATTCTTCAAATTTTACGTTAACTTTTATCGAATAGTTGTTGTTGTTGTTGCCGTCTATGTTTATTAGATCAATCAATTGCTAAAACATCGGATTTTTTAATTTTAGATTTTTATAAGTGATTCATTTAACTAAATATTATGTTTTGATAATTACTAATTATTTTCATTAACAATCACTTTATTACGTAGAGGTAAGATTACATACTATCGAACTTTTCTAAATTTTATATTTTAACGGACTTCAACTGAGTGTTGATGACGGTGATAAATTGTTAATTACCTCATCCTTTCCAATGTTATAAACAAATTGAAAATTTGACCTCACATTGCTAATCAATTTTAAGTGAATCAATATGATAAAAGCACAAAGTTTTTTTTACTTTTGAGATTAATATAATGATTTCAAAATGAAAAATTATAATAAATAAATTTGGAGTCTATATTTATCATTATTTTTTAAAATCAATTCAACTCAAAAAATTAATGGTTCCACTTTAACAACTATGGAATTATTCAATGGTATTTTTTATAATTAATTAGAAATTTGGTTTCTTGACATCCTTACCGCAGACAAGAAAAGTCAGTCAACTCAACTCCAAACATTTTGGAAATAATATTTGGTTATTGACATTTCATTATAACAGAAGAACACATTTTGGAACTCGGAAATGTACAATGTATGGTAGTTGATTTGTAATTTTTACCCACATAACATGTTAGAGAAATAACAAAGTATTCTGTTATGGAATCATTGACTATTGAACTAAGTAATGGTAGATAGGATTAAATCTAATTGGCATGCCACACAAATGTATAATCAACATGATAGAGAACCTAACCCTACCTAATCACACTCACTCTCTATCAAGTTTTATTAAGTTTTGCATGGGAGATATGTTGTATAACATTCAATTAGAATCTTACTGAAACGTAAGGTTTAGGGAAGTCCAGTAGTACATAGTATAATGTTTCTTTTTGTCATAAGCTCAGTCACCATCCACTACACATTCATCTATGTCCTACCCTTTAACCAGTATTTGGAGGTTGCATGGTTATGTTGTAGCATCACACATGGTAGCCATGGAAACAGAAATTTTCCTTGTCTCCATCTCCTTTTCTTTCATTGTTTTTTTGTCTCTCTATCGATCATAGAGTGGTCCTTTTCTCATCTTTACTCGCAAAGTTTCTGACCCATTCCAGTCCATGTCATGACAGCTTGCTTGGAAAAGAATTCACTATAGCCTATCAACACATTTACTAGTATAGCTACAGGTTTTCTGATACTTGAACTAGGACCTGGAAATGAAAGTTTGGTATCTGTAATAAAGAAGCTTGGAGAACAGAAGGAGCAGTTTAATTTTCTGTCTTCACTTTTGCCTCATTAATTATTGTTGTCTGGAGCTTGAGTCAACGAATTAAATGGCTTTTATGGCTTCGAAATATGCCTGAAGGAAGCACAGGTTCACACAGACATTGGTCAAGTTCTGTGTACAATCATTTGTTGAAGTCTCATGCTTTCAGTCCGGTTTAATTCTTTCACATGCTTTGTTCGAAGCCAGTCTTGGAGCTGAAATTCCGGCTTTTGGAAGGGAAAGAAACAGAAACCCAACAAGTAAAACTGGGAAAAACTAGTAACTATGCACTTGTATTCTATCAATAATTTCTGTCTAGGGTTGATATTCGGACTAGATCGAGTTTGGCCTGAAACTCAATTTGATCATAGTTAACAACCCGAAATCTGATTGATCAGAGGTGATCACTCAAAATTAAGGGATACATAATGGATAGGACTTTCTGTTGTTATTGCTTGCCCATGTTGATAAAAAAATGCACTAGTTCAATCATCCAACAACTCCCACTGTTTTCTCTTTTTCCAATACTGAGATATGCAGCAGCAACTTTGGAGAATTATACAGAACAAGTATGGACCCTGAGAGAATACGGTGACTCATAACTATGTCTTTTTCCCAGAAAGTGAACTCCGTATCATATTCTGCAGGATTTTCCTTTATGTATTTTTATCAAAGTGAAAGACATAACAAGATATGGTGAATCTGACAACAAAATCCTGACGACTTTTGTGCGTCGTGTTGCTTATAAAGACATTAACAGATTGTGGGAAGAGCCATCATTAGATTATCCAATACACAAGGTAAGTTCCCAGCTTGCCTGGTGATGAAGCAATCCTGAAGAGCTAAAGTCATGACTTCTGAATCTTTAATTTCTTAAATTAGAAGACTCGTTAAACAACACTTTACAGGCAGTGTTTTCTAAAGTATGAACAGTGCAATCTACACAACTTCAACTTGGTATTCCGAGACCCAACAAAAGTGATTAAACAACTTAATCACTGCGAATTATTAATAATGCAGAGCTCGAAGGGGACATCTAATGGTGTGTTACAGAGAGGGTTTGGTGGGAGTGACACCTGAAGTGATGTAACAAAAGCCGAAAAGCTAGAGAGGACACGACCATGGCTCTCATGTTCATGAGCTCTGAAAGCTCCGTACTCGAAAGTGGTGGGACAAGGAAGACGAAACAATGAATATATATATTTATATATGTATAGGGAAAGCTGTACAGAGATGAAAAGCTTTGTGCACCAAATTGGACTTTGGCCATGCATTGTCTGGTGATTTTCTCATCAAGTAGAACATGTGGTATGAGAACAAACTGTTGGGACAGTGGAAGAGATATTATGAACATGGGTTCCATCATCGTATCTCTGTAAAGCAAACTTAGTCCAGGTGCTCTCCTCCATTTCATTTTATATTAAGTTAATAATTTAAAATTAAATACTATATGGAAACTAATGAACTAACATGACTAACATGATTACCTTCTAATCATTATTAGTTCTCCCACATTCAATCATTGTTCTAGCACATATTTACCTAAGAAATGAACTCTATCGGCTGATCTACTAAGATGCAAATACAATTTAACTCAGCAAATAACAATGTCTATAGGTCTCAGTTTTCCAGATTAGGAGTTCAGAGAAGCTTTAGACCACGAGAATGGAACTTGGAATTGAGTAAAAGGGGCATGTACACGCTCTGTTATAAATGTTAAATAATGAACCACAGAGATCTGACTATTGGGAATATTTTGTTCTGTTCGTGCTCTGCCATGTCCATTAACTGTGCATACAGTTACCTCCTCTGTCCATTTCCCAGTATCAGAAGAATACTAATGGTATTAGGCCTGAATCTAAGCAACACTCCACAGTTTCATCCAAGAAAATACTGTGCAATTTATCTTAGAACTGTGAAATATAAGTAAGGTTATACTATACGCATGTCCTATCTTGAAGGCAGTCTCTACTGTATGTTATTCATAGAACATTACCACAAACTACTCAAGAATCCTCTTTTTCACCAAAAACTTCTGTACTTGTCACTTGGTTGAAGCAATCTATTCATTTATTTCTTGAACCCAGACACTGTGAAGCCACAGGTAGAATAAGAACTAATGGTAGAAGAAAGACCGTGAAAGACCAGCTCATTTTCTGACAAAAGAGACCCCCTTCTGAATGCTTCCTGCTAATTCTTTCTTTGCTTTCTCCAAGCCAGCCCTGTTATTTAAAACAGATGAGTTACATGTTTCATCTCCTCAATTGATATGATTAAGAAACCATGTGTTTTAACAGATAAGTATGGATCACAAACCTTTCGTACTCGTTGAGTGGTCCGAGTGGGTAAATTTCCTCAACTCCTGCACGTCCAAGCCGTACCTTGGAGGCGAAGAAGGGAAGTTCAGTCACCTACAAAACACAAGGGGAGTTGCATACAATCCGCCAAAACCTCTAAATGTTTAAATTGGAAAACAAGAAATCCAAGAGATAGTGATGCAACAGCCACCTCAGAAGCCACGTATGCACATTGTATAATGTTAGCATCTCCCCTCAAGCCTCTAAGGCATGCATCTGCAAATTTGACAGCAGCATATGCCTGAAAAGGTTGGAACAAGTTGATAGGATCCCCCTTCTTATTTTTGCAAAATTTCATGCATATTTGGTCTTGATCATGGAATATTAAATTATGTAGATACATAAATAAATACAAATGGACACATTTCTAACCATTGAAAGTGTCGCAGAACCTGATCCAGCTTTAGCCTGCATGTCACGGGGAAGACTCAAACACAGTCCAAGATATGGCAGATTTAGAACCAAAATATCAAATTCGTAAGACAACCAAAACTAACTCATGTATAGAAACAATCAAACTCCATACCCCAAACACCCTTTCCCTATAATAAAAACCCTGAATGTTCCATCCTTTATTTTGTGTTAAAGAAAGCAGATAAGTTTTGTGTTATTTATAGCTATCAAACGAACAATTACAATTCAAGCTGCACAACAATCCTTCCTAATAATTTTGGGGCAATAACTAATCACTTCAATCATTCATGATAGAGGTTTTCAACATCTTGACATTCTTCCAAAAAATTGGACTGCTTGCACAAGCTATTACTAAGTTTAGTAACATCATGAACATTTTCAGATTTTCACATCATCTCCCAATATGCAAAAGAAAAGATTAGTGCTTGTAATAAAGTTGAAGGGCCCTGAACATCTAAACAGAAGGCATTCCATATTTTGCATGTCATTGCCAATTCAAGTACTTAACAAGCATTGCAGCATTAACTTGACAAGGCGACAACCAAATCAAGATATAAAATATCTATTCCAAAGGTCTGGAAATATGTCCTCCACTGAAATAATAATATTCAGGATTGCATGTATTAGCAATTATTGTCCTCCCATGTTTTCTCTTCAGTTGCATAGTGGTATTAAAGCGTATGTTGTTCATGCCCTGCTCTTCGGCAGTTTTATTTGTGCCATGAGATAACAACAGGAAAATTGATCCATGTCACAAACTCAATGACATAATAATCAGTCAGGTCCATGAACTCAGACCTTTCTCTTTCTTGCCCCCTCCTCCAAATCCCCTCCCCAACAAAAAAGATGAATAAATAAATTGAAGAGAAGGAGAGGCAAAAAGATTTTACGTTGTGAACAAGTTACAGGGCACTTAAATATAACAAAAGGAAAACTCAGTTAAAAGCACATGAAGAATGTCAACAGAAAGACCTGCATACTTGGTCTTCATGAGCTAAGCTTAGAACTCTGTTGACAAATTATGGTATAGACTCAGTTAGCCTCCAACTTACCAAAAAGCATAAAGACAAAAAGTTTGTTTTACCTCCACAACTTCTGTTCCACCATTTTGAATACGATTTGTCAAGTACTCAATTTCCTGCTGGGTGAAAGAGCATGGTGGTTTGATCTATACAAATAAAATTACCCATAAGAACCAAATAAAGTAAAGCTTTTAGAAACAACCATTTTATGTGTAAAATTAAGTTATCCTTAAAACCTGCGATAGAAGGGGCAAAATAGTAACTCCAGCATGACCTCCAACTACTGGCGTATCAATTTCCCTAGGATCAAGACTCAAAACTTCGGCCTGGAGTTTCATAAAAATATAGGACGAAGAGAAAAAGTTCAAATTGAGCAATGAAATAAAGTTAACAAACCAATTAATTCATAACAGGATCCTAATATTGCCACAATTTTTGCATTGAAAAGTGGTGGTAGCCAAGACGCGATTTTGAGCATCTTTTGATGGTGGTCTGAAACCTCCTTATGCACATAAAAGTGTGAAGTTAAGATAAATAAAATAGTATTTTAGAAATTCCATATGAAGTGAGATGATGGACTGAAATTTCATTATGTCATTGCGACATCATTTAAGGCAGTTACATGGTGAGAAGGAAAAGGCTAGATCTGCTTCTTTCATGTAGAATACAAGTTCCGGAGCTGCTTCAAGAGAAGACTATTTTCTTTTCACACATATTTACACAGACAAGCATTATTCTAAGTAAATAAAAGACCATAATCATGCTGAATAAACAGTCAGATAATCCAGCCACGAAAATCTCATTACATATCAATAAGTAAAAAAATCAGCTACCATCTCAAAACAGAGAAGGTAAATCAAAACAGGAATATCCCTTACCACAAACGTATTCGCTCTGACAACATCAAGCATTGTAACTCCCAAAATGCACTTTGGGTTATAGGTACCAGCTTTCTTGAAAACTTCAGCAGCAATTGGCACAGTGGAATTTACTGGATTACTAATAATGTTAACAATAGCATTTGGACAGCACTTAGCAATTCCTTCGCATAAAGTCCTCACAATTCCAGCATTGATGTTGAACAGATCATCTCTGGTCATTCCTGGTTTCCTAGGAACACCAGCAGGAATGATGACAAGATCCATCCCTGTAAGTGCATCCTCCAGTTGCTGCTGACCCAAGAAACCACGAACCTACAAATAGAAAGTACTATCATCAAGTTTATCTCTGTATTCAATTCTGAGAAGCAATGCACTTGATTTTATCACGGAGCCGCAGTCTTAAAACTTAAATGCGTAAGATCAGAACCCTCAGTAGTATGAATTAATAGCCATTGAAAACTTGCAGTAATCTTGGAAATTTTGACTAAAATTCGAGCATCCATACCTAGTTATTACAATTCACTTTCGGTCCTAACAACTTCAAAATCAATAAATAATTCAACATCAAGCCCCACATCTGGTGAACAAAAAAGTTCACAATCATAGGTATAGTCATGAAGCAATCCAAGCCCACTTCCTAAAATTAACCAAAATTTCTCATTCATCATCACTAAGACACTAACTAATACCCATCGCAAAATTCGAAGGAAAAGAAAGAACTTTACCACGGCACCTGTGTCCATGTGGCTGATATCGGCTGTAACACCAGGAGTGTTAACCACATCATACAAGTGAAGCACTGACACTAACGGATTCATCTTCATTAACATAGCTAGAGGCTGCCCAATCCCTCCGGCAGCTCCTAATATCGCCACCTTGAACCCCGGCGATGCCCCTTTTGCCAAACAATTCAATTGGTACACACCAGAATACTCCTCCATGTTCTGCCATTCAAATAAAATACTCAGAAAAAGATCAAAAAGCTTGTTTTAAAACACTTAAACTTTAAACTAAGAAGAAAAAAGAAATCCTTGGTTATTAATATAGCACCTGGAAGCCGTCGCTACGAGGATTAAGGTGGGCTGCGATTCTAGAAATTCGAACCCTGGCTTGTGTGTCGTGTTCCATCTTTCTTTCGTTCTGATAATAATAAAGGGATTGGCAATCACAAGAACAAGATATGTAATTCAAAGGTCGAGTCTAGTTCTAGTTTCGTGAACATCACAAATGCTCGTTGAATAAATAAAAATACGAAACTTGGAAAAGAGGATCGGGATGACGACTGACGAGAACAAGAACTTGGGAAGCGTGCCATAGAACTGATCTTAAGAGCTCCTTACCACCCCGCCCAGGCCAATTTTATGTTCAGATTTGGGCCCAATTTATAACCCAATAGGTCCGAAACTCATAGTCCGAACTCAAGCCCGATTAGATTTAGGTAGCTTGAAATTGAACCTAATTCGAACCAAATTTAATTTAAAATTTAAAATTTAAAAAAGATTTTATTTTAATTAAAACAATATCGATTTTTTAAAGATTTTGAAATTAAAAAATTAAACCATAAAATTATTTAATTCAATTCAAAATTATTAATTTCAAGACAAGTCAGGTTGTATCGAATTACTCTATACTGTCCCAACTAAATCCTCATAACTAAAGGAGCGCTTAGTTCACATGGAGAAATGGTAATAAAAATCTGAATGAATATCGTGAAAAATGTGAATAGATATTATCATTATAATTGTGATGGTTGGTTAAGAAGAAAGAATGATTCTTATTATTATTGATAGTGGTTGATTTATAAAAATATTATAAAATAAAATTTAATTATAATTTAATTAGTTATATTGTAATTAATTAATTATAATATATTAGTTAATGAATTATATATATTACAATTATTTATTTATTTATTTATAATTAATTATAATGTAATTAGTTAATTAATAATTATATTTTAATTAATTAATTATAATATTTTAATTGATGACTAATTATATTTTAATTAATTAATTATAATTTAATTAATTAATTTTATTAAATTAATTAACATTTAAAATATTTTTTAAATTACTACTAAGGAATAAGTTTCGTTTCTTTACTAAATAAAGGGTATGAAGAATTTCTTAAAATAAAATATCAAACTATTGCTCTTATAATAACAATCAACAATTAACCAACCACTTTCCATTCATTCCTAATTAAGCTCCTTTGTAAATCCATCAACAAGTTCCTGAAATCTTCCTCTCAATGTCGTTTGTGGGCTTTTGGTGGACCTTTTGAAAGCGACACTATCAACAATTGTTACAGGCCGTGCTGTCAATTTCACATTAGACATGACTCGTGATTAAATAAAATTCAATCCAAATTATATATATATATATATATATATCAAACCCCAATCTTAAATTAAATTAAATTCAATCTTAATTTAATCTCAGTTTTTAACCTAATTTATGTCCAATTTTGATCTATTTAGTTAATTTTTAAGTTCCAAATATTATAATTTTTGGAAGTTATTCCATCAACTAAATCAATTTGTGATATGACTATTTCGTATGTTTTTGGAGGTTCAGTGATTTCTCCACAGCTAACAATTTTTGCAACATCTTCGCAGGTTTTTTTTTAATATACGAAGTTTCAAATACAATTGAATTTTTTCTTATAATATGACTCGAATTTGGTATATGTTTATCTGTTTGCTATTTGTAGGATCAAAGATGATGGGCTTATTATTTCAGACCTGACGGGCCTTGTCGGACTTGAACCGATCCTGTAGTACCTATTCCTAGTAGCATGCAGGAGGCCATTGTCATCCATACTCTTAGGTTATATTTGATTGAAGGTAAGTTTTTTAATGAAATTGAATGAAATAAAATAATTTATAATAGAATAGAACGTAAATAAACATCATATTAGAAAAATTGTTGTTTGAAAGGATGGAAATTTTCATTATGTAAAGTAATAAAATGTTGTTTGGAAGAAGAGTTTATAATGAAATATAATGAAACGTTGTTTATTATTTTATATTCTATCCTAAATCTCCTAAAATCAAAAGTTTCTCATCTTTACTGTTTATAATGGAATGAGATGTAATATGAAACCCTACTCTTCTATTTTATTTCGTTTCATTCTATCATAAATCCTCCTCTAAAACAATAGAATAATATTCTATTTCATTCCATTCCTTTAATAAAGTCTCATCCAAATATAACCTTAAATAAGTTGATAGATACTTATCAAGTTTATTCAATTATCATAAAAAGTAACACTTGCGTATCTTGTAGGCTTTACTATGCTCGTTTTAACTAGGATTGAGCTTGTACTGGAGCTCGAGCCACAACGCAACTTTGGTTAGAATTTGAATTTTATAAAGTGATCTTTATAGGAATATGATTAAAGGTTAAACTGTATGAGATGAATATAATTATAATTTGAATTGAATTCAAATTATAAATTAATAGTTAGATTGAGTCGGATCATCGACAAAAATGATTTATTGTTATTTTTAAACCTATCAAATAAATTTATTTGACAATTAAATTAAAATTACGTAATCCATAAAAGTACAAACAATAATAAAGTAAAAAGGAGGAAAAAAGAGCATACTTCAAATACGAGTTTAAATATTAAAATCAATCAAATTAGATAAAAATAAAACCTCGTAATTAAAAAATAAAAGAAAAATCTAAATATTATATTTTTAATATTGAATTTTTTATCTAAAAGGTGTCCTAAAAGAGTTTCAACTATAAAAAAGTATCTTTAAATTATCTACTGTTACGTTAATTTTCTCTCGAGTCGGATAGGTTTCTTGTGGAAGGTAAAATTTTGACCTCAAATTTTAAATAATTGCATACATAAGAGCAGTTCAAATTCTTAATCTTATTTAATTTTGAAGAACTTCTTACCAACTAAGAGTATCCTAAAATTATTTTGGATGTATTTTTTGCAGGGGTAATAGTAATAATGACGAAAAGCAACAGTGGTTGAATCACTACAAGCACGAGAGACAGGGAGCGTGCTGATGTTCTTCTAGAAACAGGAATCTCGCTTTTGGAGTGAGTGATGATAATAATTATTTGAAGAATGGGTTACTTTAATGGAGGCTGATTAACGTACAAGGCACAACATCTCCTCCATTTTCTACCACCGTTTTAGTGCGGTTGATATATTATTTTTCTATCTCATTTTTGTTAAATGTGTTTTTTTATTTTAAAGCAATAATCATTTTATACGTGTCACGACAACAACAATTCATTAAAAAATTTGTTGGTGCACAAAATTTGGAAAGATTTAGTAGTACGCAGTTTTACTTTTAACTAGTACAATAGTTGTTTCCTAATGATCCATATAAATAAATAAAATATAAAATAAGTAAGAATTTGAAACGTGTAAGGTTGATTTAAATATATAAAATGCAACAATTAAAAACGAACTAATTCTCTTGAATTAACCTTATAAATTTCAAATAACCAACTTTTGATTATATTTATTTTAGTAGCTCTTGTTATTAAAAATATATCGGTTTTATAAACTAAAATAAACAAGTTTTTACTTAACATATATTCAATTTTGTTCGATTTTACTATTTATTGGTTTTATTAGAGTTTGATTAAACTTTTAAATTTTAAACCTCTTATTATATAGGCTTAAATTTTAGAGTGAATTTTAAAATATTAATAAAATGAAAAAATAATGGCACCTTATTTTTCTTTTTAATTTAGATATATGCAAACTTTTAAATAAAAAGTGTCGGATAATTATGACTACTAAAATGTAACTATGAAAATAAGGATAATTGTTTATTGCAATAGTGCAATGCAATTATGATTATAGATTACATATTGAAAACTTTGGTCCTAATAAACAGGAAATATTTACAAAAAGTGGAAAATTCATCTCACCTTTTTTATGGTCCAGAGTCCAGACATTGATGTTTTGGATAAGACAAAGTTGTGATATTTAAATATATTATTAAATTTTATGTATTGGAAAGTTCTTTCAATGCAAGCGATTGGTTGTTTCCGGGTGAAGAGGTCCAAGCTGATATGATTGCTATCTTTATTTTGTTTTGTTCTTGACAAGAGATAATGCTGCGGCTTAACTCGAGTTAAGGGTTTATGGTTTTTTAGTGGTTATTACTTATTAGTGGTCGTTAATATTATAAAAATAAAATAAAATGTTTTGAAAAATAATTTTTTAATTTAATGTTGTACTTTAATTATATAGAGCTAATTGCTCCTTACAATTTTAAATTTTAAATTTTGGATTATTTACTTATCTTTATATATACTTTGCTAGAAGAGACAAAGATAGAAATGTAATGGTAAGGGATAGATTGAAGGTAACTAATGTTATTGACAAATTAAAATAGACAAAGGAAATTTTTGAATTGGATTCATTAACTAATTGGATTCAATTATATTAATGAGATTGAATTAAATTCAATTTACACTATTTAAAACAAACTCAAGAATATTAGAAATAAATTTAATTACACTGTTTGGAATGAATGAATGATTACTATTACCATTAATGTAGTTGATTTGTAAAAATATTGAATTATTATATTTTAATTACTTATATTGTAATTAATCAATTACAATATATTGATTAATCAAAATATTGTAACTAATTTTAATTAATTATATTGTAATTAATTAATTATATAATTAATTATATCTTAATTAATTAATTAATTATAATATTTTAATTAATGAATGAATTATATTTTAATTAATTATATTGTAGTTAATTAATTATTAATAATATTTTAATTAATAGTCTTTAGAAGCCAATCAAATGAAATACAAAAGAGTAAAAAGTGAAGTAGTCCAAAAAATGAAAGAGTAAAAGAGCAAGACGCTACCTTTAAATGGCATAGAGTGACTCCTGATAAGAAATACATGGCAAAGAATTATACTTAATAAAAACTCACAATAAATAGATAAACTTTGATGAATGTCTGGTTATAAACTCACAGCAAACAACAGTTTTTTATTTAAATGTGTCTTCCCCAAGCTTCAATATATTTGAATTCCTATACTTGGATGAGTGAATTCAATTTATAAAGGAGATGTATTTCAATTATGTGCATGAATAAAACCCATCTATTTTTTGTATTTCCAAACAGGTGAATTGAATTCAATTGCAATATTGAATTCAATTCACACATTTCCAAACACCCTCTTAGGTGATTTGAATATATTAAGGGGTGACATTGAAACGCTCAAGTGAGAATATGTGAAAAAATCATATTCAAAAATTGTAAGCAAAAACAAAAAAGGCCTAAGTAGAATTTGGAGAAGGTAATAAAAAACAAAATGACAATGTTAAAACTTACCAAAAACACGACTCACAATAGAAAACTTTGGCGTACTAAGATTTAGATAAATGATCGCTCATAAATAGATTCTTGTAATTCTTCTTGTAGTTAACCTAAACTTGTAAATATGTAGTACTTACCTCTTAAAGATTTGGCTGAATTTAGTAGTATTAGTTGTTGCTGCTGCTGTTGTTGTTGTTATTATTATTATTATTACTACCACTGCTACAACTACTATTAATATTCACATGATTAACATTATTATTATTAACTTTTCTTTCTTCATCTTTTATTTATTACTATGGTTATTATTATTATTATTATTATTATTTATTCTCTCTCTCTCTCTCTCTTGAGTCATTTATAAATAGTCTCTATACTAATTAAGAATAAGACTACATACTATTGGACCTCTCTAAATTCTGTATCAAATTCATACTAGGTGTTGTTGTTATTATTACTTACCTTTATATATATCTGATAAAAAAGTATTTTCAAAAGTATTTAGTTTATGATTTTATTGCAAATTTGTAAAACTTTTATGAAATATAATCTTAAAGATGAAGTCGAAATTAAGTCTCACGTAATTACTTTTAAATTTTAATGTATGTCTTTTAAGAAAATAAAGTAAAACTAATGGTTAAAAATCAAAATTTTAAACCAACTAATTTTTATTTGGTCTACTTTAATAAATTTTATTAAAATTAACTTATTTATTAATTATAACACCAATTTTGTAAACCAACTAATTTCATAAATAACAATAAATTAGGTAGTTTTCATTTAACAATCTCCTTCTTCAATTAAATATCACTTTTTTATGACCAAGAATAATCTACTTCTTTAGTCTTATTTTAAATTATTTAATTTTGTTGATTTAATTTTAATTTTTAATTTTATTACATCTTTATTTTCTACCCATTTGTGAACAGTATAATACCTATTATATATTTAAACTTTTAAAATTTTTCTTATTCATTAAATTTTTGCTATATTTTTAAACATTGATCAAAAGTGTATTATTTACTTACTTTATAAAAATATCTTATACTAAAAAAATGAGAGCTTTTGACCAAGTAAATCTCACATGTGATTTGATTTCAAAAGTCTTCTCGAATGTATAAAAACTGTTAAGAAAGACTTAAGATAGTAATTGTCCGACTATAACAAAACAAAACCACGTAATCATGTAAATCCCCACCTATCCTCTTTAATATCACATTTTATGTAAATACGATAAGAAAATATGTCAACCAAATCACCAAGTAGGCGCATTTGATGGCATATGTATGTCCAATTTGTGGTAATTTAGGAAATAGCAAACATTGAAAATCAGAATAGTTTGATCAATTTAACCTAAAGAAAATTTATTCCGATTAATTTTTCAGTTCAATTTTTAACTTTTAGATTCGATTATAGTAATAATTTTTTTGTTAAAATCAATCAATTTATTAATCAATCGATCAATTTTGTTAAATAAATTGATTTTATAAACTAAAAACTAATTCATTTTTATTTAACTACCTTTTTTAAATTAGTTGTCCTTTCAATTATATTTTAAAATTTCCAATTTAATTTAATTTTAAACTAATTTTATAACAATCTTATTCGATTGAACCTTTAAATCTTAAACTTTTTATTTTGTCGATTTAACTTCTAGTTCGAATTTTAAAATGTTTGAAAATAAAGGTCATGCTCAAATGGACGAGGAAGACAATGACTTTTTATGAAATTGAGATCAATGAAGATTAACTTATTGACATGGATTAAGTAAAAGGCAATTGATTTTCTCTCTATATATGTATAATATTATAATTGTTATTCATAAATGCAGTGAGCAATGACTACAATATATAGAACTGAAACTATTAATGTAATGTTCAATTTTTCAACCAAGATCCACATTATATTTAGAGCAATAACTAGACAATAAATGTACATACCTCCAAGGTTAGGCATAGTATCTTGATTCATTTTTTCTATTCAAGAGACCACAAACTTATTAATACCCAACAAGCATGTGTAGAGTTATCATAATACAATTTTAGCGGACTTGAAATAGAGTCTACAATAGTCGATACTGAAATAAAGTTCCGCAACCATATTGATTGGCAAACTGTCTCATAACACGCTATATACTCTGCTTGTAGACGGGGCTATAAGTGTCTATTTAACACTTTTTCACGATACAACTTCTCCAGCCATCATAAAGATGTAGCCTGAAGTAGACTTGTTATCATCCACACATCCTGCATAATCAGCGTCACTAAACCCAACTATATCAAGAGTGTTAGTTCGTTAATAAGTCAACATATAATCCTTGCTACGCTAAAGGTACCTCATGACTTTCTTAACCGTTTTCTAATGGCTAAGTCCATGATCATTTAAGTATCTTCACAACATGCCTACAACAAAAGCAATATCAGGGCGTATACATACTTGAGCATATATCAGACCGCCTACAAGTGACAAATAAGGAATGAATTTCATTTTATCTCTCTCTTTATTATTTTGTGGATATTAGGCCTTCGAGAATTTGACACCCTTTATTATTGGTGCATTTTCAAGAAAACAATAATGTATATTGAATATTTTCAAGATTCGATCAATGTAAATCTTTTGAGACAATTGAAGAATCCCATTAGCTCTATCTCGGATGATCTGAATTTCAAGTACATAAGAAGCGTCACTAAGATCCTTCATATCAAAATGGCTAAATAATAATTATTTTGTCTCTAATAATAGATCAATATCATTAGAAGTAAGTAAATGTCATCAACATACAATATTAGAAAAATGAAACTGCTCCCATTGACTTTCATATTCATACATTGATCAACTATATTCTCCGAGAACCTATTTGCAGTGACAATCATATCAAGCTTGAGATACCACTATCTTGATGCTTGCTTTAACCCATAGATGGACTTTTTGAGCTAGCAAATCATATGTTCTTTACCAATCATCTCGAAACTAATTGGTTGAGTCATATAAACATCTTCATACAGATCTCCATTTAAGAAGGCGTTCCTCACATCCATTTGATTGAGTTCTAAATCAAAATGAGCAATTATACCCATGATGATTCGCAGTAAATCTTTGGTAGAAATTGGTGAGAAGGTTTCTTTGAAACCAATCCCTTCTCTTTGGCTATAACCTTTAGCCACAAGTCTAATCTTATACCTTTCTACTTGTCCACTTGAGTTATGTTTGATTTTGTAAACTCACTTGAACACAATGGGTTTACAACATTTAAGTAGTTCAAATAACTCCCAAACTCCATTTTATGACTAAGAACTCAACTCATCTTTTGTTGCATTCATCTACAACACAAACTGAGTACTATTCATAGCTTCTTGATAACTGAATAATTCAATAGTATCTCCCACATCAAACTCTTGTTCTTACTAATAGACAATATAGTCATCAGGGATGGCAGATATGAGTGTCCTTTGTGATCTCCTCACAACAACTTCATCATCCCCAGTAGCAATGACTTCATTTTGTGCTTGATTTTAAGGTTCATAGGTACATCAGTAGGAGCAGAAGCGACAAGCACAAGGATTAGAATACGTTCTTTCCCAAATACAGTTTCTTTTGATGCTTGACTTGAACCAAATTCATCTTCAAAATTTACAACTCTATTTGATTTTATGACTCTGGTCGTGTGAGATGGGCAATAGAACCTAGAACCCATTGATCTAATGGTGTACCCTACAAATTAGCCACTAATAGTTTTTGGATCAAGCTTCCTAGATTGTGGATTATAAAGCTTTACTTCTGCTTTACATCCCCACACATGAAAATAGTGCAAGCTTGGTTTCTTACTTGACCATAACTCACATGGAGTCTTTGGGATTGACTTGCTATCTTTAACGTCTCACACTACAAAAAATCTGGTAAACTAAAATGAATTAACATACACCACAACATATCAAGAAGTATGTAGTTTCTTCTTTTAGCAATTCCATTATGATAATGTGTTCCTGACATTGTATATTTTGCTTCAATATCACATTCTTGCAAGGAACTAGCAAAAGGCCCAAGATTCCTTCCACTCTCATCATAACGCCTATAATACTCTCCACCTCTGTCAAAATTAACTTCATTGATTTTCTTCCCCTTTTAAAGCTCAACAGTTGTTTTGAAATTCTTAAACACATCCAAATATTTAGATTTTTCACAAATGAGCTCCACATGGCCATACCAGGAAAAATCATCAATAAAAGTGATGAAATATTTATAACTACCATAGCAGGTAGAATAAATGGTCCATATAAATCAATATGAATCAACTACAACAATTTTATGCACTTGTCTATTTTCCTTTTTCTAACCTTAGCGGTCATCTTTCCTTTAATACAATCAACACATGTAGTGAAATTTGAAAAATCAAGATCTTGAAGTACTCAATCTTTTACCAACCTCTCCATTCTATCTCTAGAAATATGGCACAAACTTTTGTGCCATAATATAGAAGATCTCAAATCTAACCTCATACGTTTGGAGCCAACGATAGTATTAGGAGAAGAGGAAAAAGCAACAGTAACAACACTATTCAACTCAGGTTTGTATAAATTTTTACATAAAATTTCATTTCCTACAAAAAGAGAGTCATGATACAAAGTCAGTTTTCTAGTTCCAAAAATAAGATTATAACCTAGTATATCCAAAATGGATACATAAATCAAATTCCTCCTAATAGAGGGTAAATAAGCGATATTATGTCACTCCAAAAGATGTCATGTATTCAACTGTAGTCTAACTGTCCCCAAAAATTCATTTTGGACTTTGGTATTGTCTCTCATATACACATGTTGCTCAACATTAGTCGGCCTTTTTTGGCTTGTCAATGCAAGGAATTTGTAACGTGAATTATTGTTCCAGTATCTAACCACCAAGTATTTGATGGCACGTCAATAATATTGAATTATAAGCAAACCATCACAAGACAATTACCTTTCTTCTCTATCCGAGCTTTGAATTTTTGGCAATAAGTTTTCTTGTGCCCAAAGTTCTGACAAAAGTTGCACTTCTCTTTGAAAATTTTATTCTTCTGACTAATAGAAGATGAGCCCGCTTGTCCATTTCCTTTTGGATTAAGAGCTTTCTTCTTGAAAAGCTTTGGGTCACTTGTGGTTTGTCATCATGGAGATGCTTCTTGCCCTTCCTTTTTTCATGTCATCCTCTTCTTTGGCAAGAATAGCAGTCATTTCCTCAACAATTCATTGCTCGTTCTGAGCATTATAGCTTGATCTGATCAAATCAAATTTTGAAGGAAGAGTCCCCATCACAAATCATACCATGTAATCTTCACCAAGGTCCATATCCATAGCCTAAAGTTTATAGTAACAACCTATGACCTTATCGATTTGAGCCTTAATGTCACCTACACCATCGTAAATGGTGTGATGAAGCACGTTCAAATGCTCATTCTTCTCATTCTTTGAGAACTTCTTGTACTTCTTCTTAATGACAATAAGAAAATCCTTTGTACTATCAGCCTTAGGAATATTATCACAAATGGATTCATTCGTGTGATATCTCATAATCATCAAGCAACATCGATTAGAGTATTCTCACTTCTTATAGGATTTCTTATCCTTCTTAATAGCATCATCAGCGGGTTTAGGTGACGCATCAATTCTTAAGCCAAGCCCATTCACATGATAATTAAATTCATCATGAGAGATTCAACCCATTGCTTATGGTTCGTTCCATTCAACGTCAAGACGGTAGAGCCTCTAAGATTGCTTAAAGATAAACGAGAATCAAGAGCAATAACCATGATATGCATGTTTAAATAGAATCATGCAATTTGTGCTCTTTTTCTCAAAATTAGTTATATCATTTATGCTAGAGTTCCTTAAACAAATATAGAACTCATTTACGGGTAGAACAATATATTAAATATTACAACCAAATCATCAATGTACTATCGAAATGATAGAAAACTTATGTGGTTCATAATATTTCAATAAAATTTCTTCACCATATTAAACATCCTACTAAGTTGTATTATCGATATGGCAATTAATTACCCGTACGTATCTTAATGTTATTTTAGAGGAAAAACACAAAATTTAAACATATGTTAATTTTTAAAAATTCCTTATCACAAATAATTTCGCATACTTAATTTTATGGCTGATAAAAATAAACATTCACTATTGTCAACAAATAATCTTTTTTAAAGGGTTTGGGACAACACTGCATGTGGGTCAACTCGCAGGCGCTGGGTTCTGAATCACCTAAAACTCGAATTCTCCATTTTCGACGAGGCTTGAGAGATTTTCTTCCTTTTTTCACGTTCTATGAATTTCCAATACCCATTTCAACAAAAAATACTCCAAAACCCGAAAGCTTCTATCATATTTCGGCCATTAATAAACCACCAAAAATTTCAAAAAATCTCAGCCAAAAAAGGAGGTTCATTTGCCTAAAACAAAGTTAAAAGCCAATAACAATAACCAAAAATAGTTTATACACCTTCAATGCATCGTTTTGAGATTATTCATGCCAAAATTTGGTTTTAAAAAACGGGTTTATACCCCAAATATAAGCCCTAAAATCAAATTATCATATAGCTCTGATACCAATTGTTATTTATAAATGCAGTGAGCAATAACTACAATATATAGAACTGAATCCATTAATGTAATGTTCAATCTTTCTACTAAAATCCACGTTCTACTTAGAGTAATAACTAGAAAATAAATGTACGTACCTCTAAAGTTAGGCATAGCATCTTAATTCATTTTGTCCATTCATGAGACAATAAACCTATCAATACCCAACAAGCATGTGCAAGAGAGAGCTTATAGTAAAAAGCCCTTTTCAACTATCACCATACACGTACTCCAAAAATACATTCTCACCCATATGTTATATTTATAACATGTTCTATCCTAAGGAATATAATGGGATTAATTGTGTCATTATATAATTGTAATGAACTATGGTTTAATGAGTTAATTTATAGTTATTAGAGTACTATCATATGTTTCAAATATAATTAATAAATTATTAAGTATCCCATTACGATTATTAAACAGCGGCGTATTCTTCTAACAATAATTTCAAAGGGGCCTCTATCTTTTGGAGCAACACCAACTTGTCAAAGAAACCGAAGTAGCATAAATTGAAGGTGTCTATACAGTGACACACAGGGAATAATTAATAGGTGGCGCGGGACCATTGAAAGAGATAGTTTGTGTCTTACGGAAAACAGACCAAAGGGTAAGTTGAAAGGCCCTTTTCACCGCCCATCCATATACCAACAAAACCAAAACATACCCCTTTTTTTTTAAATATATATAAAAAATATAATTATGTATATTTTATATATTTCTAATTAATACTGTTTCGTTTTAATCTTTTAATTATCATATTTACTATTCATTTAATGTTAATAATTTCATTAACTTTGTATAATAGATTTTAATGAAGTTATTAAGTATAATGACTGAATTAAAATAAAATCAATGATTAAAAACCTATCCTATTCGGTCAACTTAATTGTAAAAATCTTCAACCCAATAATTTTTTGTTTGATTTATTTTAATTATTATTATTGTTAAAATTAAACAATTTATTAATTAATCGGTCAAATTAATAAATTCTTATAAACTAAAATAAATTGATTAATTTTACTTAATAATCTTTTATTTATTAAACTTTAAATTCTCGTTGGGTGAAGTCTACCTCTTTCAATTATATTTCAATTTTTTATTATTTAATTTTATAATGATCTAATATTCATTAAATTTTTAAACTTTAAATTTCTTATCTTATTAGTTTAAATTTCGATTTAATTTTAAAATATTAAATAAAATGAAAGGTCAGTTAAAAAAAGAAAAGAAGTGAAATAAAATATGGGACCTTATTTAAAACGGGATAGAACCCTCTGTTTAATATTACGATGTTTTATTATGTATTAAGAATATCAGTCATTCATTTATGTCGGTCCTGTATTTATTTATGCAGAACTTACACAAAACTTATATAAATAAATACTTAAGATTCATATAACAAAATAAAACACCATAAAATTGTAAAAAAATTTAATAGAAAATTCAGACTCCTTTAAAGCACCCTTGTGCGTTCTCACAACAAGCTCTCTCTAACAAAACACGACCTATTTGTGTGCGTTTGTGTCTCTCTCTAAAGATACTAACTTTTTTCTTAATGAGAGAGAATGGAGTTACTTGTGGCGTTGGACTTGGAAGCAAACCAAAGATGAGAAATGGTTCAACAGGACAATCACTTCTCATCTTTCTCAACCACCCATTTGGGCCATTTCCTTTTATGCAATCTTCTTCAATGACCTCTCTGACCTTGTCAACAAAGGGCCACACAGGGAAAGGAATAATCCCAAGTGAATCAAAACGGTCATTTGGGTCGCATTCCCAATAAAGATGAAGAGCACTAAAATGCAACTCTCCTCTCTTTTGTTCTTCTTTTTACATCAACAACATTCCTTCTTAAAATAGGAAAAAGAGGCAAACAGGATGGAGCCAGGCAATTGTAGCTATAGTCCTGCACTTGATTCTAGTTTCTTTTATGCAGTAGTAGTTCCTGCTTTTGGTTATATCTTGTAATTCAGATTCTTCAGACATAAACGAGAGTCATCATCGATCGATATGAATCAGTATCATGTAGGTCTCCGTTCTTAACTCTTACTGCAGGCCATGATTCTTAATCTTTTGTACTATGTACATGAAATTCCGTCATTATTTGGATGTTAGTGATGATGCAAGTTCCTATATTTCACCAATAGAAAGATCTGGTTTTTATTTCTGCTGCTAGTACTGTGGCTATGTTCTTCATGTCATCTTCTGTTTCTGATATTCATTTTTGATCGTTGATTATTGATGCTGTATGTTCTGCAGACTTCTGATGCATTCATGAGACTGCACTAAAGAGCTTTTCCTGTCCTAAGGTCTAATTAACTAGGTTTCTGGGATCAACAATGGAGTTTTCTTTGCTGTTTCAGGCTTTAGTTTGCTATTTTCATGGAAACAAAAAGCTTCTTCTGAAGAAAAGGGTTTTGTTTTTGCTTTTGCTTTTGTTTTTGTTCATCTTCCTTTTAATTTAGCATCTAAGGCCTGACTCAGCCGGCTTGCTTCTTTTGACCTGGTATTCTAAGTTTCGATAGCACCAAAGCATGTCCCTCAACTTCGTCAGATTCTTCTCTCTGTTAACTTGGAAATCATATGATTCCTACAACTCCCACCTCAAACTAAGCAAGGCTTAGAGGTTATGAATTAAGCTTAAGAAAATCCGCTTTAGTGGAGGGCTGGGCTTTCTTCTTCCATTGGAGTCTGCACTTACTCTCCAACCGTACCACAAAAGTAAACCCCGTGACTGTGAGGGCAATCTGATACAATCATGACACCTCCAACTTGAAGCTTACTTGTCTTTTTCCTATTTGTCCTCCAATACATCACTGCCTAAAACTAAAAGTCTACTCCAGGCATTATCCTGAAATCCCTGCACCAACATGTCACCTGCATTCCTCAGCTTTCATGGAGTCATGGTCATCATCAAATCCTTTATGGGGCATTCTGTTTTTTGGTGTTATGTAGTTGTTGGGTGAGATCCCGCCATTTTTAGAACACAACAATAGACCAAGTTCATGTCTGCTCGGTAAACCCAGATTAACATCAAACATGAAGTTAGCAGCTATCAGATTCTCACCAATATACTATCCAGATACATACTTCTTTATTAAAATGTTTCACATGCTTCCTCCACACCCTAAGTCTTTGTTCAAACATTTCTGCGCTCGTTAAACCTATGTATTATTACACTATCTTGGTCTGATCCTTGTTTGTTGTAATGAAACAAAACATATATTATTAGGGTTATGTATGTGGGAGGTGGTAGCTCTTTTTCCCTCTTGAGCATGCTTTTAACTATTGTTTTTTGGTTTAATAAGGTCAAGAAATGCGGCGATACTTCACTAACAAATGGTGTTAGGTGTTTTTAAGTAATTGATCAAGTTCCAAAGAAAGCGTGCAAAATTAATAATACAATATGGTGAAGGTTTGGAAATTCAGGTCTCCCGATAAATGGTACTGCAAAATTTTCAAAACTCTTCATTTGGAAGTGTAACTTGTAGAACACTAGAAGTTAGAACTATTCTATTCCATGTAATCTGCAAGTTCAAGGCAAAGTTTGTCTCCTGAATCTTATAGTTATTGCATACCAAAAACAGCAAGAACATAATGTTTCTCAAACAGGTTGGGATGTTGTAGCAATGAAGGCAAAGTTCAAAACCTTGGAAAATGAGTTATATTAAATGACAGAAAGGTCATGTTAGCTTACATTTGGTTCAGGTTTCATTTCCTTGACATGTTGTTTACTTCAGGTTTTGATGCTATTGCAAGCAACAGGTCAACAAAGAATTAGGTTTTCTCTACTAGTTTTTTTTTAAATCTCTACTTGTTTACTTGGTTGTAATGAACTTTTAAAAAAAATCTAAAATTGTAAAAAATGTATAATTTTTATTTTTTTAAAATTCGTTCTCTTAAACTTTTATTACAAAATAATAGTAAAATACATTTCATATTAATAATATATAAAATTAATCAAATGTTATTAATATATCTCAAATTTAAAGTTTTGATTTAATCTATTTAAAATTAAACCAAATCGAGATTTTAAAATAACTATAAAAAGTTATTATATTGGGTTAGATTTAATTTATTCAAATCAAACTTAAGAATTGAATTACATTATCATGTCAATACTTTTTAATTAGTTTTCATCAATCTAATTAAATCAAATCAAGAATTTAAAATAAATATAATACATTGTTAAATTCGTTTTAATTTAATTTTATTCATAATAAATTTAAAATTTGAGTTAAGTAATCATATCAATAATATTTAATTGATCCATGTATATTATTTATATCAAATATGTTTTATTGTTATTCTTAAAGATTTTTTTAAAAGAATCTTTTAAAATTTGAAAATCATGTTTTGTAATTTTAAAATTAATTAATTAATAGGGACCGGATAAAAACCCTTTTGTTTATTTTTGTCCTGAGGATTTGAAATTCCCAAAATACAATGCAGCAGGTGACAAAAAACGCGTTGCTTTTGGTCATGTGTGATTTTTATAATACCATTGTCAAAGCATGTATATCCCCGTTCGCTTCTGGTTGGGGTTATATTAGTAAAATTCTTATCCGTATAGCTTTTTCAATAGACATATTATGAAAGGTACTTTTTAAAGATTGTTTGGCTATTCAAAAAAATATTTTGAAAAAGTTTTACATAATAAACTGTTTTACAATATAAAATAAAGAATATTTTAATTTTAATTATACTTTATATTGTAACAAAATTATACGTACAAAATTATATATATATATATATATTGTTTAAAATATATTAAATAATATGTAAAGTATAATGCATTAATTATTATATAATTTTAAACCATATGAAATATAAATAAAATATATTTAACCAAATATTTTATATGGATTATAACATAAACAAAACTAATATAAAAATAAACATTATAACATATAAAAACAGTCAAACAATATTATATAAATTTTAAAATAAATATCAAGTTGAGTAAGCGTAAAGATGAGTTTGTGAGTACTGTGATAATTATGTAAAATATAAAAGTAAAAGAGACTAAAATAGACTAATTAATTGTTTTGAAAATCTATCAAAAAAACTATTTGAAATGTTTTTTGCAAAGCTCCAAATTTGATCTTCTTAAAAATTATATTTTAACTATAAAAAAGTCATTTCTATTAAAAATATTTTTTATTTTATATTCAATTCAATCACTTATTTTCTTAAAAAGATTTTGTGATGAAAAAAAACTTGCCGACCTTTTAAAAGTCTATCCAAATAAATACTTAGGCCATATTCTCGTTAGGCTTGATTACTGGTAGAGAACTTCTGTTTCGGATGCTCTAGCACATAATTAATTAGGTATAGTTCATTTGGCATATACAATCACGGATTTACAGTGTTTATAATTCACTACTTATTTTCTATACGTTCAAAGAATAATAAATACGAATTTTGTTGGCATCACTTAAAAAATATAAAGATTGGACCTTTTCTGATATATTGAAACAAAGGTTCATAGATTGGTGTTATATGTATTGCCCTAAAAAAGGTGTAAAATCTTGAATATATGTCAATATTATGATATAAAACCGAAACTAAAATGTAAGAATAATTGGGAGAGGAGAATTCTTCTTATGAAAAAAATGGTGTATCTTACATCAAGTCAACCTTTCTATTTATAGTACATTTTAACCACCTAATACACATGTGACCGCCTACTCCATATATGTTATTGTGTTAGGTAAAACCTAACCAATAACTATTTACCTCATTCTTGTGTTAGGTAAAACCTAACCAATAATTACCTACTTTATTCTTATGCTAGGTAAAATCAAACCAATTCATATGTACACTAATTATAAAATGGTACATCTATAATTAATAGTACACCATATTATTTCAATCTTTTATAACAATTTTGAATATATCTGCTAGTAGAGACACTTTTATATGTCTGCCCGTAAAGTAAACCAAGACTAAAGAGAGTAGCTAATTAGTGTCGGTGAACTATTGAAAGGTCCTGTAATTGTCGATTGTGATTTTGTCCATGTGGTGAGATTGGTTCTCGTATTGACTTCAGAGAAAAGGAACCTGGATTGGTTGGATCTAGTTATTCAAAATTGGACTAATCAGTAATTGATGAATCACTGTGTATTTTCAGATTTTATTTAATATATACACTAAAAAGTAATATATGATTGAAATAAAATTTCTGTTAATTTAAATCATAAAAAATTAATATTTGATCTAGGAGTGACGTACCACACCCTATAATTTGGCATTAAATCAGACATCTTCACAAAAGTGCGAGAATTATGTTCAGATATTTTTGAAAAATTAAAGCTAATATTAGGGATTGACTGTTTTAGTATAAAAATATCAACAATGATCAAATTTATTAAAAGAAATTGAACTAAGAACAACTAGGAATCTCGAGAAAACTTAATAATGATAATATCTCGAAGATTTAAATTCTATTGTATAAAGATAAGTTTCTCAATTTTGTATGTTCCAACCTACCTCTTTTTAACGAAAGAATTCGTATGTGTTCCAATTCTCAATCAAAATAAAGAGGTAATTAATTTTAAAAATAACAAAAGTGAAAAATATTTATTTAGATTAGATTTATCTCTTTAGCAATTAGCAATGGACATCCTAAAATCATCAAAATCTTCATTTATGAGCTGAGGAGATCTTATATCGTTTCGTAGGAAACAATTGTTGTAATAGTTAATAAAATTTTTCTATTGACCGTAACTTTCTTTATAAAACTTTGTCTAAAATAGACAATAGAATTAAAAAAATGTCTCAATTGCAAACAACATAAAATCAAGTTGCTTTTTTCATTTTTTATTAATGACTACAAGATAATACATGCATAAAGAAGATTTATTTTTTCAGATTGACATTAATTGCTTTCTTCACCATCTCCATGACATTATAAGAATAACTCAATTTATAGTCCTATCAATAAAAGGAAAATATCTAGCTAGTGTTTTAAAAATTGGATCAGACATTGAACCAATCAACATAAAGATTTAAGGTTTAATTGTTCAATCGATATTAAACCGCTATAAAATTGGTATATAATATATAAAAATAAAATTTATAAAAATAAGTAAAAATATATCATAAAATAAATATTTTAGTGAAATAAAAATACACTAATAGTGTTACTTAATATATAATAAACTAATAATAAATCTAATAATTTGGGCTCATATTGAATCTATAATAATTTATACTAAGATTGAATTTAACATAAATTTTAAATAATAATCAAAATAAAAATATATTATATATAATCATTTATTTAAATGCTTATAAAATTGAGGTATATTTAAAACAATTCAATAGAAAAGACTCTAACTCTATTTTAATTTCTTTTTAATATCTTTTAAACATACTTCTTTGTAGTTTAAATATTATGTTTAACACATTCTTAAATTATCTTAAGAAAAACTACTTATATATATTAATTAATTCAATTTATTAAACATATTTATGATAAAAATAATTAAATTTTAACAATGATAATTTAAAATTTTCAATTAAAATATAAGGAGATAAATACTGAACTTAAATTTTGACAAATATAATTTATTAGTGAGATTAAATAAATTTAGTATTTTAAGGATAAAACAGTAATTCATTTTTGAACAATAATAATTTTAAAAAATTAAAATTAAAATGAAAATATATAAATGAAGAATATAAATTCGAAAATATAATTTATTAATTAGAACGTGTGAGAATTGAAAAGGAAAAAAAGTTTAATGAAAATTCAAAAGATTTACGATTCTTGCAGGAGTAAGAAATCTTAGGTTTGCCATTACTTAATTGGTTAGAAGAGAGCAAGAAATCTTAGGTGGGTCCCAATTGATCTTGGCCGAGTTATTACCCAACCGGTTTGTTAAAGAAAACCATCTGGCGTAATAAATCCATCTTTGAGCTCGACTTTATTCGGCCAGAGTCCCCTATTCATGCCATCCTGGCTTATGGCCTTCAGCTCGTGCAGGCTTCGCATTGGCAACACCGTGCTTGTTTTGGGCCCCCACCCCGCAAAGACCAACTCATAGGCTGGATCAAACCATCGAATGACTGGATCAAACTGAATAAGGACGGAGCTAGTCACCCACAGTCGTCCGATGCTTCAGCCGGCGACCTCTTACGCGACTATACTAGCGCCTGGGTTGGAGGTTTTGTTCGAAAAATCGGTCGGTGTTCGCCTCTTACCGTAGAACTTTAGGGTATTCTTTCTGGATTGCAGCTTACTTGGAACCTCGGGTACCGACTGGTGGAGCTCGAGATCGACTCCCTTGCGGTAGCTACCGTCATATCATCTCACCATGCCCGGTCGTTGTCCCCGGATCCTCTGGTCAAAAAGATTAATGAGCTGTTAGCGCGGAATTGGGTGGTGCGGCCTCGTCACATTTTCCGGGAGGGTAACCGTTGCGCGGATTGGCTAGCTCATTCAGCAGCTTTCTATGGCTTTGGTGTGACCATTATCCTTTTTACACCTATAGGGTGCCTCCCATTCCTCCTCGAGGATATGGCCGGGATTTGTTTCCCGAGATTTATGATGTAATCGTTTTATGTTTTTTCCCTTGTTACAAAAAAAAAAGAAAACCATCTGACTTTCTAGAAAATCGGCCAATTTATTACTTAACCAACCAATTTTTACTCATAAGGATAGTAAGTGTAAACCGAACTGGAAATCAAATCGGTTCATATTTATTTAAGTCACACCGGTCGATTTGATCCAATTTTTAAAACATTATATCTAACATCTCTTATATTTTTAAATATTAAGTCAATGCAATGTGTAACAAAATGAGTCCAATAAAAAGAATTATAACTGCTTTGCAATCTTCTATTAGTTGCTTTGTTAGTGAAATCATTGTCTATAATGAACTAAACAATATTTTCTGGTCTGATTTTATTCACAATTTCACCAAATATCTGAAATAGATTATCAACATTTCTAACAAGGCCGCATCAATAAAATTCAAAAATACTATACCTTTTTTAGAATAAATTGAAATTTTAATAATAAGCTCCTATCTTCTATTTGTCTAACCATCACCACACGATTAAACACTTATAAGTAGTCCAAGTCATTATTATTTCATCCAAATAATTGTTATTTCATAAAAAAAGCTCCTCATAAGTTCACCTTTGTAGTCAACAATTGAAGGAGTTTTATATTTAGACCGTAGGGCTATACCTGCATCATACCACCATCTAACTATTTTCATGTCCACATTATGATCTACTTCTTTAGATTTTAAGACATTATGGATTGGAGGCTGAGCTCCAAGAGTTGTTTATGATGCAAAAAAGTTAAACAACTGTTTTGTTCTTTTATTCACGTTAATTGCAACATTCCTTTCTTGTTGGGTAGGAATATCATCTTTAAGATTGTAACATCCCGTCACCGATGGGAAGGTTATATTGGTAACTTGAGACGGGTTAGGATTTTACCGCATATTATAGACTGAGCATTCTTTTGACCTCTGATTTTGGAGGCCATGAGTCAATTGGCACATGCACATATAGGTACATGCATTTATGACTTTTTTTCGGCATTGAATTGTGTTTCTAATGTGAATTGTGAAATTGAGAGATAAGTAGATATGATTTGTGAAGTATTGGAAATTTTGGAATAATTGGGTTTGAATAGTTGAATTGGAAATATTTTAGAGTGGTTGTTAATTGATAGTGAACCTTATAAATTTTTCTGAAAATTTGGGAGAAAAAATCTGGACCAGAAATTTTCTGAGTGACGAATTGATTGATTGAATAGTGCAAGAATAATTGGTATATGACAATGGAAATTTAGAATTATGATTTTAGAAATTAATATGTCGAGTTATTGAAATTTGGAGACTACTTGGAATAGAGATGATAGTGAATAGAGAAAGAGATTTGAGGAAATCGATAAGAAGCATAATTGATTTACCTGAAATGCCTTAAGTCTTATAAATTGGGAGGAAAAGAAGTTCGTTTTCTCTCCTGAGGCACGACCGTTCTTCTTCCTTAGAGACTCTCGAGTTTTCTTCTGAGATTTTACTTGCTTATTCCTCCTTGTGCAAAGCCTTGCTTGTTGCTTAAGGGAGATGATGTTGTGTGTGATTATGGGAGTTAACCGTGGATGGATGAGGAAATGGGAAAGGGTTAGAGAAATTTCAAAGATTGGAGGTTTTGAGCTTGAGTTGGTAAGTAATTGGTTATATGTTGTTTATTATGGTGCTTAATGCATTCATGAGGTTAATTGTTAAAGATTAGAGTGTTTGAGTTAAGTTAGGACTGGTTTTAGAGAGAGATTGGGCGAAAAACTGATCGGAGAAGGCGACTGCGACTGCAAGATCATCATGGCGTCTTGAAGCCTCGCCGATGAATTAACATTTAATTAAACCACGAAAGCGGGAAGGAAGACGTCGCGACGAGCTTTAAAAGGTTGGACGCTGAGACGAGCTCCTCTCGACGTCGCGGCGAGCGCAAGTCTTCCACGCTGCGACGAGTCTTCTCCCATGCGTCGCGGCGAGCCCCAAGAGAAACGTTCGTCGCGGCGAGAGACATCACACATCGCGGCGAGCGCCTGCAAGACACCGCGGCGAACGGCTTGAGGTCGCGGCGAGGGATGATTTTCTGATTTGATTTAATTTGGTTTTTGAGACATAACTAATGGTGTAGACCTCCAATTGAGGTGATGTTTGATTCATTATGATCTAGAGAAGGAGTTCTATAATTGATGTGAAGAATGAAAGTTGGAATTTAAATGAGTAGGATCGCAATTAGTGAAAGAAAGTTAAGAATGTGATTGTATTTCAACTTAAGGATTGTTTTTGCTTATTGGGGTATATTTGTGAGGCTTCTAAATGTAAGGAAAGGCTATTGGAATTTGGGATTGAGCAATTGAGTGGAAAGTTAGAAATTGACAAAAGGAAAAGGGAAAATGGGAAATAGTACCGGGAAAGTCATGAATAGGCATAGTACATTTTTTATTCGAGGCATATGCATCATCAAATTATTTTGACTGTGCATTTTGTAATAGAAATTATTTGATTGTTATAGAGGCTCCGATGGATCGATATTCCACGGATATTGCTGGGACTTTCAGGCTGTAGCTCAGAAGTATAGGTGAGTAACCTAGTTGGTTTCTCAATCTATGTGTGTTTCATATTATGCCTAGATGCCATGTGGAGATAACGGATGGATATGTGTGTGTGATTTTGATTGATTTCGGACCATGGGTGTCCGAAATATTGGAAAGTTGATATTGAAGTGCTATTGTGTGTAAATGGCTATGAATGCATAAATGAAATAAATTGTGAATGCATATGACTGAAATACCGGACCAAAGGTCCGAAGGAATGAAAATGGAAATTGAAATGTAAATGACTGTAAATGGAAATTGGAACATATGTATTCCTGCATAATGACATGATCAGATAATGGCAGTTGTGACCGGAGCAGCCAACGCATTACAGAGTTTTAAGCTCAACGCACAGGGCTTCGTGCCCAACGTATTTGAGAGTCATTGGCTCAATGTATCAGGGCATTCAGGCCCAACGTATTCAGAGCCTCAGGCTCAACGCAATGTGCCCGCCATCGACAGCCAAAGCATGCAGTCACAACAACGAAATGAAAACGGAAAGTGTCACATGTGCATCATGTTTATATAAATGATTGAATATGAATTGTGTTAAAGGCGACACGCCTTATATTGGTAAAATAGAACGCATGTGGTATTTTTCTGAATGTGCAAAAATGTGATATTCTGTGAACTGTGTAAATATGCATGAATCGAGTGAACAACCGATGATGGTTTCTCATTGAGTTCGCAAACTCACCCAACATTGCAAATTATTTTTCAGGAATTGACGAGTACCCCGTTAGACAAACGGGAGTATGGTTACTGCAAAAGAGTCAGAGTTTGAAGTCGGGATCCGTTTCACATCTGCATTAATGTCATTTTGAATTATGTGTAAATCTGAATTTTCACAAATTCCGCAAATTAGTACTGCTATTGTATTGGGCCTAAATTGGATATGAATAATATATGTGTAAATTGGTTTATGACTGAAATTGCATTTTGATTGGAAACGATTTCGTATTAAAGCGGGCCCAAATTATTTACTGATATTTGTGCACTCAATGGTTTTCAATAATAAAAATGCATTACCGAGTTTTGAACTACATTGACTGCTCTAGCATACCACCCTCGTGAGGCACGGGCTCGGATATCACCCACGATATCGGGTTCGGGTCTTGCAGGAGTGAGGTGCTACATTTGTGATATCAGAGCCCAGAAGTACAATCTTACATGGGCTTTCTGAAAAATGTGTCAAGTTATATGCATCTAAGTCATGTCATGGCAGACAGTGACAACTGACCCCCAGTCTAGTATATGAGTCACATGCATGAGCATGTATAAGTCGTTTAAGCGGTTAGAATAGAAAGGAAAATGATAATGTGTTAGAATGTGATAAATGGAAGTTGTGGATATCGTGAAATAAAAAAAAGTGCATGGTTAGATTTGATAGATGAAGATTTAGTGTACTAGTATTGGCGGATATATCATGAAATACAATATTAGAGTTATATTGGGTATATCCTTGAATGTGGGATCGATATGGATGTATATAGTTGTGGATCGATAGAGGAAAATGAAAATAGAGATATGATAATGGCAAGATTTCAAGTGTATAAAGTGGATGAAAATAAAATGTCCTATGATCTTGAGAAGTTACAATTGGGTTTGATCACCGTGACAAGAGTTATGAGTAATGATATATGCCTTGGAGTCAAGATATGTTAATTGGAAAATTAAGAATGATTACATATCTATGATATTGATTTGAGTGTGAACGTACATGGGTATGCTGGAATAATGATAAGATTGAAATGTAAGACAATGAATATGGTAGATGAAAAGTTGTTAAGGTTCAGTTGATTTGCCTATGTGAATGCACACCTGATTATGGGAGCCCCATGGCAAGTGAAATTATTAAGCTGCAATTGATGAGTTAATGGATAATTGCTAGTCAGAATTCTTATAGTTTAAGATCCTATATGAGTTAGAATAAGAAATGAAAGTGCTCATAGTGATCAACTGGGAATGAATAGAGATTGTATACGATCCTCATGAGCGAGGACGGGTGCAAAAAGGAAAGTTGTTGAGTTCAGATTATATTGTCACTGTAAGTGTACATTTGATAGTGGAATCACCATTATAGGTGAAATGATTAAGCATAAGTGAATAATATGCGTGAATATGATATAGGAGGTAATTGGTAGCCTATTAAATAAGTTCTGATCATAGTTCCAGTAGCCCCAAGTTCGAGATGAGTTAGAGTAAGGCATGAGAATGTTTGTAATGATCAATTAAGAGAGAAGTGAGACTATTAAAGATGTGAGCATAGGTAATGAACTTGAGGGAATAAAAGAGAGACATGAGCATAGCAAAGTTTCCATGATCGAGAACTGGTACCAAAAGGATTAAAGTGTTCTTAGTAGCATAAGCTATTAATGGGTAAATTGATGTGAATACATTTTCAGATAAGATGTGATGATTATAGTGATGAAAAATAATTGATTGATAAGGTTTAGTGGATCTGACAATTTGATTTGAGAGTAATCATTGAAGAGATAAATTTATAATGGAGTAAAAGTTAATTTTGGAGTCTTATATCTGTCTCTCGATATGATGTAATGATTTTGATGGTATTTACTTCACTGGATTTTATTGAAAAGGATGTTCTGATTTATATGAATCGAGACATAATTGATCTTTATGGGATATTATGAGTTATAGCTAAAATTGATTTCCTAAGGCATTGAGGACGACTGACAAGAAATGTGATGAATGTTAATCATTAGAAATTCCATGGGTAATATCGATGAAAGTAGTGAGAAATCTTCTTTCAAAGAAGAGTTTCCTTGAATTGGATTAAGTCAGTCAGATGATTATAATTGAAAAATCTAGCAAGGAAAGGACAAATTGGAGATAAATTTGAAATGAACAAAAAGTCATTATTGGGAGTCCTGATTCTAGTGGAGACTCAAGTGTAAGAGATAAAATCTGCTACTGAGAAATTATGCATTATGTTAGTGTAAAGAATCTGACTATGTAATAGGATTATTGAACAGTAAGGAGACATTAGTCGTGAATTCGAGGAAAATATTGGTTTCTGAATATTTTGTGTAAACATGTTCATAAAGTGCAAGTGAAATTGTTAAATGTGATATCAACCCAGTTAGTAATGATGGCAATAACTTGAGTTATGTGGAGAAATTAGGGTAAAAGAACATGTGTCAGAATATGTTATGATGAAACTGAGAAAATCATAGGAAAATCGTTCCTCATTGGAGACGTTCGATATTTAAAGAGTTATATGAATCAATTATGGGTATAAGGAGTTTATTGTATTCAAGAAGAAAAGTGTCTCAATTGTATTTAAATTGAAAGTGACTATGATCATCGATGATCGATTAAACGTATTTGAAAAGTGAAAAAGATAAATTGGCACAGTTGAGGAAATTGGTTATCATGCAAGTTCTATAAGAGTGAATCTTAATCTGATTGAATGAATAGTGGATGAATTAGTATGCGAATATGGTATATAGGGAGACTTAATGCAGATATAGTTATTGATAAAATGCGAAATTACAAGGGATATATGTATATGAGATTTGGAGTTAAGTAGAACTAACTGAATGCTGGATGTGTTCAGAAATTATCAAAGATCTTCTGGCTTTAGCTTTGACAAAAGTATTGAGGAAAATCGTGTGAGTCACATGATTGATGGGTGTAAAAAGAAGAAGAAGTATTATTAGCTATTGGAATTCCAAAGTAGGTGTGCATAAAAAAGGATTAGCAAAACCCGAATTGAGGATTTTGAAATTTGCGAACCTTATCGAGGAACTGAAAATAACTCCAATTGTTGAGGAAAGTGATATGAATAGTTCGATTAAGAAATATGTGTAGTACAGACTAAAGAAATCGTTAGAAAAATCACGAGGAACGATCAAAGCCATATAGTTTAATAAGAGTACATCGAAAGATTATTTGTGTGAATGATTATATGTGTGAATAACCAACAGATTTGACTGTTGGAAGCAAATGTCAAACTAGTATTTTTGGGGTTCATAGGGACATGAAATTGATGTGAAGTTCAAATTGATTAAGGTCATAACAAGTGTGTATGGGTGACACCATTTGAACAGTGTATTATATTGATGAGTAAAATGAATTTGTAATGAGGATTAAGAAATCTAAGTAAAAGGGTAATGATTTGAGTGGATCGAGGTTACTAGAATCCTATGAGATTAGTGTCTTAACCCTAAAAAAGGCGTAATCGGATAAGCGATAAATGAAATGCTTCGAAGTGTATCGCCTCGGCCAAAATGCATAGATGGAGATCAAAGTAAATGGGGAAACTAAATGCGTGATTAGGTGACCTCTATGTGAGTGTAGTGTGACTAGGTTGGTAAGACAGTTTAAAAACCAAAAAGATGATTCGGATTTGTTAAGTGTTACATGGACAGAATTAGGAAATATTGTTTTGATATGATATATGTGTTGTTGATACTGAAAGTAAATATTGTGAGTAATCATGAGAAAACGGTAAGGCAATGTAGAGTTTGAGAAAAGCGAGTAGTGCATTGATCGTATTAATTGCAGTTAATTGGCAGAATTAGACAGATAGTCAAATAAGTGGAAATCTGATAGTCAATAATCGAAACGACTCCCCTGTCTTTTTGGTCAATCGTATATGAAATTTTGAGAACGAAATTTTTATTAGAAGGGAAGAATTGTAACATCCCGTCACCGATGGGAAGGTTATATTGGTAACTTGAGACGGGTTAGGATTTTACCGCATATTATAGACTAAGCATTCTTTTGACCTCTGATTTTGGAGGCCATGAGTCAATTGGCACATGCACATATAGGTACATGCATTCATGACTTTTTCCCGGCATTGAATTGTGTTTCTGATGTGAATTGTGAAATTGAGAGATAAGTAGATATGATTTGTGAAGTATTGGAAATTTTGGAATAATTGGGTTTGAATAGTTGAATTGGAAATATTTTAGAGTGATTGTTAACTGATAGTGAACCTTAGAAATTTCTCTGGAAATTTGGGAGAAAAAGTTCGAACCGAAAATTTTCCGAGTGACGGACTGATTGACTGAATAGTGCTAGAATAATTGGTATATGGCAATGGAAATTTGGAATTATGATTTTAAAAATTAACATGTCGAGCTATTGAAATTTGGAGACTACTTGGAATAGAGATGATAGTGAATAGAGAAAGAGATTTGAGGAAATCGATAAGAAGCTTAATTGATTTACCTGAAATGCCTTAAGTCTTATAAATTGGGAGGAAAAGAAATTCATTTTCTCTCCTAGGGCACGACCGTTTTTCTTCCTTGGAGACTCTCGAGTTTTCTTCTGAGATTTTACTTGCTTATTCCTCCTTGTGCAAACCCTTGCTTGTTACTTAAAGGAGATGATGTTGTGTGTGATTACGGGAGTTAACCGTGGATGCATGAGGAAAGGGGAAAGGGTTAGAGAAATTTTAGAGATCGGAGGTTTTGAGCTTGAGTTGGTAAGTAATTGGTTATATGTTGTTTATTATGGTGCTTAATGCATTCATGAGGTTAATTGTTAAAGATTAGAGTGTTTGAGTTAAGTTAGGACTGGTTTTAGAGAGAGATTGGGCGAAAAACTGATCGGAGAAGGCGACCTGCGACTCGCACGTCGCGGAGAATTAACATTTAATTCGTCACGGCGAGCGGGAAGGAAGACGTCGCGGCGAGCATTAAAAGGTTGGACGTCGCGGCGAGCGCAAGTCTTCCACGCCGCGACGAGTCTTCTCCCATGCGTCGCGGCGAGCCCCAAGAGAAACGTTCGCCGCGGCGAGCGACATCACACGTCGCGACGAGCGCCTGCAAGACGCCGCGGCGAACGGCTTGAGGTCGCGGCGAGGGATGATTTTCTGATTTGATTTAATTTGGTTTTTGAGACATAACTAATGGTGTAGACCTCCAATTGAGGTGATGTTTGATTCGTTATGATCTAGAGAAGGAGGTCTACAATTGATGTGAAGAATGAAAGTTGGAATTTAAATGAGTAGGATCACAATTAGTGAAAGAAAGTTAAGAATGTGATTGTATTTCAACTTAAGGATTGTTTTTGCTTATTGGGGTATATTTGTGAGGCTTCTAAATGTAAGGAAAGGCTATTGGAATTTGGGATTGAGCAATTGAGTGGAAAGTTAGAAATTGACAAAAGGAAAAGGGAAAATGGGAAATAGTACCGGGAAAGTCATGAATAGGCATAGTACATCTTTTATTCGAGACATGTGCATCATCAAATTATTTTGACTGTGCATTTTGTAATGAAAATTATTTGACTGTTATAGAGGTTCCGATGGATCGATATTCCACGGATATTGCTGGGACTTCCAGGTTGTAGCTCGGAAGTACAGGTGAGTAACCTAGTTGGTTTCTCAATCTATGTGTGTTTCATATTATGCCTAAATGCCATGTGGAGATAACGGATGGATATGTGTGTGTGATTTTGATTGATTTCGGACCATGGGTGTCCGAAATATTGGAAAGTTGATATTGAAGTGCTATTGTGTGTAAATGGCTATGAATGCATAAATGAAATAAATTGTGAATGCATATGACTGAAATACCGGACCGAAGGTCCGAAGGAATGAAAATGGCTATTGAAATGTAAATGACTGTAAATAGAAATTGGAACATATGCATTCCTGCATAATGGCATGATCAGATAATGGCAGTTATGACCGGAGCAGCCAACGCATTACAGAGCTTTAAGCTCAACGCACGGGGCTTTGTGTAAGTGCAAGTCGACTTGTACATTCGGTAAGTCGACTTATGCAAGGACGGTACTGTTTAATTGTGCCCTAAAGGCAATCCCTTTAACGCTTTTATTCAAAGTCGTGTGCGGACTTTTGAATAAATAAAGAAAGGCATATTTCATTAATTTGATATTCATGAACAGTGTTTATGAATTGATATGGATCTTTAATCAATTAATGAAGTCCATGATATATGACATAGCATGAAGGAAATTATGATGCGATCATACTATTGAGATTCCTATCATGTGCAATTATGTCAAGATTCAAATTATCCTAGTCATAGGATTAATGAGACCGGACATCATTAATCCGGATGAGATCTAGCACATGTCATATTCCTCGATTGGATCAAGCAGTGGATCTCAGAAACTGTAAATATTGAGATATTTAGATTTGACATGTGGATGCTTACTAAGGGTAGTAAGTACATTGGATGACCTGTCATGAGATCATCACATGGATATTCTATTTAATGTCAGTGATAATCTCATCATAGCAATGGTGCAAGTATCCTTAGACTTGAGGTACTCAAGGATATCTTGGATACTGATTCTGTGCTTTGACTCCATTTCTTGTTGCCTTCCAAAGGTCGCTCATAGGGTGGTGATTGGGTACAGCTTGAGGTATTCGAAGGTAATTGAGTAGCCAATAAAGGATTCACCACTTCTCAAATAGCAGAAGAGATACCCTGGCCTCTTGTCAGGATCATTACTTGAAGTCTTCGGCCGAAGCATAACTACGTCATGAAGAGTGTCTTCATGAACATATAAAGTAATGAGTCCTAAGACAGGAACTGATATCACTTGGGCTAGACTCAGTCTAGTGAGAGTTGACACTTTGACCATACTCAGAACCAAGTGGGGTATAGGATGGTGAAAGGACGAATTGCACGGAATTGTCATGGAAGGGTTCGTGATCCGTTCGTGATGAATTCATCAAACCGATTACTTTCCGGTCAATTAGGGTCATGATGTGTTGCTAGATGCCACTCATGACTTGCTCGATTAATTGTTAATCTAAGTGGCCAACATAACCGGAACCTAAAGGGTCACACGATAAGAGTGTTTCGAGAATCAGAAATAGTATTGGACAGAGATCCAATTATGGAGAGCATTAGGATTAAATGGATCCCAATGGGATTGGGATATGTCCCGATGAGATCGCGACATCAATATTGCTGAAAAAGGTTTTGAGAAGCTTTGATCTGGGTTGGCAGTAGGGACCAACCCAAAGTGACCGGACTACTTCAAAGAATATATATACATATATATATATGATTAATTAATTAAATAATTAATTTATATATATATATATGTGCATACGTGGGAGTGAAGAAAGAAGCAAAAGGAAGCTTCTTGAATGTGCTTAGTCATTAGTTTCATTAATGACAAAAATGACAAAAGTTTGAAAAGTAAGTGAGAGATGAGATGATCGTGATTCATGGCTTATGAAGGAATAAGAAAGAGTTTTTTTTCTCCATGGATGCAGATGATGTTCGTGGGTTTTTGGAAAGGAAGAAAGGTTTTTGTGAAAACCTTAAGAGAAAATAGTTTTCTCTCTTCTTCTTTCATCATCGATGATCATCAATACTCTCTCTTCTCAAGCTCTTCTTCAACGTTGATCTATGCTCTCCAAGGACAGAGGTAGGGTCTAGCAGCCTTTAATCTGTTCTAGTTATTCCCGGGTCAAAGGGGTTTGTCCCGGTTAGGTTTTCTGATCTCTGCGTGGATACCTTTAGAGATAGTCTCTATTGGCTATTCAGGTTTGAGTCTTCATACCGACACATGGATCCCACTGTAGGAAAATCCCGGGAGGTACATTACATGTACCAGGTGCGGAAAACAAAAATTTGAGTATAAGTCGACTTACATGAGTAGGATAAGTCGACTTGCATGAGTAGGATAAGTCGACTTGTATAGGACCAGATGCGTAAGTCGACTTGTAGGATACAAGGCGACTTGATGGAGGGCAGCAGCATAAGGCGACTTGTATTGTACAAGGCGACTTGTGCGTGGACAGGAGCATAAGTTGACTTCTATTCCTGGTAAGTCGACTTGTGTGTTGAGTAACTGGACTTTTAGGTCCTGTAACTCGACTTAGACATGCTAAGGTGGGATGATGGATGATTATAAGGATGGATTCAATGTGATTGATGAAACCTAAATCATTCCATATAGTCCTGGCGACTATAATCCTTCAGCTTGGAGTCTAGAGTACGAAATCCCTCCTCGGAATATGAAAACTAACGCCTTCCATTAATATGGTAAGAACCGAGTTCTTATAGGTCGGGTTGTTGGGCTAACTCAAGCTCACTCTATACTTAATATGTTCAACCATGAAAATAAGATTTTCGATTAATGGGTCGGTTTTCTGAAGCGTTGATTTGTTGAGCAAACTCAAGGTCAACGTGGATGAGGCGAGAGTTGGGTAGTGTACATTAGATGTACGCGCATCAAGTGTTGATAACCCAATGTTTGTGCATACATCAACAAGTTGATAGCACTGGGCGATAGTTGTGTCTAAGATGTAATTGGTATGTCTGATACCTCCCGAGGCTTAAGGTGGCTTGTTGGGCAAACCCAAGGTCATTCTCAAAGTCGGTTATCGAGGATGCAATTGGTATGATCGATACCTACCGATTGACCTAAGAAGTGGCTTGTTGGGCAAACCCAAGGTCATTCTTAGCAATGTCGGATATCGACTCACTAGGACATTCTGTCATAATTTTCTTTGGATTCGTAAAGAGGGTTATGGATTCTTAAAAACTAGTGGGAGCCATATGCATATCATGCAAGTCCTTATGATCATGCAGAAATTCTATTCAAACATTCCTTCTCTCTATCGCGTTTAGGTTGACTGAAGACGTTTTTCAGTGTGATTTTACGCTCACTCTTCTGGACTTAATTTTCTCGATAGGCTGAAAAATCTGAGAATTGTTCTCAGATTTGAGGAACTGGACTATGTCCTGGATGTTCCACTTCCTGATCCAATTGCTGTTGATGTTTCTGATGAAGATCAGAAAGTAGGAAGTGCAGTCAAAAGAAAAACCAATATAACTACCCCAAGAGGAACTTGCTTTCATTGTGGCAAGACAGGCCACTGGAGGCAAAACTGTAAAATCTATCTGGAGTTCTTGAAGCAGAAGAAGGCATCAGATGCCTCAACTCCTTCAGATATGTTTGTCATTGAGGTGAATACTGTTTCTGATCAAAACACGTGGGTATTTGATACCGGATGTGGCTCACACATATGCACTGATATGCAAGGCCTCAGGGACAGTAGAAAGCTCATAAAGGGAGGACTTGACCTTCGTGTAGGTAATGAAGCAAGTGTTGCTACATTGACCATAGACACTTATGTCTTGTCATTCCCAGTGAGCTTGTATTCAAGTTGGATGATTGTCATTTTGTACCTGTTTTTAACAAAGAACATATTGCATGTTTCTTGTTTAGATAGAGCTGGTTTCCATTGGACTTTTGGAAGCAATGGTTGTTTTATTAGTTCCAATGGAATGCTCTATGGTACAGGTACATTATGCAATAGAATTGACATATTAGATGTGTTACATCCAATTATGAATGTCAATGACGCGAAAGGACATAAATGAGATAATTTAAACTCAACTTACTTATGGCATTGTCGCCTTGGCCATATAAATGAGAGACACATCGCTAAGCTCCAAAAGTGGATGTTTAGGGTCATTTGATTATGAATCATATGACACATGTGAATCTTGTTTATTAGGCAAGATGACTAAGTTACCTTCGAGGGAAAGGGTGAACGAGTGATTGGAGTATTAGACCTGATACATTGAGATGTATGTGGTCCGATGTCCATCCATGCCAAAAGTGGTTGTTTTACTTCATTGCGATGTATATGGTCCGATGTCCATCCATGCCAAAAGTGGTTGTTTTACTTCATTGCCTTTATCGCTGATTATTCTCGATATCGGTACTCAGATTCGATGAGATACAAATCTGAAGCATTTGAAAAGTTCAAACTAATTCAGAAATGAAGTAGAAAACCAACTTGGTAAAAGTATTAAGCCATTGCGATCGGATCGTCGTGGGAAATACTTAAACCAACAGGTTTTGGGTTATCTCAGAGATAATGGGATTTTATCTCAGTGAACTCCACCTTTACGCGCAAAGATAATGGTGTGGTTGAAAAGGAAAAATCGAACCTTGTTAGACATGGTGCGATTAAGGATAGGTTTTGCATGTGTTTTGGGGTATGCACTCGAGGCAAATTGCTTACTTGTTAAACGAGTTCCATCAAAGATGATTGATGTTACTCCATATGAGATGTGGACTAACAGAAAACCTTATCTTTCTCATCTGAAAGTTTGGGGTTGTCCTGCTTATGTGAAGCGGACACAGTCAAATACATTTGATGTAAAAGCTGACAAGTGTTTGTTCGTAGGATATCATGGGATATCAATTCTACCTTGCTGAGGAACAAAATTTGTTTGTTTCAAAGTATGTTGTTTTCTTAGAGAAAGAGTTTCTTTTACAAGAAGATAGTGGGAGCAAAGTTGAACTTGGAGAAGTTCAAGATGCTCGAACAAACACAGATCAACTGCCTGAACCTGAAACTGTGACTCATATAGATGTAGTAACAGTTCAACCTTCTATTACATACGAAGTTCGTAGGTTTAGTAGGATACGACTTTGCTCCCAAAATGTGGATTTCTGTGAGTGAATGTAATGACGTATTTCTCATAGAATTTGATGAGCTTGCTACCTATGAAGAGGTTCTGAAGAGTTCAGAGTCTGACAAATGGCTCCATGCTATGAAATCTGAAATGGATTCCATGTATGAAAACCAAGTATGGACTTTGGTCGTTGCACCTAAAGGAATAAAACCCATGAGGTGCAAAGGGTTTTCAAAATGAAAATCAACATGGATGGTAATCGATTACCTATAAAGTAAGGCTTATGGCCAAAGGGTTTTCGTCACAGACAAGGAGTTGACTATGACGAGACCTTCAGCCTAGTAGCAATGCTTAAATCCATTAGGATACTCCTAGCCATTGCCTCTCATTATGAGTATGAGATATGACAAGTGGATGAAGAAGCGGATCTCCCGAGAGGAAATCTTTAGAGGATGTGTACGTGACACAACCTGAGGGCTTCACCTCCTATGATGGCGAAAAGGTATGCAAGTTTTAGAAATCCATTTATGGATTGAAACAAGCATCCAGGAGTTGGAATATCCGTTTTGATGAGACAATCAAAGAGTTTGGTTTCTCACAAAATTCGGATGATCATTATGTGTACAAGAAGGTTCTTGGGACCGCAATCGTATTCCTTGTGTTATATGTAGATGACATATTGTTACTAGAAAACGATGTCTCTATGCTACAACCAGTAAAGATTTGGTTGTCCAAACAATTTGCCATGAAAGACCTTGGTAAAGCAATGCCATCAAAGGTTGCTTGGTCTTTCACCATCAACGCATATAGACAAGATGGACAAGATGCTAAAGAAGTTTAGCATGGAGCAATCCATCGAGAATGCGCATGAGAATGATCCCAATGCATCCGCAGTAGGATCTATCATGCGCGACATTATGTATGAGACCCGATGTATCATATGCTCTAAGTGTTACGAAAGCGATACCAATCGGATCCCGTGAAGGTCATCGGGTGGTCACAAGAATATCCTTAAGTACTTGCGAAGAACTAAGGATGTTTTCGAGTTATGGAGATGGAAATCTCCAGTGGCGAACATCTGATGCTAATGTTTAACTGATAGGATGATTCTGAATCACAATCAGGTTATATACATTCACTCTGAATAGCGCGGCGGTCAGTTGGAAAGAGTTCCAGACAGGAGACAACTGCCGATTCAACAACCGAGGCAGAGTACTTTACCGCATGAGATGCGCAGAGGAAGTAGTTTGGATCAAGAAGTTCATTACTGAACTTGATGTGGTTCCTAACTGTGATGAGCCCATAGGATTGTATTGTGATACAATGGGGCTAGTCTTGTGAGGAAAGGAATCAAGGTCTCATCATTGATCCAGACACGTACTCCGCCGATTCCATCTGATTCGGAAATCATCCGTCGAGATGATGTCCTGATAGAGAGAATTCCCACAGAGCAAAGTGTTGCTGATCCGTTGACAAGGCCATTGTCACAGGAGAATTGTGATTCTCATTTACTCGCTTATGGTATTAAATACTAAGGCGATTGGCTTTAGGTCAAGTGGGAGATTTGTAAGTGCAAGTCGATTTGTACATTCGGTAAGTCGACTTATGCAAGGACGGTACTGTTTAATTGTGCCCTAAAGGCAATCCCCTTTAGCGCGTTTTATTCAAAGTCGTGTGCAGACTTTTTGAATAAATAAAGAAAGGCATATTTTATTAATTTGATATTCATAAACAGTGTTTATGAATTGATATGGATCTTTAATCGAATTAATGAAGTCCATGATATATGACATAGCATGAAGGAAATTATGATGCGATCATACTATTGAGATTCCTATCATGTGCAATTATGTCAAGATTCAAATTATCCTAGTCATAGGATTAATGAGACCGACATCATTAATCCCATGCATAGCACATGTCATATTCCTTGATTGGATCAGCGGTGGATCTCGTAAACCGTAAATATTGAGATATTTAGATTTGACATGTGGATGCTTACTAAGGGTAGTAAGTACATTGATGACCTGTCATGAGATCATCACATGGATATTCTATTTAATGTCAGTGATAATCTCATCATAGCAATGGTGCAAGTATCCTTAGACTTGAGGTACTCAAGGATATCTTGGATACTGATTCTGTGCTTTGACTCCATTCCTTGTTGCCTTCCAAAGGTCGCTCATAGGGTGGTGATTGGGTACAGCTTGAGGTATTCGAAGGTAATTGAGTAGCCAATAAAGGATTCACCACTTCTCAAATAGCAGAAGAGATACCCTGGCCTCTTGTCAGGATCATTACTTGAAGTCTTCGGCCGAAGCATAACTATGTCATGAAGAGTGTCTTCATGGACATATAAAGTAATGAGTCCTAAGACAGGAACTGATATCACTTGGGCTAGACTCAGTCTAGTGAGAGTTGACACTTTGACCATACTCAAAACCAAGTGGGGTATAGGATGGTGAAAGGTAGGGGTGTTCAAAAAAATCCGCGAACCTGTGAACCGGACCTGAACCGCATGAACCAAACCTGTAAATAAGGTTAATCGAACTTGAGTTTAGGTTCGTTCAACCAACTCGAAAAATCAGGTTCATGGTTCAGTTCAGTTTCTAACTTCATGATTCTAGGTTAACCAACCTAAACCGCACCTATAGTAGTTGACCGAACCGAACCTGATTTATAGGTTTAGGTTTAAACCTGAACCTGAAATACCTAAAAATATCATATATTTAGATACAATTTAAGAGGATATCAATAATAATAAATTCACTAGTATTTACTATATTAATTCTTGAGTAAAAAAAGGAAAAAAACTACTTTACTTCTATGTTATTAAATATTAATATTAAACATTGCTATTATAAGTAACAACTAATGCATAACATTCAATACTTCTACTTTAAATAGTAATTAATATGTGTCAAAATTATTGATCAAGTATTAAACTATTAATAAAAACATTCATTGACTAAAATAATATAATCGTTTAGAGATTAATTAAAGAAATTAATGTGTAAAACACATTTATTAAAAAATCCTACAGCTTTAGTTTTTAAGGCACACATATTAGTTTAGATATTCATGAGATATTATAAACATTAAACTAGCAAGTAATCTTGATTCTTAAAATATATAATATAGTTGCTAATAAATAATAAGAATATAATAATATTGTCTTGTATAAATAAAACATAGTTTTATTTATTAGAAACGAATGAAAAATGAGTTGATTTAGTAATAGATTATGAGATTGTATTTTTTTATACGACTGCGCTTTTTATAATATAATATTTGAAGTTTTAACTATGATATTAATTGCATTTTCTACACTAAGTTGCAATAAGAAGAAGGATACTTTTTGTGCTTATTATTTTTTTTATTATTTATTTTAACATGATAAAATAAGATTTAATGATGTTAGAAGAATATTTTTATTATTTTTTTAATCAATGAGATCTAGTAGAGCAGTTCGTTCCCTCACTATTGCATCTGAGTCAGCTTTTAGTACAAGAGGTCGAGTGCTTGATTCATTTCGTAGCTCTCTTATTCCAAAGATGGTGGAGACTCTTGTTTGTAGACAAAATTGGTTGAGAAAATCACAGGCTCCTCTTTACGTGGAAGAGAGACTTGAAAAACTTGAACAAATTAAATCAGACAATCTAATTTACTTTACCTTGTTTTAATATGCAAATAAATAAAAATTCTTTTTCAATTAAAAAGAAATAAAAGTCTAACTCTTTTATTTTTTATTTTCTATAGATGTGGCTTCATGTATAACAAGAAATCATTCTACCATTCTATTCAAAGAATAATTGTTTAATATTTTATCTTTTTTCAAGTATGGATCTTTTATAAGACATTGTTTGGCTTATTTTTAATTTGCTTTGGTTTAACATATTGGATTAATCTTTGATGGATTTGATATGCATTCTTTTATGAATAATTTGTATTTTTTCACCAATTTTTTTTATAATTATTATTATATATATTGATATGAATAGGTTCGTTATCCCGAGAACCAACACGAAAATAGGTTAACCAATCCTATAGGTTCTTTAGGTTCAGGTTCAGGTTCAGGTTCGTGAAATTGCCGAACCTGACATTCAGGTTTAGGTTCAGGTTATTTATGAACGGGTCAGGTTACCCTACCATGAACACCCCTAGTGAAAGGACGAATTGCACGGTAATTGTCTATGGAAGGGTTCGTGATCTGGTTCGTGATGAATTCATCAAACCGATTACTTTCCGGTCAATTGGGGGTCATGATGTGTTGCTAGACGCCACTCATGACTTGCTCAGATTAATTGTTAATCTAAGTGGCCAACATAACCGGAACCTAAAGGGTCACACGATAAGAGTGTTTGGAGAATCAGAAAATAGTATTGGACGAGATCCAATTATGGAGAGCATTAGGATTAAATGGATCCCAATGGGATTGGGATATGTCCCATGAGATCGCGACATCAATATTATTGAAAAAGGTTTAGGAGTCGTTTGATCAAGGTCGGGTTGGCTATTGGGACCGAATTCAGTGTGGTGGACTACTTGAAAGAATATATATACATATATATATATATGATTAATTAATTAAATAATTAATATATATATATATATGTGCATACGTGGGAGTGAAGAAAGAAGCAAAAGGAAGCTTCTTGAATGTGCTTAGTCATTAGTTTCATTAATGACAAAAAGGACAAAAGTTTGAAAAGTAAGTGAGAGATGAGATGATCGTGATTCATGGCTTATGAAGGAATAAGAAAGAGTTTTTTTTCTCCATGGATGCAGATGATGTTCGTGGGTTTTTGGAAAGGAAGAAAGGTTTTTGTGAAAACCTTAAGAGAAAATAGTTTTCTCTCTTCTTCTTCTTTCATCATCGATGATCATCAATACTCTCTCTTCTCCAAGCTCTTCTTCAACGTTGATCTATGCTCTCGAAGAACGAGGTAGGGTCTAGCGTCTTTAATCGTTCTAGCTATTCCCGTCAAAGGGTTTGTCCTGTTAGGTTTTCGATCTCTGCGTGGATACCTTTAGAGATAGTCTCTATTGGCTATTCGGGTTTGAGTCTTCATACCGACACATGGATCCCGGCTCGGAAGGTCCCAGAACAAAAATTTTGTTTTCCGCACCTGGTACATGTAATGTACCTCCCGGGATTTTCCTAAACTTTGTGCCCAACGTATTTGAGAGTCATTGGCTCAATGTATCAGGGCATTCAGGCCCAACGTATTCAGAGCCTCAGGCTCAACGCAATGTGCCCGTCACTGGGACAGTTTCAGGCGCACGATCACAACAACGAAATGAAAACGGAAAGTATCACATGTGCATCATGTTTATATAATGATTGAATATGAATTGTGTTAAAGGCGACATGCCTTATATTGGTAAAATAGAACGCATGTGGTATTTTTCTGAATGTGCAAAAATGTGATATTCTGTGAACTGTGTGAATATGCATGAATCGAGTGAACCATCGATGATGGTTTCTCATTGAGTTCGCAAACTCACCCAACATTGCAAATTATTTTTCAGGAATTGACGAGTACTCCGTTAGTCAAACGGGAGTATGGTTACTGCAAAAGAGTCAGAGTTTGAAGTCGGGATCTGTTTCACATCTGCATTAATGTCATTTTGAATTATGTGTAAATCTAAATTTTCGCAAATTCCGCAGATTAGTACTGCTATTGTATTGGGCCTAAATTGGATATGAATAATGTATGTGTAAATTGGTTTATGACTGAAATTGCATCTTGATTGGAAACGATTTCGTATTAAAGCGGGCCCAAATTATTTACTGATATTTGCGCACTCAATGGTTTTCAAAAATAAAAATGCATTACCGAGTTTTTGAACTACATTGACTGCTTTAGCATACCACCCTCGTGAGGCACGGGCTCGGATATCACCCACGATATCGGGTTCGGGTCTTGCGGGAGTGGGGTGCTACAAAGATCCCCACTATCAACTTGACCATCTCAAAAGGAGTTTCCAGTACCGATTTTGTCGGTTGGTCTTTGTCTTTTTATTTTTAATGTTAATACTCTTTAAGTAAAATATTTATTTATCATTTAACTTCATATCTTACTTTCTTACAAAGTTCTATATTACCTTTGATCTCAGCTAAACTTCTTTAATTTGGTGATTCTTTATCTTTCAAATGCTTATTACAATATAATCAAATGACATGTTTTCATTTTATAAACAAATTTAGCATGAGCCTAAGTTGAATCATTAAATCTTACTAAAACAATTGAATTATCAAGGGTACTCAAAATTCATTCCATTTATCTATAAAAATAATTGAAAACATATGTAAAAAATTAATAACTTCATATCAAAATAAAGTTGTTTAAAATAACATGAAGTAATAGAGAAACAATAATTTCTTAGTAATCATATAATATAAACATGCAAGTGAACTTCATGAACTTATATAAATGATTCTTTAATCACAACAAGAAAATTAGTAATTAGTGATGGAAAATTACCGATCAAATATAGCGACAATAGAAAATTCATGTTAATAAATAAGGCGAGAATGATTGACTGAATAAATAAGTTTTGGGTTTAATGATGGAATAATTTATGTTGGTAAATTCTGTGGTGTATTTGGCTTTGCAATGTTTTGGAAAACGTTGAGGAAGGAAAAAGACATGATTTGCTTGGGTTATTTGGGATGAATATGTCATGTTTTTGAAGTGTTCGATGACAGTTCAAAGCGATCTCTTTAATGGTTTTCTCCTTGTTTTAAATATCTAAATTTCTTGTGAATCATGTGCAATGTACAGAAACAATATTTTCTTGGTTTTATTTTGTTCAAGATATGAAAGAGCTCTTAATTCATTTGTTTAAAGGAATCACGGAAACTAGTATAGTTTAGAGCCAACAAGCATTTATACATGCCTAATTATCCTTTGCAAGATGGGAACTTTATCAAGTTTGAAGCTTTTATAGAAAATTTTCTTACTCCAAAATGTTGAATCAAGTTGATAACGAGCATTGAATATAATGTAAATAAGTTAATTTTAAAATAATATATTCTTTTATACACAACTCACCACCATCTTTACTTAATTGCCCATCAGTTTTCCTCCATTTACCTGAACAAGCTTAAATTGACACTAATAAATAGTTGCATACATGCTTTATTCTCTAATTTTTTGGAATTTACACTTGGATTTTATTTTATATATCAATTTGCACTCTCCCTCTCGTAGACCATAACATATGTTTATGATATATTAAATTAAGTATATATGGACATTATAACACAAAATTGACAAGTTTGTACTCTTGCACCTACTTGACAGTTAACAATTAGCAATATGGTTTGCCAATTGAAATTGACTCTTACGTATGCTTTGGAATTTTGGATCAATAATGTCCATTTGGCACAATTAGTTATTTATCTTCATGTGCTACTTCCAATTCCATGGCTACTAGAAGACAAACTAGTTCATCACTTCCATGAACTAAAGTTAAAAGCTTTGTCTTATTAAGGCTATTAATTGATTTGTTACCAGTAAACAAGAAACTGAAAGTGATGCTCTACAAGGCAACATATGATAGTCTAAGAGTCTAAAATCTCTTCTTTAAGGGTATGATCCAATTGCATGCTCATTTGACTTGATTATTTGGTTAAATAAATGAGAGAATTTTAATTGAGGGAGGCAATTGGAGGATTAGTGGAGGGTAATGTTATTTAATGAAAGCATGGCATAAACTACCACGCTTATTTAACTACAATTCTACTTTTTAGTGTTACTCAATAACTTATGAAAAATAAAAATAAAAACAAAATTCATTTTTTAATTTTCTTAAATTTTGAAAATTGAAAAGAATTAAAATAAAAAATTCAAATTCAAATTCAAATAAAGAGTTTTTTTTTCTAAATTTTAAAATAAAATAAATATAAAAATGAAGATGTGTATGTAAAACTACGTGGCGTTTTCCTAAGTAGTAGCTTTTGGACATCCCAAACTTTCAAGCTTTTGGACATCCCTGTCATCCACTAAACTATTCACAAGGAAGACAAACTAGAATTGGCTTCCATTCCATCTTTTTCAAATATTATTTTTTCTAAATTAAAATGGATTTAAACTTTGAAAATCTTAAATTAATATCCATGATGTCTTTGTTTTATCTTACATACTTTTGAAGGTGAAGTAGGTTTTTATGCCGATTGTAGTCCTTTTCAAACAATGGTGCATTCCCACTAGTTAACTAATTAGCATCATATGTTTGTGTTTTAGCTTAAATAATAGATTTTCTCTCTATTGTATTATATATCAAAACTCATATTGCCTTATTTTTTGTTTTTCTTTCTTTAATATATTAACTATTGAATAAATGTATTATATTAAATAGGAAATATTTTTTTCGCAGACCCTATATTGTGTTGAAAAGCGTCACTCATCCTTCTTCTTTGTCGTCTATAGTTGTCTGTCTATCCAGGTAAGTCTTCAACTAATGTCTGCCATATGTGTTGCTTTAATAATACGATTCTAATGCATTTGAGTTTTGTGTGAATGCAAACGATGTCTTGATTTTGTGTTGTTGTTTAGAATATTCTTATAACCATTGACGAGGATTTATTTTCTTCTTTAATAGTCTAAGTATTTACTATATGTGGAATGAGTTTGAGATCTTATGGATGATTTGAGGCATAATAAACCCTCAGGACGATATATAGGTTCGAAACTCGTGATGCAGCTCCTGTGTGACTTATTGGTGAAAATTTTCAAGAGCCTAGATGTCATAGCAAGAACTCGCTTTTTTAATTTACAGGTGTAAACAATGTCACGTACTATAGTATTGAAATCAATTGTAGGTGATTAATTCAAACTTAGTATTAACACAAGAAATTCATGGATTTAATAGACATGATAGTTCTTTGTATAATAAACCCTTAGGACAGTATATAGACTTAAAACTCGTGATGCAATTTTCGTGAGGCTTAATAGTGAAAATTTTCATGAGCTTAGGAGTCACAACGAGAACTTGCTTTCTTGATTCATTGGTGTAAACAATATCATCTACCATAGTATTGAAATCAATTGTAGGTGATTAATTCAAATATAAATACATCAATTTCAATTTGATTAATTCAAACTTAATATTAAGACAATAAATTCATAAATTTAATAGACATGATAGTTCTTGGCATAAAAAACCCCTAGGACAATATATAAGCTGGAAACCCATGATGCAGCTCCCGTAAGTCTTATTAGTGAAATTTTTCATGAGCCTATGAGTCACAGCGAGAACTTGTTTTCTTGATTCATAGGTGTAAACAATGTCAAATACCATAGTATTGAAATCAATTGTAGGTGATTAATTCAAACCAAAATATTTTAACTTTAATGTGATTAATTCAAACTTAGTTTTAACATAAGAAATTCATAGGTTTAATGGACATGATAGTTCTATGCATAATAAATCCCCAGGACAGTATATAGGCTAGAAACTTGTGATGTAACTACCGTGAGGCTTATCGGTGAAAAATTTGACAATCCTAAGAGTCACAACGAGAACTTACTTTCTTATTGCATAGGTATAAATAATGTCACATACCATAGTATTGAAATCAATTGTAGGTTATTAATTCAAATATAAATACTTCAACTTCAACGAGATTAATTCAAACTTAGTTTCAATATAAGAAATTGATAGGTTTAATAGACATGATAGTTCTTTGAATAATAAAACCCTAGGCCGGTATAAAAGCTGAAAACTCGTGATGTAGCTCCCGTGATGCTTATCGGTAAAAAATTCTACGAGCCTAGGAGTCACAACGAGAACTTTTTTTTATTAACGTGTGTAAACAATGCCATGTATCATAGTATTGAAAATTGTAGGTGATTAATTCAATTGATTAATACTTAGGGAATATTATGTAAAGTTTAAATGTTTTGTAAACTTAAGGGATATGAAGGATACTAATTATAAAATCACTTTTTTTAAATTAACATTTTTGCATAAACGAGTAATGTTGATAAATCTTGGATGTATAGACAATTAACACCTGATGATTTCATTAATCCTGAGTTTGTTGATGGAGTTGAAGGTGTTATTCATTATACATGTTTTCAACCTGCACATATGGATAGCCCAAAGATCATATGTTCATGTAAAAAGTGCAAACATATTTATTTCCTTCATATTGATGAAGTGAACGGCCATTTGATGAGAAATTATTCCAAATTATTTTGAGTGAACACAACATGGGGAGCCATTGATTTATAGCACCTCAAGGGATATTAAAGTAATCTTGTCAGTAAATGTTGATGAATTTGAAGGAGGGATTGGATTTAGAGTAAAAAATATGGTTGTAATTAAAAATTCTTACATGCAAATAGTTTATGATGCAACCGGTTATACCTTTTAAAAAATATAGAAATCTTGAAGAAGAACCAAACCCACATGTAAAACAATTTTTAAATTAGTACACTGACCGCACGTCGTTACACTAATCAAAATAAAATAACTAGATTACTACTGTAGAGTGGCGATTGGCAAGTCTAGATCGATCCCACAGAGAGTGCGTATAAAGTTTATGGGATGAAATGAACCGGTGTTAAAACTTAACGAGGGGTTATGGATTTTTTAAAGAAGAAAATAAAATGAAACTAACTAATAAAAACAAATTAAAGAAAACATGTATAAAAATGATAAAAGTGGGGAAATCGGTAGGGACCCGATTCTTTGGTTCAATCTTGGCCTACACCCTCTATTAATTTGTTGTTCTTTAACCTCTCCTAGCAATTATTAATCGTGGGTTAAAAATTTGCCCAAGTTTTCCCTTAGGTTTTGTTTAATCAAGATATGATCGTTAATTAAACCTAACCACCAAACAACTTAGTATACGATCTCTAGATTTAATTAGGCAGTAGCATTACGAATTAGAAAAACCGATTGATCAAGGCAACAACCACATACGATGTATCATTTAACCTAGAACATGTTATCCCTAATGATTACGAATCATTAGTTGCTACATGTGAATTTCAACATAACAATTACGGATTATATCGAAATTCTAACAATGGGTTTGCAATTAACGATTCAATGAACGCATTAAAATCATCAATTCACAATACCCAACGGGTTCGTACACAAATAACCAAATAATAACGAAAATTCGGTTATCCATACACAAAACCCAAATTAATTAAAATAGGATAACACAATCAATTCCTAATGAGAGAAAGAACAACAAAATAATAAAACATTATTTAACTCGAGTCGTTGGCGTCGATGTCACCTCTGAATCAGTGTCGGGATGTTTAGCTCCTCATGGGTCTTTCCCAAAAATATGCTTTAAGTCTTATTTTAATCCTAGCCAAAAATCTCCTTGGTTCAGCCCATCTGCGCAAGCTTCCATCAATTTCATTGTTCATTGATTTGACGAATAAATGTTGCCCTCATCTTAAATCCCTCTCTTCTCCTACAGCTGCTCAATCTCACAAGCTTCACTCCACACTTGCGTTGCTCCAACCCAAATCGCAACTCACGCTGCTTCACGCTTCTCCTTCAAGTCTCCTACACTGATGCGTGATGTGACAAATTAATGCTGCAACTCACTTAAAACCCTTCTGCTCACGCCCTCTGCACTGCGTTTTACTCCTTCCTCTCCTATCTTCTTTTATTTAATTTGCTCTCCCTTTAAGCAGCAAACGCTGCATGTTGCCTCTGTGTGAAGCAGCATACGTTGCGTTTCAACTTTGTTTCTTTCTTCTTCTTTTTTTTCAGCAAACAATTTTAATTTTCCTATTTTGAATTTTTTGTCTTTCTTTTTTTCCCTTCTTCTTGCTCCATGAAGACAAGCAAAAATAAATCTTCGAAAAATGACCCAAATGTAATGCTTCTAACTCACTTTAATTTCTTTGCTCCCAAATCGTACATAAAATCATATATGAATTAAAATGAGTATCTTAAGCATTTTTATGTCAAAAATTGCTAAGTGTAAATGATAAAATATATCAACAATTAAACACGTATCAATTTCTCCCACACTTAACTTTTGACCGTCCTCGGGCAAAACATTAAAATGAAGTTCATTGACCCAAAATATTTACTCAATTTTCATATTTTCCAAGACAATATAATCATAACTAAAGATGAGTGACTTTCTAAAATCATAGCAAGAATTCAACATTCCAAGCTTTTACTCATGATCAATCAACATTCAACATCTTTAAAAATTGAGCAATCTAATGGTAGACTCAAAAAATGTGTTTAACTAAAATATATCTACAGGTACACTCAACACCATTCATGATCATGACAATCCAGAACTTTGCATATTATTTCATTTCTCCGCCACTAATGTTCACATGCAAAATCATGAATCAAAGGACTTTGTAGGGTTGTAATGTGGGCAAAGGTGAGGTGAGATATATTTGGGTCAAGTAGCATGAAAGTCATCAAAACTAGTGAAACAAAAATAACACTCAATCAAAAACTGGGTACCGTCAGTTATGACGAATGCAACATTTACATTTCACAATCACATTCAACTCTCACTCACAAACCACAGAAAGCATTTACCAATCCGAAAGAATTACTCATAAAATTTATGCCAATAAAATTCCAAGAGTGAATCTTCCAAGCTAACCTTTACCTCATATTCAACATGTTCAAATAACGCATCCATTACAATTCTAGGAAGATGCATAAACCATAGATAACTTTTCAACATATATGCAATTCTTCCATGATACGTTTATTCAAACAACTTGTTCATTTTCTTTTTTTCATTTTCTTTTCGTTTTTTTTTCTCGTTCTTTCTTCTCATTTTTCCCTCTCTAATAAACTACGTCAAATGGTTTATACAAAAAGAAAAGCTAAAGCTCAAAGGGGTATATCAAGAGAAAAATCATGTCAATAGGGTAGGTTATTTGGCTAATGTAGTTTATGAAAAATAAAGAATGCCTAATCATATCCATGTTAATGCATGTGATAAAATGCGGTCTCGAATAGAAATTCAACACAAAATCAAGATGTACATATCATGAAGGTTACACATTATCAAAAAGCAATGAGACTAATATAGATGTATCAGTCAAATAAGGCTCAAAATCTCACCGACTTTGTCTACCATTAGTCACTACTCTTCCAAAGATAATATATATCGACCAATCACAAGAGCAAAAGTAAATTCTAAAGTTGCTATGAAATTTTCTAGTCAATTCACACTCTAATCATGATCATATAATCCCAAAAGCAATAGAAAATGAGAAAATATTTGTTTCATTTGTTTTATTCTCTCTCATTTTGATTGAAAACTTAAAAACAACTAAAAAAACAAATTAAAAAACACACATGCATATAAAAAGATAATACAAAAATAGAAAGGAAAAGAAATTTACTTCCCTTGGGTTGCCTCCCATGAAACACCTTTATTTAGGGTCGTTGGCTTAACTCCTTTTTCTCCTCACGTGACAAAATTGTAATCTTCAGGTGTCACATGCGACTCCTCCATGTGAGGTTGTTCCGAATAGGGCCTTAGTTGATCATCATTCTCCTTCAGCGTCTTTCCTATCCTCAGACTCTCAATCCCGACTGAGTCTATACACTTTGAAAATATTTCAAATGTCTCTTCACCTTTTTCTTTATCATTTAACTCATCAAATCTATCATGTAAAGGTAAAGAGTTAGTTTCAAAAATAATTATGAACTCAGTAATTACCTTCGAGCTAAAAGATATGTCCTTTGCGGCTTCGAGCTCCTTCTCCACTTTTTCAACACAAACAATTCGTTGAGGGTTGATCTCAAAATTCTCAACCTCCGCATCACTTTGTAAATTTTCCTCACAGACTTCAATTGGGTACACCTCGGGTTGATATGACTGCTCCTCTTCGTTTTGCAATTCTAGGCGATTAAGGCTTATTGTTATCTGACCCATTAGGTGTTCCATCCTCTGTTGGCTTGCTTTTGTCTCTTGTCGAAATTCTTGCAATTCCTGTTGCATACCCTACAGAAATTGCAAATTGTTAGCAGTCATATTATCAACAAGTTTTGCTAAAGAAGCAATTGAATTATGTTGGCTCTCCGGATCTTGAGAGATGGAACATGTGTTTTTTGGAAATTGCCTTCCATTCTTTTGGAATTGTAAAGTATTCTTCTGCAATTGCAACATCAATTATTCCAGTGATGGATCAGAGTTGTGATAGGAAGCTTCTGGTTTGTATGAGAATTGTTGTACGTCCTGCAAACTATTATAGAAGTAATTTTGATGATTATCCCATCCATAACAAAAGTTAGGTTGATTAGTCCAAACATTATTATAGGAATGAGAATATGAATTATAAAAGAAATTACTGCACTCCCCGATAATGACATCAAAATTTGACCGCGCGTCGTTACGCTAATCAAAATAAAATAACTAGACTACTACTGTAGAGTGGCGAGTTTAGGTCAATCCCACTGAGAGTGTGTGTAAAGTTTATGGAATGAAATTAACCGGTGTTAAAACTTAACGGGGGGTTTTGGATTTTTTAAAGAAGAAAATAAAATGAAACTAACTAATAAAAATAAATTAAAGAAAACATGTATAAAAATGATAAAAGTGGGAAAATCGGTAGGGACCCGATTCTTTGGTTCAATCTCGGCCTACACCCTGACTAAGTATATTATATTAATTTGTTGTTTTTTAACCTCTCCTAGCAATTATTAATCGTGGGTTAAAAATTTACCCAAGTTTTCCCTTAGGTTTTGTTTAATCAAGATAAGATTGTTAATTAAGCCTAACCATCGAACAACCTAGGATACGATCTTTAGATTTAATTAGACAGTAGCATTACGAATTAGGAAAACTAATTAATCAAGGCAACAACCATATATGGTGCGTCATTTAACCTAAGTCATGTTATTCCTAATGATTACGAATCATTAGTTGCTACATGTGAATTTCAACATAATAATTACAGATTATATTGAAATTCTAGCAATGGGTTTGTAATTAACGATTCAATGAACATATTAAAATCATTAATTCACAATACCCAATGGGTTCATACACAAATAACTAAATAATAACGAAAATTTGATTATCCATACACAAAACCAAAATCTATTAAAATATGATAACACAATTAATTCCTAATGAGAGAAAGAAACAACAAAACATTAAAACATTACTTAACTCGAGTCATCGACATCGATGTTACCTCCGAACCGATATCGGGATGTTTAGCTCCTCATGAGTCTTTCCAAAAAATATGCTTCAACTCTTATTTTAATCCTGGCCAAAAATCCACTTGGTTTAGCCCATCTGTGCAAGCTTCCATCAATTTCACTGTTCATTGATTTGATGAATAAATGTTGCCCTCCTCTTAAACCCCTCACTTCTCCTGCGACTGCTCAATCTCGTAAGCTTCACTCCACGCCTGCGCTGCTTCACGCCTCTCCTTCAAGTCTCCTGCATTGACGCATGATGTGACAAATTAATGTTGCAACTCACCTAAAACCCTTCTGCTCACGCCCTTTACGCTACGTTTTACTCCTTCCTCTCCTTTCTTCTTTTATTTAATTTATTCTCCCCTTTAAGCAGTAAACGTTGCGTGTTGCCTCTACGTGAAGCAGCATACGTTGCGTTTCAACTTTGTTTCTTTTTTTTTCAACAAACAATTTTAATTTTCCTATTTTGATTTTTCTTGTCTTTCTTTTTTTTCCTTCTTCTTGCTCCATGAAGACAAGCAAAAATAAATCTTCAGGAAATGACCCAAATGTAATGCTTCTAACTCACTTTAATTTCTTTGCTCCCAAATCGTACCTAAAATCATATATGAATTAAAATGAGTATCTTAAGTATTTTTATGTCAATAATCGCTAAGTGTAAATGATAAAATATATCAACAATTAAAAACATATCATACACTTAGTTGACTAAGAATTATGACCAAATTGTGAGACAATAACTTAATTGTCTTCAATTGTTCAAATATTGAAAATAAAGTCTAAAGGACATATTTCTTATCATAGTTTTGATAAAATTCTTGAATGGTATAATGAATCATTGCCTCCTAATCATACAATAGTTGATAGTTTTTACAATATGAAGAAACTTATTTGAGGTCTTGGTTAGTCTGTTGAAAAAGTTGATTGTTGCAAATTGGGATTATGTTGTATTGGGGACATGATATGGAATTACATTAGTGCAAATTTTATGGTCAATCTAGGTTCAAAGCTAGAAAGCATTATATGAAATAGAAATTAGTACCGTGAAAGTAGATGTATTATTTCTCGCTAACTCCAAGACTTCAAAGATTATATGCTTTTGATGGTATTGCATCTCACATGAGAAGGCATAATAAACACAAACAAGAAGATGAAATAAAGAGTCATCCATTGGATGCATTGACATGGAAACTTTTCAATAATACCTATTATGAGTTTGTAGTTGAAAGTCGAAATATAGGTTAGGATTGTTAACAGATGGATTTCAACCTTTTAGTTAATCTGGCCAATAATATTCATTATGGCCAATCATAATTACTCCTTATAATTCACCTTCGTAGATGTGTATGAATGAGACATATATGTTTTAGATAGTGATTGTGCTACCTACAAATCCAAGGCATAAAATTGATTTATTCTTACAACTATTGATATCTGAATTGCAACATCTTTGTGAATATAGTGTGGAGGCATATAATGTGTCTCTTAAACAAAATTTTATGTTGATAGCTGTTGAAAAATCCCGGTGTGAGCATCACATGCCCACGGTGCGGAAAACAAAAATTTTTATTTCGGGACCTTCCCGAAAGTCATGATTCATGTGTCTATACAACAAACTCAAACCATAACGGCCAAAGGAGACCGTCTCTAACGGTATCCACGCAGAGATCGGAGAACCTAACCGGGACAAACCCTTTGACCCGGAATAGCTAGAATAAAGTAAAGAGTGCTAGCTCTTACCTTTGTCCTCGAGAGCTATAGAGGAAGCTCAAGGAGATGAATACTTGAGAAGATGAGAATGAAGATCGTTGAAGAAGAAGAGAATGGCTTAGGATTTTCTCAAAATCCTCTCTTATTTCCTCATTCTTCCAAAACCCACGACCATCTCATTCTTTAACAAAGAAACTCTTTCTTTTATATCAAAGCCAACGACCATCATTCATCTTCACTCATCTTTTTAGTTTTGTCCTTTAGTCATTAAAAGCCATTAAATTAACTTTTGACTAAGCATATAAAGGAAGCTTCCTTCCTTTCCACGTACACACACACACACACACACACACACACACACACACACACACACACACACACACACACACATATATATATATATATGTCAAGTGGTCCAACACACTGGGTGGTCCCCACCGCTCTTTGGGTCCTTGTATGGGAAAAACCCCGGAAACATTTTTCAGCAATATCGATGTCGCGATCTCATCGGGACATATCTCGATCTCATCGGGATCCATTTAATGCTATTGCTCTCTATATATTGGAACTCCGTCCAAAACTATTTTACGAATTCTCCGAGACACTCTTATGCGTGTGACCCATTAGGTTCCCGGTTATGTTGGCCACTTGGATTAACACTTAATCCAAACAAGTCATGAGCGGTATCTAGCAACACATCATGACCCCCAATTGACCGGAAAGTAATTGGTTTGACGAATGAACATGTATTCATCATGAACCATATCACGAACCTTTCCATAGACAATTACCGTGCAATTCGTCCTTTCACCATGCTATACCCCACTTGGTTATGAGTATGGGCAATGTGTCAACTCTTTACTAGACTGACTACGTCAAATCTAGTCCAAGTGATTTCAGTTCTTGTCTTGGGACTCATTACTTTATATGTCACTAAAGACACTCTTCATGAAATATATATCTACCAGAGATTTTAAGTAATGACCCTAACAAGAGGCCATGGGTATCATCTTCGCTATCACGTAGTGGTGAATCCTTTATTGGCTACTCAATTACCTTAGAATACCTCAAGTCGCACTCCAAGCACCACCCTACGAGCGACCTCTGTAAGGCAACAAGGAATGGAGTCAAAGCACGTAATCAAGATTCAAGATATCCTCGAGCACCTCAAGTCTAAGGATACTTGCACCATTGCTATGATGAGATTATCACCGACATTAGAATAGACATCCATGTGATGATCTCATAGCGCTCATCCAATGTACTTACTACCTTTAGTAAGCATCCACATCTCAACCCTAAATATCTCATATTTACGCTTCGAGATCCACCGCTTGATCAAATCAAGGAGCTTGAGATGTGCTAGTCTTTCCGGATTACCGATGTCCAGTCTCAGTAATCCTATGACTAGGGATAATTTAGATACAGACATAATTGCACATGATAGGAATCTCAATAGTATGATCGCATCATAATTTTCTTCATGCTATGTCATATATCATGGACTTCATTAATTTGCTTATAGATCAATATCCATTCATAAATAATGAACAGCAAGTTAATAAAATATGCCTTTCTTTATTTATTCATAAAGTATGTACACAACTTTGTACAAAATGCGCTAAAGGCGATTGCCTTCAGGGCACTACTCTAACAATCTCCCACTTGACCTAAAGCCAATCGCCTTGATATTTAATACCATAGGCGAGTACATGAGAATCAAAACTCTTCTGTGACAATGGCTTTCTCGATGGATCAAGAATATTCGCTCTGTGGGAATTCTCTATCTCGCACATCACCTCGACCAATGATCTCCCCGATCGTGATATCTGCATGAGTATGCGTGTTTGGATCGTTGATGAGACCTCGATTCTTTCGCTCAAGAATAGCCCCATTGTTGTCACAAAACAACCGCATGGACCCATCACGGTAGGAACCACACCAAGTTCAAGAATGAACTTCTTGATCCAAACCGCCTTCCTTCGCTTATACGAGCGACAATGTACTCGCCTCGATCGTTGAGTCGCTAGCTTGTCTCTTGTTTGAAACTCTTCCAACTAATCATCCCGCCATTCAGATGTGATATGTAACCCGATTGGGATTTGGAATCATCCTTATCATATTAAAAGCGGCATCCGATACCCGCCACCAAGATCTCCATCCCCATATATCAAGAAAACATCCTTAGTCCTTCGTAAGTATTGAGGATATTCTTGATGACCACCCAAAGGACCCTCACCAGATCCGATTGGTATCCGCAGTAACACTTAGAGCATATGATACATCGGGTCTCATACATAGCATAGCATACATGATAGATCCAACCGCAGATGCATACGGGATCATATTCATGCACATCCTCTCATCTTGTGTCTTAGGACACATAGATTTCGAGAGTGTTATCCCATGAGTGATGGGAAGGTACCATCTCTTGGATTGTTCCATGCTAAACCTCTTTAGCATCTTGTCTATGTACGTTGATTGTGAAAGACCAAGCAATCTTTTTGATCTATCTCTATAGATCCTTATCCCAAGGATATAAGTTGCTTCACCAAGGTCTTTCATGAAAGATTGTTTGGACAACCAAATCTTGACTGATTTTAGCATCGAGACATCGTTTCCTAGCAATAATATGTCATCTACATACATCACAAGGAATACGATTGCAGTCCCATTAACCTTCTTATACACACAATGTTCATCCGGATTTTGTGAGAAACCAAACTCTTTGATTACCTGATCAAAACGGATATTCCAACTCTTAGATGCTTGTTTCAATCCATAGATGGATTTTTGAAGCTTGCATACCTTTTCGCCATCATAGGAGGTGAAGCCCTCAGGTTGTGTCATATACACATCCTCAGCTAGATTCTCATTTAGGAAAGTTGTCTTCACATCCATTTGCCATATCTCATAATCATAATGAGTGGCAATGGCTAGGAGTATCCTAATGGATTTAAGCATTGCTACTGGGCTGAAGGTCTCGTCGTAGTCAACTCCTTGTCTTTGATGAAAACCTTTAGCCACAAGCCTTGCTTTATAGGTAATTACATTACCATCCATGTCGGTTTTCTTTTTGAAAACCCATTTGCACCCTATGGGTTTGATTCCTTCGGGTGCCTCATCCAAAGTCCATACTTGGTTTTCATACATGGAATCTATTTCAGCTTGCATGGCGTGAAGCCATTTCTGAGACTCTAAACTCTTCAGAACCTCTTCATAGGTGGTAGGCTCATCATCTTCTATGAGCAATACGTCATTATGTTCATTCACGAGAAATCCATATCTCTCGGGAACAGAGTGTATCCTACGTGACCTACGAACTTCGTGTGTTGTAGAAGGTTGAATCACACTTCATCCGATGAGTGATGCTTTCATGTTCAGCAGCTGATTCATCTGCGTCGAGCATCTTGAACTTCTTCAAGTTCAATTTTGCTCCCACCGCCTTCTTGTAAAAGAAACTCTTTCTCTAAAGACAACATGCTTCAAACAAACACCTTTTGTTCCTCAAAGGTAGAATTGATATCCCATTGTTTCTTTAGGATATCCTACTAACAAACACTTGTCGACTTTGATCAAGTTTATTTGATCGTGTCCGCTTCACATAAGCAGACAACCCCAAACTTTCAAATGAGTAAGATAGGGTTTTGTTAGTCCACATCTCATATGGAGTAACATCAATCGCCTTTGATGGAACTCGCTTAACAAGTAAACAATTTGTCTCGATTACATACCCCAAAAGGATTTTGGTAACTTTGCAAAGCCCATCATTGATCGTAATATGTCTAATAAGGTCCGATTTCTCCTTTCTCGCCACACCATTATGTTTGTGGTGTGTAAGGAGGAGTCCATTGAGATAAAATCCCATTATCTCTCGAGATAATCCAAAACTCTTAGTCTAAGTATTCCCCACCACGATCGATCGTAATGTCTTGATACTTTTCCCAAGTTGGTTTTCTACTTCATTTCAATTGTTTGAACTTTTCAAATGCTTCAGATTTGTATCTCATCAGATACAAGTACCCATATCGAGAATAATCATCGATAAAGGTAATGAAGTAAAGACAACCACTTTTAGCATGGATGGACATCGGACCACATACATCTGAATGTATTAGGTCTAATACTCCAATCGCTCGCTCACCCTTTCCTTAAAGGGTAACTTAGTCATCTTGCCTAATAAACAAGATTCACATGTGTCATATGATTCATAATCAAATGACCCTAAACTTCCACTCTTATGGAGCTTAGCTATGCGTCTCTAATTTATATGGCCAAGGCGACAATGCCATAAGTAAGTTGATTTTAAATTATCTCGTTTATGTCTTTTCGTGTCATTGACATTCATAATTGGATGTGACATATCTAATATGTAAATTCCATTGCATAATGTACCAGTACCATAAAGCATTCCATTCAAACTAATAGAACAACCATTGTTACTAAAAGTCAAATGGAAACCAACTCTATTTAAACAAGAAACAGACAATATGTTTTTTGTTAATACATGTACAAAATAACATTCATCCAATTTAATTATAAGCCCAGTGGGGAGTAACAAAAAGTAAGTGCCTACGGCTAATGCAAAAACTCTTGCTCCATTTCCCACACGCAGTCTAGTTCTCCTTCACGAGTCATCTCATCGTCCCTCGAGGCCTCAGATAACATTGCATATGTGTGAGTCACAACCGTATCTAATACCCATATGTTATGGTCAGAAACAATATTAACTTCAATGACAAACATACCTGAAGAAGTCGAGGCATCTGATGCCTTCTTCGCTTCAATTCCTCCAGATAGACTTTACGCTTTCTCTTAGGTGGCGGTCTTGCCACAATGGAAGCAAGTTCCTTTAGTGCGATCTCTTTGGTTTTCTTCGCTATACTTCCTTTCGGTTTCTTAGACCTCTTCTTCTTCGCTTTTTCTTGGAACCAAGAAGAGTCCACCATAAGCACTTGCTTGCTATCCTTCTTAATAGCTTGCTCTCGCTTGTCTTGAAAGGTGTTGATCAACTCGTGGATTGTCGTGGATATTCGATTCATCCGATAGTTTAACACAAACCGTGAATAACTATCGACATCCAACTAGAATTAAGTCAACACTTAATTCATAATCCATGACAAAACCTAAGACACCAACCTCTCAATATACCCATTCATCTTCATGCATCTTGCATCGCAGATGAACTCCGAGTCATCTTAGTAGTGAAGAGTAACCTCGAGGTCTTGAACCTTTCAGACCGAGCTTGCTCATCAAACAGCTCTCTAAGATGAAACACTATGGTATGAGCATCCATAGACTCGTGCTGCTTCTGCAACTCTGGTGACATCGAGGCAAGCATAATGCAGGTAGCCATGTCACTGTCTTTAAGATGCTTACGATATGCTTTCTAATCCTCATCAGAAGCATCAGCAGCAGGTGGATCAAGAAGTGGAACATCTAGGATATATCTTAGTTCCTCAGACTTGAGACCAATTCTCAGATTTCTCAGCCAATCTAGAAAGTTGGGTCCAGTTAATTTGTTCGTTTCCAAAAGTGAGCGCAAGTTCACACTAGAGGTCATTTTCAATAACCTATAGGGAAAAGAGAGAAAGAATATTAGAATAGAATTACATGCATGATCATAAGGACTTGCATGACATGCATATGGCTCCCACTAGTTTCAAAGAATCCATAACCCTCAGTACGAATCCAAGAAACATTATGACAAAATGTCCTAGTGGGTCGATATCCGATATTACTAATAATGACCTTGGGTTTACCCAACAAGTCACCTTAGGTCAATCGGTAGGTATCAATCATACCAATTGCATCATAGATATCCGACATTACTAAAATGACCTTGGGTTTATCCAACAAGCCACCTTAGATCAATCGGCAAGTATCGGTCATACCAATTGCTTCATAGATGCAATTATCGACTAGTGCTATCAACTCGTGATGTATGCACACACATTGGGTTATCAACTCTTGATGCGCTGCATATCCGATGCACACTACCCAATTTCTCCTCTGTCCACGCTGACCTTGAGTTTACTCAACAAATCAACGCTTCTAGTGAAAACCGACCCATTAATCCGAAAATCTTATTTTCATGGTTCAACATATTCAGATAGAGTGAGCTTGGGTTTACCCAACAACCCAACTCTATAAGAACTCGGTTCTCCCATATTAATGGAAGACGGAGTTTTCATATTAAGTGTGAGGGTTTTCAGGTCTCATCTACTTCTTCTCCAAGCTATAGGATTATAGTCACCATGACTATATGGAATGATTTAGGCAATTCATCAATCACATTGAATCTATACCTAAAATCATCCATCATCCCACCTATGCATGTTGTAAGTCGACTTGTATATGTATAAGTCGACTTATGCCTCTGTATAAGTCGACTTATGCAAGTGTAAGTCGACCTTTGCAATCGCAGATACTAACAAGTCGACTTGTAACATTGTGCAAGTCGACTTATCGTCTCTACAGCTATGCACAAGTCGACTTGTGCATGTGTAAGTCGACTTATCCGTGTGGAAATGCTATCTAATCGACTAATTTCTCAATCCGTGCAGTTCAAATTCACAACACCAAGTCTATTACACTTTTCCTTGATGTACCAATGAAACACTTTCATTGTTGCTTACCATATATAGTCAAACTATACATGAAAAACTTGAAATCGATGAATACACTCTTATTCATTTAGATTTCCTAATAATTTTGCAAATATCAAACTATCACCCTAAGTATCTCTAGGTAGTCTACACTTTATCAAGACTACTTCGGCACTGGTCACAAAATTTGTGACGACCAAAATAATCAAGATAAGGGAATATACTAACGAGACGCTAATGAGACACATTTGGCATCCGAAAATTGTTTGGAAACCCAATTTCAAGAAAATCAGTTTGGAAAGCATACAACATCAATGTAACACATTTTTAATCACATTAAAAATGATCCAAGGCATTGGAACTGAAATCTACACAATTTCTTATTTCAAACAAAACAGCTCCAGCAACTTTCTCAAAACTGCCAAGCTTTGTGTTTTGCTTGAAAAACTCATTGAAAAAATTTCAATAAATTATGAGAAAATTACAGAGGTTACAAAATGTTCACAACATGTTTCATGAATTTGTTTAGGATTTATTTCCATCAAAAACTCATTCAACATCAGAAACTAAGCCAATGTAGAATCTGTGTTCCTCAACACAGTTATTCCCAGCAGCACACAATAAATTCTCAAATAAATAGTAAATCACCTCGAAAACATTTTTCCTTTCTCACAGACATTAATAAACATCTTAGAGACATTTTGGTGAAAAACAATCCGAAAAACAATTTTTCTAAAATTTATTCTCGAATTTATAAGCATGCCTGTTCAAGGAATGTGTACAAAGACAGCAACCAGAACATTAGGGAATAAATTAGCAAAACCATATCAAATCACATTGATAAATCCCGAGCTTCCACAGACATATGGAACAATATCTTGTGAACATATCTGGGCAAGAAAATTTCGAAAACTATATTTCTATACTGAATTCGAAATTCACTCAATTAACATGCATCATCGTCATAAGCAATAAGGAACTCCGACCTAGTCATGGTTTCTTCGTTATATACGACACAAGTGTCTCTGATACCACTGTTGAAAAATCCCGGTGTGAGCATCACATGCCCACGGTGTGAAAAAAAAAGTTTTTGTTCCGGGACCTTCCTGAAAGTCAGGATCCATGTGTCTATACAACAAACTCAAACCGTAACGGCCAAAGGAAACCGTCTCTAACGGTATCCACGCAGAGATCGGAGAACCTAACCGGGACAAACCCTTTGACCCGGGAATAGCTAGAACAAAGTAAAGAGTGCTAGCTCTTACCTTTGTCCTTGGAGAGCTATAGAGGAAGCTTGAAGGAGATGAATACTTGGAGAAGATGAGAATGAAGATCGTTGAAGAAGAAGAGAATGGCTTAGGATTTTCTCAAAATCCTCTCTTATTTCCTCATTCTTCCAAAACCCACGACCATCTCATTCTTTAACAAAGAAACTCTTTCTTTTATATCAAAGCCAACGATCATCATTCATCTTCACTCATCTTTTTAGTTTTGTCCTTTAGTCATTAAAAGTCATTAAATTAACTTTTGACTAAGCATATAAAGGAAGCTTCCTTCCTTTCCACGTACACACACACACACACACACACACACACACACACATATATATATATATATATATATATATATATATATATATATATATATATATATATATATATATATATATATATATATATAAATAAATGCTAAAGTGGTCCAAATACATTGGGGTTAGGCCCTACCGGCTCACGGTCCCGGTATGGGAAAAACCCCCGGAAACGTTTTTCAGCAATATCGATGTCGCGATCTCCTCGGGACATATCTCGATCTCATCGGGATCCGTTTAATGCTATTGCTCTCTATATATTGGAACTCCGTCCAAAACTATTTTACGAATTCTCCGAGACACTCTTATGCGTGTGACCCATTAGGTTCCCGGTTAAGTTGGCCACTTGGATTAACACTTAATCCAAACAAGTCATGAGCGGTATCTAGCAACACATCATGACCCCCAATTGATCGAAAAGTAATTGGTTTGACGAATGAACATGTATTCATCATGAACCATATCACGAACTTTTCCATAGACAATTACCGTGCAATTCGTCCTTTCACCATGCTATACCCCACTTGGTTATGAGTATGGGCAATGTGTCAACTCTTTACTAGACTGACTACGTAAAATCTAGTCCAAGTGATTTCAGTTCTTGTCTTGGGACTCATTACTTTATATGTCACTGAAGACACTCTTCATGACATATATACTCCGGCCAGAGATTTCTAAGTAATGACCCTAACAAGAGGCCATGGGTATCATCTTCTGCTATCACAGAAGTGGTAAATCCTTTATTGGCTACTCAATTACTTTCGAATACCTCAAGCTGTACCCAAGCACCACCCTATGAGCGACCTCTGTAAGGCAACAAGGAATGGAGTCAAAGCACGTAATCAAGATTCAAGATATCCTCGAGCACCTCAAGTCTAAGGATACTTGCACCATTGCTATGATGAGATTATCACTGACATTAGAATAGGACATCCATGTGATGATCTCATAGCAGGTCATCCAATGTACTTACTACCTTTAGTAAGCATCCACATCTCAACCCTAAATATCTCATATTTACGGCTTCGAGATCCATCGCTGATCAAATCAAGGAGCTTGAGATGTGCTAGTCTTTCCGGACATCATGTCCAGCCTCGGTAATCTTATGACTAGGGATAATTTAGATACAGACATAATTGCACATGATAGGAATCTCAATAGTATGATCACATCATAATTTTCTTCATGCTATGTCATATATCATGGACTTCATTAATTTGCTTATAGATCAATATCCATTCATAAATAATGAACAGCAAGTTAATGAAATATGCCTTTCTTTATTTATTCATAAAGTATGTACACAACTTTGTACAAAATGCGCTAAAGGCGATTGGCTTCAGGGCACTACTCTAACAATAGCAACTTTGATGTGGACTATTAGTGATTTTTTGGCATATGATATGTTGTCTGGATAGAGCACAACAAGAAAATTGGCTTGTCCTTATTGTGATAATGATTCTGATGTGTTTTATCTTCCAAATAGGGGCAAAATATATTAGTTTGACAACCATAGGAAATCTTTTCCTCTAGATCATCCATTTAGATGCAATAAACAAAAGTTCATTAAGAATAGGATAGTACAAACACCTCTTCCCCTTACAAAACCAGTGAAGAGATATTGCAGAAGATTGGTGAATTAAGGTTACTGAAAGTCACATAATTTGAAGCTGATGAAGTTAATGCAAGGATTAGTAAAAACTTTGGTTGGATAAAACGAATCGTCTTTTGAGATTTGCCATATTGGAAAACTAATTTGATACGTCACAATCTAGATGTGATGCATATTGAAAAAATATTTTTGATAATTTATTCAATACCATAATGAACATTGATGGGAGGACAAAAGACAGTGCAAAATTACGAGCTGAATTGAATTTTTTTATAGAAAAAATGAGTTAGATAAAGATCTTCATGGCAGTAAATATTCGAAAGCATGTTACACTTTAAACAAAAAACAAAAGGAAATTTTGTGTGAATGGTTGAAAAATCTAAAGTTTCCCGATGCTTATGTTTCAAAATTGGCAAGGTGTGTGGATATTAGGAAGTACAAATTATTTGAGATAAAAAGTCATGATTGTCACGTGTTTATACAAAGGTTAATTTCAATTGCATTTCAAGAGTTGCTATCGAATAAGGTTTGGGAAGTTATACTAGAATTAAGTTTTTTTTTCAAAAGCTTAACATCATTTGAAATAAAGTTGGTTGAAATGAAAAAGTTAGAAAGGAAAATTCTAGTAATTTTGTACAAATTAAAAGGGATTTTTTCTCCAAACTTCTTTGACTGTATGCAGCGTCTATCTGTGCATTTAGCACACAAGGCTAAATTTGTTAGTCCAGTTTAATATCGACAGATGTATCCGTTTGAGAGGTAATTATAGTAAATATTTAAATTGAAGTAATAACATGTTTTAATAACAGAATTGTAATAACCTATTCGTTAATATAAGTATTTGCATCACTTGAAGAAAAATGTCAAAAACAAGGCTAAAGTTGAAGGTTCGATATGTAATGCTTATTTAGTGGAGGAAGCAAGTAAATTTTTTTCATATTATTTTGAGTCGCATGTGTCATGTTTTAATGGTAATTTTATTTACTTAAATATTTTACGTGTCATGTTTTTTGTTTCTAATTGATTCTTTTAACCTGCATTACTATTTTCCTGTCACATTTGCATGTGGATCTACAAGAAACAGCTTCTTTACTATGTAAGGGTAAGGCTATGTACTATCAGGCTTCCCTAGACTCCACTTCACTGCGGAATTTTAGACTGGGTATGATGATGATGATGATGATGACGAGGAATGGTTACGTGAGTTAATACTCGAGAAATCAAATAATGATATCAATAAATAAGTTAGAAGACACTTTCCTCAATGGTTTGAGAAATATGTAAGTTTTCACTGACAATTATTGAAATTATTGAATTATAAGATTAAAGTGTTCAAATGACATTATACTATTTAATATGATAATGCCTTTTGTGTAGGTCTTATAAAATCCAACAGAGAATAAGTTCATGTGTGATCTTGCGAAAGGACCTTTGTGTATTGTTAAATTGTATATGGTATATTTCGTTAATGGATACAAATATCATACAAAATATCATGGTCATAGCATGACAACAATAAATACTAGAGTTTGCATACAGAGAGAATTGATGGATTACTATGGTAACATTATTGAGATACTTGAAATTGAGTACCATGCATTGCCAATAAAATGGAGTGTAATATTTACGTGTGATTGGTTTGATCTAACCCCTAATGTTGCTACAAAAGTGCATAGTTGATACAATCTAGTTGAAATCAACCAGTGAAGAAGATTTAGATAATTTTGATTTACAATTAAGTGCTGATAGCAATTAATTTGTGTTTGTAATAGAATATTATATTCAATAAATCAATTATTGAATCAACAATATATTTTTACATATTGAATTGAAATTGTTATATTTTTTGAAAATTCAATAAAATATGAATTTTAGATAAAAATATGCTACCAAAGAGAAAACAAAATATGATACGACAAAGGTTCAGATCACGATTTGAAACCAATTACTTTTCCAGATGAAATATCGCATTCTGCAACTGCAACAAAATCAGATGTTGTACCTCCAACTATTACACTTACAAATGAGGCATCATCTTTTGTACTTGCTGCTACAACATCTACCACCCCTATACCAACAAAGATATCAGGGATAAACGATGCAGATAAAGAAGGCGGTGTCCAACCTAGAGTTGAAGGAGGTCACGAAAAAACTTACATTACAATCGTCAATAATCTGTAAGTGAAAATATATAAAATACCATATGCTTATAATTAAGTTATAGGTTTAAATTTTAAAATTATATAAAATTGTTTTTATATTAGATTGATTTCGTCTAAACCATGCTCAAGAAACATGACATCCAAATTCAAGGAGAAGATTGATCTTGAGGGTTATATATGGAAGAATATCTCTTAAATGACAAATGATTTTGTTATGAAGAGTTTGAGGTACAAAAAATATTTTTTATTTTTTAATTAATTTTATACATTAATTATATAAATATTGTAGGTTATAAGTATTTATCGTAAGTTTTTCATTTTTTTGAAATATTTTTTTGAGAATCTGAATTTGACACGGTTATTTATAAAATATGGAAGAAATGAGCTCGTGCATGTTATAGAGACTTTATTGGTGTTATACACAAGGCTGATTTACGACCTCCTTATATTTCTAAAGAAGTATGGAGTTGTTGGCAGTAGTATTGGACATCACCCAAGGCAATGTCCATTTCAGAACATAATTCTACCAACAGACATGGAGGATCAGGGGAGAGAGTCTTCCCATACACACTGGAGGATCTATTATCCACTATGAGCATGTAGAGAAAGTTATAAGTATCTAAACTTTACACTTGTATTTTGATATTTTTACTTTGATGTATTTTAATTTAATTTGATGTGTGAATTTTGGAATAAAATATGTGTATTATGGAGAATGGTAATGTTATAAATGTTTGGTGCCATATATGGTTGTGTTGTCGAGTTACTTTCTTTGTTCAATAGAGAGTAAATATCATAAAAATAAATAAAATTATATCAAAATTTTGTAAATTGTAGTTCACTTATAATATTTTATTATGATGCAAGAAAAGCCTATGGGTAAGAAGCCTACACTTCGTCAACTTTTTTTGAATACTCACACTAAGAAGCACGACGGTGTGACTTTCATGAACACCCGATACAGAGAACTAAATGTATGTGAAATTTATGCATTAATATTAATGCTTAATAATTATCACATATTAACATAAAAATTGCCTTCTGATATGATCAAATACAAGAAAGCATTCAACGACAATCTCAATAATCTGAAGATGTTGATGAGAGTCAAACATATCTTCATGCAGTGAATGGTAAGAATAACGTTCGAGATGGTTAAGTACATTTTATCCAAAAATTCTCTTGTTGTTTTATTATATAAACTCACAATTATAACCCATTTTGTGTGAGAATAATTCAACCGTAAAGTCATAATTATAACTAACTTTGTAAAACTACATAATTCAACTTTAAAGTCATAACTATGAATCAATTTGTATGATTACATAATTCAATCATAAATTCTTAACTATAACCTATTTTGTGTGATTACATAATTTAATCTTAAAGTTATAACTATAACTCAACTTTAATGATTACATAATTTAATTATAAATTGACAACTATATCACATTTTGTATGATTATATAATTCAATCATAAATTCATAATTATATCCTATTTTATACGGTTACACAATTTAAATATAAACTCATAACTATAACTTATTTTGTATAATTACATACAATCGTAAACCACTACAAGAAAACTCACGTTCTCCGACGGAACTCAACGAAAGAAGAAATCGTCGTAAACATGACTGTCATTAGTACTTACCAACAGAAACTGACTGTCGGTGTATTGTCAACGGAAAACCGACAGAATATTATCCGTTGTTGTTATGTTGTGACGGACATTGATTAAAAATTGCGTCGGTGAAATTCATATATCACCGATGGAATATGTCCGTCGGTATAATTTAGGCATGAAACCTCCGTCGCTACGTTTCGGAAGTAAGTAATAACCTTAACGACGGAAATATAATCTGTCGGACAGTTCATCCATTACCGACGGTAATTTGTACGTCACTAAATTTAGTTCAGGTTTTGTGCCGACGAAATGTAACATTCCGTCGGCGAACGTTTACATATACCGACGGAATTGTGTATTCCTTCGGTGTTATAAAATTGGTATAAAAAATTAGGTTGTACATAATTGGACATCCACACATCAACCAGTACACCAAAAGTTTAAATAATGTCAATTGTTATACAATTGGATGTACATATTTGCACATCCACACATCAACCAGTACATCAAAGGTATAAATAATGTCAATTGTTATACAATTGGATATAAACACATCAAAGTGTACATAAATTGTTATGTTTGTACCTTAAAATAATGAGTTCGACTATCTATTGTTGTGGTGATCGTGGGTGGTCCTCTGTAGAACTTCCCTTCGACTGTTCTAACGGTGGTCGTAACTGAGCCATCTGCATAATCTCTTCTCTAATCTTCGCCATTTGCTCTCTCATCTGTAGCTCCATCTGCTCCCTGATTCGTTGCTCCATCTGCTCCCTGATTCAGTGCTCCTGCTCCCTCATCCGTTGTTCCTCCCGCTCTGTCTGCCCCTCTTCCAAATGAGCTATCTTGTTGATTAATGTTTGTACTGTGGCCCGAAGCTCGATGACTTCATTGTTGTTCGATGGCCTAGTGGACGCTACTATACTGGACATGGAAGATTGTGAATAACATGTGTTCTCATACGAACCTATACCAAATATCCTGCCACGACGATCCCTACCACCCACGGCCTCAAAATACGTCTGAGACACGTCTACATGCTGTTCCTCCTGCGACTGTAGCTCAAGGTTTTGTTGTAATTAGTCCTATAAGGTATGTGAAGTTAACATTAAGAAGAAGGACGGGCGTAGTATTTAGAAATATATAAAATTCAATAACTGGACATACATTCAGCTCTCTACAGCGGTTGTTGATGAAGGTTACACCGTCATGCTTCTTCGTGTGAGTGTGCAGAAATAACTGAAGGGGAGTAGGCTTGATGCCCAATGATTTCTCCTACATGAGAAAGACTAAAATGTTAGATGTGAACTAGAAATCGTTTAAACTTCGGAAGAGGTTCGAAAAGTTGTATGATATTCGCCTCCTGTTAGACAAAGAAAATAACTCAACGCAGCCATAAGTCGCAGCAGATATTTAGAGCATTATCATTATCCATAATACAACGAAGCTAACTATCGACAAAAATAGTGTACAGTGTAGATACTTACAAGTCTATCTGCATGCTCTTGGTGAATTATTAAGCCTCTCGTATGTACGGGAAGACTCTGTTGACCTGGGCCTCCACGTCTGTTAGCCGAGTTACGTCCTGAGATGGACATTGCTGCAGGTGATGCCCAATACGCCAGCCAACGACTCCAAATATCCTCCGAAATAAAGCGGGATCATGCACCAGCCTTGTTTATCGTGTTAATGAGGTCGCGATAATGTGTATGAGCTCGCCTCTCCCAGAATTTGTATATGCTCCCATCCAAAGTAGCGTCCCAGAAAAATGCTTTCTGATAAAAGAATAAAACAAAAATATGTTAGTTAATGTAAAACTATATATATATATCCTGAAACAATATATATATATGTATATTAAATAAATAACATAAATAATTATTGTACCTCGAACTCATGAAAGTACAATTGTTTAGTAGCTGCAGTGATATTCTTCCACGTATATCCATCGTGTTCAATCCTTTCCTTAAAAGTGGAGGTCATATGCCTGGAAACCATTCCAGACGTTACGAACCTAAAACAAGAAGTTATTGTAGTGTACAAATGGACTGAAAAGCCTAACGCTTAATCTACTAGAAACAGTGCTTAATCCTATAGCCATACTTACTGGTCATTGATGAAAGTAATATACTTTCGCCCATCATCTCCTACAGATCCAGGCTGGCGGGCATGTCCTCCATCCCCTATTGTGGTATTGGATGATATATGAGTTGGCGTAGGGAATGATGTGGCATTAGTAGCAGCAGGTGATGGCTCATCTGGAACAGGAGGATGTGTAGGAGGAGGAGGTGAGTCAGTGCAAGTCGCAGACTGTGACGATCCACCTTCACATGGTTGCCCGCCAAACATCCCTCTAATCCTCGGCCACATAACCTCACGTTGTCTCTTAGGTCCCATATTAATGAATGAAATACAATATTTATCGATTTCTGTACAAATATAACAATCTTAAGAGCAATCGTTTACACAAGTTATTAACATATAAGCCAATGACATTGAAAATTTTCACTCAAGTTAACGACAACAAATCAACGTCAATAATTATATAATTATGACTGTGTTTACCAAATTCAAACAGATACAACAACAAACATCTTTTAAGCTTTGTCGAACTATGTAATGCATGAGGAAATTATTCCGTCGGATTCCATATGACATGAGAGTCGGTAAAAGTAAATAAGTCCCCGAGGTCTGGATTTCCGAGAAGCGTCCTGGCACGTTTAAACGAAGCTTGGGAAACAGTCAGACTTCCCCCACCAGGTGAAGGGCTTTGGACACCTTCTCCTAATAACGTTTTGGCTATAGTCATACTTGATGCGAAAATTGTAAATGTGTCGCCGCTCTTGGTATGGAAGACGAATTGTCCAGATGAACTACTACAAGGGGGAACAGTTACACCTAAAACAGGGAAGAACATATATTCACATTTGATTCCGTGCTATTAGACCATCGTGACATAAAGCAAAACTGGATATGGTACTATACGTGATTGTCCAGACCCAGTATGAGCAATTGACGAATCTTTCACAATAACTGATTTGCCGTATCGTTCATATGCCTTCGTGTCATGGCTCTGGCCTCTACTGGCACTCATTTCTTCATTAAGAATACAGGAAGCTTAGAACAACATGAAGTGCAAACCATCAAATTACTATTATGTCATGGGCACTTCAACTAAGGAAATGAGATGTACAGAATAAGAGCAAAGATGTAATAATCATAGGAAACACCTTCAAGTAGAAGATCGGTCATGGATGGCAAACGAATCTGAGTGTTTTTTGCAACACTGTTTCCTGCATTGGTGATTCCCTGGGACATGACAAATTTGCCACATTCCTCTCAACGGTAAGAATTATTACCGTCGGGAACCATTCGCTACATTGACATAACTTAAATAAGAATTGCAATTATTAAAAGGAATAATGTTTTTATCGCAGAAAATAGCCTATTACAAACATAAATTAATTGCTATCAGAACTTAAATGTAAATTACAATAATCTTCCTCGTCGGAAGAATAAGAATCAAACTCTTCCTCTTGTTCAGACCCATTGTTACCCTCGTCAGACTCTACAGATGAAATATCAACATAAGCGTTAGAAGGATCGTGCAAAGGTTCCGTCTCGTCACACGTTACTGTTTCATTGATAGAAGCCACATCTTCTTGAAACGCTTCACTGTCATTTCTCTGCTCTTCGTTTCTATGGGATTCAAACACTCCCCTAGGTTTAACTTTGTACACCGCCAACCAATCCTGTTTATCACGTCGTAAACTTGGAAAAGGGACATAACACACCTGTCTTGCTTGCATAGCCAAGATGAAAGGTTCAAATTGTCTCAATCGTCTGCGGAAGTTGATTTCAACCACATTGTATCGGCTATGCACTTTTGTTCCAACGTTTGGTGTCGAGTCATACCAGTCACATTTAAATATCACTCATCACTTAATTGGCAACGCAAGGTACTCAACTTCAAGTATTTCAATTATTTTCCCATAATAGTCCATCAATTCTCCCTGTATCGAAACTCCACTGTTCATACTTGACATGCTATGTCCATGCGACTCTGTATGGTATTTATATCCATTCACGAAATACACCGGATACGAGTAAACAGTTCGCAGAGGTCCCTTCGCAAGATCAGAAATGAACTTGTTCTGTATTGGATTTTCGGCGGCCTATGTAACAGGAAGTAGCAAAGGAAATAGTACAATGTCATCGGAACATTTCAACATGGTAGGTAACAATAGGAATAGTTTAAAGTGAGAACTTACATATCGCGCGAACCATCGAGGAAATTGTTTTCCAACTTCGTTATTCATGTCATCCTGTGTGATACTAGGCATTATCTCGTGCAACAATGCCTCATATACGCTGCATATGACATGACACTAATCAGTAACATTCAACACTCTAATACCTACAATTGAGCATATCAGTTGTGCAACTCACTGTACGAATGGAAGAACCTCCTAACAGTTCAATAAAATGTACCCATATGTAGCATCAATTTCCTCCTCTGTTAGCATTCGTCTTGTTGCACGTCCAGAGGTTCATCCTGGATATGTAAAAATTGACAAGTTCCCATCCGCACCACTTGTTCCTCCCCCATCGTCGTTACGAGAAACTTGTCTCGCCCTTGTACGCACATGAGGCTCAAAATAATGTCCACAAAACGTACTAGCTTCCTCAACTAAATAAGCATTACATATGGTGCCCTCAACTCTAGCTTTGTTTTTCACAATTTTTTTCAAATGATGTAAATACCTATAATAAAGCAAATGGTTATTACAATGTTCGGTTGACACAGCATGTACAAATGGGTAAGGATATGATAGTACTGGAGTTACCTCTCAAATGGATACATCCATCGATATTGAACTAGACCGGCTAGTTTTGCTTCGTGTGGTTAATGCACCGGTAGATGCTCCATGCAGTCAAATAAGCTTGGAGGAAAATTCCCTTCTAACTTGCACAAAATAACTGGAATTTCATTCTCTAGTTTTGCCAATTCATCAAAATTTATTTCAGATGATGTTAAGCTTTTGAAAAACAAGCTCAACTCTGTTAATGGTTCCCATACTTTAGAAGATAGCAACTCGTGAAAGGCAATTGGAATTAGCCTTTGCATAAAAACATGACAATCATGACTTTTCATCCAAAATAATTTGTACTTTCTCATATCTACACACCTAGACAGGTTTGAAACATAACCATCATGAAACTTTAGTCCTTTCAACCATTCACACAAACGCTCCTTTTGTTGCTTGTCCAAAGTGTAACATGCTTTTGGATATTTACCGGTACGAACATATTTATGTAACTCATGTCTTCTACAGAGCAGTTGCAAATCAGCTCTGGATTTGACATTGTCTTTTGTCCTCCCTTCAATGTTCATAATGGTATTGAACAAGTTGTCAAACATGTTTTTCTCAATATGCATCACGTCCAGATTATGTCGTACCATATTTGTTTTCCAATATGGTAAATCCCAACATATGCTTCGTTTTTGCCAACCAAAGTTTTGACTGATGCTTCTATTTACTTCATCGGCTTCAAATTTAGTTACTTTAAACAAGCCCAATGCATCAATCTCAACACCACATTTTAGAGGTGGAGGTGATTGTTTGACAATCCTATTTTTCATGAACTTATAATTATTGCGCCTAAACGGATGATCAGGAGGAAGGAATTTTCTGTGATTGTCAAACCAACTAATTTTACCAAGGGTTGGAAGATAAAAAATATCTGAATCATTGCTGCAATGAGGGCACGTCAACTTCCCAGCTGTGCTCCAACCAGATAACATGGCCAAAGCCGGGAAGTCACTAATCGTCCACATTAAAGCTGCTCTCATAACAAAATTCTGTTTCAAAGATACATCATATGTTTGCACACCAGTTTCCTAAAGATGATGCAATTCTAATATTAGCGGTTGTAAGTAAACATCTATTTTCTGCTTGGGATTTGTTGGTCCTGGGACAATAACTGTAAGGAACATGTAAGCCTCTTTCATACACATCCACGGAGGCAAATTATAAGGAGTAATTATCACCGGCCAAGATGAATATTGCTGCCTAGATTGACCAAAAGGTTGGAATCCATCAGTCGATAATCCCAACCGCACATTCCGACTTTCAACTGCAAAGTGCACATGGGTGTCATTGAAATGCTTCCATGCTAGTGCATATGATGGATGACGAATAACTCCATCTTCCTGATCGTGTTCAGCATGCCATCTCATGTGACATGCAGTCACATCAGATGCATAAAGTCTCTGCAGTCTCGAATGTTGGCGGAAAATAATACATCCGCTTCCATGGAACTAATTTCTGTTTCATTGCACGCTTTCTTGGCTTAAACCTCGATTGACCACAAAATTTGCACTCATTTAAGTTCACTTCATCTCCCCAGTACAACATACACCCCAACCAACAGTAATCAATTTTTTCCACGGGCAAACCAAGAACCCAAATCAGTTTCTTCATATTGTAAAAACTGTCAACCATTGAATGATCAGCGGGTAGTGATTCAGTATACCACTCCTGAATGTTATCAAAACTACGATCCGATATGTGTCATTCACTCTTTACGCTCAACATTCGCGCAATTGAAGACAATTGCATCATTTTCTGGCAACCGGGCCACAATTCTCGGTCAGCAAACTGGAGTAAGTCAAAAAAAATTTGTGCTTCTGCATTTGGTTCTTCTTCAAAATTTACCCTATTTGTCCCAAAGGTACAACCGACCCCATCAAAGACCATTTGCCTGTTCGAGTTTTCAGTTCCATGAACAAAATTTCCGCACGCTCCAACCTCCCCTTCATACTCATTTACGTTGACAGACATTTGTGGTTCATTCCTCCTTGAGGTGCTACAAATTAACGGTTCGTCATGTCGTGTCCACTCAAAATAATTGGGCACAAACCATTTTCTCAACAAATGCAACTTAACTTCATCAAGAGTAAGGAAACATTTGTGCTTGCACTTGCTACATGGACATCTGATCTTTTGTCCATCCATATATACAGGTTGAGAGCATGCATAATGAATAAAATTGTCAACTCCATGTACGAATTCAGGATTAATGAAGCCAGCAGGGGTTAATCGTCTATACATCCAAGATCTATCCCCGAAGCTCATGGCTGGGATACTGTTAATTTCAACCAGTCAATCCATTGTCAGTATCATTCAAGTATGCCACATATAACAAGGTAGGTCAGTATCATTAATTGTTATACGGGGATCCTGCTGAAAATTCGGCAGCATTTCCCCTATCACATAATCATCCCCTTTTTATAAATAAGAGAGCCCCCTGCATGTGAACATACACTTCTATATTCGACAAGTAAAGTCAACTCACAACTGATCTCTAAACTACATGTCCATACGTTGCATTGTCAATAACTCATGTTACTTATCAAGAATTAAACATTAAACTCAAATCAATTCACAACCATACACAATTTTCTTATTACGTCAAATTATATTAAAAAATATATGCTTAAAGTTACCACAATTGAAGTTAAAGTATAGTTGTCATTTCAATACCTGCGTAGGGTTCTCTTCACGTTCCTTGAACGTATAAATACTGGGGAGAATAGAGTTCCTACAACCAACAAAATCAAATTGTGTCTTATCATATTGAGGGGTCCTAGCGTTTGTCACAGAAGTTCATAGGATTGATTCAAATGAAGGAGGAATAAGGCAATTATAAAATAAGTAGTAGTGATTTTGCTCAACTCGATTACTAAAGACATAATTGGTTATCATAATATATTCTTTATTTTGAATATTTCTTTAAAACCTAAAGATAGAGTAAAGCTGGCTCTTGAAATATTATTTCTTGAATTAGATCAAAGTATGCCAAGATACTTGTGGGATGATTTCTTATAATATAATAAAAACAATTATTGGCTAAAGTTTTAGAGGGCTATATAATTAAATTATTAGTTACTCTTAAGTGTAATCTGAATTGTAAAGAGATTAATTGCTTTTGATGGAAAATAATGCACTAAAAGAGGTTGGACATAACTAACTATTGTCAAGATTCATTAAACTGACTTTGGCATGGAAATGAAATCCTTCGACACGAATCGAAAAAGAAGACATAGTTTCTAATAGATTATGCCAATTGTAGAACTAACAAAATGTGTTTTTTTCATCAGTTACGATATATGTAATATAGTTATATGTTTCATTAGTGCAACTCCCTTTATCTATGATCATACTATATATCTTATTAGAAATGATGTATCTAGAATAAAATATGTTTTTCTTTGATTACTCTACAAATATATATTATGTCTTTCAACACAAAACATATTATTAATATGTTTTCAATAAATGAAAGATGAGTCTTTTACTCTAATATACCAATATGAATGATATTATGTCCTCATCCTTCTTGTCTAAAGGTTTTTCTTCTATCTAAAATCATCATTTTACATAACCTCTTTTTGAAAACATACCATTGTTATGTCTCATCAAAGCCACCATGCATTTGCAAATAGATATAGTTATGAAACTTTATTTTAGTATTGGGAGTTACGGACTCCATTTTGAGGCAACTGAAATTATATTGTGATAATTCTGTAGTTTGTATCTTTCTTTTAGAATACTAGGATCACTTCTCACTCAAGCGTATTAATATTAGGTTATACTTTGTCAAAGAGAGTTCTGATCTCTCATTACTATTCAAGATAAAACTACAAATATTGCCAAACCCACTAACTAAAGGCTTAGGTATTTATGTGTTTTAAGAACGTGTTTTTTGTATGAGATTGTTAAAAGCCTAGTTTTCTTTATTTTAGTGGGTGTTTCTATTCAAAGCATATTTTGTGAGGATTTTTTGATTTTGTACAATACATACTTATTATGGATATTTGTCACCATTTAGGAAATTTTGGTAACTTTATATTTATGATGAGTGAAAATTTGATGATATTCATTTTGTTGAATCCATATTGATGTTATTGTCATACTTTTGGATTTGTAGCAACTAATTTTGTACATTTTATACATCTTATTAATGTGTTGGTTGTGTATAATTAGTTTGACTATACATATTGATGTAAAAGTATTATGATATGAATATGTTTTTCAAGTGAGAGATGTTAATTAATTAATATGAACCAAAATAATCTTATAAAAATTAACATATTACTATGTGCATGTGACACTTAGACCATTAATGGTATATGCATAATATGGCTTATCATATTATGGACTCCTGGGTCTATGAACTAATCTTACCTAAGCTTACTCATTTGGCTTATAGCTCATTACAAATTATATCTTATCCTAATTGATATTTTCTTTATGTATTCTGGCTTATGGGCAAGTTAGGAGTTACATGGTGGTATATATAAGAGAATGGTAAACAGGATTCAAAAAGCCATTATTTTCTTCTTCATTGTGTTGATTCTTGCCTTGTAGAAATCTGTCGAGGATCTATGGCTTCTAATCAATTTCCATCACCTTTAGGAAGTATTCCTTTTATCTTATTATTGATACATGCTTCCAAGTTATCAAATCTATTTTTTGTTGTGTGAAGCATAATGATGCTGTCAATTTAGGAACTTTTATTAGAGGTGTTAGATAGCATCTAATAAGCCTCTTTTCATTAAGAATTTAAGCTTATTCATTCTTCATGCATTTCATCGAACACCTTGAGGGCAAAACCATCCCAACCCTATCTACACACAAATCCTTTAATTCTTTCCATTATAAACATGCAAAACATTCACACAAGACCAATCAAACCTAAATTAACAAATGAAATGCATTAAATCACTTAAAAAACACATCAAAAAAATCCCAATCCACGACTTACTTACCTTCGGATCCAGCAGAGGAGAGACGCATGTTGTGGTCGCCAGAGAAGACGGACGTTGTAGTCACCGGAGACGTAGCAGCTGGTCGGACGTACACGGAGGGCGAGCTTCGCCGGAGGAGAGGAGAGAAAGAGAAGAGCAGCGTCGTGGAGAGGAGAGAGGAGGGACGGTCGCAGGCGGATTTAATTTAATTTTGGCGACGGAATGATCCGTCAGTATAATTAAAAATACCGTCGTAGAATTAAGCTTCCTAAACTAGCTTTCCGACGACGTTTTGCAATATACCGACGGCTTATTTCCGTCGGTGAACCATTTCTAGCCGACAAGTTTGTCGATCGAAATTTAAAATCCGTCCCTATTTACAGACGGGACTGTATTCATCGGCATATTTCCGTCGCTATAAGTCCTCGCAAAATTTTCCCTCCAACTTTGGTAACGGATTTCTTGGAAATTTTCTTTCTTTCAGCGACGGATTAGGGTGTCCCATCGCAATTCACATACGATATACATTACGTCGGTATATTTCTGTCGCTATTTAACGATTTTCTTGTAGTGAACTCACAATTACAACTCAATTTGTATGATTTCATAATTTAACCATAAATTTACAACTATAATTTATTTTATGTGAGAATATAATTCGACCATAAATTAATTCATTTTGTATGATTTCACAATTTAATTTATAAACTATTTTAAGACAACTACTTTATAAGGATAATATTTCATCACTAATTTTAATTAATATAGACAAAACTACAAGAGAGACATCACGTTTTTTTAAAATGAGAGAACCCAATATTTCATTCAAAATTTTAAATCCAAACGACAATAATTCACTTCATAATCCATATTCCTCAAATCCCACGAACAAGTACGTGACTTCGTGAGAGTGTGAGACCTAGCACAACACTTCATTATGTTTTACTTCATTAAACTATCAATGGATTGGGATTGTGGTCGTCGGTAGGAAGGTGTTGTTTGAATGAGACTCTTTAGAAGCTGTTACCTTTGTTACAAGTCCTTGCTTATAGTTCCATCCTCATCATATTCTGATCGGTGACATTTAAGAATTTATGCAAAGGGCTTGGTCTTGTTGTCTTCAGTATATCTTTTAAGAAGCTAATCAATGTGTCAATTTTTTAGCAAAATAGGATTTTTCCAACACATTATCTTGGTCTATCTAGGACTCTCCGACTCCGAACATGTGCAGTCTGCTTCTTAATGGTAGAGATCTGTTGCTTTTTTGAGGCTTTAGTCCTCTTTGTTTTATTCCTCCGTTACACCAAAAAAAAGAAAAGACAACAATCACAAGTCACAACACAATAGACGGTTGGCATTTAGCAACCTTGAGGCAACTGGGATGGCAGAGGACTAAGGTGGAGGAAGACGACGAGCTATGTGGGTTACATCACTTGCATGCAGAGGATGAAGGTGGAGCTCAAAGGACCGAGGAGAATAGATAATTGTGTGCGGGGCTGGGCAACGGGGCAACAGGGTAACGTTGACCAAAATGCGAAGGATGAAGGCAGATTGGGGAGGACGGAGGCGGACTGGCTACGACACAGGACGACAGGAGACAAGCAGTGCGATGACTGGAGGTTGAGGTGGACGCGAGTGAGTAAATTGCAGACCGGAGAGTGAGTAGAGAGGCGGCGAAAAGTGTAGGGGCGGGGGCGGGGGGAGAGGCAGACTGGAGAGTGGAGAGTGCTTGCGTTAGGGTGTAATTAGGGTTTTTTGTACAAATTAGTCCTCTAATTTTTTGAAAATTTCAAATCTAACCAGTAAGAAGGAAACAATAAAAATCAATCTCGGTGTGCCGTTAGAAATTTAGAATCGTATAATCGGCCCTTGAAAAGGATAAGAAAAAACCAAACCCCAAATAAGGAGTTGCCAAAAAGCCGGCCAGACGTTGCCGTTTTTGGACTCCAATTTGAAATTTTGAAATACAAAGAACCAACCAAACCCCGCCCAAAAAGGACAAACTACGGTTAAAAAACAATAAAAATCTAGCTGGCACTCAAACCTAACTATGGTTAAGCTAACCGCGGTTAAAACGAAACCCGACTACACGTCTACTCTCTTCCTTCCTATAAAATCCAGCAGAGTTGAGAAACAAACTCACCAGTAGATCTAGCAAAAGGAAGGCGTCTTAATAAACGCCCCCTTTCTTCATCGTTTATCTTACGATTCCGATCTCTTTTTCGGCGTTATCAACAAATTCCAGCGAAAATGAGAGAGTGCATTTCGATCCACATTGGTCAGGCCGGTATTCAGGTCGGGAATGCGTGCTGGGAACTTTACTGCCTCGAGCATGGCATCCAGGTATCCGTTTCTCATCTGATCTAGGGTTTTCGGCTTGATCCATTCATAGTTTGTCGTCAGGTCTTAGTTTTCTCGCTTCCAGTGGTATAATCTGGCTTAAAATGATGTAGATCTGGTGTTTCTTCGTGTAATGTACTTGATTTTGACATTGGATCTGGATTTGCTTGATACATTTGAATTGATGATTTCTTCAGAAAAAATTGTGAGAATAACTTGTTTCTAGATCTAAATCGTTCGTGGTGGATGCATTTCGATTGTTGTTTTTTGGGAAAAGTGATCGTGCAAGTAGTTTTCCTTTTCCTTGTTGCATTGTGTGAGATTGGCACTGATTGTGTGAGAGTGATGTGTTTTTGGGCAGCCTGATGGCCAGATGCCAGGTGACAAGACCGTAGGTGGAGGTGATGATGCCTTCAACACCTTCTTTAGTGAGACTGGTGCTGGGAAGCATGTTCCTCGTGCAGTCTTTGTAGATCTGGAGCCTACTGTCATTGATGAAGTCAGGACTGGCGCATATCGCCAGCTTTTCCATCCAGAGCAGCTCATCAGCGGCAAAGAGGATGCCGCTAACAATTTCGCTCGTGGCCACTATACCAGTAATGATCTTTCATCTAATGATTTGTCTCATTTGTTTTAGTGATTAATTGTGTTATAATATGAGTTGTTAATATTTGTTCTCTTGATCTCAGTTGGAAAGGAGATTGTTGATCTTTGCCTGGACCGCATTAGAAAGCTTGCTGACAACTGCACTGGGCTCCAAGGGTTCCTTGTCTTTAATGCTGTTGGTGGAGGAACTGGATCAGGGCTGGGCTCTCTTTTGTTGGAACGTTTATCAGTGGATTATGGCAAGAAGTCTAAGCTTGGCTTTACAGTGTATCCATCGCCACAGGTTTCAACATCGGTTGTTGAGCCTTACAACAGCGTCCTTTCCACTCACTCCCTTTTGGAACACACTGATGTGGCTGTGCTGCTTGATAACGAGGCTATTTATGATATCTGCAGGCGCTCCCTTGACATTGAGCGCCCTACCTACACCAACCTAAACCGTCTGGTTTCCCAAGTATGAACTTTAACTTTTGCAACACAGATCAATATTCCCCAGTTTTTCTCGCATGCTAAAGTTTTGATCTAATATTACCTCCTGTTTTGGTGATGATTGCAGGTGATATCATCTCTTACTGCCTCTTTGAGGTTCGATGGTGCCCTGAATGTGGATGTGACTGAGTTCCAAACTAACTTGGTCCCATACCCTAGGATTCATTTTATGCTTTCTTCTTATGCACCTGTGATCTCTGCTGAGAAGGCTTATCATGAGCAGCTCTCAGTTGCCGAGATAACTAACAGTGCTTTTGAGCCTTCATCCATGATGGCCAAGTGCGATCCTCGCCACGGCAAGTACATGGCTTGCTGTTTGATGTACAGAGGTGATGTGGTACCTAAGGATGTCAACGCCGCTGTTGCCACCATCAAGACCAAACGAACGATCCAATTTGTTGACTGGTGCCCAACTGGTTTCAAATGCGGTATCAACTACCAGCCACCGACTGTTGTTCCGGGCGGTGATCTTGCCAAGGTGCAGAGGGCTGTTTGCATGATTTCCAACTCCACCAGTGTTGCAGAGGTCTTCTCTCGTATTGATCACAAGTTTGATCTCATGTATGCAAAGAGGGCTTTTGTGCACTGGTACGTTGGTGAGGGTATGGAGGAAGGTGAATTCTCAGAAGCCCGTGAGGATCTTGCTGCTCTTGAGAAGGACTATGAAGAGGTTGGAGCTGAGGATGTTGAGGGTGAGGATGATGAAGGCGACGAGTACTGAGTAGACTGACATCTCATTTATTATCCATCGCCTCTTATTTGATATCCCCATGTATCAGACCCTTTACATGGTGGATTGTTGTTGGCTAAACTTTGGTTATTACTATGTTTCACCTTTGGGTGATTGCTTTATTTCTTCCCGAACAAGACATGAATATGGTTTATCTGAATGTTTGTTGTTTAAAATTCCATCTTTGCTATTGTGGTAATGGAATGAATGAGTGCAAATTCACCTCTTCAAATTCCAAACTGTAACAAATCAGCTGGGCCTACTCAAGAGTGAAAAAGACTTCCAAGTTAAGCTATGAGAAATTCTATTTCTTATAAAAAGGAAAATCAGTAACAAACCAACAATTATCCAATCATATAACATGTCTAGAGAATACATTATTTGAACCATTAACGTGCACTTCAGGGTATAATCCGTATTAAAAAAAGTAAAAAAATCTTTGGTTTGCATAACACCTGGCCAACGCACTGTTTAGTTTTAGTTTTAATTTGTGCTTTTAAATAATAATAAAATTTTATTTGGTTGTTAACATTAATATAATTATATTTGTATTATTAATTAATAATTATAGTTACAAATTGGATAAAATTTAAAGATAAATTATTTTAATTAATTACGTTTATTTAAATTTATTAATAATTATTAAATTAATTTTATTTAATGTAATTATAATATTAATTAAATAATTAATTATAATTTTATTAATAATTAATTTATTAAATAATTAAATAATATATATTTAATTATTAATAAATCAGATTATTAAGAAAAGAAAATTGAAAAGAATTTTGAAAACTACAAGAAATCAATACTAAAACAAAATTTAATTTTTTTACTAAACTTAAACACAAAATTAGAAAATGAAAAATAAAAACTAACAAGGCATTAGTTTAATTACATTTAGATTTAGAATAACATCTTAATATGATTAATTATAAAAATTAGATAAAGCAAGAATTTATCACTCTTAAATTATTAATTAAAAATTGAATTAATTACATGATTGATTATTTTAAATTTTTATTATTTATTTTATAAATGATTTTGCTATATTTAATCAATAATGAATTAAGAAGAAATTGTATAATAATTAAATAATACTATAATAACATCATCATACTCGGTCAGAAGTCATGAAAGCGAGGTTTGGGGAGAATGCGATAATCACAACCTTACCCTTACATAGTGGAGAGATTATTTCCGATAGACCTATATGCATATGAGACAATAAAAGAATGATGCAGGTTAAAGAGTAGTAAATAAAATTACATTAAATACATTAATAAATAAAAATAAAATATAACCGAAGGATATATTTGATATAATGTCTAGATTTGTCAGTACCTAATAAGCTGCAAAGTCCGGCTCTTCTCGTCTCTAGTTAAGCTAGGAGTTCTCGCTCAAAAACATTAAATGCTTGACAAATCCTACAGTTTTAGACAGCCTCGCAGGCTCTTTTCCCATACACCTGTCCTGAAAAATCAAGTTGTAGGACCGAAAGTCTTGTCCAAGACTTACAACTAAAAAAAGACATAAAAGACATTGGATTGGACTTTCTACGCAGTAACTACATAACGAGAGCTTTAAAGTAAACATCTCCTAATAACTAAGTTAACTGTATAACTAAGTTAACCGTATTAATGAACTTTAAAGGGTGTCCTTTACTCTTATCCGCTCATGTCAAACTTTTCTATTTCTAACCACTGGCTCAATAATTGCCAACTTTGATATATTTTTCTTGATCACTTTCCTTCAATTCTTGTAAGGTCACAATTTTCTCCCGCTATAGTCATTAAGGGTTATTTTTTCCCAACGTCGTACTGGAGCATCAGAGGGCCTCCTGCGCATACGACCAAACCATCTAAGTTTGGTCTCTCTCAACTTGTCGACAATATTAGCTACCTTTAGGCTATCTCTCACCATACGATTCACGATGATAGGTCCCGATCAGAAGCTGATAATATTTAAGAAGTTTTCTCGTTTTTGTGAGAATCACCACAGATAGTATTGTTGAATTAAAAAATCTCCCCTTCCATTTATACTTTTGGTAGTTTAAATATAAAAGTTTCTAACTGCTCTATCTAAAATAAAGGAGTTTACTTTAAATGTGCAAAAAGGAATTTAAATATTTGAAAGGATAACTGAATGGATAACGTTAGCAAATATAGTGGAGGTGTTGACCATTTCCTATCTCCTCCCTAGCTGCACGCTTCTTTTGCAGTTAGGATCTTCTAACCTTATCATTGCCTCTCCCTTTTCTTGGAACCTTGTCCTTAAAGTTCAGGATGTTATTTGCCCATGTAGTTTCGTCTTCGTCACCTTTCAGTAATAGTAGTTTGGGTTTGCGACATTAGTGGCCGGGGTGAACCACTCATCACAGTTGAAGCATAATCCTTGTGTTCGATGCTTCTACATTTCATCCCAAGAGATTCGTTTGGCAGATGCAATTGGGGAAGTTGTGGGTTATGACGACGAAGTTGCTAGCACTTGGTATTCTTGAGTGATCGCACCTCGTTCGGATTGGTTACACCAACATTGTCGATTCAATTGATCCTCTCTCATGCGGGCCAATCTAATCGCTTCCTTCAAAGACTTAGGTATGAACATTCTTGTTGGGACCCGATCCGGAGACCGGATCCCAACCGAAAATACGAAAATGAAGTGCAGAAATGAAATCGAATTGAAACAGAAACCCAAAAATTGGGCTAAAACCAATGCGAATGAATGAACGAAATCGGAAAGGGAATGAATCGAAACAAAGCAAACACGAATCGAAAGCAAATCAAATACAGAGACAAGCGAAAGCGGATTCGACATCCGATAACATACATCTTAAACAGACTAACGCGTTGGAAACCTAAAAACCAATACAATCCGAGACGGTAAATTTTTTTTCCTTTTCTTTCTTTTTCACTTCTTTCTTCTTTATTCGATCTTATTCAAATCAAAACAAATAATTCCTACTTTTAGAAATTTAACCTCATGAAAAACTCAATTCTTAGTCATGTTCTTATACGTTAAGATAAATCTCAAATCTCATTTATACACAAATTTTATCAAAAATTCGGCAGCATAACGACTGCACTTGAACAAACCCAAACCTGCAATTAACTTAAATACACTTTTATAATTCCCAATCGATCACACAATCATCTAAATCCACCGGACCCTCCGTCCGGGATCGCAGCATATACAAACGCAATCATATACCTAGTACTTCAAAAATCCTCAATCAAACTCAGAAAACAATTCCCAAAACACATCATCCAAAAATCCAATTCATATAATATCCTCATTCCAATATACAAATCATAATTTATCATACATAATGTCATAATCCAAGTCTTTATACAAATTCCTAATTCAATCAATCCAAACCCAAAAATCAATCATATCTAGATACAATCACAAGTCATATTCTATAATCACACAAGTCTTATTTCTCCAATCCATACACAAGTCCAGAATTCATTTACAAATCCCATAACTCATTTCCATACACAAATTCATATACATCATAAACTAAATATTTCGTAAACATAAATGGCATTTCAAGTCATATACAAATACCAATAACCACAATCCAAAATTTCACCATACATAACAATTCTAAACTTCTTAGCAACAATCTAACTTAGCAAAATACCATATGGACACATACAAATGGAAACTTTTATCTTCTTTTACCCGATCTTCTTCTCATCACCTGTGGATGAGAATGAAGGGGGTGAGCTTATTGCTCGTGGATAACATATTTATAATTAAAAAATAAGCAAAAATCATTTCTCAAAACAATTTCCATTTAGTAAAATTTTAAAAAAATCTATTTCTTAAAACTTTCCACATTTTCAAATCATTTATACTTACTTTCAAAAAATTTCTCGATTTTAAACTCAATTTTTTTATTCCTCAAAATTCTGAATTTTTTTTCACAAATCATGCACAATTTCAAAAAACATGAATGCTTCACATAATAAATGCATCACAATTTAAACAAATCTAAAATCACATAACACGTCAGAATGGTTTGGTTTCGGTCCAAACGGAACGTCTTTACATGATCCCGCATAATGGTCCTGTCAATACCATGAACTTAAGGAGTTCGAACGAGACTCAGTGCCCTTTAGCGGCAAAAGGGAGAAGCCTTTTAAGAATGAGACAGTGCATTGACTCTAACTTATGGGACCTAACCAAACTCACATAACACATTTCATACTCAAAAATCAAATTGTCCGAAGGCACATTTCGAAAATTCAATTTTCATGTCATGTCCTATTTAAACATAATGTCACTCACAAATGTCACAATTTCGCATAGTTCAATGTGCAAATCATTCACAGCAAGGAAATGCAACAATTTTCATAATTTATCAATATTGATAAATTATGAATTTCAGCAATTTAACACAATCAAACACAATAAATGTAACAATTTTTTCAATTTTCTCAAATCATTCAAAATCAATGAATGAACAATTTTCCTAATTGATCAAATCATTCATAAATAATAAATTTCAGAAATTTTCTCAATTTATCAAAACTCATTTTAAAACAATAAATTTAATCCTTCGGAAATCATAATTCGCAATTGCTTATATTATTACAAAATCAACGAAAATAATCATTCGAAAAATAATTATAATTCAATTTTTGCTTTCTTTATTTTTTCGAAAATTCATATATAGCTTATAAATCAAAAATAAATATGCTACCCACCTCGAATCCAAGCTAGTACTACATTGTCCAAAGCATCAATTCTCCAAAGTTCTTCTTTCCTCAAATTAAAAATTACCTAAGCCAAAACATCCAAATTCAACATCATAAAAAGTCATAATCCTCAAAATTAACCTAAAAATTTACAAACTCATCATATTCTCAAGCCATCTAAATCAAGACATTTTCAAAAATCCCAAAATTCCGAAATCATAAAAATGGCACAATCCTAATTAACCTCCAATCTAACCAGCCTATAGTTCCTATAGGTTAGAAACTCCAATACTTAGCTTAGAATCCAAAAACCCCTTTGAAAAATCAACATCTTCTTCCTCCTCTAACCATTTCTCTCTCTAGGTTTTTTTCACCATAACAAAACCATCATCTATTTCATTCTACTAAAGCAAAGCAAAGATGAAAACTAACCTTGGAAGCTTGAATCTTCTCTTCTTTTCCTCTTCTCTTCTCCTCTCTCACGGATTCTCTTCTCCCACCGACGCACTTCCCTTTCTTTCTCTCTTCTCTTTCTTTTCTTCTTATTTTTCTGGTGTGTTTCGTGACTCTCATCTCTTATAACCGACATTCACCAAGTCTTCCTAGTGCATGTCATTAAATGAGGGAGAAATGACTTAATTCCCCCTCCATTCAAAGCCTTTAACTTATGTCCTTAAGTGGACTTCCCAGTATGCCCCTAACTTCATGCTACTTTAGGACAATTTTTAATCATCAATTTGAAGGAATTTGCCAAAACTTCCTTCTAGAGAAATGTTCTCCTATGTCGTAATTTTATAATGCCACAAAAATCGTTTAATTTGGTGCACTACACCAAGAGTTATAGTCCAAACATTGCGAACCACCATTATGCTAAATTTTTTTCCACCACTTTACTTCCATTAGAAAATTGACAATCTTAGAGGATGAATTAAAATTCACTTTCTTCAGACGAAATGTACCTTATCTTTCTAGTTTACTCTAAATTAAGAATCATCTCATTTGGATGACTAGAGCAAACGTTATGACCAAAATACTGTCTGATTTTTCTAACCCAAGACTGCACCCTAAGCCTGACTTCCAGTCAGAATTTGGAAGTCTTAGGGCGATTTCTTCATAAAAATTGTAGCCCCAAATCTCAATTTTATTTTTCCTCAAGAATCAATTCAATTGGATCTCCACAGATCAAGAATTGCTCAAAATACTGAACCATGTTCAGAAATTTCCCAACTCACTTTGATTAAATCAATCATCCTTAATTTAATATCATAAAAATACAAATATCTCTTGAGAATGTAGATAATTGTCTTAGGAATTCAACGCTTTAAAAACCAAGTCAATTGGATGTCGAACGGAAAAGATTTAAGCAGAAAGTTGCAAAAGGGTCGGATTTGGAAGTAAAAAGCAAAATGTGAAGCAAGCAGAAACGACATCATAGAACAATTTTTTTTTAAAATTCATAACTATTGATTCTGAACTCCAAATTTGACAAATTTAGTCTCTATAAAATGCTTGAAGGAAGCTCTACAACTTCCATGTAGAAATCCACAACCCATTTAGACTCTAAAATGATCAAATTTCAAATCAAAGATTATGTCCACATCAATAAAACCCTAATTAGTCACATAACTTCTCAAATTTATATCTTTCAACACCAAAGTCCAAATGTGTCATATTTTATATCAATGCGAAGGTCAGAAAGTCACCTACAATTTTCATGAAGGACATAAAAATCAATTCATCTTTTAAGGAAGTCAAATTTCCAATCCAATGATCTGTTCTCTAATACTCATACTAAAACATTAATAAAAAATTGTGAAAATCATCACTTATTATTTCATGAACCAATAATTCTAAACTTTATATCAAAATAAAGATCGAATCAAAATCTTCAACTTTCATGAAGAACTTAAAGGCTAAACCAACTTCTATCTAGGTCAATTTTCCAATCAAAACTTCTGCCATATCATAGATCAACCTATAACACATCCCAACTTTCAAATTTTATATTTCCCAATTCTCTCATCCACTAATTGCATAATATACATCATTGTAAAGCTTGGAAAGTCTTCTATGACTTTCATGAAGACCACTTCACTCAATTAAGACCACATCAATCTGACAATTTGCCTCAAAGTACAGCATACACAATCCTACACTTACAAACATTCTCAAAGTCAAAGTGAAATAACCCTAACTTTGACTGATCATAACTTTCACTCCCGATATAAAAAAATTGGAAACTTTATGGAGAAAGAAAGCTTTCAACATAAGTTACAGGTTTTCTGAAGATCATTTTCTCAAATTGTGCCTAAATCAAAAAGTCAACTCTCTATGGCCAAAAAGTCAAATTTTTACAATTCTTCATATTCTCACATTTTCTTTCTTTATTTCTTGATTTTTAACTCTCATTTCAATCAAATCTATTCAAAACCCAAAGGTATCAAAATCAAATCCAATCATTTCTTATCAATTTCCTTTAAAGATACATACTTCTATAACACAACACATACACTAGCATACTCGTTTAAATTCAATTTATATCTCAAAATTTCATTTAAATGTTGGGGTCCAACAATTATAATTTCGTCTGTTATTTCATATTTTAGTCCACAGATAAAAGTTCCCATTAAGGCCCTTTGCGTCCACCCTTAAACTCGGTTACCCAATTGCTCGAATTCTTTTTGGTACTTAGGCAATGAACCCTTTTGTTTTTTTTTCTAGACAAGGCTTCATCAAAATCTTCACTTATAGTTGGCCCGAGCCGGAGCCAAAACTCCTCTTCAAACACTACCCAAGTGATTTCTTTCTTTTCTTCCTTATAGGCTTGGTGTAGCCATTGCCACCATTGGTTGGCTTCGCTTTCTAGGTGATATGACACCAACGCCACCTTTTGATTTGCAGTGGTATTTTGATGTTCAAAAAATTGCTCCACGCAGTTAAACCACTCCATCGGGTCATTGCTGCTGTAGGAAGGAAACTCAAGCTTTGCTAACTTAAAGCAAAATGGTTGACATCCCCCCTCAGTTCTCTCTGCTCCATCTTCACGCGACGATTGACTGTAACCAGCCCAACTAGAAGCACTGATGTTAAAACCTTCTAAGTTGGAGGCAATGATGTCAGTAAGTCGTTTGAGGTTCTCTTTGATGATACGGAGTTTGTCGGCCATCCCAAGCTCTATCCGACTAAAGCTGTCTTGTAACCCGCCAAGGCTTACTTCCAAGTTCTCAATACGTTCTTTGTTGGAGGTCATTTTGATTTAACTCTGATACCAATTGATAGGTCCCGATCAGAAGCTGGAAATATTTAAGAAGTTTTTTCGTTTGGGCGAGAATCATCACAGATAATATTGCTAAATTCAAAAATCTCCCTTTTTATTTATACTTCTGCTAGTTTAAATATAAAAGTTTCTAATTGCTCTACCTAAAATAAAGGAGCATCCTTTAAATGTGCACAAAAGAGTTTAAACATTTGAAAGGATAAGTGAATGGATAACGTTAGCAAATATAGTGGAGGTGTTGGCAGTTTCCTAACTCTTTCCTAGCTGCACGTTTCTTTTGCAGTAGGACTCTACTAAGATTCTAACTTGGTTATTTAGAGGTGCCTATAAATAGCTCATTTTAGCCTTGTTTTTAAAAATAAATGAGTATGGGAGACACTTAGAGATATGAGAGGGCATTCATTTGTATACTTTGAGGGAATTAATAAAAGTTGGCGTTTGTCATATCTCTTTCTCATGTTCTTTTTTTGATATGAATATTTAATTTTTTCGTAGTTTTTTTGCAAATGTGTGAGAGCGAAATATTGCGATAGATGTGAAGCGTTCAAGAATGAGTAGATTGGTCATGATCACGGGACAAGACTGAATCTTGCTTTAATAGAGCTAAGTGGTATTACCGTGCAAAGGGATTGTCACAACTTGTGATACAAATTCGTGCTCGAAGAAAAACATTTGTATTTCTCACGTAAGCATTGAACTTTCTTATCATCGTAATGTAATAACAATGCGAAGATTTCATATTTGAGAGGTTATGGTTTTGTTTATTTGCTAAAAAGGAAAAGAAAAAAGAAAAAAATTACTATTAGCATCCTTGTGTAATATAAATTTCCACATTATGAAACTTTTTTTATTGTCCTTTATAAATTAATAGCTTAAAATTGTGTTGTGAACTTTACGTTTATTAGGGTGTTCATGGTAGGGTAACCTGACCCGATTATAAATAACCTGAACCTGAACCTGAATGTCAGGTTCGGCAATTTCACGAACCTAAACCTGAACCTGAACCTGAACCTAAAGAACCTACAGGATTGGTTAACCTATTTTCAGGTTCGGTTCTCAGGGTAACCAGAACCTATTCATATCAACATATATGATAAAAATTATAAAAAAAATTGGTGAAAAAATACAAAATTTTCATGAAAGTATGCATATAAAATCCATCAAAGATTAATCCAATATGTTAAACCAAAGCAAAGTAAAAATAAGCCAAACAATGTCTTATAAAAGATCCATACTAGAAAAAAAGATAAAATATTATACAATTATTCTTTGAATAGAATGGTAGGATGATTCACTTTATTATACATGAAGCCACATCTATAGAAAATAAAAAATAAAAAGAGTTATACTCTTTATTTCTTTTTAATTAAAAAAGAATTTTTTTAACAAGGTAAAGTAAATTAGATTGCCTGATTCAATTTGTTCAAGTTTTTTAAGTCTCTTTTCCACGTAAAGAGGAGCCTGTGATTTTCTCAACCAATCTTGTCTACAAACAAGAGTCTCCACCATCTTTGGAGTAAGAGAGCTACGAAATGAATTAAGCACTCGACCTCTTGTACTAAAAGCTGACTCAGATACAATAGTGAGGGAACAAACTGCTCTACTAGATCTCGTTGATTAAAAAAATAATAAAACTATTCTTCTAACATCATTAAATCTTATTTTATCATGTTAAAATAATAATAATAATAATAATAAACTAATAAGCACAAAAGTATCCTTCTTCTTATTGCAACTTAGTGTAGAAAATGCAACTAATATCATAGTTAAAACTTCAAATATTATATTATAAAAAGCGTAGCCATATAAACAAATACAATCCCATAGTTTATTACTAAATCAACTCATTTTTCATTCGTTTATAATAAATAAAACTATGTTTGTATTTGTACAAGACAATATTATTATATTCTTATTATTTATTAGCAACTATATTATATATTTTAAGAATCAGATTACTTGCTAGTTTAATGTTTATAATATCTTATGAATATCTAAACTAATATATGTGCCTTAAAAACTAAAATTGTAGGATTTTTTAATAAATGTGTTTTACATTAATTTCTTTAATTAATCTCTAAACGATTATATTATTTTAGTCAATGAATGTTTTTATTAATAGTTTAATACTTGATCAATAACTTTGACACATATTAATTACTATCTCAAGTAGAAGTATTGAGTGTTATGCATTAGTTGTTACTTATAATAGCAATGTTTAATATTAACATTTAATAACATAGAAGTAAAGTAGTTTTTTTCCTTTTTTTACTCAAGAATTAATATAGTAAATACTAGTGAATTTATTATTATTGATATTCTCTTAAATTGTATCTAAATATATGATAGTTTTTTAGGTATTTGAGTTCGAGTTTAAACCTAAACCTATAAATCGAGTTCGGTTCGGTTAATCGCTATAAGTGCGGTTTAGGTTCGATTAACCTAGAACCATGAGTTAAAAACTCGAACTGATTTTTCGAGTTGGTTCAACCGAACCTAAACTCAGGTTCGATTAACCTTATTTACAGGTTCGGTTCATGCGGTTCAGGTCCGGTTCACAAGTTTGCGGATTTTTTTGAACACCCCTAACGTTTATAATAGAGAATACAGAACATATCTTAACGTTTCTAAATGTTCAAATCAAACCTTAACATTTTCAAAACATTTAAAATAAATTATAAGTAAATGAAAATTTTAATGGGTTTAACTTTTCAACGGTTTAATTTCAAGTATATATTGATACGATATTATTTCTTATTTTTAAATAAAAGTAAACCCTTACTGTCACACTCACATGACAATTGAGATTTATTGTCTTAAATATGTAATAATAGGTTTCACGACATGACAAGTGAGATTCACTGTCTAAAATATGTAATAGTAAATCTCACTGGTACATAACAAGTGAGACCTATTATATAAAATGTGTAATAGTAGACTTTGTGACGTTGAGACCTACTTTTAATTAATTTTAAAAAGCTACTTACATGATAATGAGATCTACTTTTATTTTAAAAAATAAAAATAATGTTATGTCAACATTAATATAGCATTTAATTGTCCGTTAAATTTTTTGCCTATTTAAAAACTATTTTGAATATTTTAAAAATATTAAGATTCAATTTGAACACTTCAAAACGTTAAGATTCAAGTTGATCACATACTTATTCTGATCGTACATGCACTTACTTAAAGAAGTTATTTCCGAAGGCTATTGCAAGCTTGACGAAGATAAACACTTCGAATTCGTATGGTAAATGGATATTACCAATGTTCGAACCCAAACCAAACCAGGCCTGTAGGCCCAACCCAATCGAGATTAAAATTGCAGAATTCAACGTGAACTAAGCTGTTTTCAGCAAAGTTACAGAAAAGAGCCGAACTTGTTTGAGAGAGAGTAAGGTGATGATGAAGACAAAGAAGATCCCACAAGTTCATCAAATTTCTTCATCTCCTTCCTCATGGCGTGAAACCCGTTTCTTTTCTCGACTCATAACTCCATTGTACTTGGTTCAATGGCCGAGTCTTGTTCAACAAACGCCACGTCCGAAATAGTAATGGTGACTGTTCTATTTCCCCCTTCTTTTAATTTGTACAGCCGTTAATTTGTGTACTTAGTTGCATTTTACAGGTGCCAATATGTAAAGATTGTAACTTTTTATGGATTTCTGTAAATTTTGTTTAGATATGCAAATAAGAGCGTTTTTATTACACCATTGAAGCTAGGCATGCATGTTGGTGCTCAATTTTGCTTCTTGTTTTTGTTTGATGGATAATTGATGAAGGCAGTGATAAGTTGTAAAAGTTTTAAAATAATCCATAGGGAAGGATGTTCAAAGATTAATAATATTACGGACATTGAAGAATTGTGAAGCTGAACTATATTAGAGTTCGTCACTGAATCAGAACCGACGTTATTAGGTTTTTCGAAGGGAAGCTTTAAATCATTCTAACATCATATGGCCCTTTACTTTGACCTCTTAACATGGAATGTATTGAAGAGGCATGTTAATTTGTTCATTTGATCAAACCTGACTTGCCAGTCTTGTTTTTCTCTTTTAAGTGAGCAGGCATCAGGTTTTTATCCTCTCATAAATCATCTTCCATTCGGGTTTAAAAATTTAGATGTCACTCTGACTAGGAGATTGGGTTGTATTGTACTCTCTTTCACAAATCATCTTGGTTCCATAACAGAGTTGCTCTTGTAACTTTTAGAAATTCTTGTTCTGTCAGTAGGTAAATATGGATGGAGGTCTTTGTTCTGTTCTTCCTTCTGATGCTTCTTTCTAAAGACTGGCATCAAAGGCAAGGTCAGTATGAAAGGCACAAAGTGTTGCATTTGGTGAAGCAGGGGGGAAGAATAAGTCTTTGTTTTAATAAAATTTAGTGGTGATTTTCTGTATTGCTTAGTATCAATATTTATTTGACATTAAGAATTATTGACTTTAGTTCTTATCCAAGTAAACAATATTGAGTGCACAAAATTTTTGTTTTGGTAACTATATCCACCTTTTGCATGTTTGATTAGAATGTCACCAGCGCTTTGACATGATTTCATTATATTTAGAAATATGCATTTTCACATTTTCGAACTATGTCATGACATAGAGTATGGCTCTAGGACATTCTGGCCCATAAACGACAAACACACTTTTTATTTTTGGTTGGTTTGGTATGCTTTTATGTAACATAACTTGTATTTAATACTAGTTACCAATAATGGATTTTCTTTTGTATAATTAATTCCACTTTTTGACTGGATTTATTTAGTTTTGCAATTGCATTTATTAACGTAGGAATGCGGACTCGGATATAAATTGTGGATGACATGAGAGTTGACCTTATACTCTAAAGTTTTCTGTTCTAATTGAGCGAGTCAATCTTTGTTTAATCATCTTTCTGCAGGAACAATGACGAGAGGTCGCCAAAAGATTGAGATGAAGCTGATTGAGGCAACAAAGGCCAGGCAAGTTTGTTTCTCGAAACGACGAGCAGGAATCTTCAAAAAGGCTAGTGAGCTCTGTACCTTATGCGCCGTTCATATTGGTATGATAATCTTTTCACCTGGCGGGAAGGCCTTCTCATTTGGCCATCCAAGTTTGGACAAGATTTTCAATAGACTTGTTCACCATGAAGATGCAGACGATTCTAGCATCCAGCGACAGCCTGATCACCGCGCTCATATACTGGCCAAACTTAACAAGACTTGTAACGATATATATGAGCAATTGGAATCTGAAAAGAAGCAAGCAGATATACTTAAGAAGCTCAGTGAAAAATCACAGGGCAAACGTCTGATGGATTTACCACCAGATGACCTCAGCTTGGAGGAAATGCTGATGCTAAAGGGGTTGCTGGAAGAAAGACTGGGATGTCTACAGAAGCACCGCGAGGAACTTGCTTCTCAAACTTCCAATCCACCTGGATTCTTTAAACATTCTTTTGATCTCAACGTATCAGCAAGTAGTTCGTCGGTTGATGCCGATGCCGCTGATCATGAGGGTTAACCTTTTGAGCATGTTACTGCAAAACCATATGAAATTGCTATGTTTTGCTGTTACTGTTAAAGTTGTATGAGAGTGTTTCAGGGCATTCTTTCTTTTCATCAACTGAGCTCTGGGAAAGTAATAATAAGAGAATGCATAGTCAAGTAGTAAGGGAATGCATAAACCATAATTCCTAGCTTTCTTCATAGTTACAATCCATTTGGGGATTTTAGGTTGCAAAGGCTTAATCAAGGGAGACTTTAGTATCATTGATATGCTCTTTTTTTTTTCTTCCCAATTAAAAATGAACATGAAAAGGAGTTAATCTCAAACTTGAGATAGAACATGGCCTTTTTCACAGGATTTTCTTTCATATAATTATTTCCATTTTGACTGAAGTTATTGAGATATGCCATTTGCATTTATTAACAGAGAAATGCACTCTTATATAATAAAAGGACAGAACTATATGGAAATGGTGTTTATAGATTTTATTTTGGTAATCATTACTTTAAGATGCAAGTAAAGATAGCAATGAGCCAAATCCTTTTTCTTTTCAATTTATTTTAATTAAAATTAAAAACATCAACAAAAGTGTTGCTAATATGCTGAATTCGGAGAGATTTAATATTACACAGTCTTAACTTTAACTAATAGAGAAGTCGTCTCTGAATAACCAAAAGCTTACTTACGGTATAGTTAAATTATAATTTAAAATATTATATAAAAAATGAAGGTAAAACATGATAATATCATTATCATCATCATCATCACATTTAGTCCGAAATTTTGCAATAAAGTAAGGCCTGAATAATTTGATAATACGTAGCCTTATGAAACGATAGGAATGTGATTTACGCATTTAAAATTTGAAAGAATCAAACTCAAGACATAGGCATTAAACTCTTTGATCATTTGGGCCTTTGACCCAAATATTTTCAATCGCTTGGGTCGGGTTTAATGTTCCTAAAAGCCCATGTTTAGGTCTATTTATTTTCCTAGTTAACAAAGAACATCAAGGGTAAAGTCGTCAATTTCCTTTTCGATAGGTGTAAGAAATTAAGAATTGGATCAGTCCTTTGCGAAAGGGTTGCATCATTTACCGTTCCAAACCGAAAACGAAGAATGGCGTCGGCGTTGATCCGTTCTGGTGCTCTGCGGACAGCCCTTCGCGGCGGTTCTAGAGCGTCTCCCAAACGAGGCTTCTCTTCCTCTGCTCACCACGACGATGCTCGTAAATCTACTTCTCTTTATTTTTTTCTTTCTTGTATAGCATCTAAATTCCATATTTAAGGTGTGTTTTCTTAATCTGAATATGATTATACTTTAACTGCCAAATTTGTGATTCATAGTTACAGCTGCATCAGGTTTTAGAATTTGATTGTTAGGACTCTTTCCTTGTTCTACGTTTTGTTTGTAAATTTTTTGATGTTTGGCTGACGAGATATGTTATGGATATAAAGAATCTCGAATAATGAAGAAAATCAAGTTCTTCATCAAGCTTTTTTTGTTTTGGTAACTAAGAATATATTAATTCCAAAAGGAACTGTATTTAGCAAAATTTATCAAGCTATGTTTGATCTTATCTCATAAGTAATTGTATCTTCGGTTTCTTTTTGGTTTTGATTATTGAGAATTGCTTTATATTTTAATAGAGGAGGCGGCTAAGTGGGAGAAGATAACATACGTAGGCATTGCTACTTGCACACTCTTGGCCATTTATAACCTCTCAAAGGGTCATCACCACTTTGACGAGCCTCCTGTGAGCTTTCTTTTCTCTTCATATTTTTGTTTATGAGACTTTTGAAATACATATGATTTACATTTCAACCATTGTGATTAAATTTCAAATTGTTTAATTTTCTTCCATGTTTTTTTCACGAATCATCAATGACATAACTTTTGTACCTGGGTATTGTCTGCTAATTGTTGTCCCCATTGGTGCAGGCGTATCCATATTTGCACATTCGCAACAAGGAGTTTCCATGGGGTATTTCCTATCGCTCTCCTTGTTTTATTTTATATTTCCTTCTCAAACTAGCAAACTAATTGCTTTGCTATTAATCTGTTATCAATTTTACTTATGGTGGCTCAAGCATTAGATTGGGGCTTAAATCCATATGCTTCTGCTTGCTAGAAGTCAATAGGGCTGAATTGATTTGGTTTAACTCAGTACTCTGATGTATGATTCATGAATCTAAAATGAAGTTATAACATTGATCAAGTACATTTGATCTCATTTGGGAGGCTATAATATTTTTTCTAGCTTTTGGGTTCATAATGTTTGGTCTGTAGTTCTGCTTAATCCACAGTGGGAATGCATACTGCACCAAATTTAGTTGTTTGTGATACTGAAATTGTTAGAATGTCTGAATTTGGTTGGGGGCCGGCTTAGTTCTTTCCCTAAAAATTGGTCGCATTTCTCTTTTTACAAGTTTTATGGTCATAGATTTTGCTTGATTCCTTTTGAGAGATTTTCGATTTTTGTGAACACAGGACCAGATGGACTCTTCGAGATTAAGCACCATTAGATAGTGAGGGCACATATGAAGATATGAAAGCTTTTGCATATTCCTTCTTTTTTCAAGCAGAACTTTCCAAACCAGTACACAACTTTGGTTGCTATTGTTGATCTTTGGCATTTTATTTCCCATCGCCATTCATGGATTATAAGACTCTGTATGCGGAAAATTGTTCAGTTTGCATGCTCTTCTTTGTCTAGAATTTATTTCCTGCCTGCTGCAAAATAAGATTGATTAGTGATGTGGCTGTTTAAATTCGCAGTGAATCATGAACTGTGGTTGGAAAATCTTATGAAGTTTGGGGGATAGTTTGGAGGATGGTCTCTGAATATGAGGTTTCAGTATGAAATATGCGAAAACAAAAATGATTATTGGAAACAGATGGACCTTTTTATTTAATAAATGGGGAAGCAGAAATATATACAAACTTATTCATCCGAGCACTTACCATGAATCGAATTTTGATAAGAAAAAAAAAAAAAACTATAAATTTGACATCAAACTAAACCCAATGATGTTGAGATTTGTTAGGGCAGTGCATGACTTCATAGGAAAATGATAAAATTGTTAGCTCTCAGTGAGAAGAAGAAAGATTTAAAAAATTCCTTTAATTTTGTTTAATAATTTTAATTCTATCCGATTAATAAATGTAAATTTCATAGAATATCGTTTGCTCCTTGGGAGATACTTGTCGGATAAAATCAATAATTGAAAGACTCAATCGATTTAGTAGATTTAATTTAATTTAGTTTTAACTTTTAGATTTAATTTATTTTAATAAATTTATTGTTAAAATATCTATTAATTAATTAATTAGTCAATTTTAATAAATTAATAAGTTTTATAAATCAAAATGATTCAATTAAATTTTATTTAATAATATTTTAATTAAATTTTAAAATAATCTTCTTCAATTATATTTTAAATTTTTAGTTTTATTCAATATTTAGCTAATTTTATAACAATTTAATACTTATTGAATCTTTTAAACCTTAAATCTCTTATCTTATTAGTTTAACTTCTAATTTGATTTTAAAATATTAGATATAACCCCTCGCGACTACTTAAACTTTAATAGGTAATGAATGGTAAATTTATTTAGGATTAACAAATTGAAACGACTCTAATCAATAAAAAAATGTCTGAATTGGTTGAATTTTGGACCGATGAGTTGATTGAATTTTAGGACCAATGAATTAATTGAATTTTAGGCTATTCTGAGTAGACTTAAACCGGTTTGATTAATTTTATTTTAACTCAAACAATTAGATTGAAGTTGACTTTAATTTGGCTTGAATAAAAAAATAATTAAGATCCGACCTGTCTATTTTCATCCCTTATATTGTAATCTTGTTGAGTACTGTGCTTCATTTTTTTTTTAAGAAGAGTACTGTGCTTCATTTCCTTGGAGAATGTATTGTTGACAGGTTTTTAGGTTGGTACTAGGTATGTGAAAAGTAAGTGCTATCTATTTTGCAATCCAACATCTAAGCATCATAGTCAAGATTTCACCTTTTTAAGTGGGCATTCCTAGCAACCATAGGTGACAATTGGACAACATTCACTGATAGCAACTTTGCTTTAGAATGGCGCAATGAACAAAGAAAGAAAAGCATTCCTAAGAACAAAATCTCATTCATGTTAACAATGTGAGCTGTTCCTTTCATGAAGATTGAGTTGCTTTGTCAGAGTCATGATTTGGAATGAGCAAAATCTTGGAGTTTTCAATGTCACTATTGAATCTGGTGGCTTTGACAGGTTTCGGATGCCTGCCCACCAAATTCGGATATTTCACTTTCAGACTTGCAAGAAACAGGTGTGATGCACGTTTACATGAAACTCTTTTCTATATTAACACAGTAATACAAGAGAAAGAAACAAAAGGAAAAGCTTTCAAACGAGAAAAGCTGTGAATTAGACGGATCATTAAGGTAAAGACCAGGATTACAGAGAAGTTGGAAATTACAATTGCTTCAACTTGCATGAGTTCTTAACTTTCTCCAGAGGGTAATTCTTACATACTATATATATAACTGATTAATGCACATGAAGCAAGTAGATGACCTCAAAATTCTGACTGATCAGCTTAGGGTGACAATAAAGGCGAAAACTTGGTTGCAAGTAAACTACAAGCCATACATGGGAACTTTACTCCGCTGCTTTGTTGCCAACACCCAACCCTTCATTTCCAGTTTCAGGCAGAGTTCCCAAGTCCGTTCGAGCATCTTTTTCGTCTTGAGAAACTGAAGAATCTGCAGAGTCTACAGAAGTATTCCGGGAGGAATCCAGATCGTTCTGGTTATTGTTGATGCCATTGGTGTCCGAGGATGCCACTTTGTCTTCGTGGGATTCTGAAGAATCAGAGGAACCAACTTGCTCTTTCTGGCTTGCATCTGTATCATCATTTGCTTTTTTGTTGTTCTTTCCGTTGCTTTGAACATCATCCTTGCTCTCATTCTGGCCACTGTTTCCATTGCCAGAATCAAATTGTTTCTTTTTGTTAGTGTCAGCATCATGACGTAAATCAATTTTCTCAATTGTGTTGCTGCTAACAATCTTATGGTTGTCATCATGGACACCATCATTATGGCTGGAACTATCCTGCTTACGCTTATCAGAATCTGTATTGACATTTGAATTGCTGTTCTCGTCTGTGTTGCTCTGAACATCAGCACTGTTCCCATTCTGGCCAGTGCTGCCATTACTTGTATCAACTTGCTCCTTTTGGATTGTACCAGTGTTGCCATTTGAATTGTCATTATCAACTTTGTTGTTCTCAATAGCATTTTGGTTCACATTCTGGTCAACATCACCGCTGTTCGAATTTGCTTGACCTGCATTTTGGTTAACATTTGTATAACCATTGGCCTCTTTCTGACTCTGATCAGCATCTCCACCATTATCTACATTGGAGGGATTTCCTTCCACCTGTGTGGTTGACAAATCAGAAGAACTCACTTGTTCCTTCTGGCCAGCGCTAGCATCTTTTTTTATGTTCAATGATGTACCTTTCTCTTCTGTCTTCAAAGAATTAATCTGGTCCTTCTCCCCAGCATTACCATTTGTATTCATGTTTGAAGACGGAACAGTTTCATGGATACTCTCCACTCCAGGCTTGCTGCTAGAACTTTCATTCTGAACTGGATCCTTGTTTTGGCTCATTGTAGAATGAGTATTGTCGTTGACTGTTTCTCCAGTAGGTACAACAGATTCAGAATTGTTTGAATCTATTGATTCTTGATTAGCCGAATCTCCATTTTCAGTTGTAGTAGAAGGCCTTTCATTCGAATCCAATAGCTTGCTGCTGGCATTGAAGTCAGATTTCTTACTTGAATCCTCCTCCTCTTGCAACTTGTCTGATGCTTTGTTTTGATCCTGAGTTGTATCGAGTGAATTTTGCAGGGATGAATCAGCATTTTCCGAAGCAACAGAATCGGTATTAGAATCTCGGAGATGTTCATTCAGTTCTGTTGCTACAGTAGAACTCTCATGGGACTCATTGGATGACTCTTGCTTATTGTTTTTATCATCACTAACATTGTCTTGGCTGGCTCTGACATTTGCAGTATCATTTGTGTCAAGATCAGATTCTTTTGCATCTGGAACTCCATTGGTATCAACTTCAGCAAGATCCTTCTTATTTTCCTGGTTAAGCTCTGCACCACTAGATTTCTTGTCAACGCCTGAATCCTCTCTAGCCATCTCATTCTTTGCCTCATGAACAACACCACTGGAAGCATCATCTCCCTTGTACTGTTCCTCTCTTGCCTCCTCACTATGGCTCTTGTTTCCATTATCAACTTCATTTGTTGAGCCCCCATCTTCATTCTTATCTTCAGTTTTTCCTGTATCTCTATCTTCATTTTCCTTCAAATTGCTTTCTTCTGTTACTTCTCTAATTTCTTTCTCTTGATTCTCTCCTACCATCTCCTTTTGTTCACTGGTGTCCTCAGTCGTCTCTTGATTATGTTCCTTCTCTGTCTTGTGGCTCCCTTCATTCTGTCCATTATTGCCATGGTGTCCCTTATTCTCTTCATTTTCAGCATCTTTACTCTCTACACCAACACCACTCTTGCCTTCATTCCCTTCGGTCCCTTCAGATCCCCTATCTTCACTAACATTCTCCTTGCTCTCTTCCCGCTCCGTTTCTTCGCCAACATTCTCTTTGCTCTCCTCCATCTCCTTGTCTCCAGTTATGAGATCTCCGTCTCCTTGTTCTGTAGTGTCATGAAAATGATCATGTATCTCATCGTCCCCAACAGAATTTCCCATGTTATCTTCAGTTTTACTTTCTTCATCATTCTTTGTTCCCTTTTCTTTTTCCTCTTCTTTTTCTCGTTTGTGTGTCGCATCCCTGATTAGTGGTTCCTCAACTTCGGGACGGAGGTCCTTTCTCCCCAGTTTTATAATCTCATTCCCAGTTTTCAGATCCTCCTCATATGTTGCTTTCTTATCACGGGAATGCCTGACTTGGTAAAGCAGCCAAATGCAAACACCAACCAGAAGACATATTTGCAAAGCATGTTTTACCTTGAAACCCTTTGACCTCTGGTTCCTACGAGGAGATAACCGAAACATATCGGATTTGTATTGACTCCGGTGAGTGAATATGCTCCTTCCAATTACCTGCCAAAAGTTTCAAACTTTCATTACCGACATGTCAAAATTGCCAAAAGAAGTACACACATCAGAAGAAGTTAACAAATCTCCTTGTTCAATGTCAAGAACACTTATTACACAATGAAGAATCGAATTTATGTGCTAGATAGTACACAGTCTCCTAAGCAAAGCAAAACTGACGATTAATCAAAACTTTTATGAAAATTAAAAGGAAAAAGAAAATTTGGAAAGAAAGGATCCGAGTGACACATAAGATTCCACAAGTAAAAAGGAAAAAGATTGACAATATCAGAACACAAAAACAAATCTAACGAAGATACAAACAAAAAAAGCTCCAATCTTCCAGTTCTTTGCACCGCGAGACAACTGTAAATTCAAACAACCTGATCTGCGCATGGAAGGTTTGATTTTTAACTGGATCAATAATAGAGGCAAAATTAGCAGGTAAGTTCAGATCATTAAAAACAAAATCTTCGTCCACGCAAACACTATCCCTGTTTTCCATATTCTTCTGAAACCAAACCCCTGTTCACAAATTTGCCGATCTGCACTTGAAACGAGAGATCTAACCACAACCCAGTTTCAGAAAGACAAGAATAGCAACAGGGTTTCAGGCAAAAAGACAACAAAAGAAAAGATACCTACCAAGAAAAGCCAGAAAATCCCACTTCAGATTCTGTAAGAATTACGAGAAGAACAAAACACCTTTCAACTGCTTAAATCTCAGAGGTTGGTGAAGTTCATTACAAATGCTTCTCGTTTCTTTCACAAGTGTTCCTATTATGTCTCTCTCAGATTGGATCTCGAAATGGAAGCAAACCATGTCAAAAGACATGCCAAGTTCACACCTTTATATAAGAGAAAACACTAACAGAGGGACATCTGACATTAATGACAACAGAGACGGATACGAAGCTGAACGGCAACGTTTCTTGTTTTCTGGGGATCATTGACTTAACAACGGCAGTGCCACGCGTATGAAGCGGACCTCACTGATTTTTTTTTATTTTACGTTTTTTTTCCTTCGCTGTATTATTAAGCGGAGTACTAAAGAAGTGAAAATTACACGTCGATCCAAGGCTACGGCTTCCAAGCTTGTAGCTTCTGCTCCACGCCAATCTCCGAAAGAGTCCGCAGGGAATTACGCCGTCGGCCACCTCTCTAGCGCCGCAACTTCCGCCTTGTACTATGCGTCAGCCATGAAAGGCGTGAAAATAGCGGCTCGACCGCTCTAACTCGACATGCAAGTGACTGCTCCGATTGGGATACCCGCACTCTCGGACTCACCCCTACGGCTGGGAATGGGGACAGGCGCTGGAAACCGCTCGCGAGTAGGTGGCTGGTTTGATCGGAACGTTGGGCAAAGAGATAGTGTTCATCTCCGGAGCGACGGAGTCTAACAATGTATCGATTAACGGAGTGGTGATGCTCTACGAAGAAAAGAAACGTCATGTCGTTACGACTCAGACGGAGCAAAAATGCGTGCTGGACTCTTGTCGTGTAACGAACTTCCATGCGTAGCGAAGCTATACCTTATTAAGGAACGTTTTGATGAAGAAATATTTGAGGAGCCAAATGGGGATTTTAAGGAATTATAACAGGAAGGAACGGTCCAGTATCGCGCGCAGTTCGACAAATACTCCATTCTACTGGCGCTTACCGAAGAATACCTCATAGCATTCCCCCTAAAGGGCTCTTGCGAGAACGGGGGGTTGATGGTTAAACTGTTGGATCCTCAAAATCTCCGACAAGTCTACGTACTCGCCCGGAGGCACGAAGCGGTGATAGCAGCCAACACGATTCCCTGTAGTCAGAAGGGAAATCACAAGACAGTGGGGTCAGATGTAGGCAACAACGGCGGAAGAGAACTCCTGCATTCAGCAGGTCAAGCAAAAGAACCCGAAATGTACGGCCCATTACGGCTGCCCGACGACTCAAACCGCCTTCCAAGCGAAAACTGTGTGGAGCCCACATTCACATTCTACAAGAATGATGAACAGTAAAAGTTTGATGAAAACCGGCCCCATTGCCTTGGCTTTTTTTTTAATTAAATTAAGTATCTGGTTTAGTCGAACTAATCCTAAACTCCTAATATTCTACTATAATAATATTAGAGGAGGTAAATCTGGAACTCTATGATCCCTCAGGTTCTTACGTAATTTGTACACTTCTGCGTACAATGAATCTTTACATATTTGATTGTTCAGCTGATGATTGATCGCTGGCTCCCCTGTTTAACATCATGTTCTCATCAATAATCTTCAATTCCCTAGTAACTTTAATTCCCACACTGTCGCTAAAAGTGAAGCGTTTGTAATTAATCCGATCAAGAAACTTTATTCAAGAAACTAAAGGATCATCAATAAAAACAATTCTTATTTCTCCTCCTTTGACGTAATTCAAACTCAAAATCTTCCGAAGGAAAGGTCTTAAGCGAAAAATTGAAACCATTTAAGCCAAAGGGTGCCTTGATTTTTGGTTTTACTGAAGCTAAGATGCCACCAACGATAGAGAAGGTTCGCATGGGACATGCACCGAACGGAGTTTGTGACAGACGCGTGGGCATGGCAGTTAAGAGTGAGACTGGGGTTATTTAATCTTTGGAGGAAATTCCGATAATTTCTGAGGAATTTTATGAGATGGTGAAGGAAGGGATTAATATTAAGCAGATTCAACGGTCACTACACATCAGTTTTTAGGTGATGTTAAAGAAATTGAAACAGAGTAACTGAGGCAATTAGGTTTTGAATTGCATGCCAGACGAGGGCTTCCTAGCGACGTATAGCTGAGAATCTGAGATTCGTCAGATAGCGCATGATGAGACAATGGAATATCATACAGTTTTAACATCAGTTTTCCCCGCATATGCCTTGGTGAATTGTCATAATTTGTCCATGATTGAATTAAATCAGTTGTTATCTTGTGTTTGTCTAGGTATGCAAGCATCATATGTGGAATTGAGATTAAAAAAAGGATGAGATGGTGTTCCTATCACAGATTCCATATAACTGTCTAAATTATCTCCGCCTTGTCAATTTTAGTTATGTAATACGGAGGAAATGATTTTCATGCCCTTGAAATGTTCTATGATTGCTTTGTGTTTACATATCAGGAATTGAGAATAACTTATAAATCTCATTCTTGACGAGCTTGCTTTCCTGAAGCTTATAATACTTTGGCGGTACTTTGTTCTTAGTTAACTCTTTAAATTCTTGATTCGGCTGCAAAGGAAAGGACTTTAGCAGAAGCGACATAGCTGCCATTTGCTGGCCTGGGAAAGCATTTTTAGCAATAGAGAGAGTATAGGTACTCAAGGCGCTGGCTTACAGGCTGCTAAATTAAACTTCACTTTACCGAGAATCAGACAGATTTGGTGCTCTTCTCCTTTCTCTTCAGACAAATGAGGTGTCAACATCTTCATATTCCCTCAGTCATGAGGAAAGGTTTTATGGGGAAGCGATTAGGACAAAAGGAAAGGGGCTGTGGGTAAGTCCATGAAAAACTCATGCCACCTTGCAGGGATGCATACATATGAAAATAAGATAGTGATCAGTGGTTATACATATTTACTTCAAGTTAAAGTAAAAAGCATGTTTGAGCTACTTTGTCTATAACAGAGGGCTGACCAGGTACTAAAGGCCATATTTTAGAAGGCAAATGTTTAATTATTCCTCTCTTGATGTTTTGCCCTTCGTGTATTCATTTGAGGAACTTCTGCATGTAGAACTTGGAGGTTCAGTTTGTTTTCCAACCTTAGCTACCTTGTGACTGAATCAGAACCTGAGTTGGCAATTCTGCGGATTGGGATTATTCTAACATTTGGTCTTAACTTCACTTAGGGGAATTGGTATTCGGTGAGCTATATTAAACCACAAGATCACATATGTATTTATTCTTCAGTAATTGTTTTGACTCTTATTTGGGACCTCGTCCATAATGCCTATTGTTACAACTTACTAGAGACGAGTCTGTATGATGATCACCGTTCTCGTATGCTGTGGAATGTCATGGCAAGCATAGTCTTCACCAGGACTGGACCTTTCAGGCTTTCACATTTGTTTTGGATTAGTATTAATTGGACTTGTTTGTCCGGCTTATTGCTCGCAAGGTCCAGTAAATATGTTGAGCTCACCATCTCTAACTTCAGCTTTATGAATTCACCATAACTAGGTTCCATCTATCCTCTATATATGAAGGCCAAGCCTTCCCATGTTCCATTGAGTGCAATGTTTGTTTCCTAGTCGGTTTTTATAATTTTGATGATTGTTTTCATTAGCAATTTTCATGTCTGAAGCAATATTTCTCCACTCAGCTCCTGCATTGCATACCTTGTCTTCTATTGCATCTGCTGAAAAGAAGATTGGCAGCTAGATGCTTCCAACAGCAGGGCCAACGTACCCTGCTCCATTTGTGTTTGCTCTCTATAGAATCTTTTGGACTTGATCCAATCTTGTCCGTTCTTCAGAACCCACCACTATATATATGTATATATATATATATTATAATGCACTAACCCTGGTGAATTGACTTGTACTTGTACATCAAAGGTCAGTTTCCAGGAAATCTGATGTGAATGTCCTAACAGATGGCAAGTAGTGGCTATGATACTTCAAGGTCCGCCTAGCATATTTTGTACGTGATTGAAGGATGTGGATTTGTCAGTGCTATTTCAAAGTTGCTATTAAATGCTAGTTGTTGGAATACAGCAACAAAACACTTGTTAACAACAGGCGTTGGGAATCAGAATCCTGATAGCACCAATACTGAGGTACTGACTACTCAGCCTTTTCAGTTTGTCTGTCTTGACTTTTGCACCAACATTCCATTTTGGGAGTTCAGGACAGTTTGGGACTTTTGTTTTCCCCATCACTGCTCGTGACTGTTGCATCTGATGTGCTCGTAGTAGTTGTACCTCTCTATTATATTCCCAAGGGACTAGCACCAGCTTGAAGTGATCAAGTATATCATTCATCTAAGTTCACGATTCAACTTACTTCAGATCAGGATTTGTTGATTTTACAAGGTCATACCTGCATTAACATGAGGTACTCATAAACCTAGTGATCATATTGCTTCTCAGCCATGACTCCATTAAACAAGATAACGCGATGATCTCATATGACAAAAGACAAATCTCGAAGAATGCTTTGTCACTTGAATAGAACTCAGTCATATGTTTAACACTGTAGATTTCACAGAGCTTTTTGAACTAAGTCGCTTAATACATACACTTTGTTTGTGTGCTAAGAATTCGTTTGTTCAACTAATTGCATATTAACGTAGAATTAAAGCGGGAGTAAACTTTCTTCCCAGTATAATCTAAACCAATGTTTGTACTCGACGCTTGTAATATGATTATGGATAGAACATACCACTTGAGTTTAAGATAAATGATGAGTACTAATGTATAATGAATTTCAATGAATGCGTGTTCTGAAAATATTGAAATTGAACACAATGATGAATCCATAGAAATGAAGAAGGATGAGAATGAGAATTAATTTTTTTACTTGGACAAATTAGAATAGGGTTGGACCTTAATTTGAAATAATTAGGTGGTCGAATTAATTATTTTAAATAAGTGGATTTAGACTTCGATCAAATATCTACTTAATTATAAAAATATTAATTGGATATCATGCATGTCAAATGGGTTGGAATTGACAAATTTAAAAGTTAATCAAATTGAGACAAAATAAAAGTCATTTTGATATAATTTAATAAAAGGTTGTCAATTATAAATTATGTTAAAATAAATCATTTTATTTGAATTAATTTAAAATTAACCATATCCAAAATTTAATTAACTTAAAATTGGTTGGTTAATTTTGGGGAGAGTAAGATTGTATCAAAGTAACAAGTTTCCTTTTATACAAGCTGTGTTTCATCAAAGCTGATATGATCTGTTTGTGTCACTTCACTTGGCGTTTTTCCTTCTCTCACGGAGACAATGAAGAGTAGTCATTCAAAAGAACGATATGTGCCTCTCACCACCACAGTACTCCTGATTGATTTGAATTCTTGGTGTGGTCTTCGTCTTCGGGGTGTCAGTTGTCAACAAGAAAGATGCATGGCGTTTTCTGGTTATAACAATGAAAGACGAACCCAAGAGATCGGCGGAGCAAACACACTCATCCTCATGTAACATCCCATCACTTGCAGATTATGATCTTTTTTATGACAACGAGTCTCTTTCCTCTCTTCCATCCCTTCACTTTCTTCCTGTTTTTGTATCAAAAACCTGAAATGAGAAGATGATTCTGACTGTTTTTAGTCACCAAAATGGAAGTATATTTTCCTTAAACACACTCGCTGACAAAAGAGTAACATTAGTTGATCAAAAGAACCGTCGTTTTGTAGCCTCTTTTCCTCGTAAGAACAATAGAAAAGCACAAGGTAAGGATGTGGGCATCAGAGGATCTGTACCAATTGCTCTTCTCCAATCCGAAATTAGGGTTAGTACAGGATAATTGAGATAGAACATCTGAACCCAAGAATGTAAGAATCAGATTCAAAGAGCAAAACAAACTTATTTTGAAGGTAATGAAAAGATGTGTCATCGTATTATTTGATCACAACTGTTGCAGTATCCGCCGCAAGACCGTGTACTTGAGGTTTGGGAAGAAAACTACTGATTTTACGATTTCTTACACGACAAGTAATAACTTTCAAAACCCAGATCCTGTTACTTTGTCCATAGGTTCAGGACCTTGGCCACTTCTCACCTGGAGCGAAGACTGGAGGACTTACATTTAGAGCAAACTGCTTCGATATGAAAGAAATTTTTGTTTTTCTTTTCAAGGATATAGAAGATAGCGTGTTGCAGATCGCCATCTCTGCCCACCGAATCTCTTATTCTGCTCACCTGGATTTGTTTTTGAAGACAAAGTAAACTAGCATATAAACACACACATACAAACACTTATATATATACATGCATGCGTGCATGTCCAAAAGGATATTAGAGATCAGACATATCAGTATAGAAATGTACATTGTCCAAAGGAAAAAATATATATTTCCAGCTACAACTGAGAAATTTGACAGTTGAAGCAATCAAAATTAAGGGTTTAAGATTAAGTTTCCACATTTGCACTTCCAACTCATTGGCTTGTAGTTGGAGCTATCATCTCCTCTAGCATAGGCAATGGTGGAGACTTGGGGATTTGTTGGAACCTGGATAGCTTCACAATGCCCACATGAGGTGCACCTGCCCTCACATCTTGGTGGCCTTGAACCTATCTGAGATCTTAGAATCATCCTCTTGTCTTCTTCGTTTACTGTCTGACCAAACTCAAGAAATAACTCAGCAACGGCTCTTGACTTTGTGTGTGAGAAACAAAAAGTTTTAAAAGCTAACATGTTAAAGCTTACGAGAACAAAAAGAATTACAGTACTGCTCACCTGTGATGGAGTGACTAATGCAGGACTTGCTTTACCTGTTAATACAATGGAGTAGTTAAATTCAACCTTATTAATAAAATTTCTCCATTGAAAACAGATATTAGTTGAAGTTTGGTTTACCTTCAGCCATGAATCTCACTTGGGTGGAGCTTGAAATCCAGAGAAAGACAAAAGAAATGGCAAAGCAGCCAAGTTTTTGAGATAACAAGAACTTGTAACCACTATACCCCATTTCTGGACCTTGAAAAGAAGAGTTTGCACTGCGAGGAGAGACTGAAAGATAACTTACATATAAGAAAAGGATGAAGAAACAGTTTTCTAAAAGATAACAAGAAAATCAGTAATTGAAAGACACATTATAGCAAAGTGCTTTTCTTTCACTTATCTCTCTGATACTTTGAGGTGATGGAACGTGGAAAGACAAGTAAGAAATGGGAAGAAAGGCGAAAAGAAAGATTAGAACCAAACCCCAAGAGACAAGAAGTTTAACATTGGTTCTTGAGCCCCCCAAACCCAAATAACATGAACATGTATATCCATATAATAGAAGAAAGAGAATGGTACAGGAATGGAGGTCCCTAGTGCATGTGTCTGTGTGTAATGTAGAGGAGACAACAAGATGGGATGACCATAAATCATTACAGAAGCCTAATAACGTAAGATTTTAGCTGTGTCTCAATTGAAAACCATAACTTTGAATATGTTTTAAAAGGACAACTAATGTCCAAAGCAGCAAACAAATTCCTCCACAATTTCCAACCAGAAGATGACATGAGTGACAAGTTCCCACCAGCATTCATTCCTTTCAACATATATAGTCACGGATTGTTTTCCTCTGCTATTTCACTTCTGAAAATTTGATCTTTGTAGTTGCAGTTCTGGTGATTGGCCTTGGGCAGTGCCACCATATCTCTGTTCATATGCATATTTTTCCTCTATTTCTATGCATTCCCAGAGTCTTCAATCAGACTCTCATATTGTTGTAGGCTCATGCAACCATTGAAGCCCAAGTTTCTTTTTTAGTTCCCAACCCGTTTTGTAGTTGTTATGATGATGATCTCAGATTCTTTGGCCCAAGTTGAAGATTTTCTTGCCAGTGTGATACAAAATTCAAGGAAGCTTTAAAATTCTGGTGCGATGTAATAAAGTGGAAAAAGACAGACCTCATTTAGAGTATTCTATAATTTACACAGCTCGTTTCAGCTAAATCATCACTTAGTTGTCGGACTACATGACCATCTTTACTGGTAGCTATGCAAGTTTGGAAATCACCATTCATGCCCGTCTATCTTAATTTAATCATCCCTTAATTTTGGGACTACATCAAACCAAAGTTACCTACTAATTTTGAGTCGGTTCAATTGATCCCGAACTATTTACTAGCCCTGCCCAATTCTGTTGGTAGATCATTAGCAGTGACGAAGCTAGCTGGGGTGTACTGAACTCTTCAAAATTTATAAAAAATTAAATATTTTGATTTTAATATATATATAAAAGGATAGAATTATTTAGAGTTTAGTGGTATATTGGACCTTTCAAGATTTAAAACTTAAATATTTAAGCCCTTCTATTTTATATACCTGACTCCGTCACTGATCATTAGCATAGTCATCTCATCAGAGTATTGGTTGGAGAGCTTAAAAATAGCTTTCACCTCTGAACCAAGAAATTAATGCATCTCATGTTTGATTTGCTATCGATAAAAGCACGTAATAATGTTAGAAACTTGAAGCCAATTCAAGCCAAGGGGCTCTTGCTTCTGGTGAGCCTGTCAAGAATTATCCAACCTGTCTCTTGGCCTTAGCTCTCCTCTATACTCAATGCATCTCATTGTCGTAATCAATTTCTCATACCTAAAAAGTTAGAAAAGGAAATTTAATGGTTTTGTACATTGTGTTTCCTGGCTTAATGAGCCTGAAACAGAGTGCAAGGGAAATTATTGACAGTCTTTATAGAGCTATCTTTAAGGGGATAAGATCCTCTCTGTCTAATATTACCCTATCTTATTCTGTCTCATAAAATCTCAGTCATTTATTTTGCAAGATTCACGCAAGACCTACACGGGACTCACATAAATAAATGACTGATATTCATTAGACACAATAAGACATCATAATACTAGACAGAGGATCTAGAGCCTGGACTCATCTTACAGAACAGAGATAATCACCATGTACTTGCCTTGGAAGAAGAGAAGACATTACAGACCAGGGACAAAACTTTCCTGTAAAACGACAAGCTTTTCCCGTACAAAAAAGAAAGTTGTTTACTTATTCATATTCACTAAACATAAGATCAACAATTTAAAGTACTATTTTAGTCATTTTAACGATAATTAACTTAACTCTAATTATTATTAGTAATCTCTACACTCTAATGGTTTAAATGTCTTATCCTTTGACACGATTGCATGGCTGTGGTTTATCATTAACTGCACACCAATATCAGCATCATTTCCTTTCGTCTGCATTGAATTGGTCACCTTCAGCTTATCTTTTACCAATAATGATCACATGGTTACAGATGAACACAACTGGACATGATCTTAGATATATACTTGGAGGAGGAGTAGTTCTCAAATGGTCAGATACGGTGTCTAAGCAAAAATTAATGTTTGTGGATAAGTTTCCTGATCATGAAAGCACAAAAAAAAAACTTCTGAGTTCTCGATCGAATCGGGATTTCTTTGGGAAGATTAGGATTCTAACAATAACTTGGATCATATATCAAAACAGGAACTGAGCTTTAATCTGCTATCAAAAAATGGAGCAGCGTAAACAAGAGGGCCATATAAATGGAGCTCACTACTGCAACTTGGTATCTTTTGTTTTATCCATATGTATACACACTAGGGCCGCCGGATTTAAAAAGGAAGAAACATGAAACAGTATCGTTCATGTTCACTCTTGCAGTTTCCTTCCTTGCATTGTCCATCAAACTATTGAATTTTCCTTTCTCGTTGTTTCTGACAAGTGAGCTTTCACGAAGGACATAGGAGAGCACTTTTGCAGCTCCAAGCTCAAACTAAATGACAGGAGCAATTGGGAATCAAATCTTTTGTGCCTATAACCTTATGTTAATTTTGTTCGAGACGATCCCATTCATATAAATTTGTGGGACTCAAAGAAATGTACAGATGAGATTGTCTGGAACAAAATTGACACATGTTTATGGGCACAGAGAATCTTGTTCCGAAATATTGATATATGTTTGCGTGTGACATTTTTGGAGTTTCGTAAAATTTAAAATTTAAAATTGAGGTCATTTTTCACGTTTTGGAAGAGCCATGGGTTGGGCCAAGCCGGCCCATTGTCCAAAAAATGCGGGCCAAGATTTGACTGGATCCCTAATTAAAGTAGTAGTTAAAATTAAATTAAACTTAATAAAATATTTATTTGAATAAAATTATATAATTTCTAGTTTATATATAAATATATTAGTGTAAAGTTAGCTTAATATAATTATTTAATAATAAATTATCTAAAAACAAAAACATAATAAATTAATTGAATCTTGTTTAAAATTTATATTTATATTTTTCATTATGCTATTTTTACTATCTATTTTCTCAAGAACTTAGATTAGTTCCTGGAAACAACATCAAGCCACGACAAGTTTTACCAATTTTATAGTTAAATGTTTTAAATTACATACTATAAATTACAAGTAAGCACATTAACAACAGATAATACAAATATAAATACCAAAAAAGACAACAATTAAAACTAATATTTTAAAAACATAACCTATTCGTAAGTTTAATAATAAAATCTTAAATCAACTAACTTTTTGATTTAGTTTTCTGATTCGATTAATTTAATCATCTTTGTTGTTAAAAATCGATCAGTTTATTAATTAATCGGTCAATTTTTTATAAATTAATTAATTTTATCAATTAAAATTAATCAGTTAATTTTATTTAATAATTTTTTTAGTTAAATTTTAAATTTTTAGATTCCTAAGAACCATATTATCAAATATCAGTGACTGTTGCAGCCGTTGTTGAGAATAATATCAATGTTCTGGTGTCAACTTCGAACTACAATGTCGTCGCCTCCAGAGTTCTGAATCGTTCACCTTTCGGTATTTCACTCTTTACCTACCAGAAGCTGTCGACAGGGACAACGTACTAATAGTAAAAGGACACCTCAAATCTGTGCGTGGAGGTACAGAAAATTTTGATTCACAGACATTCGTGTGCATAATGCTCTTTTCTTTTATAATCTTAAAAAAACAAAATCGAATGTACACATTTGTATGCTCCACTCTATGAACTATTAAAGGAAAACTGGATTGGTACTATAACTAGGAAAGTATTTTTCCTACACTTGATCCAATTCACTTTAGCATATATTGAGGACTTCGCATTTTGAACTACCCACAATAATTGAAATTACTTATTATGCATATTAGATTATATATATTTTTATATTCTCTCTATCAATTAAAGTTAAGACTTCACAGTTAGGCTGCACTCTCAATAAGAATATCACTAAATTGTTGTTTCAAAAGTAGATTACCCATAATTTTGAATGTTATAATAATAACTAATAATTGTAATCTATAATGTAAAATATCGTGGTATATAATAGGACTTAGATTAGCATATATTTGTTATGTATATATCTGCATTGATAATGTATCATTCGTGTATATCCTCGTAGATACTCAGTATATAGTTTGTGACAACAATCCTCTGTATATATATTTTCATACATATTACGCAATAAGTAGACTTCTCCTGGAAACTATTCCATACCCTTTTATGGTATCAGAGCCTTTGGCTTAACGGTAGTATTTTTTTCTCTACCACTTTTCTGTTTGTTTAACCTCCATAAGCACAACCATGTCTCACCATACTGAATCAGCTGCAACCACTATGCTTACTGTTAATACCGAAGCCTCTATTCCTCAAAACTTGATCATGTTCACCACAAGTTTTTCATCTGACTCCAAATTAAATGGAGCAAATTTTCCTACCTGGCGAGTCTAGGTTAGTGCCCTACTCATTGGCTACAATGTCAAAGGGTAAGTTGACAGCGCCATATCTTGCCCAGTTACAACAGGTCCGGAACTGGACATCTGGATCAGACAAGATCAATTTGTTCTCCACGCCTTGATGACCACTGTTGTGCCAAATATAACCACTCTCCTTGGCGCTGTTCACTTCTCCAAAGAGGCCTGAGATCTGCTTGTCAAAACATACGCAGGTACGTATCAACTAATGTCCTTAAAAGAAAAACTAATATGTATTCGGAAGGGCGGTAGAACAATTTCTAAATTTCTGAAGGAACTCAAGAGCCTTGCGGATGAGATAGGCCTTGTCAGTTCTCCCATTGATGATACGGATTTGCTAATCCACACCCTGAATGGCTTGACTATTGATTTCAAAGATGTCAGTGCTACCATTAGTGCTCGCGTAACTCCAATCAGTTTCGATGATCTACATGAAAAACTTGTTGACTTTGAGAGGTTTCTAGAATGACAAACATGGCTTGAAGATTCGGTTCAGGCCCCATCTACACATGTCTCATGCAAACAACGTTATAGTTCTCAACGTCGCTATGATCGTTCCAATACCAATGGATCCTTAAGTCGACCACCAGTTGTTAAACTCCAAACTCCCAGCTCAATCGTTGCCTCTGGAATGCTTGACAAGCCCGAGATCATATGTCAATATTGTGACAAACCTCGTCACACAGCCAAAACCTATTGGCTACTGCATGGGAAGCCCTTCAGAAATCAAAACAGGCATACATCGTCCTCTCCATGTCCACATCGTGATCCCGGAGCTTACACTATTCCCACGGATGGATCATCCTCCAAAGGCCAATGGATTCTTGATTCGGGCGCTACTCATCATATTACCAATGACTTGAAAAATTTGTCCATGCACTCCCAATACAGAGGTCCTGATAATTTGCAGGTTGGCGATGGTTATTAAGTATCCATCGATCACACGGGTAGTTTCTCTCTTCCCATTACATCCAAACCGATTGTCTCTGATAATGTTCTGCATGTACGTAAAATTAACAAAAATCTCCTCTCAGTTAAAAGGTTGTGCATAAGAAATAACCTATCTATTGAATTTTTTCCCAATTGTTTTCAGGTGAAGGATTTGCCAAGCAAGACAGTGCTTTTTACAGGTTCTTGCCACAATGATCTTTATGATCTATGTCTCCCGCTACTCAAACCAACAGTTTTCCACACCAATCTTCACAGTCCTCCATTACTCCATCATATATTAGGTCATCCTGAAATAAGGTGTTTAATTTCCTTCAGTCGACCCACAAGTTAGGATCCTGTATGGATTCCTTAGCTATGCGTTTCTCTTGTTAGTGTGCAAAGAGTCACAAACTTTCTTTTTAAGCTATTCGGCTGCAAAGTTCTAAGCCTTTAGAAATAATATTTTCTGATGTTTGGGGCCCTGCTCCATTGGTTTATGTCGATGGATTTCGCTACTATATCATTTTTGTTGATCACTTCACCAAATTTACATGGGTTTACCTATTAACGAATAAATATGATGCTTTCTCTACTTTTATCAACTTTCACAAGCATGTTGAAAATCAATTTGACACTCCTATTAAAACCCTCTACTCTGATAATAGACGCGAATTTATCAAACTAAAACCATTTTTGGCCACACATGGTATAAATCACCTTACCACTCCACCCCACACACCTGAACAAAATGGGTTATCTGAACGTCGTCACCTTCATATTATTGAAACCACTAGAGCCCTCCTTCTTCAAAGCAAACTTCCTGCCAGTTACTGGTCCTATGTTGTCCGAACAATTGTTTACCTTATCAATCGGTTACCCACACCAACACTGCATATGCACTCTCCTCTTCAAAAACTATTTCATCAACTACCTAGTTACAAACATCTACACTCATTTGGTTGTCTTTGTTTCCCTTGGATACGTCCCTACACCATCAATAAACTTTAACCTCGATCTACCCCATGTATATTTATCAGCTACTCCTCCAATCAGTTTGCGTATCTATGTCTTGACCCGAGTAATAACAAAATATACACTTCCCGCCATGTTGTTTTCGTTGATGATCAATTTCCATATACGTCACAAGATCGACTATCTATCTCGTCCATCTGCGATACAAATAACTCTCCACCCCTATCTCATCAACTTATTCCTATTGTGGCTTCACCTGTACGACCAGCACTGTCGGGCCCTGCAGAATCTTCATCATCACTTCCTCCACAGCCTTCCTGTTCATCACAACTACCACAATCTACCCTTCCCTCCTCATCATCTGAAAAATAAAACCAACCTACCAATCTCCATCCCATGATCACTCGTTCTAAAAACAACATCCATAAACCAAAAATTTTCAAGGCTACCCGTCACCCTTTACCTCCAATAGAGGAACCCCGAACAATTCAACAAACACTTCAAATACCTCATTGGCGTGATTCCACTCTTTCAGAATATGATACCTTGTTACGGAATGGAACTTGGACTCTCATTCCTGCCACAGATGCTTCAAATGTCGTCGGGTGTATGTTGCTTTTCAGAACGAAATGCCATTCGGATGGCTCAGTGACTCGATATAAATCTCGATTCATTGCGAAAGGCTATAGCCAATATCCCGGGATCGACTACAGTGAAACATTTTCTCCTGTGGTGAAACACCAAACCATCAAAATATTCCTCACTTTGGCGCTGACCAACTCTTGGCTGCTACATCAAATAGACATGAATAATGCGTTCCTATAGGGTCGACTCCATGAAACTGTTTACATGAAGCAACCACCGGGTTTTGTTAGCAAGGAGCATCCAACGTATGTCTGTAAACTCCATAAAGCCATCTACGGCCTAAAGCAAGCTCCATGCACCTGGTATCAGGAACTTCGACTCTTCCTCCTTCGATATGGCTTTCTCAGTAGCACGTGTGACTCCTCTCTATTCATATATCAGTGTTGAGGGATCACCATGTATTTTCCGGTATATGTCGATGATTTATTGCTCACTAGCAGCTCTCCGACTACACTTGATGGATTTATTAAAGAACTATCTCGAACATTCTCACTCAAACACATGGGCACTCTATCTTGCTTTCTTGGCATTGAACTCATCCCCAATGTCGATGGTATTTTTCTCTCTCAACAACGTTATATCCATGATTTACTCACGAAATTTCATATGGCAGATTGCAATCCATGTGCTACTCCTATTTTTCCATCAGCAACCCTCAAACAAGATGATGGTTCAGCCACTACTGATGCCAGTGACGGAGCCAAGAATTTAAAATAGGAAGGCCCAAATATGTATTTTTTTTTAAATTTTAGGGGGCCCAGTGCACTATTAAACCTCAAATAACTCCATATATATATATATATATATATATATATTTTTAAGATTTTGGAGGCCTCTCTGACTGATGTGCACCTCTATCGCAGTATACTAGGAGCATTATAATATGTTCTCCTGACGCGCCCTGATCTTAATTTTGCAGTTAACAAACTGTCTCAATACATGCATAAACCAACTGCACTTCACTTCCAACAGCTGAAACGCACACTGCGGTATCCCAAACATACCTATGCCTTTGGTCTTCAACTGCATCGCCCAACACATTTTCGACTTCAATCCTTCAATGATGCTGACTGGGGAGGCGACGCTGATGCCAAAACTTCTTCATCTGCCTATGTTATTTATTTTGGAGGCAACCTCATTTCTTGGAGCTCCAAACGATAACGTATTGTTGCTAGGTCCTCCACCGAAGCATAATATCGTGCACTAGCAAATATCGTTGCAGAGGTCATGTGGATTCGCAACCTTCTCCGAGAACTCCAAGTTCACTGTTCGACAGCACCAACTATCTATTGTGATAATTTGGGAGCTACGTATGTATGCTCTATTTCGGTCTTTCATTCCCGGATGAAACATCTTGCTCTGGACTATCATTTTGTTCACGAACAGGTGCAAAAACATCATGTAAATGTTTCTCACATTTCTACACTGGATCAAATTGCTGATGCCTTGACCAAACCACTACCTAGACAAAAGTTTGAAGCATTTCGGACCAAGATGAATGTTACGTCCCGTGACTTCATCTTACGGGGGCATAATAGGACTTAGATTAGCATATATCTGTTATGTATATATGCATTGATACTGTATCATTCGTGTATATCCTCGTAGATACTTAGTATACAGTTTGTTACAACAATCCTCTATATATATATTTTCATACACTTTACGCAATAAATAGACTCACTACAACAAAACAACACATTTAGCGTCGTTTTTAAAGTAGACGTCGTGAATGGTCTGAGGCATTCACGACGTCTGGTAAGACGAAAAGAAAAGATGGAATATTCTGCGACGTTGTATTAAGACGTTGAGGATAAAGGAAGTGTTTAACGTCGTTTTGGTAGAAAGACGTCCCAAAATAGAATAAACGTCGTTTTGGAGAAATAGCCGTCGGGGAAGGCCTTGTCCACGTAATTAATTTATGCCCCCCCAATTTTCCAAACGAAAATCGAAGCCTCCCTCTCATCTTCAATTCGTCAGTCTCCCGCGTTCATCTCTCATCCAACCTCTCGTTCCCTCTGTCATCTTCGTCAGTCTCCCGCGCCTGCGTTTCTCCCCTTCCCTCTTCATCATTTTAACCTTCCGTCTCTCATTTTTTGTCGCGCTACAGTCGGCCCTCTATCATCACCAGTCGGAGTGCATGTGCATCTTCTATCTTTCGGTAAGTCATTGAAGTAGTTTTGCGATTAATGTCGGGTAATGTAAGTTTTTTAGTCGATTGAAGTAGTTTTGCAATTAAAGTCGGGTAATTTGGGTTGGTTTGTGTTTTACGATTAATGTCGGGTAATTTGGGTTGCGATCAATGTCGTTTGTTTTGATTAATTTGGGTTTGCATTGTGTTTTATGAATTTTTTACGGTGATTGTGGTCGTAAAGATAGTTATTGCTATTAGTTGGGTTGTGTTCTGTGGTAAGTTTCATTCTTCTCGTCCACTATGTGTTGGTAGATAGAGATTTAGCTTTCAATATCCTCATTTGTTGGGTTTAGGTATTCTTCTATTTCACCGTCCTGAAACTCTTTACGTATAAAAATAGGTTTAATAAAACTAATGTTTCTCAAACATAATTCTTCAGCATTATTCAGACTATTTAGATAAGTTCCTTAGATTAATATGTTGCCGTAGAACTACTGTGACCTGATGCCTTCTAACGACGATGAAAGAGAATAAGTTTATGTCGCATGACCCTCAACCTTAGGATAAGGATTTATATCGTTTTCTTATAAATTTCAAACTCAAAACTTTGTTTCCTTTACATGTAAGATAAAGTTAAAGAAATCATCATTTCTCTCCTGGCTTGACAGATTTAGTTTTATATCTTCAGTGTGAAGTAATAATTGATCACCTTGGTGCTGATTACTAGTTCTCAAAATTAGGTGTATAAGCTTTTATTTTGATGTGCCAATGACAGCAATCTTTTCGAGCAGTGATTGCAAATAAGTATATATATATATATGATTTATGATTTATAATCTATGATTTATGTTTGTCTTCCTCATTTTGTATATTTGTTATTTGTTATTTGTTTCTTTATTACATATGGATAATTTGGTAATTGTGTTTAAAAGTGTAGTTCTAATTTTTTGCCCTTTATGACAGATTCTATTTGCAAGTGTGAGGAGGAGATAGTTGGAGTAGCCATTGGAAAACAAGAACCAGGTATTCTAACTTTTAAGTTGTTGGATTTTTAATTATTTTGTTTGCATTCATACTATAGCTATTGAATTTGCTATATGAGATGCCATAATTTGTTCTTTGCCATAAATTTGTACAGATGTCATAGCTTCGATTATGTATTTATAACAAGCTGTCTTCTTTTAAATGTTCTAAGTTGTTAAACAATGGCTTGTGTCTTGCTAAATCAGAAAATGCTTGTAGTAGTCTAGTTTTTTTCATCATTCCAAGAGTTTAGATTTCAGTTTAAAATCAAATTGTAGCAGAACATGTGAGAGCTAATATAAAGCTCATCATCGTCTTCATTTTAAAAAAGGATAGTGGGAAAAAAAACCAGAAAACCTTCAATTCAATATCAATTTTCCTTCAAGTTTCATTTTTCCTTGTTATGTGTCATTCTTTGTTTTGTTTTCCAGTAGCATTTTGAAGTTGTTTTGAATTTGAGAAAAGGAGTAGTTGCTGTTTTGTTCAGTAATTAAATCTGAAGCAGATTTGGATTGGTTTTGAGGGTGTAGGCAACGAAATATACATATACAAAGCTTATGGTTTGAAACAGAGGAAAATTTTCTGATTCTGAGGAGAGTCTCCAATTTTTACAAATATATTTAATCTTCAATCTTCTACCAAAACCTGAAAATCTAGACTAGTACAAGCATTTTCTGCCATATTCTTTGCGGTGATGTTGATATGCATACTACTATTTTATTATTCTTTTGCCTTGTTTCACGAATCATTTCTATGTGTAACTCTACAGCAAAGTCCTTAGCATTTAAATGGAACCTTTAGGTTGAATACTTACATTTGAATATAAAAAATGATACAAACTTATTAAGTTGAATACTTACAATGTTTAGGAACCTTTAAACAATCACATTAGTTAGCTTTGAGTGATATGGATCAGAAACCTCAAAATTAGCTACTGCTGCTTGTTGTCGGTGAGAATCGATGTCAAATAGCACCTTCTTGCTGTCATAGATGTCAATGAGCTTTTCAGAGCACTAAATTTGAAATTTGAACGAGTTGTTAGAAAGGAACACTTGATATGTAAAATAAAAATTTCATTTTATGTGTTAAAATGAATTTTTTTGGTAATGAACACAAAAGGTTTAACTACTATATGATCTGAATTGGCTATAGAAGATGTGAGTATGATTATTGTGTGTATGTTAAGAAAGTTGATGATAGATAAGTTATTTCTTTTCTTATTACACATGGATAATTTGGTAATTGTGTTTAATAGTGTAGTTCTAATTTTTCGTGCTTTATGGCAGATTCTATTTGCAAGTGTGAGGAGGAGATAGTTAGAGTAGCCATTGGAAAACAAGAACCAGGTATGCTAACTTCTAAGTTGCTGAATTGTTAATTGTTTTGTTTGCATTCATACTATATCTATTGAATTTGCGATATGAGATGCCATAATTTGTTCTTTGCCATAATTTTGCACAGATGTATTAGCTTCAATTTTGTATTTATAAAAATCTGTCTGCTTATAAATTTTCTAAGTTGTTAAACAATGGTTTAGGCCTTTTTTAATCTATGACTCTCAAAGGTAGTTAGATATGTTAGAGCCTAACCTAATAATTTGGGGTCAGCAATTAGTAGCCCATTGGCAATCATAACTGTCAAGCTACTTTTGCGCACATCAATTAGTACCCCATTTCTAATACTTCATTTAGGTACGTAGTAAACCTGTCCTAATCCTTCGTTTACTAATATAACATAATGTTCTCCATCTTATACAGAATTAATAGGTATTTGTTGTTATATGGACAAGAGTTGGATGAAAAGTGTAAGAGTTTCTCGTGAATACATTGATGGAGTAAGGATGTTTATGAATTTTGTCGCTGAAAAAAAGGGCAAAGAGTGTGACATTGCATGCCCTTATGCACGTTGTATGAATTGTTATAAGAGATCTCAGACAAATGTGTTTGAACATTTAATGCAATTCGGCATGGACCAATCATACACCCATTGAGTTTTACATGGTGAAGTGCCAGCATATAGATTTATGCCTAGGGAAGAAAGGCTTGACACTGCAAATGTTGACATAGATGGGATGGGCATTGATATTAATGAAGGTGATAGCGACGAGGAGGATGATGGGATGCAAGCTTTGCTTGATGATGTGGGTACTTTCGTTAATGACCATCCAATTAATCAAGGCGGAAGGAGTCGTCCTACAGGCATTGAACATTCTACTATGGGTGGCTTTCATGAATTGTTGAGTAAAGCTGCTGAAGAGTTGTACCCGGGATGTACGAATTATTCAAAGTTGTCTTTTCTAATAAAGTTGCTTCATTTGAAAGTGTACAACAAGTGGAGCAATAAGTCATTTGACATGTTACTTGCTCTGTTGAAGGACGTATGACCAAATGGTAAATCTTTGCCGAAGTCCTATTATGAAGCAAATCAATTCTTACGGAGCCTAGGCTTGGGTTATGTGTCGATACATGCATGTAAGTACGATTGTTGCCTATATTGGAAAGAGTATGAGGACTTGGAAAGTTGTCCCCAGTGTGGAACATCAAGATGGCGAATTAATGATGGAAGGGGTAAGAAGATACCACATAAAGTATTGCGGTACTTTCCATTGCAGTCTAGATTACAACGATTATTCATGTCAAGTAAGACCGCTAAAGAAATGACGTAGCATAATGATAGGGCTAAAGGTGACAGTGATAACATGGTTCATCCTTCGGATGGAGAAGCTTGGAAGAGCTTTGATGAGCTATATCCTGAGTTTGCCAGAGAACCACGTAATGTTAGACTAGGGTTAGCAACTGATGGATTCAATCCACATGGTAATTTGTCAGTTTCATATAGCGTGTGGCCTGTTGTTCTCTTAGCATACAATTTACCCCATTGGATGTGTATGGATGAGTCATTCTTTATGCTATCGTTGGTTATTCCAGGTCCGAAAGCGGTCGGTAGAGACATTGACGTCTATATGAGACCACTAATAGATGAGTTAAAGAAGTTATGGGAGGATGGTTTTGATGTATTTGATGTTGCCAAAGGAGAGAATTTTCAATTGCATGCAGCTTTAATGTGGACTATTAATGACTTTCCAACTTATGGTACTGTTTCTGGCTGGAGCACAAAAGGCTACATGGCATGTCCTGTTTGTAACAAGGACACTCCTTCTTGTAAGTTAAAAAGTAAGATTGGATACTTAGGCCATCGTCGTTTTCTTCCTTATAATCATCCATGGAGAAAAAGCAAGAAGTTTGATGGCAAGAGTGATCATCGACATATACCTAACTTCATTAGTGGAGATGATGTGGTGGAACAATTAAGTCATGTGCAGAATATATGTTATGGCAAGCACCCCAGCAATAAGAGGAGAAGGAGATTGGAAGGAGAGTTTAATTGGAATAAAAAAAAGTATTCTTTTTGAACTACCATACTGGCATAAGTTAAGATTAAGGCATAACCTTGATGTCATGCATATAGAAAAGAATATTTGTGACAATATCCTTGGAACTTTGATGAATGTTGAAGGTAAAACCAAAGATACAATCAAGGCTCGGCTTGATTTGGAAGATATGAATATTCGAAAAGAATTACACTTGATAAGAGCAGCTAATGGAACTATTGTTGGAAAACCTCCAGCATGCTATACAATGAGTACCGATGAGAAGAAGAAGTTTTGTGCGTTTGTAAAGCAGGTGAAGTTTCCAGATGGTTACGCATCGAATATATCTAGATGTGTTAATGTTGATGAAAGGAAGATTACTGGGCTTAAGTCTCATGATTGTCATGTATTGTTACAAAGCATTCTACCATTAGGAACGCGTTCTATCTTGAACAAAGATGTGGTAGGTGTTTTAATGGAGTTAGGGACTTCTTTAGCGAATTTGTAGACGAAGTCCAATAAGGATCAGTACAGAATATGTGTCATGAGATTACTTTAATCTTATGCAAGCTTGAAATGATATACCCACCGGCGTTCTTTGATGTGATGGTACATTTGGCTTTGCATTTGCCAAATGAAGCCTTACTTGGTGGACCAGTTGTGTATAGATGGATGTATCCAATTGAGAGGTATAATTTAAATTGATCCTATAACTTTTAAAAGTTAAGTAAATTAATGACCTATCTAATTATGGTAAATCATTTGTTCAGATTCCTAGGTACACTGAAGGGATTTGTTAGAAATAAAGCACGTCCAGAAGGGTCAATTGCAGAAACGTATGTTGTTAAAGAGTGCATGACATTCTGTTCAATGTATTTAAAAGGAATTGAAACAAACTTCAACGTGCCAGAGCGAATCAATGATATGGTTGATGGTAGTGACATATCGGTATTCTTCCAACAATGCAAGCCGATTGGTGCTAGCAAAACAATTGCTCTTCCTACAAATGAACTAGCGATTGCACATTGGTATGTGCTTATGAATTGTCCTGAGATTAGGGCCTTTATTGAGTAAGTTTTTCTAACCTTTTTTTAAATTAATATATGTGATAATTATTTCAATCTCATAGAATTGTGACTAAATTTATGATGACCCATAGTGAGCACATGGATGAGCTGATGCATGAAAGTCCATTGCATGTTGACAAGAGATATAGAGAACAATTTTCTTCATGGTTCAAGCATAGGGTGAGAAGATTATTTGTACGTGGTGTTCACTAATAATTATATATTATTCACTAATTTTCATTTCTTGTTATAGATGACGACATTAAGTAGCTCCCGTGAAGGAAACATGTTTGAATCTTTGTATGCATTAGCATGTGGACCTCATAGTTTGGTCCACAAGTATCTTTATATGCAATACAAATGGCATCGATTTCGAATGAAGCCCGTGACATCGAAGGATAACACAAAATAGTGGTGTTGCGGTGTTAGGAAATTATGGGGAAGATAATATTACATTTTATGGGATGCTGACATATATTATCAGGCTTGAATATGTTAGAGGTAAAAGTGTTGTGCTTTTCAAATGTAAATGGTACGATCTTGGGAATTCGAATATGAGGATCAACGACGTTCTAAAAAGCATCAACGTTACTAAGTTTTGGTTCAAGGATGACCCATTTATTTTGGCAAACCAAGCAAAACAAGTTTTCTTAGTGAAAGATTTGTTACTAGGTCCAAATTGGCGGATTGTGCAAGAATGTGAAGTTAGACGTGCGTATGATATCCCATTGCATGGTAATGAAGAAGAAGCAAATGACGATGAGGAGTCTTCTGAAGCTCCAGTGGAAGTCCAGGAATGTACCTTAGAGTTTTTAGATCGCAATGATATTGCTATTGATGTAATAAATAATGTTGTATTGAATTAGAACAGCGTTTGAATGACGATTTGGATGACTTAGAGACAAGCAGTACTGAAAATGAATGTGATATTGTATTCGAGGAGTCCACCTGTAACATCCCATCTCCGATGGGAAGGGTATTTTAGTAAATTGGGACGGGTTAGGAGTATTAAATTATATATCGGCATGAACATATGTCATGCAGCCTCTATAAATGGTGAGTTTTGCACAGGCACATAGTCATACATGCATTCATGACATTTCCCGGCCTAAGTGTCTAATTGTGATCTTTTGTGAAATTGGTGTGATAATGAGATTTGAAAAATTATTTGGAGTGCGCCATAGAGTGTTTTACATTTTTAGGGATTTATGAAAAATTTTCTGGAATTATCCGGAGAAAATTTCCGGACCGGCAAAATCGCCGGTAAATGGCCTCAATGTGTTTTTGTTGTGGAAAGTGTGGTTTTCGTGTTTAAAAAATTATTGGGAGTGGACTGTCTTATGTTTTACAATTTTGGGCAATTTAGGTAATTTTCAAAAAAATGATTCGGGGAAATTCCTGGAAATTCCCGGACCGGAAAAATTGCCAATTGGCGAACCGGTCAATTTTTGGTAGCGAAAATTGCTACCCAATGGCACTGTCTTATTGGGTATATTATTTTGGGATTGAAATTGGGGTCAATTGAGTTGATTGGGTTGGGTAATTTTTGATCTGAATTATAAAATTAATATTTTGACTTTTCTTTACAAATGTGGACTAATGAAAAATTGCCACCAAATGCCATCTTTTAAGACTCCAAGTGGTTCCTATCGGTTTTACTTGTTTCAAAGCAAGAAAAGAACAAGTTAGTAGCCTTTGTTATTCATCCGAAGCATACACCCTCTCTTTACATATCCATCGAATTTTTTGCTTCTTTTTTTTCATCTTCTTCATCAAATCTTCCTCCAAACTTCAAGCTTTCTTCTTCTAGACACCAAGTTCCTTACTTGTCATGGAGGGCTTTCACTTGCATGAGGTTAGAAAAAGGGGTTAGCAATTGTTAGGAAAGAATTAAAGAGAAGAGAAGGTTGGAAAAGCTAATAGGTAAGTGTTTAAATTAAGCTTTGAATGGTGTTTTCAATGATGCTTAAGTATGACTTTATGAATCATGGTAGATAGAAACATTCAATGGGACTTTTAGTACAATTATGATGTTGATTGATGCTTTAATTTGATGATAATTATTGCTTGACTTAATGGGTATAAGGTTAGTTTGAAGTAGGAATGGATAAGGTAGTATGAATATATGGTTTTAACTTGATTTGTGATTGAATTTTGATGATAACTGTTAATTAGAATTGAGAAATTAAGTGCTGCCAATGAATGTGTAAGAATGGTATAAGAACTGATTTGTGTTATTTGGATGCTTGATGATGTGTTAAAGGCAATGAAATGAGAGAAACAAAGGTTGGACCAAATCTGGAAAATTAGGGTTTTTGATTGATTGTACTGTTTTAATCATAACTCATTGTATAGAAATGCAAATGAGGTGAGGATTGTGGCCACTTAAACTTTAGGATGTTGGCTACATTGTTGTGTGAAATAGGTATTGTCAAATTGTAACTCTAATAGGTTGAAATTTGACATGGAAAGTTACTGTTTTATTGCCTGTGAACAGTAACTGAAACCTTAACCTATGAGCTTTACTGATTTTTATAAATTAATTGAGATGGAATTAGGGAGAATGGTCTTTATGAAAGTTGAGTCATATTGAGTTAGCTTTCCATTTCCACTGATCTTGTTAATTTTCGAGTTGTATATTGGGAGATATGAACTGATTCCTATGGACTGGTTTTGGGCATGTTGATGAAACCTAGTTTAAGTGTCTGATTTGTGAGTATTCTGCTTGGAAGCAATTTTAGCCATTTTTGTGGACTGAATTGGTGTGAGTGATCTTCTTCAAAGTTGAAGAGGAAGAAATTATCTTGAAAATGAGATATGGCATATAATTTTTAGAGGTCAGAGTTGGGAGTTATGATTTTGCAAAAACTGATCCTGCATTAGGTTAGGAATTGCTGATCATGGCAGTAACTTGCATGATAGTTTTGAAATGGTTAGAAATTAAATTGGAAATTGAGTTCTTCATGAAAATTGAAGTTTGAGGATTTATCTTTTCAGGGATATAAAGTTCTGATTTTTCTGACTTGTGTACAGGGATTCATATGGACTGGTTTTGGGCATGTTGATGAAACCTAGCTTAAGTGTCTGACTTGTGAGTATTCTGCTTGGAAGCAATTTTAGCCATTTTTGTGGACTGAATTGGTGTGAGTGATCTTCTGCAAAGTTGAAGAGGAAGAAATTATCTTGAAAATGAGATATGGCATATAATTTTTTTGAGGTCAGATTTGGGAGTTATGATTTTGCAAACATTAAACCTGCATTAGGTTGGGAATTGCTGATCATGGCAGTAACTTGCATGACAGTTTTGAAATTGTTAGAAATTGAATTGGAAATTGAGTTCTTCATGAAAATTGAATTTTGAGATCTTATCTTTTCAGGGATATAAGGTAGTGAATTTTGTGACATTTGTGCTAAGAGTTATGCTGATTGGAAAATTACTGTCCAGATTGGTTGATTTCAGTATACAGATTCTTTGTTGAATTGTTTGACCTAGTTAGTTATGGAATTTGATTTTGGGTTGTTCATGAAAGTTGTAGATGATATTGTGAACTTATTGAGCCTATTTATGTGGTAATTTTTGGCTGAAGAATCTGAGAGTTATGGAAATTTCAATGTACTGTTCTGTTTTAATGGGATTTGAGTAGGCAGTAGCTTTGAAGGGATTTTTGACACCCTTAAGGGTGAAATTGATTTTTATGGTCTTCTTGAGAATTGTAGAGGGTTTCTGAGCTTTCCAACGAGATATAGTTGAAAATTTTCTGAATTGTGTGCAATGAATTATGGGTGTTGAAAATTGAATTGAAAATTAAAAAAAAAATGAAAATGGACACGCCTTGGTCACTCAGGCGACGCCGCCTACTCCTAGATTTGAGGCGTTGAGGGCAGCGTCGCTAGGCGGCGCCTCGCCTAGCGACGAGGCTGAATAAGTCAGCCCGGCTGGCGAGACGTCGCCCCCAGCGAGGCTGACTCTCTTTTTTTTAAAATTTTTTTTATTATTTATTTTTTTATTATTTTTATTTGTTAATTGATAATTTGGGATTTCATGCTTCTTTTGTCAATTGCTTTTCCGTCCGACGTCCGATTGACCTGATTCTTGAGGCATCGGATTCGTTGAACATTTAATTTCATTTTGTGAGAAATTGGGAATTTTGGACGGAAATTGGCGTGACCCGAATATGAGCCTTTAATCCTTGTTTTGTTTAATTGGGGACCTATAGAGGTCCAATTGCATGCCGTCGGCGCCAATAGGTTTCTAATTTTTAGACGGATTTTGTTATGGGGAAATTTGGATTTAGGGCCGGAAAATTCATGAACATGCATATTTCATCTACATGTGCACAAATTGCATCTGTAGTGACTCGTTCTTTCTCTGTTTCTTATAGAGGCCCAAGTGGAGCGTCGTCAGACCGACGGGGCGGAAACTTCCCGGTATTAGCTCGGAAGTAATAGGTGAGTAACCTAGTTGGTTTCTCAACCTTATGTGTTCCTTCATTATATGCATTGATTGCCATGAGGAAGCAAGGATGGATATATGTAAGTGATTGATTAATTTGATTGATTTCGGACCATGGGTGTTCGAAATATTGGATTGTGATATTGAAGTGCAAATGAGAATAAGTGCGTGAGAATGCATTCGTAAATTGGATTGTAAATGTGATAGATTAGTAAATTAGATTGTAAATGTGATAGTGAAACGAAAGGTAAATGCATGGGAATGAAATCTGATTTGAAAGTCAGAGGACATTGGAAAATGATCGAAAATAGTAATTAATTGGAATTGGAAATAGAAATGCGATAATTGGATATTGAAAATGACATGTGCATTCATGCATAGTAAATGATCGATAATGGCGGTTGTGACCGGTGTCGCCACCGATTTCAGAGCTTTAAGCTCAACGCACAGGGCCTCGTGCCCAACGTATTCCGAGCCTCGGATCGATGATCAGGGCTATGCCCAACGTTTCGGGACTTAAAGCCCAATGTTTCAGAGCCAATGGCTCAACGTATATGAGCTCAGGCGCACGGTCACAACAACGAAAGAAAATGAAAGAGTCACATGCACACTGCATAAATGAATGTTTAATGTGAATTATGTGAAAGGTTTATTGCCTTAACAAATGTGAAATTGAGTGCCTGTGATTTCTTGTTTATGATATATATACAATATTGTGTGATTGTGTGGATATGCATGAGTTGGGTGAACCATCGATGATGGTTTCTCACTGAGTTCGCAAACTCACCCAACATTGCATCTATTTTTCAGAAATGGAGAGTACCCGTTGGACACACGGAGTACGTCTCGCTAACAAGACAGAGTATCGGTCGGGATCGATGTCGTCAGTATCTGCATTAGTGTATTAATTTGGTATTTAGTAGGCCTAATTGTTTACATGTAATTGTATAGAGTGACTGAGCACTAATGAGTGCTAATAATGATTAAAATTGTTTTATCAGTGAAATGGTTTTAATCTTTGAAAGTGTTTTGTTATAATTGGGCCAAGTCAATGTTTGTTTTGCGCACTCTAATGTTTTTGAAAGAAAAAAAAATGTCATACGATTTTTGTTAATAAGGTAATGAATGTTCTAGTACGCCACCCTCGCGGGTCACGGGCTCGGATATCACCATGGATATCGGGTTGTGTCCAACATTGAGTGAATTAATTGACTTGTGTAGAAATGGAATTTGATTTTGGGTTGTTCATGAAAGTTGTAGATGACATTGTGAACTTATTGAGCCTATTTATGTGGTAATTTTTGGCTGAAGAATCAGAGAGTTAAGGAATTTGTAATGTCTCGCTTGTTTTAATGAGATTTGAGTAGGCGTAGCTTTGAAGGATTTTGACACCCTTAAGGGTGAAATTGATTTTTATGGTCTTCTTGCGAATTGTAGAGGGTTTCATGATCTTTCCAACGAGATATAGTGGGTAATTTTCTGAAGTGTGTGCAATGAATTATGGGTGTTGAAAATTGGATTGAAAAAAAAAAATAGAAATGGACACGCCTGGGTCACTAGGAGTGACGCCTGCCTCCTAGTGGACGAGGCTTCAGGGCAGCGTCGCTAGGGCGACGCCTCGTCCTAGCGACGAGGCTGAAGAAGTCAGCCTATTGGGCGAGACGTCGCCTCAATGAGGCTGATCTTAATTTTTTTTTATTTTATTATTTTTATTTGTTAATTGATAATTTGGAATTTCATGCTTCTTTTGTCAATTTCTTTTCCGTCCGACGTCCGATTGACTTGATTCTTGAGGCATCGGATTCGTTGCACATTTAATTTTATTTTGTGAGAAATTGGGAATTTTTGGACGAGAAATTGACGTGGCCCCTGGTAACGAAGCCTTTAATCACTGTTTTGTTTAATTGGGGACCTATAGAGGTCCGAATTGCGCACCGTCAGCGCCAATAGGTTTCTAATTTTTAGATGAATTTTGTTATGGGAAAATTTGGATTTAGGGCCGAAAAATTCATGAACATGCATATTTCACCTACATGTGCACAAATTGCATCTGTAGTGACTCGTTCTTTCTCTGTTTCTTATAGAGGTCCAAGTGGAGCGTCGTCCGACCGACGGGGCGGAAACTTCCCGGCATTAGCTCGGAAGTAATATGTGAGTAACCTAGTTGGTTTCTCAACCTTATGTGTTTATTAATTATATGCATTGATTGCCATGAGGAAGCAAGGATGGATATATGTGATTGATTGATTTGATTGATTTCGGACCATGGGTGTTCGAAATATTGGATTGTGATATTGAAGTGCAAGTGAGAATAAGTGCGTAAGAATGCATTAGTAAATTGGATTGTAAATGTGATAGTGAAACGAAAGGTAAATGCATGGGAATAAAATACCGGACTGAAAGTCCGAGAATATTAGAAAATGATCGAAAATAGTAATTAATTGGAATTGGAAATAGAAATGCGATAATTGGAAATTGGAAAATAACATGTGCATTCATGCATAGTAAATGATCAGATAATGGCAGTTGTGACCGGTGTTGCCACCGATTTCAGAGCTTTAAGCTCAATGCACAGGGCCTCGTGCCTAATGTATTCCGAGCCTCGGCTCGATGATCAAGGCTATGCCCAACATTTCAGGGCTTTAAGCCCAATGTTTCAGAGCCAATGGCTCAACGTATATGAGCTCAGGCTCACGGTCACAACAACGAAAGAAAATGAAAGAGTCACATGCACACTGCATAAATGAATGTTTAATGTGAATTATGTGAAAGGTTTATTGCCTTATCAAATGTGAAATTGAGTGCCTGTGATTTCTTGTTTATGATATATATACAATATTGTGTGATTGTGTGGATATGCATGAGTTGGGTGAACCATCGATGATGGTTTCTCACTGAGTTCGCAAACTCACCCAACATTGCATCTATTTTTCAGGAAATGGAGAGTACCCCGTTGGATACGCGGGAGTACGTCTACTGCTAGCAAGACAAAGTATCGGGTCGGGATCAGTGTCGTCCGTATCTGCATTAGTGTATTAATTTAGTATTTAGTAGGCCCAATTGTTTACATGCAATTGTATAGAGTGACTGAGCACTAATGAGTGCTAATAATGATTGGAATTGTTTTATCAGTGAAATGGTTTAATCTTTGAAAGTGTTTTGTTATAATTGGGCCAAGTCAATGTTTGTTTTGCGCACTCTAATGTTTTTGAAAGAAAAAAAATGTCATACGATTTTTGTTAATAAGGTAATGAATGTTTTAGTACGCCAACCTCGCGGGTCACGGGCTCGGATATCACCATGGATATCGGGTTCGGGTCTCGTCGGGAGTGGGGTGCTACACCACCGATGACGATCATGAATAAATTCTTATTCTGCACTTGAGCCTTTGTTGTTTTATCTTCATTGCTTAATCACATTCTTAATGTTGTGAACCAATTTTCAAGTCTTATTTTCACACCAGTTAACTTTGTACGTGGTGTCCAAGATTTATATCTGAACCTAATCATATAACAAGTTGATTAGGTAGGCTAATAAGAGTAGATGAAAATACTCATCAATAGCATCAACCATGTAGAGGACTTCATAACCCTTCTTCTTCAACTTATCAATGAACTTATATGCAGTGTTTTATGCCACCAATAATTATTTCATGCTCTTCACTTATGTTTAGGATAAGGATTAATATGTTGTCACCATAATGAACAAGAGAATATGTTTCTGTTGTAAGTTGTTCTATAACAAAGCTTGAAAATATGTTTATGTTGTAACTTGTTCTGCAGATAAACAATTTCATTGACATCTTGAAAGAACATTGACAGGTAATTCGATGATCTTCTAAACTTAAGATTTAGAGATTTGTAAGAAATGATAGATAGCAATAGCATAAAGGAACTTATACAGCTTTCAATTATTCATATCATGTATGTTTGCTATAAGAAAAGTAGAACATCATTATACCACTATGAAAATGAAGCGAGTGTAGGATGCGTAGGACCTTATGAAGAAGTCAAATCATGAGTGGCTGATACAGTTTTAAAACTCTAACAAAAACTTATGAGCCTCCCTAATCTCTGATCATTGCACTATAAAGCCACTAAACCTCACCTAAAACTCACAAAGGATTTATAAGGGGTCAGTATATCGAGAGGCAGTAGAACAATTAACTTAAGAAAATATGTTCATTTGTATTATCATATAATTGAGGGTATCTGAATCATTGTCCTTATTTGTTGCTGCCACTACTACTTGTATTTTGTTATCATTCTGTGGATTTTCATTTTCTTCTATGACAATGTCTTCATTTCCGAGCTACAACAATTTGCATAGTGTTAGTCTCCTCTTGACTTACATTGCCATATGTTGAGTTTGTATCTTGTCATTTTCATTTAGATCCTAAGAGAAGTTAGATTTAAACAGTCTACTAGTGCCTCTCCAAGTCTTTTTAGCTAAGGTAGATGGAGGCTTCCATACATAGGAGACTTTAACTTCATCTTTAAGTAGCTCCATATTGTAATTTTATTGGATCCATAAAATTAATCAACCGTTATTTTACCACTACATTTCTAGTTCTCCATTTTCTAAAAGTATGATCATTCTTTACGTTTGTAAAAGGTCTTTATTTACATTTTTCAATTTTTCTTTACTTAAGACTAGAAGCTTATTTCGTACCATAAAGTTTTGTAACGATACTTATTACACCAATTCTCTCTTTAAAAATTTCATTAAGGGATTCCATAATTAGTAGAAACTTTCTAATATAAAATTTTCTATAATTTCTCCATCAATTTTTGTCTTAATTGATTAACTTAAGAAAATATGTTCATTTGTATTATGATATAATGGGGGAGTTTAAACCAATTTCCTACTACAATCTGTCTTCAAACTTATATATAAAATGATGGTATCGAGGCTAAAAGCTTTGCTAAGTTCCCTAACTTCAATAACTCAAGGTGCATCCACTAAGGGATAGCTGTATTTGCCATTGACAGGGGTACCATAGGTTCATAACTCTAGGAAAAACATAATGAAAATCTTAGAGCTAATACAAAAACGACTCAAGCAAAGTTTTGACTTTCATCATTGATACGTAACACTTCCAAGTTTAAACTATTTGCATCCATCAAATTTAAACACTTCCAAGTTTCTTTTAGCTTCTCATCAAAGACAAGTAATTAGAAACGAATATAAGGGTCTAAGCTAAGTGTTCTCTGCAGCTTCAGGAAATCACTTTCAGCTATCCTTGGGATTCCTACTTTACTGTACTTAGATCGATGAAGTTAGGTGAAACAAGAATTTGTATGTTATATACGCTACTGGTATTGTTAGTCAACTTCTTGCAATTGAAACACATTAGATGACAGCCTATGGATTTTGAATCTGAAGTAGGACATGACAACCCATTCTTGCAGTAACTAGTTCTGATGTGAGCTAAATGGTTGTGAAATGCTATTATACATTGCAGCTACTTAGCAATTACCTAGCTAACTTCAAGCTTTATTGGTTTCTGTGTTTACATTTAGTTTTCTTATTCATTAATGTGAATAACAGTTCATATTATGATATTCTGTGTTATGTGTTTACAAAGGCATTTGTGAATGGCTGCTATGAAATAGGACCCATCCTTAGAATTATATGTGTTCAGCCATTAGGCTTATGAACACATATAATTGTGAATGGCTGCTATGCAAAAAAATATGTTGCATATAGAACTTGTTGCTGAATCAAAGAGATATTGTTTGCTCATCTAGTCTTTAATAATCTGAGTCTTTCTATGAAGTGACACTAAGGACTAGTGTAATTTCAATCAGCAGCTGAAGTGATGATATTTTTGTCTTACTACATATCTACTTATCTTTTGTTATTATAGCCTTATAATCATCTTTGTCGACCTTCAATGGCTATTTCATTGAATTGCTTAATGTTTCAAACAATATTTTAGATTTAGTGGTGTAAATTAATCTAAAGTAGCTTACAATTTTTCTTTAAAAATCGGTAATACAAAATATGTCTTGTTTATAAATCAAATGTTTAATTTTCTGGTTCCTTGGCTTGTCTTTGAAAAATGTACCGATGGTTTGGGCCTCCTACTTCCTTTGTTTGCATAATTATTTACGCTTCCTTGATTTTCAGCAACAAATGTACTGAAAAATCTGAATTTATTCAGTGAATGAACCCGATTTTTATACACAAAAGCTATAACAATGCCTAGAAAATAATGCCTTGTTCTCTATATGCCTTGTTCTGCTATAATAAGGATGAGTTTTTGTCAACACTATAGTTGATTGACTATTACACTATATAGTAATTCCTTGATGTGGATTACATGAATTGAAGGTGAACTGACTAGTAATTATGAATGTGATGCAGATATGCCTATCTTTGAGGTTTAAATGATGACCATTTTTCACATACAATTGAATCTTTTTTTGGAAGATGCATGAACGCATACACATTAACTAAACAACTTGCAACCTGTTATTGATATAGTTGACAGTAAACAATGCCTCTTAGCTGGAATATTATAAATGATACATGGATAGATATACTTGGATAGATATCTCTTCATTACTCCATATAGCATGTTTAATTTGCTTACAGTGATGCTTATGTGAATGACATAGGATTTATACACTAATGCCGATGTGAATGTAGATTGTATTGACATGGGACCTGGTCTACCCAAGAAGAAGAATAAGGCTGCACCAAGTACTTTAGTACCTACACAAATGCAGTCGCGGTATCGTCAGCTAATTGGAAGTGCAGCTAATGAGCCATGTGCTCGTACACAACCACAAGATAAGACACCTGCACCTGCACCTACACCTACACCTACATGTGCACTAGCTCACACGCGCACACTCACGATCATCTTGCAACACCAAGAGAAGTCAATTCTATGCCCAGATTCGCCCCAGAGATCAAGATGAACAAATTTGGAATATCGACGCAATATTAGCTCTACGTCAACTTCTGAAGAGATGCCTCCAGCTTCAAATTATCAGACACCAGTTAATCCTCCTGTGTCTAATTATCCTCCTGCTTCTAATTATCTGACACCAGTAAATCACGCTCTTCCTTCCGGTGTCAGCTCCTCTTCTGCAAGCACTGCAGGTATGATCTTAACATTAATTAGATTTATCATTAATTGTTATATGCTAATTATAAACTATTCTTTTGCTATCTTAGGATCCACAAATGTTCCAAAAAAAACAAGGGGTGTCACGAAAGGACATGGATTAGCAAAATTAACAAGGCGATAGGTAGAAGATTGGAGATAGATTTCCCTATTTGAAGGACGACCAACCAACTCCGTACGACCGCCAAATTATCAAGTGAGATTGGTCTCGATATCCGAACTTCTTTGCCTGTTAGGACAAAATTTTCAAAAATTACTAATGAGGAATTGGACATTGCATTTGATAAGTTAGGCGTAAGTATTCTAAACCAATCCAATTTGTACGTGTTTTCATTTGGTTAAAGTGTTCACCAATAACTTATAATTTTTTGCAAAAGTTGGAAGTCAAGGGAATGAGGGTCGACAACGAAATACATATTCTTTGTTAAGAGGTTTCTTTCATTAAGGTCTAAAGATCAAAGGTATAATTTAAAGGGCATTTTATCAAGTACGGAAAGGATGTGAAGCGCGTAATGTGACATTGGTGGAGTGGATGGATTTATGTGAGTATTAGGGAGCAATCACTACAAAGGTTAGTTCTTATTTGATAAAAACTTTATTTCACAACTTCTTTGATTACTAATTATATTTTAGTATTTATTCTTTTGATTTGTAAATGTTATAATAGATTTTGCTACATGTATGATTAGGAGAAAAGTCGAAAGCCAAACGGCTAGAGTCGGTGAAATGTCAACCAAACTCGCTCCAAGGCCTTTGTAGCGATCGACATGAGATTGTGAGTTACCATCTTTTAATTATATTTTACTTTGATTGATATTTAAAATTTTATGAAAAGCATTACTTGTAATATTTTTTTACAACAGTGTGAGGGGATGGAGAAGAGTGTGACCGGATGAAACTATGGTATCACACTCATTATGATGAAAGCAAAGATCAATGGACAATCGCCAAAGCAAAGCAAAATGGGTCAGTACATAGTTCATTTACAAATATTTGTTAAATGGCAATGTGTATGTAATTAATTCTTACTTTTTCAGGAATTAATGTGTTATGAAATGACACATTCAATAGAACAAGGTCATCCGATGACGATAGATGAAGTGTCGACAAAGTTCTCAACCTAGATCGATTACATTGTTGGCATGGAAATTGGGCCTCGACCACAAGGTAATACTTCGATCAGAAAGAGACTTCGAGACGAATTAGAAGAGTCAAAGAGGGCTAATCAAGTATTGCAGTCTCAAGTCAATGATTTGATTAAACAATTTAAAGAAATGCAGGATCGATTGGAGCTTTTATGTTCTACAAATAATGTTCGTTCAGACTAAACATGTACTCATTTTGATATATTAAACACTTATTACGTTTTGTTTATTTTAATTATCGTTTTATGACATATTCGGGAATTGCAATTTAATTGATAAATTGTTTGTATGTATTCAAGTCTTGTTATACATGAATAATTATTGATTATATATTCAAAATATTGTTGCATTATTAAACAAATTAATTTCATTACTAATATTTAATAGTTATTAAATAAATATTATTTTAATATTTACTTAAATTTAAATTTAGCAAATAATTAAATAAAATTGTTTCCAGAAATTTAAATCATATTTAAATAAAAAGCTAATAACAAATCAAATTAATTCAAATTAATTTTTACCCTAAATTTAAATAATTAAATTTGATCAAATTATAAATTATTCCAATATTCATATCAATTAAAACAAATAATGAATTCCTAATTTTTATTAAAACATTATTAACATAATTTACCAAAATTTTTATAAATTAATTATAATTTAATAAAATCTTCATAATCCACGACGTCTATTGAATTAGACGTCGCAGAATATCAATTTTTCCCGACGTCTACAAAACGTCGTTAAACCACATACAATCCCTGACGTTTTTACCAAACGTCAAGAATTATATGACTCTTTTACGGCGTCTTCATTAACGTCGTAGAATCACTACGCCATCTACGACGTCTTCATTCAGATGTCGAAGATACCCATTATCTACCCCACTATCTACGACGTCTATTGCGACGTTTTAATAGACGTCGTAGATAGTTTTCTGCGACGTCTGGATGGATTCAACGACATCTATTAGACGTCGCAAATTGTATGCTTTTGTTGTAGTGACTTCTCCTGGAAACTATTCCTTACCCTTTTAGTATATACTATCCTCTTAAACCTTTTTTGCTTACAACTATCCCATATCAAATTGTCAATTAGTGAAATTATATTCTTGATTTGGAGTAGTATTAGTATTTATTTCAAAATTTTCTTTTCTAACATGTTAAGTTCGATTTCATCATAAACAAAATTGAAATAATAATTAAAATTATGATGAGTCAACAATTTAAAGTTAATTAAAGTAAGAGTTTAAATTAAATAGTATTTATAAGTTTTGGTATTTTTGTATGTTTGACAAGTTATTTTAAAATTAAGATAAGTTATAATTTTTTCACCGTAATTTAAATTTAAAAGTTATTATATTAAGAAACTTTTTAAAGGGTTCAGTTCACCGTCTAAACTGCTCTTAAGAGCTTAATAAGAGTATTATAACTAAGCTATTGTCATGATTTAGCTTAGATATGGCATTTATTGTCCATGTAATGAACTTTTAATCAGACTAATGCTAGTGACCTCCATTGCTGTTATCTTGAGGAATATTTAGTTCAAACTCGTCTTTCCTTCAAGCACTAGTTGTTTCAACTTTCAAGATACCACTGACCTCAATTACAAGATCAGACTAATGCTAGTGACCTCCATTGATGTTATCTTGAGGAATATTTAGTTCAAACTCGTCTTTCCTTCAAGCACTAGTTGTTTCAAGATACCACTGACCACAATTACAAGATCACATGCAAGGATTAGGCTATTTTCTAAACTATAAGATGCCGGATAATGCATATCAACAACACAACATAATATAATTATGATTATCAACTGTTGTCGGCTGGTTATCGCAACATAGGCCAGTCACATCTACAGCTGCCTTACACCATCCACCTATAAGACTATAAGAGAGGTGGTTACGATATCCATATCATGTTCAAATTTGACTCCAAAAACGAATGGTTAAAAGAGAAAATGAAGGGTTACTGAAGAATACAGCCAAAATAAAATACACAACTTGCAAGAATCCTCTTCAGTTTCTTCTCCACCCTCCTTTTAACTTTCCTCTTTTTTTTGTTCTATCCAGAGTAGTTTCTTGAGTTTCCTGGAGTCCCCACGTCAATTATTTCTTTCTTGCGAGGGTCTGTCTGCTCTAGTTTGGTGGTATGCACAGATAAGCAGTGAAAGGAGAGAAAAAACTCTTACCCAACTCTCTTCCAAATTCATCAATGAGTGATGACCTACAACTTTTAAGATATGGAAACCCGTAACATTTAGTCCAAGTTCAAGGATTAAGCTCCGCCACAGGCTAAACCTCCTAGATGTTGACACACTACCTGATATGGACAAATGTACCTGTACAAGTAGGTTTTATGCCTAGGTCCTTCAATCGAGTAAGTGCACGGCCTCCGGGCTCTTCACTGACGTTTCCTGGAAATGGATAAGGTTGTGAATTTACGAAGACTATAGTGGATTCTCCTGAATTATTGTTAGTGGGATAAGTACTGAAATGCAATAAATTACAACATAATTCTTTTACGAGAAGGTCCAATGATAAAATATGTAATGTTAATATAAAATATTAACATTATAAAATGAAAATTGATATATATTTAATAAATTGTTAAAAATTAAGATATTAAAAATAATTTACCAGTAATTGTAAATTTTTCATTCATGAACTTGAACTTATTTTCTAGATTAATGAAGTAAAAAACACTTTGACATTTTTCAGGAGCAAGAGGAAGATACAAGTATTCAAGTTCGTAGAAAGGAACCTTTTTAAGATAAGGGATTCGAACAAGTAGTTTTGATTTGATTGTTATTCACTTATTTGGCGAATTAAAGCTCATCTTTGATTACAAGGGACAAACTAGGACACTTTCACATATATTAATTCTCAGCGTTGTTCTCTATCAACTTTATGCGTGACATTTTGCCCTAATGGAAATACAAATATTTCTGTCTTACTTGTGATCCTTATGAATAGGTCATTAGTTTAATTTCTCAGATACACGGTAATGCAGCTGAAGCTTGTGATTTGTTAAGAGTATGTTAACCATAGATTTACTATGTGTTTGAAGGATTTTTCAAGTGCAAAAATTAAAAAAAGGGACTGCTAACTAATTTTTATTTTAGTAAAATTAAAAATTTAACACTTTTCGATTCAATTTATTTTAATAACTTTTGTTATTAAAACCAATCAATTTATTAATTTATTGATCAATTTTGTAAACTAATAAATTCTTATAAAATTTTGTAAACTAATTAAATATTTAATATTTAAAACTTATTTCAAATAAGTTTTTATAAAATTGAAATTATGTATCTAAAATATTTTTATAAATTTTTCAAAATAACTTTTTATTTTAACATTACATTAATTATAAAATTAAAATAGTTTAAATAATAATATTAAATAATTAAATAGTATATGTTTAGCTAATAATAAATCATCGATGATTAATAATTTGTCATGATTCACCAATGAACTTATGGTAGTGTAGGTGAGAGGTCCTTTCCTATATTGCCTCGACGGAGACTTGTATGCTCGTGGTTGATTCAATAGAAAACAAAAGAACTCGAAAGCCTTACAGTTCATACATTAAAAGATATGCTCTCTTGACGTACAATAAAGAAAATCTCCACAACTAAATTATATTATCTTTTCCAATTATTCACATATTTGAAAGAAAATTCAACTAAAGTATCATAATATCTCTTTGTCTTTTGTTAATATGAAAACTCAATTAATATATCTTTTAAATCATATATATTAAGGAAGAGCCATGATCCACTAGGAAATCAAAGTCAATGATTAAAATTTTCAAACCATTTTGCCAATTCAAAAATCTTAAATCGTCAAATCTTTTTGGTTCGTTTTTCAAATTTTCAGCTCGTTTACTTAAAAACTCTTATTGTAAAAATTGATTAGTTTATTAATTAATTGGTTATTTTTATAAATTAATAAGTTATTATAGATTAAAATAAATAAATAAAATTTTAAATTAAACTTCTAAATTTTAGATAGATAAAGACAATCTTTTTTAATTATATTTTAAAATTTTATTTTATTCAATTTTACTTATTAAACTTTTTAAATCTTACATCTCTTATTTTTCCACCTAGGATCTGCGTTAAATTCTTTGTTGTTCACATTAATGTTAGATGAGATTACCAAATATATTCAAAGAGAGGTACCTTAGTGTATGTTATTTGCGGACGATATTGTCCTAGTGGATGAGACCAAGGAGAGGGTCAATGTCAAGTTAGACTGCTGGAGAGATGCGTTAGAATCGAAAGGTTTTAAGATGAGCAGGTCTAAGACGGAGTGTTTAGAATGCAACTTTTCAGGAAACCAGGTGACGCATGAGGTGACGGTAGTAATTGGTACCGACGTCATATAACAGAAAACGAGTTTTAAGTATCTCGAGTCTGTCATTTAGAGGGATGGTAATATCGATGTCGATATTGTACATCATATTAGATCAGGCTGGACCAAACGGAGAAGTATATCAGGGGTGTTATATGACAAGAAGATTCCTTTAAAACTCAAGGAGAAGTTTTATAAAACGGTGATTTCGTCCAATCATGTTATATGGGGTAGAGTGTTGGCCTACCAAACGTAAGCATATAAGACAATTGTTCGTAGCAGAAATGCGTATGCTTAGGTGGATGTGTGACATTTTCAGGAGAGATAAAATACGGAACCGAGTGGTGAGAGAGAGACTATGGGTAGCCAGCTTTGCCAACAAGTTGAGAGAGACTAGGCTTAGGTGGTATGGGCATGTGCGGAGGAGGCCCTCCGACGCTCCGGTACGAAGCTGTGAGGGAATAACACTTAGTGAATATAAAAGGAGGAGAGGGAAGCCGTACAAGAACTGGCGGAAAGTGATCAAGGCGAATATGTCAGAGTTGGCCCTTAATGAGGTAGTTGCTTAAAATAGAAAAGTTTGGCGCGATCGGAAAAAAGTAAAGGATTAATCATTCCAGTTACCCAAATCAGTACGGTAGTTATTCAAAGATGTGGTATCACGTTGCACAGATTGCACGACATGTGCGGGGGACAGTAGGGGGTCATATCGACATGGTCTCTAAGGAAGTTCCCCTTACTTAGTGAGTGATAAGGAGGGATAGACTTTGTAGACTATTAGGTTCTTGCAGATTTGACCTTCTTCAGGTATTCCCCACAATTTTTTTTAATGAATTGTTTCTGTAACTTGCATCATTTTTGCATTGTCTCATTTGTATGCGGGTCTACTAGAAATAACTGTCAACAAAGGTAGTTGTCCAAGATGGTAGGCATCATTCAGAGCCTACCAAAATGGACAGCCACCAACTTTCAAAGTTGGCAGCAACCACCAACTTTGAAAGTTGGTGGGGATGGCGGCCTTCTCCTGCCTATAAAAAGGCAGGAGCAACATGAAGAGCATACAAGCAAACGGAGAGAGCAAAAAAAATAGAGAGAAGTGAGGTGAGAGAGAAAAGAGAGAAAGAGAGAGGCAACAAAAATATTTTGTACATTTTTGTGGGTCTAGTTTTTCCTTGTATTTCTTCACTTTTCTCAATAGTAAAAGTCTTCTATTCTTGCCCGTGGTTTTTACCCTAATTTGGGGGTTTTTCACGTAAAATCTGTGTGTTCATTACTATTCTCCCAATCCTATTTTAGCTACGAACCTGCTCTAATCCGGTCGATTTTTACAACAAGTGGTATCAAAGCGAGGTCAGAAAATTACGACGAATTTTTTGGCGTAATCCGTACGGAGTTCCAGTGAGCATAGTGAAAGTCGGTGAATAGTAACCAAAAGGTGACAACTGTTCATTTATTTAATTTTGCATTATACTGTGCAGTTACTGTTATTCAGTACTATTCACGTACATAGTACTATTCACATATACGGAGACCATACGTACGAGTACTATTCATACATACGGGTATTATTCATACATAAGGGTACTATTCATACCTACGGGTACTATTCACATGAAATAGTGGGAGCTAAGTTCTGTTCGTGATAGAAGTAATGGCAGCAAAATTTGAGATTGAGAAGTTCAATGGGAGTAATTTCTCATTGTGGAAGTTGAAGATAAAGGCAATCTTGAGGAAAGATAACTGTCTGGCAGCCATTAATGAACGGCCAGCTGGAGTCACAGATAAAAAATGGAACGAGATGGACGGGAATGCTGTAGCTAATCTTCACCTAGCTTTAGTTGATGGAGTATTATCCAGCATAGAAGAAAAGAAGACTGTGAAGGAAATATGGGACCACCTCACAAAACTGTACGAGGCCAAATCACTCCACAACAAAATTTTTCTGAAGAGGAAACTATACACTTTACGCATGGCGGAATCCACTTCGGTGACGGAGCACTTAAATACTTTAAATACTCTATTTTCTCAACTCACATCATTGGGGCATACAATAGAGATAAGTGAACGTGCGGAACTTCTACTCCAAAGTCTACCAGATTCATATGATCAACTCATCATCAATTTAACAAACAATACAGACACTCTAGTCTTTGACAATATTGCAAATGTTATTCTAGAAGAAGAGAGTCGGTGCAAAAGTAAGGAAGACAAGCTGGCAACTTCGCAACAAGCGGAAGCCTTGGTGATGACGAGAGGAAGATCAATGGAACGTGGCTCAAGTGAGAGTCATAGTCATGGTAGATCAAAATCCAGGAGAAAGAAGAATTTCAAGTGCTACAATTGTGGAAAGAAAGGACACCTACATAAGGATTGTTGGAATATGAATAAGAAAGATTCTATTCCTCAAGGAAATGCGGCGAATACTTCAAATGATGGAGGTGCAATGGTCTGTGAAGCAGCAACGACTATTGGAGGTAAGAGAAGATTTGTTGATGTATGGCTTCGATTCAAAGACTACTTTTCATATGACCTCTCAAGATAATGGTTCCATCAAGATGAATCATGCTCGAGGATCAGATACAAACTGTAATGATCAAGCTCTAAAGATGGTTGGTATTGGCACCATCAAGCTAAAACTATACGATGGGACAACTTAGACTATTGAAAAAGTGCGCCATGTGGAGGGCCTAAAGAAGAATTTGTTGTCTGTAGGACAACTAGATGATCTTGGTTTCAGATTTGAGATTCAAAACAAGAGAAACATGTTAGCTTAATTCCCAGTTATCAGACAACTTTAAAGACATTACACTGTCAAAGAAATCTAAAAGTTAAGTAAAATATTATCTCATTGCACGTTTCCTAAGAATAAAATAAAAAAAGATCTTACATGAAAATCCGTTCTATCCAATCCGAGATCGAAACGTGTTTCAACTTTAAAGACACAAGTACTAGTAAGGATTTCGACAGAAACATCAACTTCAGGTCCCAACTCTATCCAGATCCAGATCACACTTCATTAGTCTCTCTCACAAAACCTTCTAATCTTCATATCCAGTGGAAACCTGCCACGTAGACAACTGAGAACACCGAAACGTGTCAAATTTGCATGGGCTGAGCATACTGCACTTTCAATCATGCACGTAGAAAAAAGTGGAGCCTTTGTCTTTATGCCCCTAAGTTTCTGTGACTCGAGTCCCACTCAGCAACTTTGTCTTTTACAAGATCCATCGTCTTTCACAAGCACACTTTGACCATCTTCTTATTCTCGTTAAGTTTACTAATCATTGATTAAGACAGTAATGATCTCTCCTTAGTCAATAGCATATCCTTAATTATTATGTGCATGCGGGTTAAAATGGAAGCTTAACCTCGAGTTTGATGGTCCCAAATAGGTCAACCAAATTGAGAAGTGTGGTCCATATGAACTAGTGGGTCCCTTGGGCTTGAGTGAGTGACTGTCCATAAGCCGTTGGAGGTCAGTCTCCGTCGCTCGGCTGTCCGCACAGATGTATGAATTTTGATTATGATTGGATGCTAAATTGGGCATAGCTTTTCCCTTTTAGTATAAAAGAAAAATAAAATGATTTGAGTGTAGTTCACTTTTAATAGTAACACGATGTCTACACCAATTTAATATTTTAGTTAATTTTTTAACAATTTCAAATAATATATTCATTTTGAATAAATTGTCAAGTATGGCAACATCTAACAAAACCAATTATTATAAATAAATTATTTAGTTAATTAAAATTGAAAAATTCAACCCCAGATGATCATAGAAAATGTAATTTTAAGGACAAATGTATGTAGCATTGTTCTTGTAGAAATTTTGCATAAATTCTTAGTGCATTTAATAAATTATAAATTATATATTTGAAATAAAATATTTTACTAATTACTGAGTGTGATTAATCAACCCTTTGTTTATATTTTTATTTTTGTTTTCTGTTTGTTTTAAATTTAGTAAAAAAACTTGTTTGTTTGAGTTTTTCTATTAAGTTTTGGTTTCTTCTTGTTTTCAAAAATTATGAAAACTATAAAAGAGTTTTTATTTCTGTTTCTATTTTTATAATCCAATTTACTATTAACTAAATATATATTATTTAATTATTTAATATATTAATTTTAATAAGAATTATTATTAATTTAATTTAATATTTTATATTTGATTAATTAAAATCAATTATTAACAAACATAATAAATAATTTAATTTTGCTTATTTTTTTTAATTTTGTAATAAAATAAAATAAATTATTATCAATAAATGTAATGAAATTAATATATCTTCAAAATATATAAATTTCAAACAAAATTTTATTTAATAATTAAAATATATTAATTTTAAATTACTTATTTTTATAAAATAAAATAATTTTGTTAGTAAATATTATATAAGAGGTTTAAATAAATTTCTTTAATAAAATAATTTATTTTAAGTTTTTCTAATATGTAATTATTGTTAGTGATAAAAGTATAACTACATCAACATTAACAACCAAGCAAGTTTTTGTTTTATTTGAAAGAGAAATAAGAACTGAGAACAAAAAGTGAAAATTGAAAGTTAATTAGAAGTGAAATCAAACTTAATAAGATTTTCAATGTTAAAATTGAATCTATCTCTTGCACAAATCCAATAGACACTTAAAATTTCACCTTCTACGAATTAAGCTATCAATTGTCAAGGCAATAACATATAGAATTACCCATGTTAGTTCAATTTTCTCTCTTACAATATATAGGGTTGTTGCAAACAGTGAATTTATTTTATCATTCAAGTTTTTCTTTTGATTTTAATGGGGATCAAAACGAAAGAAAAGCAAAACAATAGCTAGTAAACCATTGTTGATTGATCATTGAAGTTTTTTGAGAAAATGATTCATCATTGAAGTTCCTCCAAGGTGAGGAAGCTTTAAGGCTATTGTTGACCACTTAATCAGGGTATGTGTAAAGGAAAGATTCCATTAGCTATCTGGTACATAGAAAATCATACCGAAAGAGCTCCAATCTTTACCTCTTTCCTTTAAGAACTTGAATCCATCCCATGCACGCAATGTTCAAATTAAGATTTTGTCATTCCCAGAAGTAACATTGTTATCTCTGCCGAGGGTCCAATCCCAAAGTATAAATGACTAGAAATATGACTGTACATTCTTATATATACGAATTGAATACTTTCATTTAGACAAGTTTAGTTATATATACGAATTATTTTTATTATTTTTGACAGTCAAATCCTATAATTTTTAGAGTTAAAAGTCTAATTATAAGTTGAGCTACTTAGATCCATTTTAAGTGTCACTCACTCGCAAGAAAAATAACAAATACAGGATATTGTCCCAACATACTGAAATATATCTTAGAAACCTAATAAGTGAAAATTTAAAATTTAAAATTCAGGTAACTATTATAAAACTCTAATAGACCAAATTTGAAGTTTTATTGAGTTTCAAAGTCCAAAATCATTTGGATAAGTTTTGTATATATACTTTTAAAGTAAAATTGATTAAGATTATTAAATTACTTTTGAAATTACAATTTTCAATAAATGAAATTATAACATTTTAAAAAATTGTAATTCTTGAATATCCTTGAGATTGATGGAAATTCTAAAAAAACTTGTTGCACTTATTGGTGGTTGATTTCTGATCAATGTAACAGTACTTGTGGGGGCGTTGATGGTGGTCCTTGGCCAACAATGGTAATAATGCATCTTCATCATTTTCCGAGTCACCTCTTGTTTTTCGTGCGACTGAGTTGGCAAAATTTTCCAACTTCTAGCACTTGGAGTAACATCAGCCAGAATGATTGTTGAGATACATACTGAAATCGGCCATTCCTGAGTACCTACGAGCAATCACGTAAGGCAAGTGAAGAATATGTATGATATCAACAAAATCATGAGGTGGACGATAAAAGAGAATAAGATGATTCAGCAAGAAGGTAGATTACAGTCGTGCAAAGGGTAGCGTAGGGTAGTGTAGGGTCTAACGACGGCTTGCTATTAGCTGGATTTGAAAGCAAAACCCTTAATTTAAAATGTTGCTTTCCATTTGAAAGCAGCAGTTCACATCATCTCACTGTTGTTATATTAATGCCAACCTTTCTCTCTATATATATATTGGCTTAGTAGCCCATAAACTCTCCAAATCATAACAATTCTCTGTATGTATTCTAGTCCCTTCTGATATATCGCAAATTCTAACTAATCAATATGGTGATCACCATGCACAGCCATCAAAAGGCCCTTCTTTTCTTTTGCTTTCTGGCATTCTCACTTTCTGTTTCGGCTCGACCAGCAACTTTCCTTCAGGACTTCAAGGTCACGTGGGCTGATTCCCACATCAGGCAAATCGATGGAGGGAGAGCCATCCAACTCATCCTAGACCGAAACTCAGGTTCTTTTTCTTTAACATACATTTTTGTTTCGTGGGGTCAATGGTTATTTCATGCCACGTAATGTTGTTTTTGTTGACTTAATTCCAGGATGTGGGTTTGCTTCCAAAAGTCAGTACTTGTTTGGTCGTGTTAGTATCAAGATTAAGCTCGTTCCCGGAGACTCCGCCGGAACTGTCACTGCCTTTTATGTAGGTTTTCTTATGCTATGAGTCTGAACTTAAAAAGCTTCTATTATGGTTCAAACGATGACAGCTTCTGATGATTTACTGCAATGTTTTTGTCGTACTCGTACGTAGTTGAATTCGAACACCGACAATATACGAGATGAACTGGACTTTGAGTTCCTAGGGAACAGGTCCGGGCAGCCTTACACGGTTCAAACAAACATCTATGCTCAAGGGAAAGGTAACAGAGAGCAAAGAGTTAACCTTTGGTTTGATCCTTCAGCTGACTTCCATGAGTACACAATACACTGGAACCATTACCATATCGTGTAAGCTTCATTGTTAACTCTACCATTTCGAAGTATCTTCTCCTTTATCAGAACTTTATCTAAAACAGGTCATGTGTGTTTGGGTTTTGCAGGTTCTATGTAGATGCTGTGCCTATCAGAGTTTACAAGAACAACGAAGCAAAAGGAATCCCGTATCCGAGACTCCAGCCTATGGGAGTTTACTCAACGTTATGGGAAGCTGATGACTGGGCAACAAGAGGAGGCTTAGAGAAGATCGATTGGAGCAAAGCCCCATTTTATGCATACTACAAGGACTTCGATATCGAGGGTTGTTCTGTGCCAGGACCAACAACTTGTGCCTCCAACCCGAGTAACTGGTGGGAGGGTGCTACCTATCAAGCCTTAAACGCCATGGAAGCAAGAAGGTACAGGTGGGTTCGTTTGAACCACATGATCTATGATTACTGTAGCGACAAATCCCGATACCCGGTCACCCCACCGGAGTGCATTTCGGGCATCTAAAGACGCAATAAAGTCAAGCAAGTTGGTACATGTACATTCATGTCATACCGAAATGTGTTTCACTTATACGCATCTGCTTATATGTGTATCCTTATACTGGAAAGAGCCATGCAAGTTTGATTTGGGGTATCAATGCAATAAAATATGCTTTGTGTACAAGTGTGGACAAATTTATGCTTTATTCACCTGAATTTAGTGATTATCTAAAAATTTTATTTTATAACAAATATTTTTAACTATGTATAATATTAAGACATCAATATTTAAATGTCATGCTTAAAATATTTTAAAGATCACTAATAACATAACCACTATCTCTACTTATAGTATGAGCATACAAGAGTGAAGCAAAATTAAATTGTTGAGTGTGAGAAAATAATTTATTTATAAGATGGTTCTTATCATCACATCAGTCTGAAATCTTACAATAAATAAAGATCTGATAATTTACAATTTTATTCTTACATAATAGGAAGGCGTATAGGATAAACCTATACATGGACGGGACAAACCGACAGTGGGAATGGGTCATGGCTAAAACTGAATCACTCAACTATGTGGAATTGCTGTTTTAGTTGGTTTGGTCTATGTTCAATCATCTACAATAGTATGATTCACATGGTCACCGAAATTCAAAATGGTGGGTACAACCCTTGGCATATTGCGAGGAGTAAGTGTGGCCATAGGAGTGTGGTCGCAGCAATTCAAAACGTACGGCTATGGCCCTATTGGCTATTGTCCTTGAAGACAATGTAACGCTATTACCCTTCAAAAGGTGATTTAAGATAGATCTAAATATTGAGATCTATCTTAAATTTTAATACAACCAATTCCTTAAAATCTTAGAGATTTTGAAATTTTCAATGATTAAAAACACAACAAGTTGGGTTAGCTCAATCATAAAAGCTTTGAACCGACTTTTCGATTTAATTTTTAACTTTCTAATTTGATTTATTTTAATAATTTTATTGTTAAAATCGATTAATTTATTAATTATTAAGTCAATTTTATAAATTAATAACTTCTTACAAACTAAAATAAATCAATTATTTTTATTTAACTATCTCTTTTTCAATTAAGCTTTAAATTTTTTATAAACAAGAACAATATCTTTCAATAATATTTTAATTTCTTTAATTTTATCTATTTTTAATAAACTTTATAACAGTCTAATATTGTTTAAACATTTTAAACCTTAAACTTCTTATCTTATCGTTTAACTATTTTTAATTTAAAAATCATTATCTTAATTAAAAGGGTTGATGATAATAAATTATAAATTTTACTCAACTTTAATATTAAACTAAACTTAAAATGGTAGCTTTAAAATTTTAAAATTTTAAATTTCAGTTAAAATATTTAAATATTAAGTTTTATATTCTATTTGTGTCAGGAATGAGTGTTTTATTTAATAGATTAAGAATATTATAAATTATAAAATAATTTAATTTTAAAAATTGCATATGAAAATACCTCTGATATGATTGTTATTGTACCACCCTGTTCTTGCCTTTAATGGTTCTGAAAGTTTGAAACGAAGGAAGCTAACGTCAATCGAACTAATATGAACATGCACGGGCCGCCCCTCAAGTCGTCGGAGACATCTATTAGAAATGGGGCCATTGTGAGCTATCACCAATTCAATCATCTAATTGGCTAATTGTCTGTACTCTGTAGCACCTCTGCAACTTGCAATCATAACCATTCCTACCATCGTACTTGATAATTAAAATTGTGGATAACGGCTCATTAAGGTCTGATTAGCGGCTCATTAAGGTGTGATTAAGTGGCTGGAGGAGGCTTTATAAAAATATTTTAGCAAAGGAGTGGCTTAGATCTTTTAAGAACTAAGTGTTTGAGATTTTCATATCATAACAATTTGAGTTTAGTATATTAAGTTGTATTTATTATGTAATTTTGAGTTGTTAATTTGTCATGTAATTTACTTAAAATATGTTATTTATAAATTGTCATGTTCACTTAATATACATTCAAAGAGCAGTGATTATAAATTTTTATTTTAAAAAGTGAATTATGTTTAAAATTTCTCACAAAAGAAATTTTATTATAATTTAATTCACTTCTAAAAAATTATTAATTTAAATTAGTGCAAATTTGTGAAATTAAAAATATAAAAGAAATGTTATATTAAACAATGTTAGATTATTTTAGCAGAATTTTTATCTGACTAATTATTATAAATGCAATCGAATTATATTATCACTCTAAATCAAATTTAATAATATTTTCATTAAAATGAATTGAGATAAATCTAGTTTAATATTTTTTAAATAATTACTATTGTTAGTTTATTAGTATTATCAGTAATATCCCATCTCCGATGGGAATGATATTTTGTAAATTAGACTGCTAGAGTATTGATTTATATCGCGACATGAACATACATTTTACGCCTCTATAAATGGTGATTCTTGCTGCACATATAATATATATCATTCATGACATTTTCCGACATAAGCGTCTAATTGGGATCTTTTGTAAAATTTATGTGAAAGTTGTATTTGGAAAATTATTTGGAGTCTTGTGAAAGTGTTTACATTTTAGGGATTTATGAGAATTTTTCCGAATTATTCTAGAAAATTTCCGGATCGACAAAATCGCCAATAAATGGCCTAAATGTATTTTTGTTGTGGAAAATGTGGTTTCGAGTTTGAACAATTATTGGGAGTGGATGTCATATGTGTTACAATTTTGGGCAATTTAGGTAATTTTCAAAAAATGATTCGGAAAATTTTCCAAAATTTTGAATAGAAAAAATCGCCAAGTAATGAACCTTCGATTTTCAGTAGCAAAATTTGACCAAATGGTACTGTCATTTTGTATATATTATTTTGAGAATTGTTAGAGAGCCATTAGCATTAGTGGGATGAAAGATTAAGTGGGATTATGTTTTGTTTTATTATTATTAAATAGGATTAACTTGAATTTTTGGTTTTTTCTCATTAAAAGCCAAGTGTCCCTTTTTAATTAATTGGTTTTGTCTTCTTCTTTCATCATCATCCACGACTCTCCTCCTTGAAATGGTTAAAAAATTCACTTTGAAGCCTATTCTTCCTTCTCATCCGAAAGCTCCTCCTTCTTCCATTCCTTTGTTGGTCTTGCATATATATATATATATATGTTCTTGCCTTTTTGCTTGCTTCTACTCACACAAACCAAGCTTAAGCCTTGTGATGAGGGTGATGGGTGATAGCTGAACCTACATTATAGATGACACATTGATCTAGAAAATGATATATGGCTTATAATTTTTTGGAAATCAGATGTGGGAGATATGGAATTTCAAAAGCTGAACCTACATTGTGATGTTAAGTGCTGATTAGGTCAGAAACTTGCATAATAGTTTTGAAATTGTTAGAAATCGAATTGGAGTTTGAGTTCTTCATGAAACTTGAAGTTTGTGATCTTATCTTTTCAGGAACATAAGGTAGTAAATTTGGTGACATTTGTGCTAAGAGATATCTTGTTTGGAAGATTACTTGCCAGATTGATTGATTTCATGAGACCGATTCTTTGTTGAATTGTTTGACCTAGTTAGTTATGGAATTTAATTTTGGGTTGTTCATGAAAGTTGTAGATGACATTGTGAACTTATTGAGCATATTTATGTGGTAATTTATGGCTGAAGAATCGAGAGTTATGGAATTTACAATGTACTATTCTGCTTTGATGGGTTTTGAGTAGAGCGAGCTTTGATGGGATTTTGACACCTTAGAGGTGAAATTGATTTTTATGGTCTTCTTGAGAATTGTAGAAGGTTTCATGATCTTTTCAATGAGATATAGTTGGTAATGTTCTGAATTGTGTGCAATGAGTTATTGATGTTCGAAGTTGGATTAGAAATCAGGAAAAAAAGGGGAAAGGGAATGAGGAATCACGCCGGGTCGCTAGGCGACGCCGCCTAGCGACGAGGCTCGGATCGACGGCATCGCTAGGCGACGCCTACGCCTAGCGACGAGGTCGGATCAATCGGCCTCGCTAGGCGACGTCTCGCCAAAATGAGGTTGGTTTGTTTCTTTTATTTTATTATTATTTTGTGATTTCTTTTTTCTTTTATCAATTACTTTTCCGTCCGACGTCCGATTGACCTGATTCTTGAGGCATCGGATGCATAAAATATTGAATTTCATTTTGTGAGAAATTGGGAATTTTTAGAAGGAAAATTGACGTGGCCCCAGGTAACGGAGCCTTGAATCACTGTTTTGTTTGATTGGGGACCTATAGAGGTCCGAATTGCGCACCGTCAGCGCCAATAGGTTTCTAATTTTTAGACGGATTTTTCTAATAAAAAAATGGGATTAGGGCCGGGAATATCATGAACATGCATTGTGCACCTGCAAATTGCTTCATATGTATTATTAAATAATTCTGATCGGACAAGAGGTAATGATTATATTTTCTGATTATTATAGAGGCACATTTGGAGCGTCGATCTATCGACGTTACTGAGACTTCCAGATATTAGCTCGGAAGTACAGGTGAGTAACCTAGTTGGTTTCTCAATCTATGTGTGTTTAATATGACGCATTGATGCCATGTGGAGATAATGGAGGGTTTATGTGTGTTTGATTTTGATTGATTTCGGACCATGGGTGTCCGAAATATTGGAAATGTGATATTGAAGTGCTATTATGTGTAAATGATTATGATGCATCAATGCAATAAATTGAAAATGACATGATTGACATACCGGACCAAAGGTCCAAGGAATAGGAAATGACATGAATCTGTAAATGGAAATTGGAACATATGCATTCATGCATATTGGTATGATCGATAAAGCGATTGTGGCCGGAGCAGACCACCGTATCGTAAGCATATCACGCCTAACATATATGAGAGCTTTATTTCAACGCACGAGACCTCAGTCCAACGTATTCGAGCCTCGGGCTCAATGTATCGAGGCTTCAAGCCCAACGAAATTTCAGAGCCACTGCTCACCGTTATTGAGCTCAGGCGCACGGTCACAACAACGTAATGAAAATGGAAAGGGTCTCATGTGCATTGCATATATGGTATGATTAAATGTGGACTGTATGAAAGGCGATACGCCTTACATTTGTGAATTGTGATTGTATGTGATAATTGGTAAAGTGTGTATATATGCATGAGTTGAGTGAACCATCGATGATGGTTTCTCATTGAGTTCGCAAACTCACCCAACTCACCCAACATTGCAACTATTTTTCAGGAATTGAAGAGTACCCCGTTAGTGAACCGGGAGTATGATTACTGCAAGAGAGTCGGTGTTTGAAGTCGGGATCAGTTCACGTCTGCATTTGTGTCATTTTGACTTATGTGTAAATTTAGATTCAGCAAAAATGGTACTGAATTGTTTGAGGGCCCTAATTGATAAATATTGTTTGAAAAGTGATCTTTGATAAAGTAAATGACTGAAATGGGTTTTCGTATCACGGGCCCGAATCGTTTATTCTTAATTCCGCGCACTCATTGTTTCAAAAAATATCATAATGAGTTTTACATCGATTGATCGCTTCTAGCATACCACCCTCATGGTCGCGGGCTCGGATATCACCGTCGATGTCGGGTTCGGGTCTCGCGGGAGTGGGATGCTACATTTGTGGTATCAGAGCGCAGAAGTACAATCTTACATGGGCTTTAAAAAAAATGTGTGTCAAGTTATGTGCATTTAAGTCGTGTCACGGCAGACAGTGACAACTGATCCCCAGTGTAGTATATGAGTCGTATGCATAAATATGTCTCAGTCGTTTAAGCGGTTAGAAAAAAAGTGAGAAAAAGGATAATGTGTTAGAATGTGATAAAAGGAAGTAATTGATATCGCAAAATAGGAAAAAAGTGTATGGTTTGACCAGACAGATGAATAGTTAGTGTACTAGTATTGACGGATATCTTGTGGAATACAATATTAGAGTTATATTGGGTATATCATTGAAGTTGTGAATTCATAGAGGAAAATAGAGATGTGACAATGGTAAGATTTCCAGTGTATAAGGTAAATGATAATAAAGTGTTCTATGATATAGAAAAGTTACAATTGGGATTGATTACCGTGATGAGAATTATAAATAAGGATTGGTGATTTGGAGTCAAAATATATGAAGTGCAAAAATCAAGAATGATTTCATATCTGTGATATTGATTTGAGTGCGGAAATATATGGGTATAATGCAATAATGAAAAGATTGAAATGTAAGACAATGAAATTGGTAGATGAAAAAGTTGTTCGGGTTCAATTGATATGCCTAAGTAAATGCACACCTGATTATGGGAGCCCTATGGTAAGTGGAAATGTCAAGTTGTAATTGATAAGTTAATGGATGCTTGCTAGCCAGAATTCTTGTAAAAATAATAATAATAATAATAATTCTTTATGAGTTAGAATAAGAAACGAAAGTGCTTATACTGATCAGTTGTATATGAATAGAGATTGTATATGATCCTCACGAGCGAGGACGGGTGTAAACAGGACGGTTGCTGAGTTCAGAATATATTGTCACTGTAAGTGTATTCTGATAGTGGGATTACTATCACGGGTGAAATGATTAAGTATAAATGAATAATTTGCGTGAATATGATATAGGACGTAATCGGTGGCCTATTACATAAGCTCTAAGTATAATACCGGTAGCTCAAGTGCAAAATGAGTTAGAGTCAGGCATGAGCATGCTCTGAGAAAGAAGTGAGACAGTTAAAGATGTTAGCATCGGTAATGAGCTTGAGAGAAGAAAATGAGGGACATGAATAGAGTAAGGTCCCCATGATCGAGAACTGGTACCAAAAAGAGAATGGTTATCGAGAATTAAATGCAATTAAGGTATTCTTAGCAGTATGATCTATTAACGGGCAAATTGATGGGACTATAGAGATATATTGTCAGATAGGATGTGAGGATTATGGTAATGTATGGTAAGATAGTAGAGGAAAAGAAATTGTTTAAGTGCTCGTCAGAGATTTATCTTCGTGGTGTATCAAGAGTAACTGATTTGTATTACATCTGGCAGAGACTCTAGCGTAAGAGCTAAACTATGCTACTGAAAGAGTGTACATTATGTTAATGAGATGGTTCTGATTATGTAAGAGAATTACTGAATATTAATTGCGTCTTTGAGGGGATTAAAGGTTCGTGTATACTTTGTGTAATTATGTTCTGAAAAAACGAGATCGATATAACGATTGTTTATTCAAGTCAGTGAGTGATCTATCACGAATAAAGTGAGTTATGTGGAGGTAAGGAACATGTGGCAGAATATGTTATGATGAGACAAATTATATGAAAATTGTTCCTCATTGGAGACGTTCGATAATTAACGAGTTATATGAATCAACTATGGGTACGGAAAAGGAACAGGTCTGAATTGTGTTTGGAATGGATAATGGATATAGGTAAAAGAAATAGATGAATTGGTATAGTTAAGGAAATTGGTCGTTATACAAGTCTCATAAGAGTGAATCTTAACCTGATTGAATGAATAAATGATGAATTAGTATGCGAACATGGGATATTAGGAGAATTAATTAAGATATAGGTATTGATAAAATGAGAAAGTTCAAAAAAATATGTGTATGCGGAATTTGGAATTAATTAGAACTAACGGAATGCTGGATGCGTTTAGAAATTGTCAAAGATTTTCTGGTTTTAACAAATTGACGAGAATAATTGAGGAAAACATGTGAATGTTAGGACTGATGATCATAAAGGAGACATTTGAAGAATTCACTATCTATACTGAAGTGTTCCAGTAAAGGTTCTGATGTGATCTATGGAAATTGGACAAAGTGATTTTATGCACCTTGGGACAAATATGATTCTATGGGCGGTATTATGATTGATGATTTGAAATTTGTTATACTGAGTGTGGCCTAAAAGCTTGGAGGCATTAATCGTACAGAAATAGTTTGGAAATGTCTATGAATATGCAAATCGATACCAATTGAGTTATTTCGTGCAGTTGAATGATTTGAAAAGGATTAAACGGCTGATTACTTCAAACTAAGCCAATGATGCAATTCAAGGGATTGAACAAAGAAATAAATAAATAAATTCAATTGCAGAAGATCAAAATTTGGGCAATAGGGTTATCATATCTAGTGTATTATTGAGTATTAATAGTCGAACTGACAAAAAGGGGCAAAAGAAAGTATTATTAGCTATGGGAATTTCAAAGTTGGTGTGCATCAAAACGAATTGGCAAAACCCAAAATGAGGATGTAGAAATTGTAAACTGTATCGAAAAACTGAAGATAACTCCAATTATCAAGGAAAGTGATAGGTATAGTTCAAAATTTAGAAATCTGGGTGATACTCATTACGGGAACTGTTAGTGAAAATGTAAGGAATGATCGAAGCTTTATGTTCTAGTATGAGCGTATTGGAAGAGTAATTGAAAGGTTAGAATGGGAAATCGAATGATCATAAGTAAATGGTTCGAGAAAGCATAAGAAACAATCGAAGCGTTATGTTCTAGTAAAAGTATTGTGGAAAAGCAATTGATGGTATAGTCTGTCAAAGTGAAGTGATTAACCAACGGGTATTTTTAGATTTCATTGGGATATGGAATTGTTGTATAGTGCAAAGGGATTATGGCATGACAATCGTTATATTGGTGTCACCATTCGAAAAGTGTATAAGGGTCTTCTCGCCAAAAGGAGTCGTTATCCCTATATTATGTGATCAGGGCAATAAAGTGATAGGTTAAGTAATTTAAGATGGTAACATTGAGTTGAATTGATTCACACTGAGGTTATAAATCTCATGAGATTTGTGTTTAGATAATAACGAAATCTGATAAGCGATAAATGAAATATTTTAAAGGGTATGGCCTCGGCCAAAAGGTACTTAGATGGAAATAAAGGTGTAGTTAAGAGAAATTGAATTCGTGATGAGGGGCCTCTATGCGATTGTGGTGTGAATAGAATTATGGATTGGTAAGTTAGGCTAAAACCTAAAAGATGATTCGGATTCACAAAGTGTTTCATAGACATAATTGGAAATATTGTTAGGATCCGATATATAGGTTATTGATAGTGATGATATTTAAAGTGACAAATTGCGCATAATCATGAGAAAGCAGTAAAATAATGGAAAGTTTGAGAAAGGGAAATAGAGTAATTGATTGTTTTGGATCTCCGTTCATTGACCGAATTTGGTCGTGTAGTGAAAACAGTGGGAAACAGAGGGTATTAATCAAACAGACTCCCTTCCTTCGATCATCAGATATGAAATTTCGAGGACGAAATTTTTATTAGGAGGGGAGAATTGTAACATCCCATCTCCGATGGGAAGGGTATTTTGGTAAATTGGGACGGGCTAGGAGTATTGATTTATATCGCGACATGAACATACATTTTACAGCCTCTATAAATGGTGATTCTTGCCTGTGCACATAGTCATATATGCATTCATGACATTTTCCGGCATAAACGTCTAATTGGGATCTTTTGTGAAATTTATGTGAAAGTTGTATTTGGAAAATTATTTGGAGTGCGCCATAGAGTGTTTTACATTTTTAGGGATTTATGAGAATTTTTCTGGAATTATCCGGAGAAAATTCCCGGACCGGCAAAATCGTCGGTAAATGGCCTAAATGTGTTTTTGTTGTGAAAAATGTGGTTTTCGAGTTTGAACAATTATTGGGAGTGGACTGTCATATGTGTTACAATTCTGGGCAATTTAGGTAATTTTCAAAAAAATGATTCGGGAAAATTTCTGGAAATTTCCGGACCGGGAAAAATCGCCAAGTGAAGAACCGGTCGATTTTCGGTAGCGAAAATTGCGACCAAATGGTACTGTCATTTTGGATATATTATTTTGAGAATTGTTAGAGAGCCATTAGCATTAGTGGGATGAAAGATTAAGTGGGATTATGTTTTGTTTTATTATCATTAAATAGGATTAACTTGAATTTTTGGCTTTTTCTCATTAAAAGCCAAGTGTCCCTTTTTAATTAATTGGTTTTGTCTTCTTCTTTCATCATCATCCACGACTCTCCTCCTTGAAATGCTTAAAAAATTCACTTTGAAGGCTATTCTTCCTTCTCATCCGAAACCTCCTCCTTCTTCCATTCCTTTGTTGGTCTTGCATATATATATATATATATGTTCTTGCCTTTTTGCTTGCTTCTACTCACACAAACCAAGCTTAAGCCTTGTGATGAGGGTGATGGGTGATAGCCGTAGGTGTTGGAGAAAGTAGAAGAGGAATTAGGAAGTTGTAATAAGTTGGAAGATTGAGGGAAAGATTGAAAGCTTGACTAGGTAAGATTATGTTTTAAGCTTTGACCATTCATTTAATGCATGAATTAGTAGTTTGAAGCATTTAAGGGAAGCACTTATGCATTTATTTCATGATGATAAGGGTAGGTTTGAATGGGTTTAATGCATGCTTGAGTGAGGGAAGAGGATAGAGTAGTGAAGCTTAAAAAATTTACATGTTGTTAATGATGTTATGATGTTAGATAAATGTAAATAAAGTATGGAAGTGGTGTTGTGAGGGTGCTGCCAACTTTTGTATAATCATATAAGTATATGTTGTGATGAATTTGTGGTTGAATTAGAGGTATAATTGGATGCTTAGTGATGTGTTATTGATGTTAGAAGTGATAGGAGTTAGGTTGTTGATGAAAGCTGGAAATTGAGTTTTGAACCTACTGTCATGTTTTGTTTATAACTAATTGTATAGGTGAGCAAATGAGGTGAGGTTTGTGCCCAAGTAAACTTTGGGATGTTGGCTTCAATTTAGTGTGAAATAGGTGTTGTTAAATTGTAATGCTAGAAGGTCGAAATTGTGCATGGAAAGTTTCTGTTTCATTGTCTGTGAACAGTAACCGCATTTATGACCTGATTAGTTTGGTGATTTTTCTAAATTAATTGATATGGAATTTGGGGAAATGGTCTTCATGAAAGTTGTAGCATATTGAGTTAGCTTTCCATTTCCACTAATCTTGCTATTTTTCGAGTTGTATATTAGGATATACGACCTGATTACTATTGACTGGTTTTATGCTTTGTGATGAAACCTAGCCTACTTGTCGATTTTGTGAGTTTGGGGATTGAAATCAATTTTAATAATTTTTGTGAATTGAATTGGAGTTTGAATTGTACTGAAAAGTTCTAGATGACACATTGATCTAGAAAATGATATATGGCTTATAATTTTTTGGAAATCAGATGTGGGAGATATGGAATTTCAAAAGCTGAACCTACATTGTGATGCTAACTGCTGATTAGGTCAGGAACTTGCATAATGGTTTTGAAATTGTTAGAAATCGAATTGGAGTTTGAGTTCTTCATGAAACTTGAAGTTTGTGATCTTATCATTTCAGGAACATAAGGTAGTGAATTTGGTGACATTTGTGCTAAGAGATATGCTGTTTGGAAGATTACTGCCCAGATTGATTGATTTCAGTAGACTGATTCTTTGTTGAATTGTTTGACCTAGTTAGTTATGGAATTTGATTTTGGGCTGTTCATGAAAGTTGTAGATGACATTGTGAACTTATTGAGCATATTTATGTGGTAATTTATGGCTGAAGAATCAGAGAGTTATGGAATTTACAATGTACTATTCTATTTTGATGGGTTTTGAGTAGGCAGTAGCTTTGATGGGATTTTTGACACCCTTAGAGGTGAAATTGATTTTTATGGTCTTCTTGAGAATTGTAGAGGGTTTCATGATCTTTTCAATAAGATATAGTTGGTAATGTTCTGAATTGTGTGCAATGAGTTATTGATGTTGGAAGTTGGATTAGAAATCAGAAAAAAAGGAGAAAGGGAATGAGGAATCACGCCGGGTCGCTAGGGCGACGCCTCGCCCTAACGACGAGGCCGGATCAATCGGCCTCGCTCTTTCTTTTTATTTTATTATTATTTTGTGATTTCTTGTTTCTTTTATCAATTACTTTTTCGTCCGACGTCCGATTGACCTGATTCTTGAGGCATCAGATGCATAGAATATTGAATTTCATTTTGTGAGAAATTGGGAATTTTTAGACGGAAAATTGACGTGGCCCTGGGTAACGGAGCTTTGAATCACTGTTTTGTTTGATTGGGGACCTATAGAGGTCCGAATTGCGCACCGTCAGCGCCAATAGGTTTCTAATTTTTAGACGGATTTTTCTAATAGAAAAAAAATGGGATTAGGGCCGGGAATATCATGAACATGCATTGTGCACCTGTAAATTGCTTCATATGAATTATTAAATAGTTCTGATTGGACAAGAGGTAATGATTATATTTTCTGATTATTATAGAGGCACATTTGGAGCGTCGATCTATCGACGTTACTGAGACTTCCAGATATTAGCTCGGAAGTACAGGTGAGTAACCTAGTTGGTTTCTCAATCTATGTGTGTTTAATATGACGCATTGATGCCATGTGGAGATAATGGAAGGTTTATGTGTGTTTGATTTTGATTGATTTCGGACCATAGGTGTCCGAAATATTGGAAATGTGATATTGAAGTGCTATTATGTGTAAATGATTATGATGCATCAATGCAATAAATTGAAAATGACATGATTGACATACCGGACCAAAGGTCCGAAGGAATAGGAAATGACATGAACTGTAAATGGAAATTGGAACATATGCATTCATGCATATTGGTATGATCAGATAAAGGCAGTTGTGACCGGAGCAGCCACCGTATCAGGGCATATCACGCTCAACGTATATGAGAGCTTTCACCAACGCACGAGACCTCGAGTCCAACGTATTGAGCCTCAGGCTCAATGTATCAGGGCTTCAAGCTCAACGAAATTTCAGAGTCACTGGCTCACCGTTATTGAGCTCAGGCGCACGGTCACAACAACGTAATGAAAATGGAAATGGTCTCATGTGCATTGCATATATGGTATGATTAAATGTGGACTGTATGAAAGGCGATACGCCTTACATTTGTGAATTGTGATTGTATGTGATAATTGGTAAAGTGTGTATATATGCATGAGTTGAGTGAACCATCGATGATGGTTTCTCATTGAGTTCGCAAACTCACCCAACATTGCAGCTATTTTTCAGGAATTGAAGAGTACCCCGTTAGTGAACCGGGAGTATGATTACTGCAAGAGAGTCGGTGTTTGAAGTCGGGATCGATTCACGTCGCATTTGTGTCATTTTGACTTATGTGTAAATTTAGATTCCGCAAAAATGGTACTGAATTGTTTGAGGGCCCTAATTGATAAATATTGTTTGAAAAGTGATCTTTGATAAAGTAAATGACTGAAATGAGTTTTCATATCACGGGCCCGAATCGTTTATTCTTAATTCCGCGCACTCATTGCTTCAAAAAATATCATAATGAGTTTTACATTTGCGATTGATCGCTTCTAAAGATACCACCTCATGGTCGCGAGCTCGGATATCACCGTCGATGTCGGGTTCGGGTCTCGCGGGAGTGGGATGCTACAATTACCATCACTACTAATATTCATATTCATATTATTATTATTATTATTATTATTATTATTATTATTATTATTATTATTATTATTATTATTATTATTATTATATTTCTCCTTCTTGATATTACTATTAGCATCTTTTATTTTTCTCTCTTTCTTTCTCTCTTTCTCAAGAAGGATGGATCCACATTGGGGTCAAGTGAGGGCATTTGCCTCGATGCCTTCAAAAAAATTTATATAAAAAGTTATTATTTTAAGTTTTGATCCCATAAAAAATTTAAAATTTTTAAGTTTTGATCTCATGAAAAAATAAATTTTGTTCCCATCAAAATTTTGTCCTATTAAAAATAAAATTTTGCTCAAACTCAAAAATTTCTGAATCTATTCATGTCTCTCTCTATCTCATTTTATATGTGGTCGGGTCGGCTATATTTGGGCCCGAGCCCAATCACGAAGGTCAATCGGTCAGTCCTATACTCATCGTTTAACCCGAACTTGATTCACACATTCATGACCCATTAGCAGAAGGAAACTCCCATGCAAACACGTATTTGCCTAAACCTAGCTGCAAAATCGTATATAAGGTATAATTCTCCCATAATTCATGTATGCGATCATAACCTAATTCGTTTTCTCTGAATTCATCAATCCTTCCTACACCAAAAGCTTACTTGAGCGTCGGAGTGGCTAATCGGGTTGTCACCCCGACGAGCCTTCCTTGTTTCTTGGTATATTCATGTCACGCTCATCACGTAAGGTAGAAGACGATGGATTTCAATGAACGCACTGCTCAAATGTAATCCCAGAACCAATATGGATCATTTAAAAACAGTCTCTTTACTAGTTAAACATAAGATTGCGTAGTACTGGACCTTTGCTAATCTTATGTATCAGTGAGATTTTGTGTGTGTGTGAAAATTATCAGCAAGATTCTTATTATTTTTAAAAATAAAATAATAAAATATTTTTAAAGTTAATAAAATTGAGAGGAATTTTATATCTTTTAACCAACATGACTTAGGTCCACTCCGGTTGGAGCCAAGTACTTGGGTGTCAATAAAATGATTAAACAGATACATGTTCCATCGACAAGGAATATAAACATTAGAAAAGACAAGATAAAGCAACTTTCTATATGGCATACGCATATTGCAATCAAGCCGTGAAAACTGTTGTCTAGTCAGTCGACGGACAGATATAACAGGAAATGATGAATTTGAAAAAGCTGCATTTAATTATGAACTCAGGCCATCTCCGTCCGACACACCAAAATACTAAATTGAGTTCATAACCAAATGCGGAATTTGGTGCTTTGGTGTGGTAAATCTACTCCAATCATCACAACAAATTTATATTTAAGTAATTAAATTTAATATATATATATATATATTATTTTACATAAAAACATATCATTAAAGCTTTTAATATGAAATTAATATTGAATATAATATTAAATTTATTTTTAATATTTATTTATAATTATTATCTATAAGTGTTATAAATTTATTAATAAAATATTTTAATAATAAAATACATTTCAAATGAAAAATACATAAACTTAAAAGTAAAATAGAACACAAATTTGATTTTAAAAAATTAAAACTTGATAAAATGTTTGAAATTACAACCATACTAAAATAAATTGTAACAACAACTAAACTTGAGATTACAATCAAAACTAAAATTATAAAATATTAATTTTATATATTAAATAAAGAATATAATAATCAATTACAAATAATATTTTATTTTAATTTTTATAAATAAAATAAATTTATAAATATAAATTATTGTATAAATATAAATTAATATAATTAATAACTAAATTATTGTAAAATATTCTTTCAATTTTCAGAATTGGAGGTATCCCATGAAATCTGGCTCCGAGATGGCAGGCCTTATGAAAACACCTCAAATCTTCTGGCCCAACAATTCAGTACCAACCCTATTCTATTGCATCTTAGCATTTCATTTTAAATGAAAAGCTAAGATGCAATGAGACAAGATTGGTACTGAGTTGTTGGTCAGAGGATCAGCCCCTTATGGAAGTGTGATTAAATGATTTATTTTAATTAATTAAGAAATAATAACACAACGTTAATAGATAATTATCTTTTCTTTAAAAAATATTTAAAAAGTCGACATTCAATTTTACAAGGTTTCAAATACTGAATTAAAGCCGTTTTTTTTTCGTATACAACAACCCTTAAGAGTTATAGTTCGATGAGATAACTAGTTTAACAACAAAGTAGCATACGAAATATATCTAATTTGTTTGGGATAACGCTAAAGACGTGCAAATCGAATCTGTTTATGAAAATTTAGTTCCCTCAACTACAGGAAGCCACAAAAATTTAGTATCTCACTGTCAGAATTCAAAACCCGATTCTGGGAAGTTGGATGCCTCATGCCTGGTATCAAAACCTTCAACGGGTAGTTTAACTGTTTAAGATTTTTGGCCCTAAGAGTGATCTAAGTAACGAATAAAGTTTCTTAGGGTGCGGTTGGTTCGTACAGAAAAATAATAATAGGAATGAAAATAAATATAATAAAGAATGAGAATGGATATTATCATTATAATTATGATGGTTGATTCGTAAGAATGAATGATTACTGCTTATTGATAGTGGTTAGTTTGTAAAATATTAAGAAATAAAATTTTATTATAATTAATTAATTACTTATATTATATTATATTTTAATTAATTAATTAAGTAATTAATTAATAAATAAATGAATTATATTTTAATTAATTATATTGTAACTAATTAATAATATTTTAATTAATGAATAATTATATTTTAATTACTTATATTGAAACTAATTAATTATATTTTAATTAATTAATTAATTAAAATTAATTAATTAATTATTTAAAATATTTTAATAAATAAATAATAATATTTTAATTAATTATATTGTAATTAATTAATTACAATATTTAAATTAATGAATGAATTATATTTTAATTAATTATATTGTAGTTAAATTAATTACAATATTTTAATTAATTAATTAATTGTATTTTAATAAATAAATAATAATAATATTTTAATTAGTTATATTATAATTAATTAATTACAATATTTTAATTAATGAATGAATTATATTTTAATTAATTATATTGTAGTGAAATCAATTACAATATTTTAATTAATTAATAATTATATTTTAATTAGTTATATTTTAATTAATTATAACAACTACATCCTCATATAATAATGATACCCATTACTCTATATTAGGAGGGAATAGGGTATTACTTAAAAATAGGTAATGAAAATAATGACTCTATAATGATACCCCTTTACTAAATTTAATCTTTCATTCCATACTCATTCCCTTTTTTTCATACCCACCAAACAAGCACCCCCTTAGTAATCACTGAAGTCCAATAGACGAAATCATGATTTAAATTTAAATAATTACATGTTCTTGAACAATGTATTAATATATATTTCAAAAGCACAAGGCATTGTTAGAATTCAAAGAAGATGTTGAGAACTTGGTATCAAAAGATTCGACAGGTCAATAATACAATTCACTTCAACCTTTAAAAAAAGTTAGGAATTTGGCATGTATGATACATTCTAAAAGATTTAAGAATTTTCGAGTTGAATGTTCACGAACCAAAAGAAATGTGGGTGATAAAACTGCAGAGTTGAAGGTTGAAGGTTGAATATGGCTATCTTCTAGCTGTCTGAATCACTAATCAAATGTGGTTTTCGATTCTTATTTCTAGCACTATGAAAATGCAAGCCATTTATTTTAATTTTTAATATTTCAGTTCGGTTTCACTGATTATCGCTTAACATTATCTAATTTGATGTATTAGTGACCCTAAGTAACAGGGTCATTTTTTCTAGTGATCAACTTAAACTTCAGAGGACAATTTATACCTCCAAACCCAATTAATCCCCATTGTTTCGACGTTCAAATATCAACAAAATTTTAAATTCATTATATGGACAATTTTATTCAAATTATTTAATTTTAAGATAAAAGAATTTTTATTGGTAACTAAAATTGGATAGACACTATTTAGTTTTAGTTTTAGTTATAAATAACAATGATTATCTAAGAGTTTGAAATTAATTAAAATTGTTATCAAGAAGACAAGTTGCTTAGTTAAATTAAATATCTCTTATTTGAAATTCTTTTTCTACTTTCAATAAGCAGTTTATTAAGGTTTTAACCACAAATAAATCAAGATTCTTGTGATAACATAAACATTACAAGGTTTCCTTTTCAGCATTCAATAGAGTTCCTTACGGCTCTGAAAACTTCCAAGATTTCTTTATACTTTTAAGAGCTCTAACATGGACGGGCATGGACAATGGAATCTTGTCTCCAGTCATAATTCTACAGAGATTAGTTTGATTAATGCTTTTGAATATGGTCTCGACAGAGTCAGGTCACATGCTCTCGATATGGCTAACTCATATAATATCAATAACAACTATGTTCGTAAGGGCTAAGCCCATTTCTGTTGTTGAGAACAACGGTAGTAGTCATTACAACCCTCTAAATCAGAAGACTTTCCGACACGAAAGCTGTGTTGGAAGGTCAGGATATGGTGCTTCCAAAAATATGGGAACTAATTAGGAGAACAATAACGATAAAGACGATGACAAGAAGTGTCATTCAAAAAGAATAATCAACTTAAAAGGGTCGTCTGGACTTTAGCTTTTTATTAGCCTTTTTGCATTTTGAGAAATGTGTTTCGTAATGTTTGAAAATTTTAGAAATTAAACTGGTAAGACAAGATATCATAAATTTGGTTAAAAATAAATAAAATTAAAAATTTTAAAATATAATTAAAAATGATTATTACTTTACGAATTTGACAACAAGATTTATTAAAATAAATCGCACTGAATTTCATAGTACGAGATAGGACCACAGAACTGAAGATTGAATATGGTTATATTCTAGCCATTTGAATCACTAACCAAATGTAGTTTTCGATTATCATCTCTGGAAATATGAAAATGCAAACCATCCATTTTAATTTTTAATATTTCAGGTTCACATTAATTGATCATCGCACAATATTATCTAATTTGATGTACCGGTGACCCTAAGTAATATGGTCATTTTTCCTAATTATTAACTTAAACTACATACAAAATGATATGGAACTTTATAGGACAACTTATATCTCATTACCCAATTAATCCCCATTGTTTTGACATTCAAATATCAATAAAAGTTCATTATATGGGCAATGTTATTCAAATTATTTAATTTTAAGATCACAAGAATGTTTATTTGTAACTAAAATTGGATAAACACTATTTAATTTTAGTTTTAGTTATAAACAACAATGATGATCAAAAGTTTCAAATTAATTAAAATTGTTATCAAGAAGAGAAGTTGCTTAGTTAAATTAAATGTCTCTTATCTAAATTTTTTTTTCTACTTTTAAGAAGTAGTTTATTAAGGTTATAACCATAAATAAATCAAGATTCTCCTGATAACATAAACATTACAAGGTTTCCTTTTTAGCATTCAACAGAGTTCCTTACCGCTCCGAAGACTTCCAAGATTTCTTTATACTCTTAAGAGCACCAACATGGACGGGCATGTACAATGAAATCTTGTCTCCACTCATGATTCTACAGAGACTGGTTTGATCAATGCTTCTGAATTTGGTCTCGACAAAGTTAGGTCACATGCTCTCGACATGGCTAACTCATATAATATCAATAACAACTATGTTCTTGATGATGTCAACTATGGTCGCGATAGGGGTAAGTCCATTGCTATTGCCAAGAAGAACAATAGTAATCACTACAATCCTCTAAATCAGGATGCTTTCCGACACAAAAGCTACATTGGAAGGTCAGGATACGGTGCTTCCAACAATATGGGAACTAATTAGGAGAGCAATAACGATAAAGACGATGACAAGAAATGTCGTTCAAAAAGAATAGTCAACTTAAAAGTGATGTGTCAACTAGCTTTTTATTAGCCTTTTTGCATTTTGAGAAATGCGGTCCATAATGTTTTAAAAATTTGGAAATTAAACTGGTGAGAAAAGACATCATAAAATTAGTTAAAATTAAATAAAATTTGAAATATAATTAAAAAGATTATTACTTTAAGAATTTGACAACAAGATTTATTAAAATAAATCGCAATGAATTTCATAGTGCAGGATAGAACTGCAGAACTGAAGGTTGAATATGGTTATATTCTAGGTATTTGAATCCCTAATAAAATGTAGTTTTCGATTCTTATCTCTGGCACTAAGAAGATGCAAACCATCCATTTTAATTTTTAATACTTCAGGTTCAGTTTAATTGATCATCGCATAATATTATCTAATTTGATGTACTGGTGACCATAAGTAATAGGGTCATTTTTCCTAATTATCAACTTAAACCATGTACGAAATGATTTGAATCTTCGAGGACAACTTATACCTCCATACCTAATTAATCCCCATTATTTGACATTCACATATCAATAAAAATTCATTATATGGAAAATTTTATTGAAATTATTTAATTTTAAGATTAAAAAGAATTTTTATTTGTAACAAAAATTGGATAGATACTATTTAGTTTTAGTTTTAGTTGTAAACAACAATGATTATCTAGGAGTTTGAAATTAATTAAAATTGTTTTCAAGAAGATAAGTTGCTTAGTTAAATTAAACATCTCTTATCTAAAATTCTTTTTCTACTTTCAAGATGTAGTTTATTAAGGTTTTAAACACAAATAAATCAAGATTCTTCTAATAACATAAACATTACAGGGTTTCCTTTTCAGTATTCAATAGAGCTCCTTACTGCTCCGAAGACTTCCAAGATTTCTTTGTACTCTTAAGAGCTCCAACATAGATGGGCATGGTGTAACATTCTGTTACCCACGTTAAGGCGAGAATTGTGAATTATAAAAAATTGTTGAGAAATTAGGGAAATACAGGTCATGCATAAGTTAAATGTGTCACGCACATTTTTTTGCACATTTATATAATTGTACATGCATTTATTGATACTTTCCGGGTATAATTGCATTATCAAATGTGATTTGGTAATTTTAGTTTATTTCGGGTATGTTGAAATTTTTGGTAAATTTTAGAAAAATATTAATTTTTGGGCCAATTATGTTGTGACACATGACAACTTATAATTGTGAAAAATGGCTTCTATATATGGTGACACGTGGATTGCTAATGGGTGACAAATGTATTGCATACAAAGAGTGAAGAGTATATGTAGCAAGTGTTTTTGGATGGAAAATTCTTCATCTCTCACTTGCTTGTTCGTGTAACTTTCTTTCTCTTTTCCTTCACCGAAAGAACACTGTGGTTCAAAATTGTTTTCCTTGCTCATCCACCGAAAACACTAGCTTGTTTATTCTTTATTCTGTACATATGATTCACCCTCATTGCTAGAACTAATTGCTGAATCAAGTAAGTTGTGTTTAAATTTGTTTTGGATGGTGTGTAAATGATATTTTGATGGTTGAAAATGAGTTCATGCATGAATTGAGAAAGTTGAGTAGTTTTAGTGAAAATACAGAGTTGTTAAAAATGTGTTGGAAACCTTGTTGTTGAACCGTGATTTTGATGATGACTAATGCTAGAGATGAATACATGCATGAGAAGGTAAAGCAGTAGAGTTTCAATGAATGCATGTGCCAAATGACTTAAATGAGGAGTTGAATTTGTGAATGTGGAAAGAATGCAGAAAAATGAGAAATTTCAGTAGAGTGAGAAAGTGAATATGAAGTTTCGGATTTTTGGTGTTTATGTGTGAATCTGGATTTTTTAATTGTATGTGTATTAATGAGCTAAAAATGAGTTAGAAGATTGTTTTGGTTATAGAAATGCATAATATAAGTTGTAGGAATGTGAAATTTGAGAATAAAATCTGCAAAGTTGAAAAGACAAGTCTTCTGTGAAAGTTTACCTTGGCCAACTCTTGAGTTCGCCGCGGTCAACCTTTGAGAATTCCTGAAAAATTTTCGTTTTTGGAAAAGTTCGCCGTGACCATCTTTTTGGCTCGTCACGGTGAAGTCTTGTCCTATACAACTCAAACATGCTTTAGTATTTCAACCATATCTTGCTCTATAGTTATTCAAATTGGATGATTTTTTATTTGGAGTAAACTAGAGGTATAGGGATACAAATTGTCTGAAGAAAGTAAGTTTAAATTCTGTCTTTAAGCATTTCAAAATTTGGCTTGAAATTGAGTCTTGACTGAGGCTGTAGTTCTACCCGAGACAGAAATCATATCCTGTGGTTATTAATTAAACTGTGTTGATGTAGGCCGAATTAAACTGATATGTCTTCATAAAAGTTGTAGCTTATTATCTTAGCTTTAAATTGGTATAAAGTTTGTAATTTTGGATATCTGAGCTGAAAGATATGAATTGTTCAATTCGAGGGTATGATCATGTACTAGCTAAATGTTCAAACATACATAGTCTATGGTATAGTGAGCATAACTCATAGAATACTGAATCAAATTGTATGATCTTAGAGTCATTAGAAACTTAAAATATTGAAGAACAACTTTCCAGAAGGAAGTGTTGCCTAATTATGTCATTTACCCTATCAAGTTAATTATGCAATGTTGACCCAAAATCATGTAGGTAGAAAATTTGAAGTGGTCAATTAGATTATGAAATTGTTTTCACATTGTTTTATATTGATCCAAATTATAAATACAAGTTATATTAATGAGGGCTTTGATATCTGAGCGGTTTGATGATGAGAATTACAATAAGATATCCGAAATTATCATTGAACACGCACTGTGCATATTTTATATAAGTACATGCGCATAAAGGAATACTTACATTAGTGCAAAAATGTGATATATTGTAAATATGTTGCGTATGTTTTAAGGAGCACATCGGACGTCAGTCGGACATTGTCAGATCATCCAACCAATAGTTTCTTAGAGCATACTGTGAGTCAACCTAGATGAAATTCCTAGGATTGATTTGATTTGGTTTGCTAAGCTTTTAACTATTGAACTGTTGCGAGCTTTTTTTTTAAATTTCGGGCTTAAAGTTCGTGGAGTAAATATTTGGGATTGTATTGGATTCTCAACGAAAGCTGAATGTCGAACTTAGGTCCAAAGATTATGAAATTCTAATTGTATTATGCTATGCAAATTCTCAACGAAAGTTGAATGCCGGACTTAGGTCAGATGATTATAAAATTTTGGCTGTGCTTTATAAATTATTGTGACATATTTAAATTTTGAATTGATGCATTTCATAAAATGCATGTTCAGATAAAGGCATTGTGACCGGAGTAGCCAATATCAAGCGCTTGCACGTAGAGCTTTGCTCCATGGTATATGATTATACATGTAGAGCTATGCTCCATAATATATGTTTTTGGTTGAGCTCAATGAGCCAATATTTGTATATGTGATATGTGATAGGTACTCAGTCACAACAATAATAACGAATGTGGAGTCTCATATGCATCTGTATTTGTTTATATATGTTCTAATTCGCAATAATTTAAATAATGTGCCATGACATTGTGAGTTTATGGAATATACATGTTCTGCATGATTAGTTGCGAAATATGTGATTTGTGTTTATTAATCCGGTGAAATCATCAATGATGGTTCGCTTATTGAGTTCGCAAAACTCATAAAAAAATCGCAACGAGATTTTTCAAGTTCAGAGGAGTTATCCAATTAGACCAATCATGAGGCTTTTTGATAGTATGGAAGTTACGTTAGGAGGTCAAGTTTTGGTGTTTCCAACAACATAGGAACTAATTAAGAGAGCAATAACGATAAAGTCAATGACAAGAAGTGTCGTTTAAAAAGAATTGTCAACTTAAAAGTGTTGTATCGACTTTAGTTTTTTTTATTAGCCTTTTTGCATTATGAGAAGTGTGGTTCGTAATCATGGACGGAGATCCACTGGCCCCCCTAAAGTTTTTAAAAATAAATATTTTTTATTTTTAATATATATATATAAAGGGGTTAAAAGACATGGACGGAGATATACAAAAGTTTTAAAAAAATAAATATTTTTTATTTTTAATCATATATATATATAAAGGGGTTAATATTAGGTTGTATAACTAAAGATGGGGAAAGCTTCGAGTAACTGACACATATTGTTATTGAAATTGGGAGTAGTGAGGAGAGCAGGAAGAGGATAGAAGATACTAGGCTCTCCAATCTTGAAAGAGATTGACAATAGGAAAAACATAAAGCTTTCAAGGTAGTTTCAGAACTCAAATCTAGATCATCCATGTTTTCCTGTCATTTTCCTATGTGATAGAGCTAAACTAGATTTACTCCTGCGTAAAACTTATTCATAGCTAACTGACATGTCTTATCGTTTTTCTTGACTTTTTGTTCTCCTGTCACAGTTGCTTTTTATATCGACGAATTTTATAATATTTATTCCACGACAGGATTTAGGGATGTTTCAGTGAATACATGTATGATCGTTTGATCAATAATTTAACTAAGTTATTGGGGTAGGGAATGAGTTTTTTAGGCTTATGAACAGTAAGGAATATATATATACATATATATGTATATATATACATATATATACATACATATATATATATATATATATATATATATATATAAGAAAAGGAGATCCAATTATTTTTTAGTATATTTGACAACTGCTACCTCTTTTATGGAATTAGTAAATATTGGCTATTTTTTTTATTTTGCAGTTATGGAAAAATACTTTAAAAAATTAAGACCGACCATTCAGTCATCATCGTGTGATTTAAATCAGAATGTTAATAAAGCACCTTTAGCATCGAAGGAGATTATCATTGAAGAACTTGTGATTGACTCATAAAATCTTCCTTCCGATCCAGGATTGAGACCTAATATAATGGAGCATCCTCCTGAAAAACGAGATCAGGTGCGTAGAGATTATTTATTGAAAGGTTCTTGTTAACCTCAAAATCATAATTTTCCTCAAACCATAGATGGAGATCGTAAGCGGAGATTTATTGTATCATGGTTTGATGATTTCAAGGATTGGTTGGAATATAGTGTTGAAAAAGATGCTACATACTGCTTATATTGTTATCTTTTTTTTCAGTTGATCGTGAAAGAAAACATACTAATTTTGTATCTGAGGGTTTTTGTGCTTGGCAAAAGAAAACAAGATTAAGAGAACATGTAGGAAATCATGACTCTGATCATAATTGATGTTGAATTGCTTGTGAAAATTTAATGAACCTATCCCAATCTATTGAGTCAGCTTTTTCAAGGCAATAAGAGAAATCAAAAATTGAATATCGATGTAGGCTAAATGCATCAATAAGGTGTCTTCGTTATCTCTTGATAAAAGGGCTGCCTTTTCGAGGGAATGATGAGTATGAGAATTCAACAAACTAAGAGAATTTTCTAGAATTACTAAAATTCATAGCTTCTAACAATGAGGAAATTAGGAATGTTGTTATAGGGAATGCTTCTGAAAACCTCAAACTTACATCACCCGATATTCAACGTGATATCATTAATGTAGCTCCATTTGAGACAACAAAGGCCATTATTTTAGATATAGGTGATGATTTGTTCTCTATTTTAGTGGATGAATGTCGAGATGTGTCAGTAAAAGAGCAAATGGGAGTCGTCATTCGGTATGTTGATAGTTTTGGATATGCCATTGAAAGATTTCTTGGTCTTGTGCATGTACGCGACACAAATGCAACTTCACTTTTAAAAGGTATCAAGTCATTATTCTCTAACTATGGCTTGAGTATTGCTAGCTTGAGAGGTCAAGGCTATGACGGAGCTAGTAATATGCGAGGTGAATTTCATGGTCTTAAAAGTTTAATTTTGAAGGAAACTTCTTGTGCTTACTACATCCATTGTTTTGCACATCAACTTCAACTTACATTTGTTGCTGTTGCTAAAAAGCATATAAATGTATGTTCCTTTTTCAATACTATTGCTCGTTTGTGCAATGTTATTGGAGGATCTTGTAAGCGTAGGGATATGCTTCGAAAAAAACAAATGGAGAAAGTGATGGTAGGAATTTCACAAGGGGTGATAGAAACTGGGCAAGGGTTGAATCAAGAAATGACATTGAAAAGACCCGGAGATACTCGTTGGGGTTCTCATTTTGGTACGCTCATTAATTTGCAACATTTATTTTTTTCTATCATTGAGGTTCTTGAGTTTGTTGGAGAAAATGGGAATGATGATTCACAAAGGGCTGAAGCTATTGATTTAATTGATATTATGCTTTGCTTTGAATTTCTCTTTGTGTTGCATCTTATGATAAAGATCTTGGGAATCACAAATGGGTTGGTTATCTTAATCTTTACAGAAAAAAGATCAAAATATAGTGAATGCAATGCATTTGGTTAAAGTCTCAAAATGTCATTTGCAACAAGTTAGAGATGATGGTTGGGAGTCTTTATTGAAACAAATCGTTGACTTTTGTGGAAAAAATAATGTAAGTGTGATAGATATGCAAGATATGTTTATAGTTAGAGGGAGATCAAGGCGTAGAAGCAAAGACATGACGAATCTTCGTCACTATCGTGTTGAGCTTTTCTATTCCGTGATTCACGTGTAACTTCAAGAGTTTAACAATCGATTTGATGAAGTCAATACAAGTTTGTTTTTATGTATGGCATGTCTTGATCCTAAAGACTCCTTTTATGCATTTGACATGGAGAAATTGATTGAACTTGCCAAATTCTATCCATTAGAGTTTCCTCCTATTGCTTTATCAACTTAGAAATTTTATCATTAATGTACGGATAAGAATTTCTCTGAATTGAGTGGAATTGGAGACCTTGCTAAGAGAATGGTGGCTACAAGAAAGCACTATGTATTCCCTTTGGTTTATTTGTTAGTCAAATTGTCATTACTTTTACCGGTTGCTACAGCGACAGTGAAAAGAGCTTTCTCCGCAATGAAAATTATCAAGAGTTCACTTCGTAATAAAATAGGAGATGACCTATTGAATGATTGTTTAGTATGTTACATTGAAAGAGATGTATTTGCAAATAGTGACAATGATCTTGTTATGAAAAGATTTCAATATATGAAAAGTAGGCGAGGATCATTGTAATTTTAACTATTTTGTATTTTTAATAAAACATTTTTTTTAATTTAATTTTGATATGAAAATTTTTGTAAAATTTATATTTTATTTGGGCCCTCCTATCTTAAATTCCTGACTCCGTCACTGTTCGTAATGTTTTAAAAATCTAGAAATTAAATTGGTAAGATAAGACGTCATAAAACTGATTAAAATTAAATAAAATTTAAAATTTTGAAAAATAATTGAAAGAGATTATTACTATACAAATTTGACAGTAAGATTTGTTAAAATACATCGCATTGAATTTTATAGTGCGGAATAGAATTGCAGAACTGAAGGTTGAAGATGATTATCTTCTAGTTATTTGGATCACTAATCAAATGTAGTTTTCGATTCTTATCTCTGGCACTATGAAAATGCAAACTATCCATTTTAATTTTTAATATTAGAGGTTCAGTTTACTTGATCATCGCATAACACTATCTAACTTGATGTACTGGTGACCCTAAGTGATAAGGTCATTTTTCCTAATTAACAACTTAAACTATATACGAAATGATCGGGAACTTTAGAGGACAACTTATATCTCCATAACCAATTAATCCCCAGTGTTTCGACATTCAAATATCAATAAAAAATTCATTATATGGGCAAATTTCTTTAAATTATTTAATTTTAAAATTAATTTTTTTATCTGTAACTAAAATTGGATAAACAATATTTAGTTTTAATCTTAGTTATAAATAACAATGATTATCAAAGAGTTTGAAATTAATATTAAAATTGTTATCAAGAAGATAAGTTGCTTAGTTAAATTAAATGTCTCTTATCTAAATTTTTTTCTACTTTTAAAAATAGTTTATTAAGGTTTTAATCATAAATAAATCAAGATTCTTCTGATAACATGAACATTATAGGGTTTCCTTTTCAGCATTCAATAGAGTTCCTTACCGCTCCATAGTCTTTCAAGATTTCTTTATACTCTTAAGAGTTCCAACATGGACGAGCGTGGACAATGAAATCTTGTCTCCACTCATGATTCTATAGAGACTGGTTTGATCAATGCTTCTTAATCTAGTCTCGACAGAGTCATGTCACATGCTCTCGACATGGCTAACTCATATGATATCAATAACAACTATGTTCTTGATGATGTCAACTATGGTCGCGATAGGGGCAAGTCCATTGCTATTGCCGAGAACAACAATAGTAATCACTACAATCCTCTAAATCAGGATGCTTTCCAACACAAAAGCTACATTGGAAGGTTAGGATACGGTGCTTCCAACAATATGGGAACTAATTAGGAGAGCAATAACAATAAAGACAATGACAAGAAATGTCGTTCAAAAAGAATAGTCAACTTAAAAGTGATGTATGGACAAGTTTTTTATTAGCCTTTTTGCATTTTGAGAAGTGCGATCCATAATGTTTTAAAAATCTGGATATTAAACTGGTTATAAAAGATGCCATAAAACCGGTTAAAATTAAATATAATTAAAAAGATTATTACTTTAAGAATTTGACAGCAAGATTTATTAAAATAAACAGCACTGAATTTCATAGTGTGGGATAGAACTACAGAACTGAAGGTTGAATATGGTTATCTTCTAGGTATTTAAACCCCTAATCAAATGTAGTCTTTGATTCTTATCTCTGGCACTAAGAAGATGCAAACCATCCATTTTAATTTTTAATACTTCAGGTTCAGTTTAATTGATCATCGCATAATATTATCTAATTTGATGTACCGGTGATCATAAGTAATAGGGTCATTTTTCCTAATTATCAACTTAAGCTACGTACGAAATGATTTGGATCTTCAGAGGACAACTTATACCTCCATACCCAATTAATCCCCATTATTTGACATTCACATATCAATAAAAAATTCATTATATGGAAAATTTTATTGAAATTATTTAATTTTAAGATTAAAAAGAATTTTTATTTGTAACAAAAATTGGATAGACACTATTTAGTTTTAATTTTAGTTGTAAACAATAATGATTATCTAGGAGTTTGAAATTAACTAAAATTGTTTTCAAGAAGATAAGTTGCTTAGTTAAATTAAACGTCTCTTATTTAAAATTCTTTTTTCACTTTCAAGATGCAGTTTTTTAAGGTTTTAAACACAAATAAATCAAGATTCTTCTAATAACATAAACATTACAGAGTTTCCTTTTCAGTATTTAATAGAGCTCCTTACCGATCCGAAGACTTCCAAAATTTCTTTGTACTCTTAAGAGCTCCAACATGGATGGGCATGGACAATGGAATCTTGTCCCCACTTATGATTCTATAGAGACTAGTTTGATCAATGCTTTTGAATATGGTCTCGCCGTAGTTAGGCCACATGCTCTCAACATGACTAACTCATATAATGGCAATAACCACTATGTTCTTGATAATATCAACTATGGTTGCAATAAGGGTAAGTCCATTGTTGTTGTCGAGACAACGATAGCAGTCATGACAATCCTCTCAATCAGGAGGCTTTTTGATAGTGTGGAAGTTACGTCGGGAGGTCAAGATATGGTGTTTCCAACAACATGGGAACTAATTAGGAGAGCAATAACGGTAAAGACGATGACAAAAAAGTGTCGTTTAAAAAGAATAGTCAACTTAAAAGTGTTGTATGGAATTTAGTTTTTTATTATCCTTTTTGCATTATGAGAAGTGTGGTCTGTAATGTTTTAAAAATCTAGAAATTAAAATGGTAAGATATGACGTCATAAAATTGATTAAAAATTAAATAAATTTTAAAAAATAATTGAAAGAGATTATTACTATACGAATTTGACAGTAAGATTTGTTAAAAAAACATTGCACTAAATTTTATGGCGCGGAATAGAACTGCAGAACTGAAGGTTGAATATGGTTATCTTCTAGCTATTTGGATCACTAATCAAATGTAGTTTTTGATTCTTATCTCTGGCACTATGAAAATGCAAACCATCCATTTTAATTTTTAATATTAGAGGTTTAGTTTAGTTGATCATCGCATAACACTATCTAATTTGATGTATTGGTGACCCTGAGTAATAAGGTCATTTTTCCTAACTAGCAACTTAAATTACATACGAAATGATCGGGAACTTGAAAGGACAACTTATATCTCTATAACCAATTAATCCCCATTGTTTCGACGTTCAAATATCAATAAAAAATTCATTATATGGACAATTTTCTTGAAATTATTAATTTTAAAGATTAATTTTTTTATTTGTAACTAAAATTGGATAAACACTATTTAGTTTTAGTTTTAGTTATAAACAGCAATGATTATCAAAGAGTTTGAAATTAATATTAAAATTGTTATCAAGAAGATAAGTTGCTTAGTTAAATTAAATTTCTCTTATCTTTTTTTTTTCTACTTTTAAAAAACAGTTTATGAAGGATTTAACCATAAATAAATCAAGATTCTTTTGATAACATAAACATTATAGGGTTTCCTTTTCAGCATTCAATAGAGTTCCTTACCGCTCCATAGTCTTTCAAGATTTCTTTATAGTCCTAAGAGTTCCAACATGGATGGGCATGGACAATGGAATCTTGTCTCCAATTATGATTATACAAAGACTGGTTTGTTCAATGCTTTTGAATATGGTCTCGATAGAGTCAGATCACATGCTCTTGACATGGCTAACTCATATAATGCCAATAACAACTATGTTCTTGAGAGGTAAGTCCAATTCTGTTGTCGGGAACAATGGTAGTAATCACTACAATCCTCTAAATCAGGAGGTTTTTCGACACGGAAGCTACGTTAAAAGGTCAGGATATGGTGCTTCCAACAATATGGGAACTAATTAGGAGAGCAATAACGATAAAGACGATAACAAGAAGTGTCGTTCAAAAAGAATAGTCAACTTAAAAATGTTGTATGGACTTTAGCTTTTTATTAGCCTTTTTGCATTTTGAGAAGTTTGGTCCATAATCTTTTAAAATCTGGAAATTAAACTAGTTCGACAACATCATAAAATTGGTTAAAAATAAATAAAATTTAAAATATAATTGAAAGAGCTTATTACTTTAAGAACTTGACAACAAGATTTATTAAAATAAATTGCACTAAATTTCATAGCGTGGGATAGAACTGCAAAACTGAAGGTTGAATATAGTTATCTTCTAGCTATTTGAATCACTAATCAAATGTAGTTTTCGATTCTTATCTCTGGCACTATGAAAATACAAACCATCCATTTAATTTAATATTTCAGGTTCAATTTAATTGATCATCGCATAACATTATCTAATTTGATTTACCGATGCCCTAAGTAATAGGGTCATTTTTCCTAATTATCAACTTAAACTACATATGAAATGATTTGGATCTTCAAAGGACAACTTATATCTCCATACCCAATTAATCCCCATTATTTTGACATTCAAGTATCAATAAAAATTCATTATATGGAAAATTTTATTAAAATTATTTAATTTTAAGATTAAAAGAATTTTATTTGTAACTAAAATTGGATGACACTATTTAGTTTTAGTTTTAGTTATAAACAATAATGATTATCTTATAGTTTGAAATTAATTAAAGTTGTTATCAAGAAGATAAGTTGCTTAGTTAAATTAAATGCCTCTTATACGAAACTCTTCTACTTTTAACAAATGGTTTAGTAAGGTTTTAACTACAAATAAATCAAGATTCTTTTGATAACATAAACATTACAAGGTTTCCTTTTTAGCATTCAATAGAGTTCCTTACCGCTCTGAAGACTTCCAAGATTTCGTTGTACTCTTAAGAGCTCCAATATGGATGGGCATGGACAATGGAATCTTGTCTCCTCTCCTGATTCTGTAGAGACTAATTTGATCAATGCTTCTGAATATGGTCTCGACGTAGTCAGGTCACATGCTCTTGACATGACTAAATCATATAATAGCAATAACAACTATGTTCTTGATAATATCAACTATGGTTGTAACAGGGGTAGGTCCACTGTTGTTGCCCAGACAATGGTAGCAGTCACGACAATCCTCTTAATCAAGAGGCTTTTCGACAGTATGGAAGCTATGTTGGAAGGTCAAGATATAGTGTTTCCAACAGTATGGGAAGTAATCAGGAGCAACAATGATGAAGAGAAATACTTCGACTTCTTGACTTCTGGTTACATGTTGTCACCCTACGATAGTGAATTGATTGATGATTACTTGGTTAAGAAGATAAACAAGAGAAAACTGCCTCCAAATAGGATAAAAGATGTGGAACTATATAAGTATAATCACAGCAATGTGATTGTGATGCATGAATGTCTACTTTGTCTATTATCCGTTCATTTTGTTTCTTGTGATGATGCCATATCATTCTTTTAAATTCAATGAAGTTTGTTATTTCATGCAATATGTGCACTTAGATTTCATTATATCTTTTTCTATTGCATGATTGGTTCGTATGATTTTGGATTTATGAAAGATATTCACTTAGATTTCATTAAAATTTTTATTTCAATCATATAGATTAGAATATCCAAAAGATTATTATTTGGTTTTCCGTTCATTTATTTCCATTAACTTTGTGGAGTTTTACTTAGAAGTTGAAATTTTAATTTTTTAGGTTAAGTAGATTGAATTTTTTATTTCTTTTTTGATTGGCATAAATGTATCCTATAAATGAGGGGAAAGAGCGGTGCTTCTTCACATCCAGGGATAGCAAATACAAGAATGGGGACAGACCAAATCAAAAAGCTAGAGATGGGTTCTGGAAAACAACAGCAGCTGATAAATCGGTGCGGTAGGATGATGTTGATTGAAGAAAAATCAACACGAAATTACAAATTAATTTCGCAATTAATCAATACAAAATTATGACAGCTAATTAATCAGGGTTTGTACAAAATTATGTTTATTATTTTAGTCCACAAAATTATGATAAAATTCTATCATTCTCCCTCTTGAAAAGTAATATCAATAAACAACAAAAACAAATCCCCAAATTAATATAACAATATGTGGTCATAATATGATGTCAAAGTAGAGCTAACAACCTCTCAATCATAAGTCCAAAATGAGGTTACAAGTACTTCAACAGTATAGAAATCAGATCCAATAGGAGTACTGGTAACATATATGTAAGATACCCATACCTCAATGATCAAAACAGAATGTATCATAAGGAAGTGCACACAAAATGGTGATCCTTTTGTACAAATCCAAACAAAATTGGCCTAAGCATCCACCGAAGATGTCAACTGAGATTTAACAAAATATCTCAGAACAACAAAATGTCTCCGAGTAAAAAAATATCTCCAACAAAATGTCATATATATATATACAACCATTTAAATGTAACTACGCAGTATATTAAGAAAGTATATGGCAATAACAATAATACAATTATAAGCAAAAGTCTCTATACTAAATAACAAAATAGTCAAATACAATGTTGCTATAAAAAAAACATAAAAGACAAACTCCTACTAATTCAAGGCATAAAAAATCTAAATAGACCTATACAGGTTACATGATTCACAAAAGCCTTAACAGTCAAGCTTTTAGTTAGAAGATCTGTCACTATAAAATCGGTGGGTATATGTTCTATACAGGTCTGAAAATCCTTAACCTTCAAACACATACTTTTTATCAAAATGTTTTGAACGTTTGGAGTTCTTGCATATTTGAGAGAAGCCCAATATAGCAGAGTTATCACAATATATGGTTAGAGGTCTGGAAACACTCTCCACAAGATGAAGCTCATAAATGAATTCCTTAACCATATTACCTGTCGAGTAGCTTTGTAGCAGGTCACATACTCTGCCTCTGTAGTTGAAGTTGTTGTAAGTGTTTGTTTAACACTTTTTTAAGATACAACTCCTCCAGCAAGAATAAAGATATATCCTGACATGGATTTGTGATCATCAGGGAAGCCACCATAATCGGAATCAGAATAACCTATCACCTTAATGTGATTAGACATCGTCTAAGTAAGCATGTAATCTTTAGTACCTTGTAGATACCTCAGAACTCGTTTCATAGCTTGCCAATAACCCACACCAGGGTTGCTCAAGTATCTTCCAAGTACACCAACAACAAAAGCAATATCCGGATGTGTACAAACTTGAGTATACATAAGACTGCCAACAACAGAAGCATATGGGACCTTTTACATCTTTGACTTATCTTTATCATTTTGAGAACATTGGCTATTCGAGAGTTTGTCACCCTTTTGAATGGGAGCATTGCAAGGATTACAAATCTTCATGTTGAATCTATTCAAAATCCTTTCAATATAACTTTTCTGAGACAAACCAATAATACCCTGAGATCTATCACGATAAATTTCAATGACCAAAACAAAAGAAGCATCGCTAAGATCTTTCATATCAAAATGAATTGTCAATATTTGTTTAGCATCATTTTTAGTCTTAAAGACCCATTTAAACCCAACATCTTACAACCATTGGGTAATTCCACCAAATCCCAAATGCCATTCATACTCATAGAAGCCAGTTCATCTTCCATGGCTGGCAACCATTGTGAACTACGAGGACTAGAAATGACATCCTAAAAAGAAATTGGATTTGAGTGTTCAACTAAATTGAATTCATGCTCCTCCGAGTAAATGTAATAATCTTGAAATTTAGAAAACTCAGTGGATTTAGGAATCCTTTCAGATCTCCTAGGTAGAACGACAACCACATCTGGGACTTGAGTATCATTGCCAACCTATTGAGGAATATCAACATCATTTCTTGGATCAACAACATCATCATGAATAAGAGGAGTCTGAATTACCTTAGGATGAAAAACAATAAGTGTAGGAACAATAACAAGATCCTCTTTGAAATCAACAACATGAGATTTAATTCTTTCATTATATTCCATGTCCCCTTCAAAATAGATAGCTCGAATTGATTCAATGACTCTAGTAGTGTGATTGGGACAATAGAATCTTGAACCTCTTGAGCTAGTACAATAACTAATAAAACAGCCTGAAATAGTTCTATGATCAAGCTTCTTCGACTGAGGATTATAAGTCCTTACCTTAGCCTTACAACCCCAAACACAAAAATGCTTCAAATTGGGCTTCTTTCATGATATAAGCTCAAACTGAGTCTTTGGAATAGATTTACTAGGCACAAGATTGAGAACATAAATAGCAGTCCTCAAAGTGTCTCCCTACGAGAACTCTGGTAAGGTGGAGTGACTAAGCATGCACCTAACTATCTCCATGAGAGTACAATTTCGTCCCTTTGTAATCCCATTTTGTTGAGGAGTGTCAGGCATGGTATATTGTGCTTCAATTCTACAATCCTGCAAGTATCTAGCAAAAGGGCCACCATTTTCATCATAACGACCATAATACTCACCACCTCTATAAGATCTTACACATTTGATATACTTCCCAAATTGCAATTCAATAACATTTTTCAGTGACTTAAAAGCATCAAAGGACGCAGATTTCTCATACACCAATTCAATCCAACCATACCGATAAAAATCATCAATAAAGGTGATGAAGTTCCTGTATCCTCCCATAGCAATAGGAGTAACAGGTCCACAGATGTCTGTATGAATTATCTATAATGGTTCCTCATTTTCTCATTAGAGATATGTTCTAACCTTTTATACCATAACATAGAAGACTTTTCAGTAACTCTCCCATGTTTCTTTCCAACAACAACATTAACATCATCATGTGGTCGGTCAAAACAAGAAGATTTAGCAATTAGCATAAACAATCCATCACTCATAATTGCAGAACCAACAACAGTAGAATCATAGTACAAAACAACTCCATTATTGATTATATGGAAAATTTATCCACAACTGTGTAAAACAGAAACTGAAATCAAATTCCTTCTCATAGAAGGCACATAAACAGTATCTTTCAAAAGCAAATTATGTCCACTACTCAACTTCAAGGAAACTACTCCTATGTGCTCAACACTAACATTAAATCTATCTCTTAGTTGCACCATCAACACCCTTTTATTTGGTTTCCGCCTGTTTTTGAACTCCTATATTGAGTTCGTTACATGAATGGCTGCACTAGTGTCTAACCACCATTAATTAGGTGGAACATCAACCATATTTGGTTTAGAACAGATAAAGATTTACGGTATACCTTTCTTCTTTGCCAACCAGTTCTTAAACTTTACACAGTCACACTGCCTATGCCCATATTCTTGACAAAAGTTGCAGTTTCTATTAAAAACAGGCTTGGCCTTAGCACTAGAACTCTCACTAGGCCCAGAAGGTAATGAAGGTTTATCATTCCCCTTCTTTTTAAATCAAGGCTTACCCTATTTGTTTCTATAAAATTCCTTCTTGTCACCACTCTTATGAGAAGTGCGATGAATATTGTGAGACTTTCTCTTCTTCATAGTATTCTTCTCTTGAATAAGAATGGAAATCCCATACTCATAACCAAGTGGGGTATAGCATGGTGAAATGACGAATTGCACGGTAATTGTCTATGGAAAGGTTTGTGATATGGTTCATGATGAACTCTTACTAGACTGAATACGTCAAATCTAGTCCAAGTGATTTCAGTTCTTGTCCTGGGACTCATTACTTAATATGTCAATGAAGACATTCTTTATGACATATATGCTCCGGCCAGAGACTTCCAAGTAATGACTCTGACAAGAGGCCATGGGTATCATCTTCTGCTATCACAGAAGTGGTGAATTCTCTATTTGCTACTCAATTACCTTCGAATACCTCAAGCTGTACCCAATCACCACCCTATGGGCGACCTCTGTAAGGCAACAAGGAATAGAGTCAAAGCACAGAATCAGTATCCAAGATATCCTTGAGCACCTCAAGTCTAAGGATACTTGCACCATTGCTATGATGAGATTATCACTGACATTAGAATAGGACATCCATGTGATGATCTCATAGCAGTCATCGATGTACTTACTACCTCTAGTAAGCATCCACATCTCAACCCTAAATATCTCATATTTACACTTTTGAGATCCACCGCTGATCAAATCAAGGAGCTTGAGATGTACTAGTCTCTCCGGATTACCGATGTCCGGTCTCGGTAGTCCTATGACTAGGGATAATTTGAATCTTGACATAATTGCACATGATAGGAATCTCGGTGGTATGATCACATCACAATTTCCTTCATGCTATGTCATATATCATGGACTTCATTAATTTGCTTATAGATCAATATCCATTCATAAATAATGAACATCAAATTAATGAAATATGTCTTTCTTTATTTATTCATAAAGGCATACCTGACTTTGTATAAAATGCGCTAAAGGCGATTGCCTTCAGGGCACTACTCTAACAAATCTCCTTGATATCTAATACCATAGGCGAGTACATGAGAATCAAAACTCTTTTGTGATAATGGCTTTGTCAACGGATCAGCAATATTCTGCTCGGTGGGAATTCTCTCTATCTGCACATCACCTCGACCAATGATCTCCACGATCGGTGATATCTGCGAATCGTGTTTGGATCGTTGATGAGACCTTGGTTCTTTCGCTGCTGTGATAGCCCCATTGTTGTCACAATACAATGTATGGGCCCATCATCGCTAGGAACCACACCAAGTTCAATAATGAACTTCTTGATCAAACCGCTTCCTTTTTGCTTACAGGCGGCAATGTACTCTACCTCGGTAGTTGAATCGGCGATCGTCTCTTGTTTGGAACTCTTCCAACTAATCGCCCGCCATTCGGTGTGAATACATAACCGATTGAGATTTGGAATCATCCTTATCAGTTGAAAACGCATCTGTATACCCACTCACTGGAGATCTCCATCCCGTATATCGAAAACATCCTTAGTCCTTCGCAAAGACTTAAGGATATTCTTGTGACCACCCGATGACCCTCACGAGGATCCGATTGATATCTGCTCGTAACACTTAGAGTATATGATACATCGGGTCTCGTACATAGCATAGCGTACATAATAGATCCTACCGTAGATGCATACGGGATCATATTCATGCGCATCATCTCATCTTATGTCTTAGGACACATAGATTTCGAGAGTGTTATCCATGAGTGACGGAAGGTACCTCTCTTGGATTGCTCCATGCTAAACCTTTTAGCATCTTGTCTATGTCGTTGATTGTGAAAGACCAAGCAACCTTTTGATCTATCTCTATAAATCTTTATCGAGGATATAAGTTACTTCACCAAGGTCTTTCATGAAAATTTGTTTGGACAACCAAATCTTGGTGATTGTAGCATAGAGACATCGTTTCCTAGCAATAATATGTCATCTACATACAACCTGAAGGAATACGATTGCGGTCCCATTAACCTTCTTATACACACAGTGTTCATCCGGATTTTGTGAGAAACCAAACTCTTTGATTACCTCATCAAAACAGATATTCCAACTCCTGGATGCTTGTTTCAATCCATAGATGGATTTCTGAAGCTTGCATACCTTTTTGCCATCATAGGAGGTGAAGCCCTCAGGCTGTGTCATATACACATCCGCAGCTAGATTTCTATTTAGGAAAGCTGTCTTCACATCTATTTGCCATATCTCATAATCATAATGAGTGGCAATAGCTAGGAGTATTCTAATGGATTTAAGCATTGCTACTGGGCTGAAGGTCTCGTCGTAGTCAACTCCTTGTCTTTGACGAAAGCCTTTAGCCACGAGCCTTGTTTTATAGGTAATTACATTATCATCCATGTCGGTTTTCTTTTTGAAAACCCATTTGCACCCTATGAGTTTGATTCCTTCGGGTGCCTCAACCAAAGTCCATGCTTGGTTTTCATACATGGAATCCATTTCAGCCTTCATGGCATGAAGCCATTTCTCAGACTTTGAACTCTTCAGAACCTCTTCATAGGTGGTAGGCTCATCATCTTCTATGAGCAATACGTTATTCTGTTCATTCACGAAATCTATCTCTCTAGGAGCAGGCGTATCCTACGTGACCTCTGAACTTAGTGTGTTGTAGAAGGTTGAATCACTTCATCATGTATGAGTCACGCTTTGAGTTCGAGCGATTGATCTGCGTTTGTTCGAGCATCTTGAACTTCTTCAAGCTTAATTTTGCTCCCACTGTCTTCTTGTAAAAGAAACTCTTTCTCTAAAAAGACAGCATGCTTCGAAACAAACACCTTTTGTTCCTCAGCAAGGTAGAATTGATATCCCATTGTTTCTTTAGGATATCCTACGAACAAACACTTGTCAGATTTTGCATCAAGTTTATCTGACTTTGTCCGCTTCACATAAGTAGGACAACCCCAAACTTTTAAATGAGTAAGATAGGGTCTTTAAAGTCTTTATGATCATGCATGTAATTCTAATCTAACATTCTTTCTCTCTTTTCCCTATAGGTTGTTGAAAATGTCTTCCAGTGTGAACTTACGCTCACTAATGGACTCGAACAAATTAACTGGACCTAACTTTCTAGATTGGCTGAGAAATCTGAGAATTGTTCTCGTGTCTCGAGAATCGGATATGTCTAGATGTTCCACTTCACGATCTACTTGCATCGATGCTTCTGATGAGGATCGGAAAGTTTATCGTAAGCATCTCAAAGGAAGTGCACCAAGAAGAAAATCAAAGAGATCGCACTAAAGGAACTTGCTTTCCTTGTGGCAAGACCGCCACCGAAGCTTAAACCAGTAAAGTCTATCTAGAAGAATTGAAGCGAAGAAGGCATCGATGCCTCGACTTCTTCGTATGTTTGTCATTGAGGTTATCTGTTTCGACCATAACATATGGGTATTAGATACGGTTGTGGCTCACACATATGCAATGATATCACGGGGCTTGAGGACGATGAGCATTTCATGAAGGAGAACTAGACTGCGTGTGGGAAATGGAGCAAGAGTTCTTTGCATTAGCCGTAAACACTTACTTTTGTCACTCCCCATTTGGGCTTGTAATTAAATTGGATGAATGTTATTTTGTACTGTATTAACAAAGAACATATTATGCATTTCTTGTTTAAATAGAGCTAGTTTCCATGTGACTTTTAGTAACAATGGTTGTTCTATTAGTTTGAATGGAATGCTTTATGGTACTGGTACATTATGCAATGGAATTTACATATTAGATATGTCACATCCAATTATGAATGTCAATGACACGAAAAGACATAAACGAGATAATTTAAAATCAACTTACTTATAGCATTGTCGCCTTGGCCATATAAATGAGAGACGCATAGCTAAGCTCCATAAGAGTGGCAGTTTAGGGTCATTTGATTATGAATCATATGACACATGCGAATCGTGTTTATTAGGCAAGATGACTAAATTACCCTTTAAGGAAAGGGTGAGCGAGCAATCGGAGTATTAGACCTAATACATTCGATGTATGTGGTCCGATGTCCATCCATGCCGAAGTGGTTGTCTTTACTTCATTACCTTTATCGATGATTATTCTCGATATGGGTACCAGATGTCGATGAGATACAAATCTGAAGCATTTGAAAAGTTCAAAAAATTCAGAAATGAAGTAGAAAACCAACTTGGGAAAAGTATCAAGACATTACGATTAGATCGTGGTGGAGAATACTTAGACCAAGAGTTTTTGGATTATCTCAGAGATAATGAGATTTTATCTCAATGGACTCCTCCTTACACACCACAGCATAACGGTGTGGCAGAAAGGAGAAATCGAACCTTGTTAGACATGGTACGATCAATGATGGGCTTTGCAAAGTTGCCAAAATCCTTTTGGGGGTATGCAATTGAGACAGTTGTTTACTTGTTAAACAGAGTTCCATCAAAGACAGTTGATGTTACTCCATATGAGATGTGGACTAACAAAAGACCCTATCTTACTCATTTAAAAGTTTGGGGTTGTCCTGCTTATGTGAAGCGGACAAAGTCAGATAAACTTGATGCAAAATCTGACAAGTGTTTGTTCGTAGGATATCCTAAAGAAACAATGGGATATCAATTCTACCTTGCTGAGGAACAAAAGGTGTTTGTTTGAAGCATGTTGTCTTTAGAGAAAGAGTTTCTTTTACAAGAAGGCGGTGGGAGCAAAATTGAGCTTGAAGAAGTTTAAGATGCTCGAACAAACGCAGATCAACTGCCTGAACCTGAAACTGTGACTCATACAGATGAAGTAACAGTTCAACCTTCTATAACACACGAAGTTCGTAGGTCACGTAGGATACGCCTGCTCCCGAGAGATATGGATTTCGTGAATAAACAGAATGACGATTGCTCATAGAAGATGATGAGCCTACCACCTATGAAGAGGTTCTCAAGAGTTCGAGTCCGAGAAATGGCTTCATGCCATGAAGGTGAAATGGATTCCATGTATGAAAACCAAGCATGGACTTTGGTCGAGGCACCAAGGAATCAAACCCATAGGTGCAAATGGGATTTCAAAAAACCGACATGGATGGTAATGTAATTACCTATAAAGTAAGGCTTGTGGCTAAAGGCTTTCACAAAGACAAGGAGTTGACTACGACGAGACCTTGACCCGAAAGAGCAATGCTTAAATCCATTAGAATACTCCTAGCCATTGCCACTCATTATGATTATGAGATATGACAAATGGATGTGAAGACGACTTTCCTAAATGGAAATCTAATGAGGATGTATATGACACAACCCGAGGGCTTCACCTCCTATGATGGCGAAAAGGTATGCAAGCTTCGTAAATCCATCTATGGACCAAACAAGCATCTAGAGTTAGAATATCCGCTTTGATGAGGTAATCAAAGAGTTTAGTTTCTCACAAAATCCGGATGAACACCGTGTGTATAAGAAGGTTAATGGACCGTAATCGTATTCTTTGTGCTGTATGTAGATGACATATTATTGCTAGAAAACGATGTCTCTATGCTACAATCACCAAGATTTGGTTGTCCAAACAATTTTCCATGAAAGACCTTGGTGAAGCAACTTATATCCTCGATAAAGATTTATAGAGATGGATCAAAAGGTTGCTTGGTCTTTCACAATCAACGACATAGACAAGATGCTAAAAGGTTTAGCATGGAGCAATCCAAGAGAGGGTACCTTCCGTGACTCATGGATAACACTCGAAATCTATGTATCCTAAGACACAAGATGAGAGGATGCGTATGAATATGATCCCGTATGCATCTCATGTAGATCTATCATGTACGCTTATGTTATGACGAGACCCGATGTATCATATGCTCTAAGTGTTACGAAAGATATCAATCGGATCCTCGTGAGGGTCATCATGGTGGTTGTCAAGAATATCCTTAAGTACTGCGAAGGACTAAGGATGTTTTCGATATACGGGATGGAGATCTCCAGTGAGTGGGTATACAGATGCCGCTTTCAACTGATAAGGATGATTCCAAATCCCAATCAAAGTTATGTATTCACACCAAATAACGGGCGCTTAGTTGGAAGAGTTCCAAACAAGAGACGATCGTCGATTCAACGATCGAGGCAGAGTACATTGTCGCTCGTAAGCGAGAAGGAAGCAGCTTGATCAAGAAGTTCATTATTGAACTTGGTGTGGTTCCTAACAAAGATGGGCCCATACAGCTTGTATTGTGACAACAATGAGGCTATTGCAAGCAGCGAAGAATCAAGGTCTCATCAACGATTCAAACACGCATTCGCAGATATCACCCGATCGTGGAGATCATTGGTCTAGTGATGTGCGATAGAGAGAATTCCCACCGAGCGTAATATTGTCGATCCGCTGACAAAGCCATTATCACAAAAGAGTTTTGATTCTCATGTACTCGCTTATGGTATTAGATATCAAGGCGATTGACTTTAGGTCAAGTGGGAGATTGTTATAGTAGTGCTCAAGGCAATCGCTTTTAGCGCATTTTGTACAAAGTCAGGTATGCCTTTTATGAATAAATAAAGAAAGGCATATTTCATTAATTTGATGTTCATTATTTATGAATGGATATTGATCTATAAGCAAATTAATGAAGTCCATGATATATGACATAGCATGAAGGAAATTGTGATGTGATCATACTATCGAGATTCCTATCATGTGCAATTATGTCAAGATTCAAATTATCCCTAGTCATAGGATTACCGAGACCGACATCAGAATCCGGAGACCAAGACATCTCATGCTCCTTGATTTGATCAAGCAAAGGATCTCAAAAGTCGTAAATATGAGATATTTAGGTTGAGATGTGGATGCTTACTAGAGGTAGTAAGTAAATTGATGACTGCTATGAGATCATCACATGGATGTCCTATTCTAATGTCGTTGATAATCTCATCATAGCAATGGTACAAGTATCCTTAGACTTGAGGTGCTCAAGGATATCTTGATAATCGATTCGCGTTTTGACTCCATTCCTTATCGCCTTACGAGGTCGCCATAGGGTGATGATTGGGTACAACTTGAGGTATTCAAGGTAATTGAGTAGCCAATAGAGGATTCACCACTTCGTGATAGCGTAAGATGATACCCATGGCCTCTTGTCGTGGTCATTACTGGAAGTCTCGTCGGAGCATATATGTCATGAAGAATGTCTTCATTGACATATTAAGTAATGAGTCCCGTGATAAGAACTGAAATCACTTGACTAGATTTGACGATTCAGCCTAGTAAGAGTTGACACATTGCCCATACTCATAACCAAGTGGGGTATAGCATGGTGAAAGGACGAATTGCACGGTAATTGTCTATGGAAAGGTTTGTGATATGGTTCATGATGAATACATGTTCATTCGTCAAACCAATTACTTTCCGGTCAATTGGGGGTCATGATGTGTTGCTAGATATCGCTCATGACTTGCTCAGATTAAGTGTTAATCTAAGTGGCCAACATAACCGGGAACCTAATGGGTCACACGCATAAGAGTGTCTCGGAGAATTCGTAAAATAGTTTTGACAAAGTTCCAATATATGGAAAGCAAAAGGATTAAATGGATCCCGATGAGATCGAGATATGTCCCGATGAGATCGCGACATCGATATTGCTGAAAAATATTTCCGAGGGTTTTTCCCATACCGGGATCCGGTAGGCCGGTAGGACCAACCCCAGTGTGACTGGACCACTTCAGCATTAATATATATATATATATATATATATTGTTAATTAATTAAAGAATTTATATATATATATATATATATATATATATATATATATATATATATATATATATATATATATATATATGTGTGTGGTAAACGTGGAGGAAGGAGATGAGAAGCTTATCATCTTTTAACTTTATATATATATATATACATAAGAAGCTAACGTGGGTGTATGACTCACCATTAGCATTGATTGTCTTTTAAAGTGTTAAAGACAAAATTAAAAGTGGAAAAAGGATGAGGAAGGATCGTTGGTTTGAAAGAGGAGAAAAAAGAGTTTCATTCTCCAATTGTTTCATACGATCATCTTCATCATCTCTTCATCTTCCAAGCTTCTCCATTCTTCCTCTCCATCGTTATTCTCCAAGCTCTCCAAGAATAAGGTAAGATCTAGTAGTCTTCTCCTTATTCTAGCTATTCCCGAGTCAAAGGGTTTGTCCTGGTTAGGTTCTCCGATCTCTGCGTGGATACCGTTAGAGACGGTCTCCTTTGGCCGTTATGGTTTGAGTTTGTTGTATAGACACATGGATCCTGGCTTTCGGGAAGGTCCCGGAATAAAAAAATTTTGTTTTCCGCACCGTGGACATGTGATGCTCACACCGGGATTTTCCTACAATCAACTCATCAATGCTCCATTAATCTTTCTGAGCATGATAAGTAGTCCTGAGAACATTAAACTCAGATGGAAGAGATTCAAACACTTGCCAGATCAGGTAATCCTCTCCCAGTATAACTTTCATGGCCTTCAACTTGTTATACCAGTTCAAAAGCTTCATAACATGCCCACGAACACCACCCACACCATCATACTTGGTCTTAGACAGTAAAGACAAGTAATTAGATTTTTTATTCTTATCAAACTTCTAGAATTTTTCACCAACAACCTTGAGATAATTTTTGGCATTATCAATTTCTGTGATTCTCTCTTTAATATTTTTCTTTATTGTGAACTTGATAGTCATCAAATAGATCTTTAATATTTTTGGCTCTATCTACAGTGGAAGTCTCAACAGTGGGTTACGCAGGCTCATCCTTAAGGAGAGCAACATCAACATTAGAAACTGCCAAAAAAAAGGTTTAAGGATTCAAGCCACTCCTTATAATTGATCCCATTCAGCTTAATCAAAAAATTCAAAGCTGAAAAATGATACAAAGTAGAGAGATTTAGCAAATGTATCAATAACTAGCAAAATTGGGACAAACAACATAACTAGGTTCTCATGCAATTGCAATCCTATCTAAAGGTCCCAAATTACAACACAGATCACCTAGAACATTAAATTATGCCCTAAAGCTAATATCGATAGGATACTAAAAACTTAAAGACATAATTCAATGAATTAAACAAAACATTAGAAACCATATTGATAAAGACAAACCGACATGGTAAGTGCATCATTAACATAGTATCTAACGTATGCCCAATAACAACTTCACAATAGCATTTTGTAATAATCAGTCTCACGATAGGTGAGTTGTTGGCCCCCAAAATCTTTTCTTATTAAATAAGTATGTTTTATTTTATTTTTGAGTTTTTGATTTATTAATTGCTTTTGGGTTAAAGTTTAATTAACATGTCAACGATTGGACGATTTTATTGCTTAGATTGATGGAATTAGAAGTTTTAAATGGAAAAATTAAGATTAAGTTGGAGTATAGTATGGTGTGAGTTTAATTGAAGGAATAAGTGAAGCAAAGTCACAGAGACGCAGATGATTGACTACTGCTATTCTAAAACTTGATTAGAAAAATATACAGTTCTCAACGGGGCGATTGTATTTAAGTTCAGCTAGCAGTAGGGCCTCTTGTGCACTGCAAAGCATGGGCCAAGCTTACCCATCATAGCAAGCCCATAAACACAGGCTCAATGACACTTATGAGAGAAGTACCATTGACATCTAATTAATTGGGGTTTGTACAAAATTATGATTATTACGCTAGTCCACAAAATTTTGATAAAATTCTGTCAGTTGTTATTGGATTCAGGAAAGCATTGGTGTTTTACTTAGGTAAACCACCCGGAGGACGCAAAACTGATTAGATCATGCATGAATATAAGGTCAGCTCTAACACCAAAAGAGTTAGGACAGGAGAGCATGACATGAGGGTATGCACCTCTTTTAATCTCTTGTTTCTCACAATTGTTGCATGTAAGAATATATCGAGTTAAGACGTTGATTATCATAAACCCTAATCCTGAATTTTGTGTAACTGGATGATTGGGTGTTATGTCGAATGTATAGGAAGGCTGATAGATCTTCAAGGGCTAAGCCTCCACGAGCCAGAGAAATAGCAAGTACTTTGTAAGCTTAGCAACCTGAACCTGAACCTGAAGTTTGCATTGCGATTGAATTTCAACATGTTCTTTCAGAAGACCCGCATTCATTAGCAAATCTGTATTTCATATCAAATCTTAACGAGACTCAGCTCTACCTTGACATCACTATATAGATGAACAACACCTTCACCAACTCGACTTCTCATCTAACTTCACTTGCTTCTATTATGCTTACTCCTTCAAAGTTCTCACCTAACTGATATTAGTCCTATTTGATCCTCTTCCTAACCTAAATCGCAGCATCCTCCGTTTGAGAATACTATTCAAGAGAGTGGAATTCCTGACAATGCTATTTCTATGGCCAAGCTTTTCACAATCACCATGCACAATCAATATCAATAATAATTATGATTTATTTAATCATTATAATAATCTTGAGTCCAATTAGAACTCATATAAAAAAAAATCACTATGACTCCCCAATCAACAAGGCAAGAAGGATGGTTAGAGGATTATCATTCTTGGTCGAGAATATGTTCATGGATACATGCAGCATCTTTGTTATTATGTTTTTTGTACTTATAATTCCGTTTCACCTCATGCAGTGGGATAAATAAAAACTGTTGTAAATACATATAGGTCTCAGCCTCTCGTGAGGAATATTAAGAGAATATATAAATTTCACTTTTTATGATCAATGTAGCATGTCCTTCGGATTATGCTTGCTTGCTTTCATCTTCGTTATTCAAGTTGTCTATCTTTTGGGACAAAGCCTAAAAGAATCAACTTTTGTATAAGTTCACATTTCAGATTCTTTTATACTTTGTCAATTTGGGATGAGAAGTTCTCTTGTTTATTTGTAGTTGTTAATTAACTTTTTATCTACATAACTTTCTCTATTTTTAATTTTTTTATATTTTTAGGTTTTGCTTTTCTAAACTTCTTCAAAATTTTACGACATAGGTGCAAGTTTGCTTTGCGTTAAAAAATTCTGAATTTATCTTTGAATTTTAATTTATTGATTTATCACGTAATTTATTCAAAATATATATTTTATAAATTATTATTTATGTCTTAAAATTTATATGTCATAAAATTATTATCGAATAATGAATTTTTTAATTTTAATATCTCATTAAATAATTTATTTGAATATTTAACATATAAACTATTTTATATATCAAAAATTTATTTAACATATATCTAAAAGATAAAAACTATAAAATTACTAATATAAGACCAATTATTATAATAGTAAAATTTATTTCATAATTTCATCTAAAAACGTGATTAAAACAATAATGACATACTACGATATAAATTTAGCAATCTAATAATTATAAACTAAAGGTTCTAACAATAAACTTTAACAATAACAAAAACAATTGAGTAAACATCCTACTGAAACGGTAAGTCTGGAAAGGTCTAGTAGTATAAAGCCTTACCTCTAGCTAGTTGAGAGGTTGTTTCCAAATTACCCACAAAAAATATGAATACACGCGTCCGTGAACACACACATACATAAAATTCAAAATAGAAAACAAAATAAAAATAAAAATATTGAAATAAATAAATACTTAATAAATAAGTTCTAGCAATAAACTTACTCTACAAAAATCAGTAATTAAAAAAAATTAAAGGCAAAAGGGTCACTTTTGACCCAAACTTTTATATCGATTGACAAGTTTAGCCCATATCGATTGACAAGTTTAGCCCTCATATTTAAGAGAAAACAATTATAATGTAGCACCCCACTCCCGACAAGACCCGAACCCAACATCTACAGTGATATCCGAGCCCGTGCCCATGAGGATGGCGTCTTAGAACACTCAATACCTTTTAAATCTCGTTACAACATTTTCTTTTGTTTTCACCTTTTAAAATAGTTGAGTCTAAAACGATAATCAATCGGCCCGATTTAATATGAAAACATTTTCAAATATGAACAATTCAGGTCATTAACTAGCACTCAATAGTGCTCAATCATTCATGTACATATAGAAATGTATGACCTAATGGGCCCAATGCCATTTCTAAACATTTCAATAATACAATACAATGAAACATAAACAAATGGGGCCCACTTAATAAACTCACTACACTAATACAAATGTGACGACAACGATCCCGACCACGACCTTCACTTAAATCCTGCAAACATACTCCAGTTTACTAACGGGTACTCTTGATTCTGAAAAATAGATGCAATGTTGGGTGAGTTTGCGAACTCAATGAGAAACCATCATCGATGGTTCACCCAACTCATGCATTCACAATCATATACACATAACACACAGTAGCATTTACGGTAATATCACAATCAATTTCCTTATTCACAATGTTCGGTCATTTACAAATAATTCACATTTTTCAGTCGATCATATACATATGCAATGCGCATGAGACACTTTTATTTTTCTTTTCGTTGTTGTGACCGTGCGTCTGAAATCATTTACGTTGAGCCAGTGGCTCTGAAATCGTTGGGCATGATATGCCTGCGGTGAGCTTTGAGGCTCTATCAATCGTTGGACACGAGGTCCTGTGCGTTGAGCTTAAAGCTCTCATATACGTTGGGCGGGATCTGCCCTGATAAGCCTAGTGAAGGGCACAGTGCATTGAGCCTGTGGCTCTGCATACGTTGGTACCACCGGTCACAACTACCATTATCTTATCATTCAGTGATGCATGAATGCATGTGTCACTTCCCAATTTCAGTCATTTACAGTTCCAATCATTTTCACTAATGCATTTACAATTTAATTCATTCATGCATTCATACATATTTACTCATCTTTGCACTTCAATATCACAATCAAATATTTCAAACACCCATGGTCCGAAATCAATCAAATCAATCACACATCTATCCATCTGCGCTTCCTCATGGCAATCAATGCATATAATGAAACACATAAGACTGAGAAACCAACTAGGTTACTCACCTGCACTTCCGAGCTACAGCCTGGAAGTCCCAATACTGTCCGTGGAATGTCGATCCATCGGAACCTCTATATCAAATCAAATAAATCACATATTACCAATTAGGCCAATTCCAATCAATGCATATACATATTTAACAAATGCGATAAATACTATACATGTTATGACATTCCCGATCCAAATTTCAAATTTCTCAATCTGATCACTCTCACTCTAATTCATAATCATAACAGTTCCAATTGTTATTAACCAATTTACCAATTTCCATACTCTATAATCGCTTTTCAATTAAAATCATGTTCACTATTCATTTGCCATTCGATCCCGATAATCATCTGATTCAAATTCCGAATCTCATTCTTATCAATTCCAAAATTCTTAGTCTCCAAACTCCACTAAGAAACTAAGTCATTTAAAATAAATCCTCAATCTCATTACTTGTAATAATCACCTTATAATCCTTTAATTTCATTTCTTCTGAATTGCAATTTCCTATTCTCAAAAATTCAATTAATCCATAACCAACTAAATCATCAAATTTCTAAATCCCCAAATTTTAAAATCTCAGAAATCATTTTTTCGGAAAACCACATCCCTACATGGCGCTTAACCCCCTAGCCGCGAAGCTCCATTCTCTCCACGTTAGCAAGGCGTACTCACCTCGCCGTGGCGAACGCGCCCTACGCGCGACGTGACGCATCACAGACGTCATCACAATGTCGCTTTTCCTCCTCGCCATGCTCGTCTTCTGCAGACGTCGCGGCGTCTGAAACATTCTCGTTTCGCCGACGTGTTCTTCTTGCGTCGCGGCGTGCAACTCTGTTCACGCCCGAAAACCCGAAATTTCCAGATTTGACGGATAACAACACTAAATCCAAATTTTCTCCTTACAAATCACTCCTAAATAATTCCATGCATATCATACAACTAATCTTTAACTTCTATTTCATCAAACAATTGTTATCCCCAAAATTCAACCCTAAAACCAACGAAAACCCTATCATCGACATTTTCCAAATTTCTAAACCAATTTCTTACTCAAATCAATGATCAAATGAAACGATTTAAGGCATAAACATATAGAAACTTACTTGATTCAAGCTTCATCCTTTGAAAATCCTTCAAGAACTCCAAATCCAAGTTTTTCTCACCCACGACCGTCGATGGTGAGAAATGAACATTAAACTTATATATATATATATATAGCTTTAAAGGCTTGTTTAGCAATTTAGTTGCCACAAGTCCAAACTTAAGTCTATCGGTCTAATTCTTATTCTATTTTTCTCCCAATTTACAATAACCATAACTAATAAATCCTCAAATTATAATCCCAATTGTTTCATATCAATTTCCAATCAATCTCGCACAGGAATCTAATTAATCAACATCGAGCAAATTTTTCGTCCAATCCATTACTCTAAAATTCTCGAAAAGTTCCCATAAATTCACAAAATTAGCAAATACCCATTCCTATACTCATATTCCACTTTCCATTCCTCTAAATTCAATTTCATCCCAATTCCATATTCAAAACCTAATTTTGTCACAATCCAATTCTCATTTGTACAATTTTAACCAAATTTCCGATTTCACAATCAAGTCGGGAATTGTCATACATGTACGTATATATATATATATATATATATGCTTGAGCAAGCAAAACGATAATGTATGTACAATGCAACATTTGCCTGTACCCAATCCTAATCCGATCCAAACTGCCAATATACCCGTCATGCCGACAACAGGATGTTACATATAACCTTAACATTTAGATAATGTTAAAATTTGACCCCGCCCTAACAAGAAATTTAACCCCTCTATTAAGTGTCAGGTCAACGCTGACTTGAATTTTTAAATTATTTTTATTATTTTTGTGGGCACCCTATGCCATATCATTGTTGATGTGGCAAGGTGAGACCTAGTTTTCTAATAAAATATGTCAAAACGTCACTTTTGACCCTAACTTTTATACCAATCGATAAGTTTAACCCTAATATAGCATAGAAGCATTATAAAGTGTTTAGGGTGTGTTAAAAAATGAACATAATGAATTAAGTGCATCTAAGTATAGTAAGAGACATGATGGTATTTAATGTAAAAGACATGGGTAAATTGGGTAATTTGTTCGTTTTAGTATGAACATACATACTTTGACGTGAAATATGGATGAGAATAAAATTAATTGATTGTTGGCCCCTGTTTTCGGAGTCCAACTATCTCTCTTATACCACAACTATTGGACCCCACTTACGAAACCCAACATTCGAAGTCACAAGACATGTGCTGGACTGAATCATAGAACGTGAACAAACACATTTCTTCAACTCCAGAACAGATTTTGGGAAACCTCAAACTGGAATCACAATTTGACTTTTTCAAAATCTTAGTCCTCCATTGTCTTAAGTTTCTAAAGACACCAAAATCATTTGATGTGGTTTAGAATTATAAGAGTTAGGCTTGTTCCAATTAACTCTCATTAGTCATCCTCGGTTCATTTTCATTCCCTTATACCGTAAGCATCAGGCCCTATTTTTCGAAATCATTATTATACTGAAGCAAATATTCTATGCTCAAATGCCATCCAGATATTGTAAGTCTTAAGGACTGGGTTAAAATTCTACTCCTTCAGATCATTTGTAGCTCTATATCTCTAGTTTGTCTAGACATAAGATACATCTCATTTGGAGGTCAGATAACAAAGTTATGGCTGAAGGAAATCAAACAAGATTTCGTCCTTAATCATATTGAACCTATTCGAAACAATAGCACAACTTGCTCTAGGGATATCAGGTCAAGGTCATTACTGAAGGGTTCGAAAGAGGACTTCAATATCTACAACTTTCATGAAGAAATTTAAGTGAGATTTTGTCATCTAAAGAGTCAAAATTGGGACCAGACGGTACATTATGAACAGTGACCAGAAGAAGGTTATGAACAGTACACAAAAGATATCTTGCAATTAGTATAAATTTCTCTAAAGATATCAGATTAAGGTGTTCTTTGGACTGTTTGAAATAGAACTTCAAGATCTACAATTTTTATACAGATCTTGAAGATAGAGTCTATCGTCTAGAGGGTCAAATTTGGACCAGACGATAGGGTCAAATGAACAGTGCACAAAACGAAATAACGTCATCACCAGACAATATGACGTCACTAGGCGATACGTCTCACTAGATGAATCGTCCTCACCAACCGATACGTCTCACCAGACTAAACATCCTCACCAGATGAAGCGTCCTCACCAGATGATACGTCCTTACCAGATGATGCGTCCTCATTAGACGACACGTTATCACCAGACGAAACGTTATCACCAGACGATACGTCCTATATTCCTGAGCATCTCTACTTATAAGGACCATAACTTTTGACATCGATATCCAAAAATTTGATACTATATACCACTGGAAATCTGAAAAGACAAGCTACAACTTCCATAAAGACAACTTTGTCAAATTCAACCTATAGCATTCCAGATGTTTCCTTGAAGTCCGAACATGAATTTTTCCCTATGGAAGACTTCATATTTTACATTTTGCAAACTTGGAATGTCCTGAGCTTAACCATTCAGTTACCAAATTGACTTCATTAAACTCTTCAAATCTCAACTCATATGCCTCATCACCTTCAACTACATTTAATCAATCATAATTCCTATCTTCCTTTCCATATTATCTCGCTTATGCATACATACATACATACATACATATATATGTATATACATACATACATATATATATACACACACATATATATATATATATATATATATATATATATGAACGATTTTTGTTCCAAGGTCATCAACTCAAGTTGATTACTTCTTCACGTATGTCTAACTTTAACTCACATCATCCACGCACCATTCACATTTCACTAACATCAAAAGAATAAAGTTTTACAAATCTTTAATGGCATTCCAAGCCACATTACATCATCGTCTCAAAATCTCAAATTACAAAAGGTTCTTGAACAACAAACTTGTTGCTTTCCCAAAATCAACTCTGAATACGAAATAAACAAATATGGAGATATTCCCTTAGGCTCTTAATCACTTGATCTTTTAGCTATTACCTGGAGAGAGGATAAAAGGAGAGTGAGCTTGAAAGCTTGTGGATAACAGTTTATAACAAAAAATAAGCAAAACCTTTGAAAACGTTTTACTTGTCATAGAAAATTTTCTTTGAGTTCATAAAACACATGTTTCTCGAATTCATATCATGTAGTCGAATTTACAAAGCACAAAACACGAATGCATCAAACTTGTTCACAGATCATAAGCACATAAGAACATCATAATGGTTTGGGTGGAACCGCAACAGAATGTACTACATATTTTCCCTAAGGGTCCTGTGTAGTCGTGAACAGAATGTACTATCGCAATCCCACAAAATGGTCTTGCATAACCGTGAACTTATGAGAGTCCATAAAGGAGCTCCATACCACTAGCGAGCAGGCGGGAGAAGTTTTTTTAATCAATTGCACGTCACTGACAAAACAGACTACCATAAACCCACATACAATGTAATTCATGACTTGAAAACCGTTTGCCCAAATAGCACATTCTTGGAAACTTGATTTCATATACTTGTAAACATATTGCCTAAAATGGCACTTTTTTTAATCTTGACTTTTCCTAGACATGAGATATTTCGAAAACATTTCCGAAAACATGATTTTGTAAACATATATCTTTTCAAAAGAATCATTTTCAAAGTCTTTTCACAAATCATCACAATTCACATATAACAAATTCTCAATTCATTCAATAAGCAAATAAATGCAAAATTTCTTATGCAATTTAAAACATTAAACTTTCTTGATTAAAAAAACATGTAGTGGCTTATTTACTCTATTATAAACATGTACCCACATTGATTTCCTTGCTTATAGGCTTGCTCAAAATGTCTCTATTCTTGCTTCTCTTGTCTTTCTTGATTTCCTTGATTCTTCACCAAATGACGAGATCCTTTACTCAAATGAAAGATCTTCTCTTCCTCTATCTTTTTCCCTTTTTGTACAATCTCAAAATCTCTCTTGAAGGCCAAGAACTTGTTTTCTCTTCTTCTCTCTCAACCAACGAAATCTCTCTCTTCTTTCTCTTTCTTATTTTCTCTTCTCCTCCCCCAATTCACGTCTTCTCCTTCTCTTAAATGTAAGACCACATTTCCCTCTTCCAAACCTACCCTTAATGAGTGTGCAATGTCTAATTTACCCTTCCTTATATGCCTTTTATTCTTTATCCTTAAGTGTTTTGTCAAAAATACCCTTGAACATTCTTATAACCTTAATACTTTAATTCCACTTACCCATTCAATAAATCCTACTAACTTTGACATAATAATTAACTCGAAAATTTAATCTATCAAAATCTCAAAAATCATTTAAATCATGTTTATTCATCAAGAAAAAAAATTAGAGAGCCAACATTAATAATATTATAGGCCAATGTGAAAATTAAAGAAAGAAGAAGGATTAATATGTAAGTTTTCCTAAAGTCAACTAATGGACCAATTGGATTAAAGCATGTGTGACTATTTTGACTAAAGCATATGTGATCACTGAGATTAAAGCATGTGTATCCAATAGAATTGTAACACATAGTCCAATAGGATCGTAACACACGGTCCAATAGGAATGTAACACCTAGTCTAATAGGATTGTAACACGTGATCCAATAAGATTGTAACACATGATCCAATAGGATTGTAACATATGATCCAATGGGATTGAAACATGTGTCTAAGACTATAAATTTCATGAGCAGAATAGAAGAGAGGGAAGAGGGATGTGTATGTAGGGTAGAATTTTCTCATCCCATCTCCTCTCCATTCCATCTCCTTAATCACACCATTTTACATAACGAATCAAGCTAATCCTAGGTAAAAATCCAGGTAAAAGTTTATGGTTTGTCATCTCATCTTCATCTTTCTTGCTTTGCTTATGAAGAATTGGAATTATAGGGTTGGAATTGGGATTGAGATGTGTATTTGTGATGTTTCTAGTTAGTGAATCAAGCAAAGCCAAAAAGGAAGGGAAGGAAAGACATTAGAAGAACTACTTTGCCAATTTTAAGGTTTGGGACTACACTCAGTCTAATTTCTCTTTGTGTGTATGTTTGAATGGATAAAAAGATTCATTTGGATGTGGAATGGTTATTGGGATGATGCTTTGGTATTATTTTGGTGTTATCTTGCATAAAATTAGTTGAATATGACAAGAGAGTATGGTGTAGTAGAATTCTGTCCAGGTTTGTTGAACTAGTTGAATTAGTTAGGTCATAGACCTCTAAAGTGGGTGATTTCAATTGCATATGAAAACTAAGACATATAATAGAAATCTCAAGAAGAAATCTGACTTTATGACATTGAAAATTGAGATTGAAAATGGTGATTAATGTTGCCCCTGTTTTGGAGCATCTTGTTGTGTTTAGTCTATATCTCATTATTTAAAAGTACAAATGGCTTGATTTTTAGTTCTTTGGAAAATAAAAACATAGGGGAACAAATGTCCAGAAGACCTAAAAACCTAACCGGAACGTTTTCTATATGAAAGAAAAAAATGGAGGTATGAATTCTGGGTAAAGGATATGACGGGAAAATTTTTTCACTATTTTGAGTTTGTTTTCATTTCCAATTTTTTACCGAATCATATCCGAACCTTTTTAAATATGTATGAAACTTTTGAAAAACCTAGAAATAAATGAAATAGGACTTACCTTATGTCACTTGGGTGATTGCACATTGAAATTTAAGATTGAGCATAATGCATACTAAAGAAAATTTACATGTACATAAATAATTTGTATGCGTATTTATTGTTCATATGTGTATTGTACGATGATACAAGTGATATTTTTTATAACTTTCTAATAGTGACAAGTTATGACTCGCACGTATGAATGCATATACAAATTTTATGACCTAAAATGGGTATCATATGATGAATTATGAAATGGGCAAATGGTTAAAGGAAATATTACAGTTCCTGCTCTATTGTCCTAAGGGTGGATAGATAGGCATGTCTGTGGAGTTCCAATGTAGTTGCTACAGTTTGACATCAATGGTGTCTTAATTTCGAGACTAAAGTGTCTCCACAATTAGATACTTTCAGGTATCCACGTTCGATGCCTTTGGTTATCCACAATTTGATACTTTCAAGTATCTAGAGTTTTGATATTTTTGCATATCCACAACTCCCATTATCTACACTCACGGGAATATGCAAGGCATGGCAGATGATTGCTGTGAGTAATCATTCAAACTAAGTATTTCCCAATTAAACTTTTATGCTTAGCACGAGTGTCAATCCATGTAGGTCCATGTATTAGAGGTGAGGTACAAGGGACATCTGCAAGACCAGACCATTGTTAAGAGTAAAAGTATCTTTGAAATGTGTTTTTTTTTTAAAGATGACTGTACATGTAATGAAGGACATTGTAATGTTTTCTTTTGGATTATCATGTAAATGTAAAAATTTAATACTACTTTTAAATGATAATATTAAGTGATGCGAAATTTTGTAATGTGTATATGTATAATATTGAATAGAAATGTATGTCGTGATATTGGTTCTTATATATGTAGGTAGTTGTAGGTTTCGTATAGCAGGTGTTATAAAACAATTATAATCATAACATACAGAAAACGTTAAAATTAGACCCCACCATCACGAAAATTTTAAACCCTATTTGGTAAGTACTAGGTTAGTGCTGACTTGACAAATTTTAATGTTTTTTTTTTATTTTTATGGGCTCCAATGTCATGTTACTACTGACGTGACAAAGTGGGACCTACTTTTTTGAAAAATATATAAAAACACAATCACTTATATCTATATATATAAAAACACACGAATGAATAAATTAAGTTTCATAAAAATGATGGGTCCCATATTTATAAATAAATTAGTTTTAATATATTTTTAAAAGATGAGTCCTACCTTACCATGTGAATAATGATGTGGCATTGAGGGCCCACAAAAAATAAAAATAATAGAATTTGCAAGCTCAGTCCTGACTTAGTAGTTATCAGACAGGATTAAAATTTTCGTGATAGTGGGGTCCAATTTTAACATTTTTTAAATGTTATGATTATAATTGTTTTCTTTGAAATGTTAAAGTTAAACTTGTCTGTTGGTCCAAAAGTTAGGGTCAAAAGTAACTTTTTATCATATTTTATTAAAAATTTAGGTCTTACCTTCCTCCATTAGCAATGAGGTAGCCTGGGAGGCCACAAATAAAAATAATAATTAAAAATATACGAGGTGAGATCTATTTTGCTATTTAAAAAAAGATTTAAATTTTTCATTAAGGTAAAGTTAAATTTAAATTTAATATTTTTTAAATATTAAATTTATAATTGTTCTAGGAATAAATTTATTGGTTGATGAAAAAGTTAAATTAAAAAAAAAAAGAAACTTTCGATTCCTTTCCTAAAGAAGCAAAGTCTAAATTTTGGGTCTAGGTGGGTGGAATTACATATTGATAAGCCCTATATACAACTCAAGATTTTGAAAAGAAGGCCCATTTAAGAATTTCAGATCTTGTCCATTCAATGGGCCCAAATGGCAAACCGTTATCGGCCAGTGGCCGATTCCAGCATCCACACTTCTTGCAAGCAACCGATTACCAATTCTACTAATTTCGTCTTGTTTGACGAGCTTGGCAGACTAACAGTCTGCTGAAAATGGCTACTTGGAGTCCTAATCCTCTACTTATCCTTACGATCATCGTCACCTTCATCGTCATTTCATCACCGCCATCAGCAACATTACAGCCGTCTGGTTTCCCTCTCTCCAAAAGGGCCCCATGATTCCTGGGCAAGTACTCACACCCAATCACTACTCAACTCCGACAAGGCTACAAATACGAGACCAAGTATTTTTACCAGCGCCTCGACCATTTCAGCTTCTTGGACCTCGCGAAATTCCGACAACGTTATCACATTAACACAGGCTACTGGGTGGGTCCCGACCGGCTGGGCCCCATCTTCCTCTACTGTGGGAATGAAGGCCATATCGAGTGGTTCGCTGTTAACAGCGGATTTCTCTGGGAAATCGCGCTTCGGTTCGGGGCCATGGTCGTTTTCCCTCAGGTTAGTCACTTAGTTGTTTGGTTGACTAGAAAGTTGAAAGGTTTGAACTTTTTGTGATAAACGTTTGTGTAGTTAGTTTTTAACTTCTGGGTTCTGTTGTTGACTGAATTTGGACTTGAAATGTGGATTTTCAAAGCACCGGTACTATGGGGAGTCGATGCCTGTCGGAAGTAAGGACGAAGGGTATAGGAATGCGTCTACCTTATCAAGAAGCGTATAGGAATTTTTATTCGTAATTAAAATTGGATAGACACTATTTAGTTTTAAATAACAATGATTATCTAAGAGTTTGAAGTTAATTAAAATTGTTATCAACAAGATAAGTTGCTTAATTGAATTAAATGTCACTTATCTGAAATTCTTTTTCTAGGTTCAAGAAGCGGTTTAGTAAGGTTCTAACCACAAATAAATAAACTTTACAGGTTTCCTTTTCAGCATTCAATAGAGTATGGGAACTAATCAGGAGGGCAATAACGATGAAGAGAAATACCTCGACTCCTTTCCTTCTGGTTACAGGTTCAGACCCTACGATAGTGAACTGATTGAAGATTACTTGATTAAGAAGATAAACAAGGAAAAACTGCCTCCAAATAGGATAAAAGATGTGGAACTATACAAGTACAATCCCAGCGATTTGGCAGGTTTGTGATTGTGATGCATGAATGTCTACTTTGTCTATCATCCGTTCACTTTCTTTCTTGTGATGCTGCCATATCATTCTTTTAAATTCCATTAAATTTTTTATTGCATGCAATATGTTCACTTAGATTTCATTATATCTTTTACTATTGCTTTAGATTTCACTTAGATGTTGAAATTTTACATATTTTTAGGTTAAGTAGATTGAATTTTTGTGTTTATTTTTTGATTGGCAGAAATGTATCCTGCAAATGAGGGGAAAGAGTGGTACTTCTTCACACCCAGGGATAGAAAATACAGGAATGGGGACAGACCAAATCGAAGGGCTGGAGACGGGTTCTGGAAAGCAACAGGAGCTGATAAACCAGTGAAGAAGGACGGTATTGTTACTGGATTCAGGAAAGCATTGGTGTTTTACATAGGTAAACCTAACGGAGGACACAAAACTGATTGGATCATGCATGAATATAAGGTCAACTCTAACACCAACAGAGTTAGGACAGGAGAGCATGACATGAGGGTACGTACCTCTTTTCATCTCTTGTTTCTCACAATTGTTGCATGCAAGAATATACTGAGTTATCACGTTGATTATCATGAACCCTAATCCTGAATTTTGTGTAGCTGGATGATTGGGTGTTATGTCGAATATATAGGAAGGCTGATAGATCTTCGAGGGCTAAGCCACTTGAACCTGAACCTGAAGTTTGCGATGCGATTGAATATCAACATATTCTTTCAGAAGACCCGCATTCATTCGCAAATCTGGATTTCATATCAAATCTTAATGAGACTGAGCTCTACCTTGACATCACCACATACATAGACAACAACTTCACCAACTCGGTTTCTCAAATAATTTCACCCGCTTCTGTCATGCTTGCTCCTCCAAAGTTCTCACCTTACTGATATTAGTCCTATTTGATCCTCTTTATTGACCTAAATCGCAGCATCCTCCGTTCGAGAACACTATTCCAGAGAGTGGAGTTCCTGATTATGCTATTTCTATGGCCAAGCCTGTCACAGTCACCATGCATGGTCGATATCAATAATAATTATGATTTAAGTCTTGAGTCCAATTAGAACCCCTATAGGTTTAGTTTCTGTGTTAGTTCTTACGTAGTTTAGGATTTGAGATGAGATGTTGGTGTTTATTAGGTCTTAATTTGGTTCCTAAGTTTATATAATTAGACATTAATTATTATCGCATTGTTTTTAGTACGTATGCTTATTCTTCCAGATTTATTGGCCACTCATCATTAGAAGTCGAAATTTCAATATTACAATTCACGTTGATAATCATAAACCCTAATCTTGTAAGTTGAAGATATAGGAAGGCTGATAGATCTTAGAGGGCTAATCCTCCACGAGCCAGAGAAATGGCAAGTACATCTCAAGTTGAGCCACCCGAACCTTTACCTTAAGTTTACGATGCGATTGAATTTCAACATGTTCTTTCAGAAGGCTCACATTCATTCGCAAATCTAGATTTCATTTCAAATCTGAATGAGACTCAGCTCTAACCTGACATCACCACATACATGAACAACACCTTCACCAACTCGGCTTCTCAACTAATTTCACCTGCTTCTGTCACGCTTACTCGTTCAAAGCTCTCACCTTACTGCAGTACACACCCTGCTCGTCTTAACTGCGCGCCGCATTCAGGCGGCCAATTCTATCATCTGGCATTTACGAGTTCTTTTTCATGATTGGTTTATTCTGCGATCGCTCTCTGTAGAGAGTAGCGAGATCTTGATTAGTGGTCTCTCGGGCATTGCACTCCACTGTTGGGGTTACTTTTTTGACACTACACCCTCCGGGTGCCATCTTTTCCTTATTGAGGGTCAGTCAGGGCCTGTGTCCCACTCCAATTCTATTGTCCTAGGCATTTACGAGTTACTTTTTCGCAATTGGTTTGTTACTCATCATTACATTAGAAGTCGAAATTTCAATATTACAATTCACGTTGATAATCATAAACCCTAATCTTGTAAGTTGAAGATATAGGAAGGCTGATAGATCTTAGAGGGCTAATCCTCCACGAACCAGAGAAATGGCAAGTACATCTCAAGTTGAGCCACCTGAACCTTTACCTTAAGTTTACGATGCGATTGAATTTCAACATGTTCTTTCAGAAGGCTCACATTCATTCGCAAATCTAGATTTCATTTCAAATCTTAATGAGACTCAGCTCTAACCTGACATCACCACATACATGAACAACACCTTCACCAACTCGGCTTCTCAACTAATTTCACTTGCTTCTGTCACGCTTACTCGTTCAAAGCTCTCACCTTACTGCAGTGCACACCGTGCATTCTGCTCGTCTTAACTGCGCGCCGCATTCAGGCGGCCAATTTTATTGTCCTAGGCATTTACGAGTTACTTTTTCGCAATTGGTTTGTTACATATCGATCGTCTAGAGAGAGAATGTGAATCTGTGATTATTGGCCTCTCGGTGACCCATTTCATTTGTTGGGGTTATTTTTTTGACACTACACCCTCCGGGTGTCATCTCTTTCTCATTGAGGGTCAGTCAGAGCCTGTGTCCCACACACTGTTATATAATTAGCTCCGACTTTCTCTTTAAACCAAAAAAAAAAAAGTTCTCACCTTACTGATGTTAGTCCTATTTGATCCTCTTATTAACCTAGCTAAATCCCAGCATCCTCGATTCGAGAACACTATTCCGAAGAGTGGAGTTCTTGACAATGCTATTTCTATGGCCAAGCCTGTCACAGTCACCATGCACAGTCAATATCAATAATAATTATGATTTATTTGATCATTAGAATAGTCTTGAGACCAATTAGAACTCTTATCAAACAAACTCACTATAAATCCCCAATCAACAAGGCAAGAAGGAAGGTTGGAGGATTATTGTTCTTGGTCGAGAATATGTTCATGGATATATGCATCATCTTTGTTATTGTGCTTTTTGTACTTATAATTCCGTTTCACCTCATGCAGTGGGATAAATAGATACTACTGTTAATACGTATAGGTCTTAGCCTCTCATGAGGAATATTAAGAGAATATTAATTTATTCAAAATATATATTTTATAAATTATTATTTATGTCTGAAAATTTATATGCCTTAAAAATTATTATCGAATAATGAATTTTTATTTTACTATCTCATTAAATAATTTATTTGAAATATTTAATATATAAACTATTGTATGTATCAAAACTTTATTTAACATATATCTAAAAGATAAAACTATAAAATTACTAATATAAGACCAATTATTATAATAGTTAAATTTATTTCATAATTTCATATAAAAACGTGATTAAAACAATAATGACATATTACGACATAAATTCAACAATCTAATAATTATAAACTAAAGATTTTCTAGCAATAAATTTTAACAATAATAACAACAACAATCGAGTAAAAATTCTACTGAAACGATAAGTCTGGAGAGGTCTAGTAGTATGCAGCCTTATCTTTAACTAGTTGAGAGATTATTTCCAAATTACCCACAAAAAATATGAATACACCCGCGCGCGTGCACACACGTAAAATAGAAAATAAATAAAAATAAAAAAATATTGAAATAAATAAAAAAATTAATAAATAAGTTCTAGCAATAAACTTACTCTACAAAAATCCGCAATTCAAAAATAAATTAAAGGCAAAAGGGTCACTTTTGACCCTAACTTTTTACCAATCGACAAGTTTAACCCTAATATTTCAGAGAAAACAATTATAATCTTAACATTTAGAAAACATTAAAATTTGACCTCACCTTAACAGAAAATTTAACTCCTCAAGCTAAGTGTCAGGTTAGTGCTGACTTGACTTTTTAAATTATTTTTATTGTTTTTATGGGCCCTTGTGTCATGTCATTGTTGACGTGACAAGGTGAGACCCAATTTCTTAATAAAATATGTCAAAAAGGTCACTTTTGACCATAACTTTTATACCAATTGACAAGTTTAACCTTAACATTTTAGAAAAAACATTTAAGGCCCCAATATATAGCATAGAAGTATTATAACGTGTTTAGGGTGTATTAAGAAATGAACATAATGAATTAAGTGCATCTAAGTATAGTAAGAGATACAATGGTACTTAATGTAAAAGACATAGGTAAATTGGGTAATTTGTTATTTTAGTATGAACATACACACTTTGACGTGAAATATGGATGAGAATAAAATTAATTGATAATATTATAGGCTAATGTGAAAATTAAAGAAAGAAGAAGGACTAATATATAATTTTTCCTAAAGTCAACTCATGGACCAATTGGTTTAAAGTATGTGTGACTAATATGATTAAAGCATGTGTGTATAATAGAATTATAGCACATGGTCCAATAGGATTGTAACACATGATCCAATAAGATTATAACGCGTGGTCCAATAAGATTATAACACGTGATCCAATATGATTGTAACATATGATCCAATGGAATTGAAACATTTGTCTAAGACTAGAAATTTCATGAGCGGAATAGAAGAGAGGGAACAGGGACGTGTATGTAGGATAGAAATTTCTCTTCCCATATCCTCTCCATTCCATCTCCTTAATCACACCATTTTGCATAAGAAATCAAGCTAATCTTAGGTGAAAACCCAAGAGTTTATGGTTTGTCTTCTCATCTTCATCTTTCTCGCTTTGCTTACGAAGAATTGGAATTAGGATTGAGATGTATATTTGTGATGTTTCTAGTTGGTGAGTCAAGCAAAGTCAAAGAGGAAGGGAAGGAAAGACATTAGAAGAATTACTTTGCTAATTTTAAGGTTTGGGATTATACTTAGTCTAATTTCTCTTTGTGTGTATGTTTGAATGGATAAAAAGATTCATTTAGATGTGAAATGATTGTTGGGATGATGCATTGGTGTTATTTGGTGTTATCTTTCATAGAATTGATTGAATATGACAAGAGAGTATCGTGTAGCGGAATTCTGTCTAGGTTTGTTGAACTAGTCGCATTAGTTGGGTCATAACTCAACGTACAGACCTCTAAAATAGATGATTTCAATTGCATATGAAAACTAAGACATGAAATAGAAATCTCTAGAAGAAATCTGACTTAATTCTTGCTTTATGACATTGAAAATTGAGATTGAAAATGGTGATTGATGTTACCTCTATTTTGGAGCATCTTGTGATGTTTGGTCTATATCTCATGATTTAAAAGTCTAAATAGCTTGATTTTTAATTCTTTGGAAAATAAAGACATAAGGGAACAAATGTTCAGAAGACCTAAAAACCTAATTGGAACGTTTTCTATATGAAAACTTTAGAAAAAAATGGAGGTATGAATTCTGGGTAAAGGACACGATGGGAAAAAATTGCACTATTTTGAGTTTGTTTTCATTTCCGATTTTAACAAATCATATTCGAACCTTTTTAAATATGTATGAAACTTTCTAAACACCTAGAAATAAATAAAATAGGACTTACTTTATTTCATTTGGGTGATTGAACATTGGAATTTAAGATTAAGCAAAATGCATCCTAAAGAAAATTTACATGTACATAAATAATGTGTATGCATATTTATCATTCATATGTGTATTGTATGATTATATAAGTGTGATTTTGATGTCTTTCTAATCATAACAAGTTATGACTCGCACGTATGAACACATATACATATTTAGAAGTGAGGTATAAGGGATATCTGCAGGACCAGGACAATTGCTAAGACTAAAAGTATCTTTGGAATGTGTTTTTTTTAAGATGATTGTACATGTAATGAAGGACATTGAAATGTTTTCTTTTGGATTATCATGTAAATATAAAAAATGTAATACTAATTTTAAATGATAATATTAAGTGATGCGAAATTTTGTAATTTGTATATGTATAACATTGAATAGAAATATATGTCGTGAAATTGGCTTTCATATATGTAGGTAGTTGTAGGTTTCGTATAGCGGGTGTTATAGAATAATTATAATCATAACATTTAGAAAACGTTAAAATTAGACTCCACAATTACGAAAATTGTAAACCCCGTTTGTTAAGTACTAGGTCAGACTTGGCAAATTTTAATGTTTTAAATTTTTATGGGCTCCAGTGTCACGTTATTACTGGCATGACAAAACGGGACCTACTTTTTTTAAAAATATATAAAAACACAAACACCTATATCTATATATAACATAAACATACGAATGAATAAATTAAGTTTAATAAAAATGATGGGTCCCATATTTATAAATAAATTAATTTTAATATATTTTTTTAAAAATGAGTCCTATCTTACCACGTGAATAATGATGTGGCATTGAGGACCCACAAGAAATAAAAATATTAAAATTTGCAAACTCAATCCTGACTTGGTAATTAACAGATGGAGATTAAAATTTTTATGATAGTGGGGTCCAATTTTAATTTTCTAAATATTATGAATATAATTGTTCTTTTTAAATATTAAGGTTAAATTTGCCAATCAGGAAAAAAGTTAAAGTCAAAAGTGATGTCATATTTTATTAAAAATTTGGGGCTCGCTTTACCACGTTAACAGTAGGGTGGTATAGGAGGCCACAAATTAAGAAAAAATAATTAAAAAGATATCAAGTCAAATTTAACCTAACACTTAATAGAAAGAGTTAAATTTTTCATTAAAGTATGGTTAAATTTTAACATTTTCTAAATATTAAATTTATAATTGTTCTATCTATAACATTAAGATAAAATTTGTGGGTTGGTGAAAAAGTTGAATTAAAAGAAAAAGAAACTTTCCATTCCTTCCCTAAAGTAGCAAACTCTAGATTTTGAGTCTTGATACTGATAGGCCCTTATATACAACTCAAGATTTTGAAATGAAGGCCCATTTAAGAATTTAAGATCTTGTCCATTCAATGAGCCCAAATGGCAAATTGTTATCGGCCAGAGGTCGATCCTAGCATCCACACCTGTTTAAGCCACTGAGTACCCATTCTATCGATATCGTCTTGTTTGACGAGCACAGCAGACTAAATAGTCTGCTGAAAATGGCGATTTGGAGTCCTAATCCTCTACTTCTCCTTACGGTCATCGTCACCATCATCGTCATTTCATCACCGACATTAGTGGCATTACAGCCGTCTGGTTTGCCTCTTTCCAAAAGGTCCCTAAGATTCCTAGGTATTCACACCCAATCACTACTCAACTCCAACAAGGCTACAAATACAAGACCAAGTTTTTTTACCAGCGCCTCGACCATTTCAGCTTCTCGGACCTCCCGAAATTCCAACAACGTTATCTCATTAACACCGACTACTGGGTGGGTCCCGACCGGTTGGGCCCCATCTTCCTCTACTGTGGGAATGAAGGCCATATCGAGTGGTTCGCTGATAACATCGAGTTTCTCTGGGAAATCGGGCCCCGGTTCGGGCCCATGGTCGTTTTCCATGAGGTTAGTCACTTAGAAGACGGTTGGTTAACTTCGGAGAATGATAATAGGAATGGGAAGGAATATAATGAAGAATGAGAATGAATATTATCATTATAATTATAATGATTGATTAAGAGGAATGAATGATTATCATTACCATTGATAGTGGTTGGTTTGTAAAAAAATGTTTAATTATTTAATTACCAAATAAATTATATTTTAATTAATTACAATATTTTAATTAATGAATGAATTATATTTTAATTAATTATATTACAATTAATTAATAATAATATTTTAATTAATTAATTTTTAATTAATACATTATTATATTTTAATTAAATATAATGTAATTAATTAAATAATAATAATATTTTAATTAATTCTATTGTAATTAATTAATTAATTACAATATTTTAATTAATGAATAATTATATTTTAATTAATTACATTATTTTAATTAATTATAGAGTAATAATAATATTTTAATTAATGAATAGTTATATTTTAATTAGTTATATTTTAATTAATAATAATATTTTAATTAATTATAGTGTAATAATAATATTTTAATTAATGAATAGTTATATTTTAATTAGTTATATTTTAATTAATAATAATATTTTAATTAACTATAATGTAATTAATTAAATAATATTAATATTTTAATTAATGAATGAATAATTATATTTTAATTAATTATAGTGTAATTATTTATTTATTTAATTACTCTCATTCTTCTATCTCATTTCTCTAGATTATGAGAGGAATGAAGGATTGCCCAAAACTAATAAATGAAACTCTTAGGTCTTCAATGATAGATTCATACCAAGCATCAATTTTCATTTCATACCTACACCTCTTTTTCCATACCCTTCAAACAAGCACCCCCAGCCTTAGGGGCCGTTTGGTTGCACTATTACTTTTCTGTTGTTGTTTTCGGTTTCTGTTTCATGTTTTTTGTTTCTGTTTTTTCTTATAAAAAAAAACTTGTTTGGTTGAGATTTATAATATAAAAACTGAAAATAAAAACCTGTTTGGTTGAGATTATTATTATTATTATTATTATTATTATTATTATTATTATTATTATTATTATTATTGTTGTTGTTGTTATTATTATTATTATTATTATTATTATTATTATTCATTGTTAATAATAATAATATTATTAATTATTATTATTTATTGTTATAAATTTTCTACTTACTATTATTATTATTATTAAACTCATTATTATTATTATTATTATTATTATTATTATTATTATTATTATTATTATTATTATTAAGTTATTCTTATTCTTATTAATTTTATTATTATATTATTAAACTCATGATTATTATTATTATTAAGTTATTCTTATTATTATTAATTTTATTATTATTATTATTTGTTAATAATAATATTATTATTAATTATTATTAATTATTGTTATAAATTTTCTACTTACTATTTTAATATTATTAATTTTATTATTAATTTTATTATACCAAATTAATTATCTTATTATTATTAATAATTATTATTATAAATTTTACTATTATTATTTTCAAGATAGAAAGCGAGGATATGTTGGTTTTTTGTCGAAGAAAACTTGTTTTAAAATTCAGAGAAACGATGATTTTTGGTTTCTGTAAAACTGTTATAGTTTTTTTATTTTCAGAAACAAAAAATCGCAATAGAGTAAATCAAATCGTTTTACTTAGCTATTTTTCCTTTTAAAAAAATGACAATAAAATCAGAAAAAAATAAACAAAAATAAACAGCCTCTTAATTATTTGGTTGACTAGAAAGTGGAAAGATTTTAACTTTTTGTGATAAACGTTTGTGTAGTTAGTTTTTAACTTCTGGGTTCTGTTGTTGACTGAATTTGGACTTGAAATGTGGATTTTCAATGCACCGGTACTATGGGGAGTCGATGCCATTCGGAAGTAGGGACGAAACGTATAGGAATGCGTCTACCTTATCAAGAAGCGTATAGGAATTTTTATTTATAACTAAAATTAGATAGACACTATTTGGTTTAGTTATAAATAACAATGATTATCTAAGAGTTTGAAATTAATTAAAATTGTTATCAAGAAGATAAGTTGCTTACTTGAATTAAATGCCTCTTATCTTAAATTCTTTCTCTAGGTTCAAGAAGGGGTTTAGTAAGGTTTTAACCACAAATAAATAAACTTTACAGGTTTCCTTTTCAGCATTCAATCGGCAGCGACTGTTTCTGAATCTGCTCTCGACATGGCTAACTCATATAACAGCAACAACAACTATGTTCTTGACAATGTCAACTATGGTTGCGATAGGGGTACGTCCATTGCTGTTGCCGACAACAACGTTAGAAGTCACTACAATCCTCTCAATCAGGAGGCTTTCCGACAGTATGGAAGCTACGTTGGAAAGTCGGGATATAGTGCTTCCAGACGTACGGGAACTAATCAGGAGGGCAATAACGATGAAGAGAAATACTTCGACACCTTGCCTTCTGGTTACAGGTTCACACCCTACGACAGTGAACTGATTGAAGATTACTTGATTAAGAAGATAAACAAGGAAAAACTGCCTCCAAATAGGATAAAAGATGTGGAACTATACAAGTACAATCCCAGCGATTTGGCAGGTTTGTGATTGTGATGCATGAATGTCTACTTTGTCTATCATCCGTTCACTTTGTTTCTTGTGATGCTGCCATATCATTCTTTTAAATCCCATTAAATTTTTTATTGCATGCAATACGTTCACTTAGATTTCATTATATCTTTTACTATTGCGTTATTGGTGCATATGATTTTGGATTTATGGAAGATATTCACTTAGATTTCATTAAAATTTTTGTTTCAATCATAAAGATTAGAATATCCAAAAGATTATTCTTGGGTTTTCCGTTCATTTATTTCCATTAACTCTGTGAAATTTTATTTAGATGTTGAAATTTTACATATTTTTAGGTTAAGTTGATTTTATTTATTTATTTTTTGATTGACAGAAATGTATCCTGCAAATGAGGGGAAAGAGTGGTACTTCTTCACACCCAGGGATAGAAAATACAGGAACGGGGACAGACCAAATCGAAGGGCTGGAGACGGGTTCTGGAAAGCAACAGGAGCTGATAAACCAGTGAAGAAGGATGGTGTTGTTACTGGATTCAGGAAAGCATTGGTGTTTTACATAGGTAAACCTAACGGAGGACACAAAACTGATTGGATCATGCATGAATATAAGGTCAACTCTAACACCAACAGAGTTAGGACAGGAGAGCATGACATGAGGGTACGTACCTCTTTTAATCTCTTGTTTCTCACAATTGTTGCATGCAAGAATATACTGAGTTATCACGTTAGTTATCATAAACCCTAATCCTGAATTTTTTGTAGCTGGATGATTGGGTGTTATGTCGAATATATAGGAAGGCTGATAGATCTTCAAAAGCTAAGCCTCCACGAGGCAGAGAAATAGCAAGTACTTCTTATGCTGAGCCACCTGAACCTGAACCTGAAGTTTGCGATGCGATTGAATATCAACATGTTCTTTCAGAAGACCCGCATTCATTAGCAAATCTGGATTTCATATCAAATCTTCACGAGACTCAGCTTTACCCTGACATCACCATATACGTGAACGGCACCTTCACCAACCCGGCTTCTCAACTAATTTCACCTGCTTCTGTCATGCTTGCTCCTCCAAAGTTCTCACCTTACTGATATTAGTCCTATTCGATCCTCTTTATTGACCTAAATCGCACCATCCTCCGTTCGAGAACACTATTCCAGAGAGTGGAGTTCCTGACAATGCTATTTCTATGGCCAAGCCTGTCACAGTCACCATGCATGGTCAATATCAATAATAATTATGATTTAAGTCTTGAGTCCAATTAGAACCCCTATGGGTTTAGTTTCTGTGTTAGTTCTTACGTAGTTTAGGATCGATTTGAAATAAGATGGTGTTTATTATGATTTAAGTCTTGAGTCCAATTAGAACCCCTATTGGTTTAGTTTCTGTGTTAGTTCTTACGTAGTTTAGGATTTGAGATGAGATGTTGGTGTTTATTAGGTCTTAATTTGGTTCCTAAGTTTATATAATTAGATATTAATTATTATCGTATTGTTTTTAGCATGTATGCTTATTCTTCCAGATTTATTGGCCACTCATCGATCATTACAAGTCGAAATTTCTTTTTTACAATTCACTTCAACCTTTAAAAGAAAAGTTAACAATTTGATATGTTTGATACATTCTAAAAGATTAAGAAAAATATATAGTTTTCAAATTGAATGTTCAGGTACCAATTAAGAGGAATTTATGGGATAGAGTTGCAGGTTCAATATGGTTATCTTCTATTTATCTAATTGCTAATTAAAAGTGGTTTTCAAATCGTATCTGTCAAAATATAAGCTATCTATTTTAATTTTAATTTTAATATTTCAGGTTTAGTTTAATTGATTCTCATAATTTGAATCTCCATACCCAATTAATCCTTAATGATGTGACATTCAAATATTTAAAAATCATTATATGGACAATTTTATTGTAATTATTTAATTTTATGATTAAAAATAATTTTTATTTATAACTAAAATAGGATAGATACTATTTAGTTTTAATTATAAATAACAATGATTATCTAAGAGTTTGAAATTAATTAAAATTGTTATCAAGAAGATAAGATGCTTAATTAAATTAAATGTCACTTATCTGAAATTCTATTTCTAGGCTCAGGAATTTTCTTTTTACAATTCAATAAGTTCCTTACTGCTCTAAAAACTTTCAAGATTTCTTTATTATCTTGAGAGTTCCAATATGGACGGGCATGAACAATAGAATCTTATTTCCACTCATGATTCTTAAGAGACTGATTTGATCAATGCTTTTGAATCTGATCTCTACGGGGCCAAGTTACTTGCTCTCGATATGATTAACTCATATAATAGCAAATAACACATATAATAGCAAATAACAACTATGTTCTCAACAATGTCAAGTATAGTTGCGATAGGGGTAAGTCCATTTCTGTTGCCGAGAACAACGGTAGTAGTCATTACAATCCTGTCAATCAGGAGGCTTTCCGACACGGAACCTATGTTGGAAGGTCAGCATATGATGCTTCCAACAATATGGGAGCTAATCATAAGGGTAATAACGATAAAGATGATGACAAGAAATACTTGGAATCCTTGCCTCCTGATTATAGGTTCACACCCTACGACAATGAACTGATTGATGATTACTTGATGAAGAAGATAAACAAAGAAATACTGCCTCTAAATAGGATAAAAGATGTGGAGCTATACAAGTGTAATCCCAGCGATCTCAGCAATCTGGCAGGTTTGTGATTGTGATGCATGAATGTTTACTTTGCCTATTATCCATTCACTTTGTTTCTTGCGATGCTCGATATCATTCACTTAAATTCCATTAAATTTTTTATGGCATGCAATACGTTCACTTAGATTTCATTATATCTTTTTCTATTGCGTTATTGGTTCAAGTGATTTTTTGATTTATGGAATATATTCACTTAGATTTCATTAAAATTTTTGTTTCAATCATTTAGATTAGAAGATCCAAAAAGATCATCTCGTTGATTGTCAAAAACTTTAATTCTTAATTGCGTAGCTGGACAATTGGGTCCTATGTCGAGTATATAAGAAGGCTGATAGATCTTCGAGGGCTAACACTCCACCAGCCAGAGAAATAGCAAGTACCTCTCAATTAGCTTAGCCATCTGAACCTGAAGTTTGCTACGGGAATTATTAAGTGACCATTTCACTACAATAGCTTAAGCTATTGTGTGAGGCCAACTTAATTAGTTTTATATATTCTCTAACACACCCACTCAAGTGAAAATTCTTTGGGTTTTAAACTTGCATAGGCTTACTTTACCTTGTACTTAATTTAATTAGAATAGGTGGGTAGTAGGATTCGAACTCATGACCGTTTGGTCATAAAAGCTCTGATACCATATTAAGTGACCATTTCACCACAATAGCTTAAGCTATTGTATGAGGCCAATTCAATTGATTTTATACATTCTCTAACAAGAATGAAATTCATTATATTATTTCAGAAGACCCACCTGCATTAGCAAATCTGGATTTCATGTAAAATCTTAGTGAGACTCAGCTCTACCCTAATAGCAAATACGTGAACGACACCTTCCCCACCTCGGCTAGTTAAGTTTTCATCTTTTCTATAGTTCATTAAATGAATTTACTAGATTGACACTCTCAAGATCTGAACCATGGCATGCTAAGCCATTCGTAAGTTTATGTAGAGAGAAAGCAAGTTGACAAACAAATAAGCCACAGAACTAACCAGACAAGCATAGAAGCATCCTTAGCAACAAACCAAAAGCAAGCACTTTATTCTTCTCATGCACTCCCACGCCTAGATTCAGAACATTATATTATATTATACACGCCTCCCTCCTGTTGGTGGAATCATTGCATGCTCGTGGATAACTTAGGTTATGCGTCAGTTCATCTTAACTTTTCCTTTATCCAAGAAAATTTATTGAGAGATAACGTCAAAAAAGTCATTAATTTTCTTTTCCAAAACTTAATTAAGGATTTTATTTGTTTGCAATATGTGTGTTCTATTATCATAAAACATTAACCTTATTTTTGTTTAAAAATCAAAGTAGTAATTAAACCGATATAACAATAAATTTAAAGATTGAAAGGTTCATTTAATTTTAGACTGTCGTAAAATCAGCTAAAGAATTGATAAAATAAAATTAAAGAATTTGAAATATAGTGAAAAGAATTGTCTTATTTATTAAAAAATTTAAATTTTAATTAAAAATATATTTTAATTAATTTATTTTAGTTTATAAGAAGTTATTACTTAAAAAATCGACCGATCAATTAATAAATTGATCGATTTTAACAATAAAATTATTAAAGTCAATCGAAACAAAAAATTAAATGGCTCAAGATAGAATTAAAAAGATAAAAATCGAACCAAAAAATTAGAAGGTTTAAGATTTTTACGATTGATTCGGTCGAATCAGTTGAGTCTTTTAATCATTGGAATTAACTACGTACATGAAAATTTTCATATGATTTTAAAAGCTTTTTCCTTACGTGACAAATATCATATTTCAATGCCCTCCAAAATGACTCAACCCTTTTTTTTTTTTTGGTAAATTACTCGACCATATTTTGTTGAAAAGTAGTTGCAGTTCATTTAATATACTTTAAGATTAATTTATATTATTCTTAAATTAATAATTTTTTAAAATTTTATGTTCAACGGTCACCCCTATTATATATTTTAGGATATAGTATAATATAACACAAACCTATTGGTTCATGGCGTCCATGATCACCAAATTCCACGACCACTTGTTTGTTTCCATGTTTGGATAGTTCTTTATGACCAACAAACACCACGATTTCATGGTTGAACCTTTAAATCAAAATAACAAGAAGAAGACAGTTGCTTTATCGTAGGCATGCAACAATTCCTATATACAGAACACGCCAAACCAAGAGACAACTCATGCACAAACATGTCAGACAAACCACTAACCACAATAAACAAATCCTGAATTGGTTTTCCATTACATCCCAGAAAAGGTTGATGTTTCCTCTATTTTACTCGATGCTTTTCTGTTTCTCTGAAAATAATATCTTCAGTAGTTTCATTCTGTAATGAAATGCTGGATGGAGATGGCTAAGCCTACTTGTTGTGGAGCGGGTTGGATCCTGTTCGCACCCCTCTCTTGTCATCCAAAGTGACATTGCATGACCCACTGAATTTGCATGAAGAATCAAACTGTGTGAAATTCGAAGAAGCTCCTTGAGCACCAACCAGACCACCAAGATGTGCCAAAATCAGCTGAAGTACTATAACAGCTACTACAACCATACTCACCATCGACACATGCATGTGCTTCAATCAATCACTCGATGATTGAATCCCCACTACAACACGGATTCTGAGAACTGATCAAGAAGTGGTGGTCAGACATAAATTCCCTTCAAGTAAAACTAGAAGTGAATCACTGAGCTTAGATAGAAGCAATGTAGGTTCTGTGGTTTATATAGACTACTCAACTGAAGAAAGGTGGAATAAATAAGGAGGCTTCGATCATGAGATGACTAATTGCCTTGTCTTCTATTTCTTGTACAGTTTGTTGCCTTTTGCTTTTGAGCTTGGCTGCTCGCGAACCATGAAGGTCATGCAAGAGGCTAAGACTCGAAGGAATTATAGTACAATATCCTCTCGGCCACTATTCGGTGCTTTTCAGAGCATCCTACGGTCTCACGAATGTCTAGACGACCACCGGGTCAGTTCCTAAGTGATAAAACACGCTATAAATAAACATGTGTCTTGAGGGCCAGCCTGAGGTAATCAATTTCATTTCACTTTTGGACATTTACATGCTCAATTTTAATAACCCATAATTCCATTCTAATAAGAATTAAAAGGCGGCGTTGTCCGCGAAAGAAATTAGTGTGTCGATTATTTGGCGGTGTTTGCCAGTATTTTACGCCCAGGCTTGCAAGTCTACCAAGAGCCACCTTTCAACATCCAAGAGTTGATCTATCGCGATGTGCAAAAAATACTTTTTACTAAAACTTTGAGTTAATTTAATTTTACCCTTTTGTATTCAAAAAAAAAAAAGGGGTAATAAATGGCTAGTAAAAGGTGGTTGAAATAGTATTTCTAAAATTTAAGTTACTTCTTTTCATCATATATAAGTTAGTTTCTTGATAATACTCAAAATACTACTACAACAATAACCCAATAAAATATCGTTAAATACAGAATTTTAAGAAATCTAAAATACGTAATCTTATCTTTAACTAGCAACGAGTTGTTTCTAATGCAACACTAAAAATTATCTTAGTTAAGTTTTAGAACAGGAATCATAAATTGAACTTGTATCATGTCAAAATTAATTAAATTGGACCTATTTTATGCAATTTTAAAATGATTTATTTAAACACTTATTAAAGGTATGATTTTTACGTTAACATTTTATAATTGGTTTAAATAAATTCTTACCGTTATCTATGTTTTCAGAGTACAATTAGTATTATTTTAATAATATTAGGATGCAATAAGTATTATTTTAGTAACTTTAGAGTGTAAAATGATACAAAATAATGATCGTAAATTATTTAAACTTTTTAGCACAACGTTGAGGTGTAAATCATCATTTTACCTCCAAAGAACTTTCAAATTTGAGTCAAAAGGGTTTTTTCATAATATTGGACGATTTTAAATTAGAACGATGTAGTAATTGAATGAATAGTACTAATTATTATCTAATTTTAATAATTTATTTAATAAATATTATAATAACAGTGACTGTTGACTTTCTCATGAAAAAACAAAATTAAAATTGCAAAAGTTACTAAACTTGGGGCACTAATTCATGCGGCCCAAGTAACGTTCATTGACTTCATAAAAATCTTCTAAGCTGGGCTAAGCTCAATATCCATTACTTTCCTGAGATTTAATCATATCAGGCCCAAACGATAGTCTGAAATAATTGGTAGAAACTTCATCAACAAGTGCTTTACTCGAAAGAGAGTTGTGGATTTAGTGTTTTCTTCTGTACATTGCAACTTGTCCTTGGTTTGTTTTTTTATTTATTTATTGTAAGCCATGAAGCAATATGTACATAAAAAGTGATATTATATCTCAATTTTAGGAAAAATAATAGGTCGAGTTGCTTACGAACCCCTTTTACAAAAATTTAATAAATTTAAGCAGAATTGATTCTGTTTGAATTTTGCATAATACTTTTAAAAATTAAATTCATTTTCACTTTGTATGTATAGGGATATTTTGAATTTGATTAAATACCTCTGAACATAAAGCAAAACTTAATTAGAATTTAATTTTTAAAATTCAGCTCGAATTTAATGTTTGTAACTTCATCTAAATATGAATCCAGTTAAATTAAATATGATTTATTAACTTTAAATGGGATAAAATTGAACTTTTCACCATCAAATGTTGACTTAAAATTATACATATATATTCTGCACTTATCAATATATTATGAGACCCTTTTGGTAGATTACAATAATTTTTACCTTATAAATGATTTTTATCCAACTAAAGTGATTGTGATAACATTATTTAACATAATATAATATATAAAATATCATAAATTGAGTTAATGGTTGGGAAAGCATGAAAATATCTTCATCCATTACCATTGTCAACATAGAGACATCAACAAATATATCATATTAAGAATTATGTCTAATTGGCTCGAAAGAAATTCCATATAAAATGAAAAAAAAAAAGCACTAAAAAAAAAGTGATTGCCGAGGGACATTACAATTATTAGTCCCTTAAATGGATGGGGTCTTTGAAGACAAGTCTCTAATGTCTTGAAGAAAGGCAACAAACCACGTGTTGGAGGTATCTTGTGCTTTGATGACCCAAGGCTTCATACTTATCTCTTTGTTCATGTAGGAGGAGCATCCACAGCTGAAGCAAACCATGCGAGGGACACATAATAAGTTACTGTTCTTCACTTTAGGTAGCATGTTGTGACCATTCAGGAATCATATGAATCAAGCATTTGAGTCATCAATACTCCTTTTTTTTTTAATCGGTAAACTTGTTTTATAAGTTTCTATTGGATTATATATTAATTATTATGAAATATATAACCTAAAGTTGGTGAATTGCAACCCATCGTCATGATTTGAACTTGCACTTGGACCACTCTCTTTGAGCCATCTTTACTCCATTATCATTTGCTGTCTCATAGGGCCAGCTTCCGTCTATGCATGTATGACATGGTCGTCTAATCTATTCATATACCTGCCTACTGACAAGCAGCAAGCGGTTTATAGTTATTTAACAATGTGTCTTGTCCTCTATGAGCCGACCCTGCCTCCCTCTTTAATGTTGTTAGTCATCAGCGTGACTAGGCGTGTTGATAGCTTGATGATTAATGTGATTCCATAACCCTTTTCTTACGAGAAAAGGAGTCTATAACTTGAAGACGTAGACCAACTAGGCCGGTAGTAGCTCCCTTTCTTTAAATGGTCTTGTTCGAGTCTGAGTCTTAATTTAATATACATGAAAAAGGTCACTTTAGGGTACTCTCTTTTCAATGATGGGTATGCTCATTTTCCCTGTGAAAAGCTAAAGTATTAAATTTGTAGATCATCAATTGGACCAAAATCAATGGTTGAATTCATCGTTAGTGATTTAGATCCCTTAATTAACTCCAAAATTCTAGGGATTATATTGAATAGGAAGAGATTACTTAGTGATTAGGCAACCCTAAGATTTGAAAGGAGAGAGATCACGTAATGGTAAGTAGTAGTAATTAACTAATTATAGTTCCATGTATTTAATACACGCATGGACTTGGAAGCTATTGTATTATTCTATGTGTATTAAAGTAGGCAAATTTGCTGGATCAACTAATTGACATTACATTTATAATTTTGATAGTTATCCTTAAAAACTTTTAAATGAAATAAAATTAAATTAAGTAATTGATCCCAAGTGAGTTATAAAGAAATGAAAAGGATAACCCTAAACACTAACCAGAAAATTTAAAACCAAAAGTTAATATTTAAAGTATGATTAAAAACTCAACTGGTTCGATCGTTTTAACCTTAAAAATTTGAACTATTTAACTTTTTAATTGATTTATTTTAATAATTGTTGTTGTTAAAAACTAATCAATTTATTAATTAATAGATATAAAATAAAATAAATCAGTTAATTTTATTTAACAATTTTTAATTAAAATTTAAATTTTTGATTGATAAGAATAATCTCTTTCAATCATATTTTAAATTTTGTAATTTATTCAATTTTAATCAATTTTATAATAATTTAATATCAACTGAACCTTTTCAATTTTATACTTCTTATCTTATCGATTTAACTTCCGATTTGATTTTTAAAACATAAAATAATTATAACTTTACATATAAATTAATAAAAATTAAAATAAATCTAAATAATAAGATAACATCATATATTTAACTTTCTTTTAAGGGTTAAACTTCAATTAGGTTAGTAGACAAAAAAATATTTGATCTTTTAAAAAGGTTCATATCAATCAATTACTTTTGTTAATTTATTATCTATTAGGTCAAATTCAATCCTTTTTAAATAATATTTTCACCTCAAATAACTTTCGCAGTTAGCCACTTATGGAATTGAAAGCATTGTCATGCCACCTCTATTCCTTTGCCGCACGGTTCAAGTCATGATTATAAATGCACTTTTTGACAAATATAATAATTCCAGCTTAGTAACTATCAAAAGCTTGTTGGATTAAATAAACAACCACCGAAATCTAATCCCACGACATCATGTCTACTTCTGTACACAACTCGACAGACCGACAATTTGGCCAACACGAGACACATGTCTTTTGGTATATTTATATATAATTACGTGCTTACACACATAAACCCACGTCTATAGTGAAGAAGAGGGTTTTGTGTGATCCCTTTTTCTTTTTCTTTTTTTTTTTGCGGAGGAGATTGAAGCACCTACACACCAACTCACTGTCCCTTTGTCTTCTCCCACAAATATACTAATCACTAGAGAACAACGTCAACCATTCATAGAAACAAGACAAGAAAAGGAAATCCAATTTTAAACGGTGTTTTACTAAAATATAGAGTAAGGTGGTGAGTGTTATCGCTTTTAGCTAGGGTGGTTTTGCACCCAATTATAGTGATTGGATGCACCTCATAGTCAAGTTATAGTTTCTTTACTTGAGCATTTTGAACACTCAGTTAGAAGCGTCCGATATAGTTGGTGTCATTTCAGCAAAGCAAACCTAATTTCCTGTTTTTTTGTTGTGTCAAAGGTAGAGAGGGTAGGAAGGTGAAAATAACGAGACAATGACCACGAAAAGATACTTTTCTTAATTCTTGAGATAAATCAATAAATATAAGTTGATTTTTTATCCTAATTAATCATATATATATATATATATATATAACACAAATTTTTGTAGGTAAATTTTATTTTGTATATATATGATTAATTACAACTAATGTTTACATTAATTTATAAACTTAAATTATAATTTTAACCAATTAAAATTACAAACACTTTAATCTCATTGTCGAATAAAGTGTTTATGAATCTTCTAACCTCTCAAACTCTTAAGTTAACAGTTCAAACTTTTCTAAAATGAAAACAGAAGAATAGGGACTCAAAAACAATCCACAACTTTCCATATATTGCTTTGACCATTACCGAGGCAGCAGACAGCAACATATGTTGTGATGGTTGTGAATCATATGGATCATATATACAAGATAGTAATATTAGACCTCTCTTGATTTTACGTTTCAGTGAGTTTATTACTAATTAGGAACAAGATTGTGTATTATTAGACTTCTCTTGATCTTACGTTTCAGTGAGATTATTACTAGGTTGTTGTTGTTGTTTAATATTTTAATTTATTAAATTGTGATAAATTTGATATATTATTTATAAATTATTATATATATTTAAGGGTTTTTAATACACAAAATATAAGAATTACTTTTTCAGTGTAAAAAAAATATCCTTCAATTTAATTTTTTAAAAGTAACAATTTCTATGGATATTTTGCATTTTAACTTTTTTTTCTTGAATTTTGAAGAGCAATTTAATTTGACTGAGTTGTTTTTTCATAATTGTCTGTGTGACGGTGATCGAGGGAGGTTTCCAAGAAACTCCGGAAATTCAAATTCGGCTCAATCATTTACTGGTCCACTCTACACCAAAGTCCACACCTTAATTTCGGGTCGTTTTAAGATATGGCGATGAAGAAATGTGCAGGCAGATCCTCTCTGTCCATTTTCAGCGAGCACTTGTCCACACCGATCCTGATTACGTCAGCAATGTAACAATCAGAAGAATCTGGACCGTCCGTTTCTAGTTGTTGTTCAACTAAGGAATATCTATAACTTCTGATGGAGTCCTTTTAACCATATGCACCGGTGGGGTCCACATAATAGAACTAGTGGTGGGACCACACACAATCTGACATTCATCAACATAGTAAAATCCCACGATGACCCATTGGGACATCACGTGGCACCTGACCCCACACGTAAGCCTGAAGAGAAAGCACCCTCTCTCTCCTACTTTTGAAATTATCATTATCAAATATCAAATCAAAATTTAAGTAATAAAATAATTATTCGCTGCTTTTTAAATACATTTTTGACATATTTCTATTTTTCTGCGTTCCTTAGTCTACACGCCACACACTGACCACTCATTCCTTGTGTGTCAAGTACTATTCTCTCTATACGACAAAAACACAACTAAAATATATGAGAGACAGGGACACGTGAGCTAACTGCCCGCCATCTCTCTCTCTCCTCTCTGCCTCAAGCTCAGGCTTAGGCACATGCTTAATCATCTCCCTTAGATTGATTCATCATTATCTTCACACTACAACAATAATCTGTTGCTTTCCACTTTTTTTTAAAACAAGGGATAAAAGGTAATGATATGATTACTGAAATCAGATTTAGTACCTGATCAGGTCGGTCGTATCGGGCTCGGATTCAGTTAAAATGACTCGTGGCCTATCGGTCCATTCTTCAAAGATCAACTTTATATCTAGACCAAGCTCAAGTCCAGCCTACGCCCTCCTTGACCCATCCGTAAAAGGAAGTCTCTCATGCAAACACGTAAAAGACTAAAACCTAGTTGTTACCTCATATATAAGGTATAATTCTCTCATAATCGGCGACGCAACTCATAACCTATTGTTGTTCTCAGATTCATCAACCTCACCTTCACAAAAAGACCGACTTGAAGTCGGAGGGCTAATCGACACCACCTCCGATGCCTTCTTTGTTTTGCGTATCTTCACGCCGATTCATCGCAGAAAGTAGCAGACTTATGGATCCGAATCAAGAACGTACACTTCATCAAAATCCGATCGAACCAATTAAGCCCACCGTAGGCCCACTTCAGACACCACTTCTAAACACACGATCGGTCAAAGTGAGGCGATGAACCCGATGTGTACCATTGTTATAGCGTCCCTCATCGTAGGGTACACATCGGAAAACCCGAAGGTTGCTCAAACACGTATCCCACGATAAAGGTGCACTATCGAACATTTTCCAATAATATCCATACTATCGCAATAATTAAAACCATAATATCGGAATCAAGAACTTTTAAAAATCCAAAATAATCTTATCATAGCAAAGAATTTCAATACACCATCCAAAAGATAATGCAAATCTATCACCCCTAAACAAAACCAAAAAGAAAACCGATATAAGCATCTATCCTAAGTCATCCTCAAAAGTCCAACCCAAATTGACCGACCGCATGTGCATTTGCTTCTCTTGCCAAGACGCTGCATGGCGGAGAAAAGACTATCTCCGTTTGAGGTCTACTCTATCCATCCCGAAAAATTAGATGCAATTTTGGGTGAGTTTAACTCAAATGGTGAAACCATCATTGATGATTTACTCAAATCATGCATTACACAAATTACAGACAAAGACGACACGATAATATTCAATTTACGTAGTCTATAACGGTTTGCGATATCAAATAACAATTTACAATAACATATAACAATTTTACAAGATCATATCACAATTCACATAATTATGCAACAATTCAAGAAGATGTAACAATTTGCAATCTCTCGTGTCATCACATAATTAGTAAGTTTGCAATTCAATCACCATGTGTATCTGATGACATATGAGACTCTTTTCCAGTTATTCAGTGTTGGGCCCAAGTGCTCAGTCAATGTTCAGTGGGGGACGCGTCAGGGATTTCTTCCCTCGGGTTTGAGGCCCGGCCAGTACAGTGTTCGAGCTCGAGGCCCTTTTCAGTGATAATAGCACTTGGGTCACACATCCATTATCTGATCATGCATTTATGCATGCAATGCAGTGTTTAGTAATTCAGTGTATGGCTATAAAAGTCCAGTATTACATTCCTCAGTATCATACAATAATCCAATCCAATACAGTAGTCCAATCCCATACAGTAGAAACATGTCATTCGATCATGCACATTTCAGTAATCATGTAATTTCACAGCGGCAAGTAATTCACATTAAACATTTAAACAGTCAGGAATTTGAGAAACAACTAGGTTACTCACCAGAACTCCGAAACTCTTGCTCGAAGTCCCAAAGAATGTCCGTGGAACGACGATCCAACGGGCCTCTATAACAGTAAAAATACAGTCCCATTACTAGAGACTCAATTAAGCAGTTCAGTAATGCATATGTCTCAGTAAAATGATGTACAATGCATGTTCACGATTTCCGGTGCCAAAACCCAATTCTGGACTCTTAGGCCCAATTCTAACTCTTCGCTCAATTGATCGACAATAATTGATTCAATCCTAATATTCAGTTCAATTTTTCCTCAATTCATATTCCCTATAACAATTCTGTATCTATTGGGTCAAAACCTCTATAGAAAATCCCAATTAAAACTCCAATTATCTCAATTCAATACTTAGGTCATACTATGAACCATAATTGACCTTATTCCCTATAAATCAATGTCATTTAAATCAATTCAAATTCCCAAAATTATCCTCAATTGTAGACCTCTTTCCCTAATTCATAACGAATCTGGAATTACCTCAATCGGAGGTTCTACACCCAATAAACCAAAATATAAACCATCAAAACAGTCCCCTTCGTCGCGGCATATGTGGGTTGCTCGCCGCGACGCCCATTATCGCCATCCGCCATGACTTTAACTTTCTCCGCTTCATGACGTCATGTGTAGCTCGCCGCGACGTGCTCGCATTTCCTCGTCGCGGCGTGCCCTTTTTAAGACGCCGCGACGTGTGGCCAAACTTCTTTTTCCCCAATCGTTTTTTCGCCATTTTCTCTTCCTAAACCCACCATTAAACACTCCCAACTACTCAAATCAACCATAATAAATGTCATAAACGCCATAAAACTATCAATAACAACATTAAAACTATCAAAACTTACCAATCAAGCTCAAATCCACCGATCCCTCAAAACACCGTAAACCCTAAAATCTTTCAAAACCAACGATTAATCCCCTCTCCAAGCTTCTCAACCTTCAACAACCACAATAAACCATTTAACCTAGCACAATAAGAAGAAACCATAAGAAAGAATCGACGAATCTCACCGATGGGGAAGGAATCGAAGACACCGTGGGAGAAGAGAAGAGAAATGCTTAAGCCTTAGGGTGAAAATCCCCAATTTCCAAACCTAAGTTATATATAGACATGGGTCTCCGAATCAGTTCAAAATTTCAGTCTCTAAATTTCAATGGCTCAACATATTTATTTCCTAGCAGTATAACCCTAATTTTTTTCCATTGCCATTGGACCATTCTTTCAGTAATATACAGTCAGTCGGTCAGTCATTCAAATATTTCCGGTCCAGCCATTTTCTCCCGAATTTTCGAAAATTTCCTATAAGTCACTATAATTTACCAATTACACTTAAACTATTACAAATCAGTCATTTGAACCCAATTACTCCTAATTTCTCATTTAATCCCGATCCAGTCAGTTCATACTCAAAATTAAGTACCGAAAAATCATGAATGCATGTATCTATGAATAATTGCATATGCAATAAACCTGTTCCTCTATAATTAGAGGCCAGTAACATGCTCAGTCAGTGAATGCAATGAAACCTATCAGTCAGACCCAATATTACCATAATACCCTTGCTAACAGTAACGGGATGTTACAGCTGTTGCGGCTCTGGCGATGCAACGCATGAGTTTGCAGCTACCTGCAACTCTGCCACCTGCACCACATGTTTTCAGCACGGACTCCTCAGATCCTAACGATCAACCACAACCTCAGGGTTTGGAACAAGAAGAACAGAGTGTCGCTTTAGAGGATAACGCTGCACTCAATATGCACCTGAATCTCCGACACCGATCGGATGCAGATCCTCTTCCGCCTGCGCACACCTCCCTCACTAGAAAACAGATTGAGGAAGTGGCTGACCTGTTGATTCACCAGATCTTTCAATCTAAGTCGCCATTACAACAACATGTCGCATCGGCATCAAAGATGGCAACCGATCGCCACCCGACCGAAAACCTAGAAAAAATCGTGGACTATCGAATTATCGCAGCTATAAGCTTTCGCCTAGATCGCCCGACGGCACAATACAGCTCTCCCTTTACCCCGAAAATTTTGGATAGCCTCCCAGCACCCAGAACCAAAATACCAACGTCAGAAACATACACTGGAAAGACCGACCCCCTGGATTACTTACAATACTTCCAGTCGATGATGAATCTGCACTGTGTGCCAGATGCCATCCAATGCAAGGCTTTCTGCACGGCCTTTCAAGAGGGAGCCCGACGATAGTTCAATAGTCTACCTTCGGGCTGTATCACCTGCTTTGAGAATTTCAGGCTACTTTTCCTCAACCAGTTCGCCACCAGTAAGCGCCCACAGAAGACAGCTTTGGAGGTGATGCAGCTTACCCAAGGAAGGAATGAAAGTTTGTGAGAGTTCATCACTCGGTTCAATAACGAAGCGATCGAGGTCCCCGACCTCACTTGCTCGTCTATGCTGGTCGCGCTTATGAGCAATACGAGGGATGGGGAGTTTAAGAAGTCGTTAGCCCTCGATCAACCCCGATCTATTCAGGAGATCAGACATCGGGCAGACAAGTACATTCAGCTCGAAGAAGTATTAAAGAATACAAAACGTCGGGCAGATGATCGCGGGCCGAGTGGTAGGACAGATGAGTCTCGCAAAAGACAGAGGATCGATCGACTGAGAAAGCCGATCGGTCGGCAGTGGCATCAACAAGACTTCACCCCGCTTAACAAACGATATGCGGAAGTACTGGCGGCCATGAGAGCGGATGGGGAAACTATCCGATAACCTAATAAAATGAAGACCCCCTACAAGGATAGGAACCCGGATTTATATTGCCGTTTTCACAAAGAGGTCGGTCATGACACGGAAGATTGCTGGCAGTTGAAAAAAGAAATCGAATCCCTCATACAAAGGGGAAGGTTAGGTCGGTTCGTGAAGCACGAACAAAATGTCGATCGGGACAATCAGCGCAAGACAAGTCGGCCAGACAATAGACGACCGCCCTGGAGGCGAAATGACAGGAATAATGGAGGGAGGCAGAATGCAAATACAGATAATCGAGGAGAAGAGAGAGGGCGATCGAGGGAAAGAAACAACGGAAACGCCGGGCAACAAGACGACCAACCGACTGGGATCATTAACATGATATTCGGTTCAAATGCAGCAGGGGGATCCACCGCTAAAGGGAGAAAAAGATATGCCAAACAGGTTGGCAGAGACTCATCCGTCAAAAAGCCGAGGAAAAACGATGGGATGATATCATTCGACAAGTCCGACCTTGACGGAGTGAGTTACCCTCATGATGACGCCCACGTTGTAAATCTGAACATAGACAATTACGAGGTGAAGCGGGTGATGATTGATACAGACAGCTCGGTCAACTTGCTGTATTATGAGGCCTTCAAGCAGATGAAGGTACCCGAAGATCGACTACTACCTATTGACAGCCCCATTAAAGGGGTAATCGGGGCGTCAGCCTACCCGTTGGCCTGGGTGTATTTGAAAGTGAAGTTCAGACAGAAGCCGTGTCAGATAGAAGAGGACGTTGAGTTCCTAGTCTTCAAGTTTCAAGGGGTGTACAATGCAATAATCGGGCGGGCTATTCAAAATGCCCTAAGATCAGTCGTCTCCACCTACTACCAAGTTATGAAGTTCCCGATACCCCACGGAGTTGGTGTTGTCAGGGGTCAGCAGAGGATCGTCAGGGAATGTTACTTAGCGGAAACAAAGACATTAGACGGGGCGGTAGTCCTGACGAGCTCTCTTGATGTGAGAGCCGATGAGGAGATGGATAGGATGAACCCAGTGGAAGAAACACAGGGGGTTGGATTGGACGAAGACGACCCCTCTAAATTTACAAACCTAGGCTCCGAGCTGCAGGGCGACCTGGTTAAAGAAATCACAGACTGTTTGGTGGAAAATAGATCGGTCTTCGCTTGGGTATCGAGCGACATGCCTGGAATCTCCCGATCAGTCGCGTCGCACTCCCTCGGTATTCGGCATGACTACAAGCCGATCAGACAAAAGAAGCGATGGCACAGCAAGGAGCGATAGGGGGTGATCGAGAAAGAAGTAGAAAAATTACTCGAAGCCGGGTTCATCCGAGAAGTCAAGTACCCCGAATGGCTCGCCAATGTGGTTTTAATGAAAAAGAAGAACGGGAAGTGGAGAATGTGCATAGATTTCACCGACTTGAACAAAGCATGTCCAAAGGACAGTTTCTCCTTGCCCAAGATTGACCAACTAGTAGACTCTACCTCAGGGCATGAACTTCTCAGCTTCCTGGACGCTTTCTCGGGCTATCATCAGATTCAAATGAGCCTGGAATGATATGATTATCAAATCGATTTAGTACTGGTCGGCCTGGTCAGATATCGGACCTGCACCTGTGGGCTTCAATCAATTCTTCAAAGATCGACTTTATATCTAGGCTGCCCAAGTCCATTACGCCCTCCTCGCCCATCCGTAGAAGGAAGTCTCCCATGCAAACACGTAAAGACTAAAACCTAGTTGTTACTTCATATATAAGGTATAATTCTCCCATAATTGAGGTACGCAACTCATAACCTAGTTTGTTCTCTGTATTCATCAATCTCACCTTCACAAAAAGACTAACTTGAGCGTCGAAGGAACTAATCGGGACACCACTCCCGACAAGCCTTCTTTGTTTTGCAGGTATCTTTACGTCAGATTCATCGCAGAAAGTAGCAGACTTATGGATCCGAACGACAACGTACAATTCAGCCAAAATCCGGCAAAACCAGTACCCAACTTAATTCTAGTATAATATTGTATTGATATTGATTAATACTAGTATAATATTGTATTGATATTGATTAATACGGAGTAATATCTTGAATAATTTTTAAATTTATAAAATAGTTTTAAATTTTTAAAATTACAAAATAATTTATTATCATATTGTCTGTTATAGTTTATTTAATTTAATTTTTATATCTTATCCATTTTAGTTTATATATATAGCTTTATTATATTTTAATTATTTCTATATATAATAATTATATATATAATAATTATCTAAATATAATAATTTATTGTAAAATAATGAAAATAATTTTTAAAATTGTTATTTTCACATTCTATTTCATTTTATATTTAATTAGACATAATCACAATTTTAATTTAATATGTAAAACTAATTTAATAATTATTAATAAATATAATTAAATTTAAAATATATTTTAAAATATATATATTTCAAATAAATTTTGATTTAATAATTTAAAATATATAAAAATAAATATTTGTTTATAAATAATAATTTTAAAATTATTTATTTTAAAAATATTTTATTAATACTTTATTAATAAGTATTATATAAAATATTAAAATAAATTTAAATAAAATTTATTAGTAATAATTTATTAGTAATTAAAATAAAATATTTTATTTTTAATTTTATTTAATTTATAATTATTATTAGTAATAAAATATTTATTATTATTTTAAAACTTTGGACAAAAGGAGAGAAGGAGAGGTAGTAGGAGGGAGGGAGAGAGAGAGATTTTGAAAATTTTGCAAAAAAAACTCCTAAATTTTTAAAATTTTCGATACCAGTCGATATTTTGCATACCGACTGGTACAGTCGAAATTGGTTGATACCAATTGGTATTCAAATCTGGTACCAAAATTTAAAATATTGTACTAACCGATTCGAAACAGTGATAAAAAGCCTCTAAACGCTAATTAGAGTGGATGCAGCCTGAGAAAGGTAGTGTCAGAGTCATCCTCTGCAAAGATAGTACTGCAACAGGAAGATTAGGGAATTCATGGTACCTTAAAGGAAAGCTTATTGTAAAATTGGCCATCCAATCAACGATGGAGTTTCCTTCACGGTAGGTATGTAGACATTTCAATTCCCAATCCATATGGAGTAGCATTATAAGTCACTGAAGAATGTTAAAACAGCCAAACATAAGGTTTCCTTGTCAGAGCACTAGTATCTATTCCAACTTTAGCATTCTAATGTGACTCTGCCTCTGCCTCGCTCTCGTGGTAGTGGGAAAGTAGGAGGTATTGCGGTCACCAAACTGAATCTAGTTATAACGAGCCCATTGTGATTCCAACGATTGTTCTTGAGTGAGTATATTCTTTTGTTCCTCTAATAGGGTGTGTTTTAAGACTTGCAATTTTCGGGAGCTATAGAGTTCCAAGGCCCTTTTGAGGTCAATGAGTCAAGCTTCGATCTACCATTTCTTTTTCTATATACTACCAAACACCGTAGAGTCCCACTCTTATGTCACCGACGCAAAGTTGTGAGAAACTTGATGTGTGTGAGTACTAGAGTTCCAATTATCATAGACAAAGGCGCGGAATGTGGGGTGAGTTAGCCAAGGCGCTAAGAAACAGAAATGCTTCCTACATGAGCCATTGGTTGGATTACTGTGGTTTATTAGGAGGGGGCAATGATCAGAGTGGAACTTGGGAAGGTGGACAACTAAGCAAGACTGGAATTGGTTAAGCCAGTGGTGATTTCCCAATGCCCGATCCAACCGCTCCATAAGGTCGCCCCTTGACCAAGTAAATTGAGGGTCTTGATAGCCCAAATCTTGAAGTGTCACAGTTTGAACAAACTTGTGGAAGAAGGTGCAGGGGCCACACGACACCATTACTGTCCACCCTTCCTATCCTCTTGCAGCAAGAAGGCATTAAAGTCTCCATCCAGGAACCAAGGTTGATCCCCAATGGTCTTATGCAGAGCATGAAATGCGTCCCATAAGACCTTACGTTTGGATGTTGTGGGACTGGCATAAATAGATGTGAAAAAATAAGGTTGCACCAATTACCATACATCCGCAAATGAAAAAATTGGGGGTAGCAGGGCTTCGCTAAGGGACTTAAGTTGGCTGTATAGAGTACCCAAACGCCTCCATTGAATCTAGTAGCTTCTACCCAGTACGAGAAGGGGAAGCCAATCCTTTGGATTATGCGATATGCTTGCATGTCACTGATCTTTGGTTCGACGATCACCGCTAAGGTCAGAGTATGTTTACGCTTGTAGGCCAGGAAGAAACGCAGAAAACAATTGCTGCCTGCCTCACGACAATTCTACGCAAAGATGTTCGCTATCGTTGGAATATAGGTGGATATATGGGAAGTCTTCGTGAATTCCCACGGTGGTAGGCGATAGTCGTCTCCCCGTCAATCCTTATGTCTGTCTAATCGTTCTCGCCAGTTAGGTGAACTTCCTCAGCATGCAAGGATTCTTCCAAGGCTTTGCATGTGGACGGAGATAATTTCTTGAGGCATGCATATGCACCTTTCTTCACTCTCAGGTTCGTTAATTGTCTTTTTCCTCTACTACGCTGGGGATCGAGCGATTTAGAACTAGTGTCTACACGGCTGTTAGTGTTAGGAAAGATCGAAGTTGTCGCTTCCCAAGTGTGTAAGCAGAAAATGCAATCAGATTCATCACAATCAAAACAGATCCAAAACAGATCATATCCAAAACAGATCACATCCAAAACAAATACGATTGTATAGCAGTAGATTAGATCAAATTCAAAATAGCTCACGATTGTATAGCAACATATTAGATTTCATTATCTGTAAAGCTCTATAAATGTAACATTCATCAATAATGAGAAAAGCAAGCAGTTGTATATTTCTTTGCTCATATTTCTTCATATGGTATCAGAGCCTATGGAGGGACAATCTTCTCAAATTAAATCCTTTTCTACCATTCCTTCTACTTATTCGTTTTCAATCAAACTATCCTCTACTAATTATCTCATATGGCAAACACAGTTTGAACCATTATTACATTGTCACAATGTGATAGGTCACATTGATGGTCGTTCAATAGCACCCTTGCAGCTTGTTACGAACTCCACCTCCAGAAAGCAGGAACCAAATTCAGAGTATCAAACCTGGTTTCAGCGTGATCAGATGGTGAAAAGTTGGATACTTTCCTCCTTGACTGAGGAAGTTTTTCCATATATCATTGGAAAAAAGACTGCTCGTGATGTTTGGCTTGCATTATCAGAAACTTTTGGATTTGTTTCTAGTGGGAGACAAATTCAGCTACGAATGGCACTTCAGGAATTGAAGAAAGGAGACAAAGGTATGTCTCAGTTCCTTCACGAAGCAAAGGTAATCTCAGATGAACTAGAAGCAGCTGGTAAGCCAATGTCCTCTGAGGAATTTTGTGCTAATATATTTCGCTTATTGGGTCCAGAATACCACCCAGTGGTGGCTGCTCTGCGAACTAGAACTACACTAGTTAGTTTCAATGAACTTTCCAGCCATTTATTGTCTCATGAAACTCTACTTTTCAGTTCTCAATCTGTCTCCCAATCTGTCATGTCTCCTTCTGCTAATGTTTCTCAATTAAGTTCACAAAGAAACAATAATAATTCTACCAATCATATGAAAACCAATAGCAATTTCAATTCTACCTACAAAGGGAAAGGGAAAGGTTTCCGCAACAATACTAGTAAGCCACGCTGTCAGATCTGTGGCTATACCAATCATGATGCTCTAACATGCAGAAAACGCTTTGATAAATCATATGATGGACCAAAGGCTAATGTTGCACATGTTCAGTCTTCCTCCTCTGACTGGCTCCCTGATACTGACGCTACTCATCATATTTCTTCATATAGTGCAATCTGGGTTACAGAGGGGGGTGCATGTTAGTTTCACATATGACAATAGTGTGGTGCTTAGTTGGGTCAAGTGTGGTGGGTCACTTTGAATATTCTAATCCCTGCATCACCTTTCTGGATGGGGTTGCTGTAGGTGTCACCTGATAAGGATGGAGGGAGGGATCGTGGGATTGTGCAGGCTTTGAATCTTTGCGGTTGTGGAGATAGTGGGAGGAGAAATCTCGATAGGCGATGGGAACTAGGGGTGTTCAAAAAAATCCGCGAACCTGTGAACCGGACCTGAACCGCATGGACCGAACCTGTAATTAAGGTTAACCGAACCTGAAAAATCAGGTTCATGGTTCAGGTTCAGGTTTCTAACTTGCGGTTCTAGGTTAACGGAACCTAAACCGCACCTATAGCAGTTAACCGAACCGAACTCGATTTATAGGTTTAGGTTTAAACTCGAACTCAAATACCTAAAAACTATCGTATATTTAGATACAATTTAAGAGAATATCAATAATAATAAATTCACTAGTATTTACTATATTAATTCTTGAGTGAAAAAAAGAAAAGGAAAAAACTACTTTACTTCTATGTTATTAAATGTTAATATTAAACATTGCTATTATAAGTAACAACTAATGCATAACACTCAATACTTCTACTTGAGATAGTAATTAATATGTGTCAAAGTTATTGATCAAGTATTAAACTATTATTAAAAACATTCATTGACTAAAATAATATAATCGTTTAGAGATTAATTAAAGAAATTAATGTGTAAAACACATTTATTAAAAATCCTACAATTTTAGTTTTTAAGGCACATATATTAGTTTAGATATTCATAAGATATTATAAACATTAAACTAGCAAGTAATATCTTGATTCTTAAAATATATAATATAGTTGCTAATAAATAATAATAATATAATAATATTGTCTTGTACAAATACAAACATAGTTTTATTTATTATAAACGAATGAAAATGAGTTGATTTAGTAATAGACAATGGGATTGTATTTGTTTATATGGCTACGATTTTTATAATATAATATTTGAAGTTTTAACTATGATATTAGTTACATTTTCTACACTAAGTTGCAATAAGAAGAAGGATACTTTTTGTGCTTATTAGTTTATTATTATTATTATTATTTTAACATGATAAAATAAGATTTAATGATGTTAGAAGAATAGTTTTATTATTTTTTTAATCAACGAGATCTAGTAGAGCAGTTCGTTCCCTCACTATTGCATCTAAGTCAGCTTTTAGTACAAGAGGTCAAGTGCTTGATTCATTTCGTAGCTCTCTTACTCCAAAGATGGTGGAGACTCTTGTTTGTAGACAAGATTGGTTGAGAAAATCACGAGCTCCTCTTTACGTGGAAGAGACTTGAAAAACTTGAACAAATTGAATCAGCAATCTAATTTACTTTACCTTGTTTTAATATACAAATTTAAAAAATTCTTTTTAATTAAAAAGAAATAAAGAGTCTAACTCTTTTTATTTTTATTTTCTATAGATGTGACTTCATGTATAACAGTGAATCATCCTACCATTTTATTCAAAGAATAATTGTATAATATTTTATCTCTTTTTTAGTATGGATCTTTTATAAGACATTGTTTGGCTTATTTTTACTTTGTTTTGGTTTAACATATTGGATTAATCTTTGATGGATTTTATATGCATACTTTTATGAAAATTTTGTATTTTTTCACCAATTTTTTTAATATAATTTTTATCATATATGTTGATATGAATAGGTTCTGGTTATCCTGAGAATTGAACCTGAAAATAGGTTAACCAATCATGTAGGTTCTTTAGGTTCAGGTTCAGGTTTAAGTTCGTGAAATTGCCGAACCTGAGATTCAGGTTTAGGTTCAGATTATTTATAAACGGGTCAGATTATCCTACCATGAACACCCCTAATAAAAACTCCCTGTGCACATCCTTGAGACCTGTGGTTTGTTGAGCGCGTTACATGGATCTTTTTAGAAGAGATGGGGCGTGGCTTCGAGGAACTACGGAAGTGTTGGTCTCATGTGCAATCGTCTCTGAGTCTATGTCCATTTTAATTGCCAACGTCTCAAAACAGGAACCAGTGCCCAACTTTGCCTTCTGTTTTTGTAGGATGGTAAGGATAGCCTGCATGCTTCCCATAGTCGTTGATGATTTGATGTAGAGACTTCTCACTCGTGCCTACACGTGCATTCAGGGTTTAAAGTTGTTTGATTTTTTGGTGTAACTTAAATCTCGCTGGGACGCAAGATTTGGAGAATAAGATAGATATTAATGTAGTGTTTGTTGGACACACCACCTCAATAGGTATAGAAAGGCATCTATGTAATATTTGTTAGAAACACTACATCAATAAAAATAACCTTTGGCCCTAATTTACAATAACAACAACGAAGACAACAACAATAATCATCCTATAAAAATATTCTAAAATATAAGGTCTAAAAAGGTCTCGTATTATGCAGTCCAACAGAAAGAGTTTTGACATGATTTACATAAAATTTAAAAGATTAATTGCTGAATTAAAATTTTTAATACTGAACAAAAAAATTCAAAAAATTACGCACTATTTAATTTGTTGTCTCTCCTTAAAGATAACAAGAGTCACAAATCCTCTATAATTCTAACTTTCAATCTTTAAAATTAGGATTAAATTCGCCACTTAAACCGTGTACTTAAAAGTGGTAAAAGTATGACAATTAGTATAAAGCTTTTAACGCAGTGAGTCTGTAACTCCAATTCATACCCTCAAGTACAAGGGGACTCTTGAGACAAGCTATGGATTGAACTTTGGGAAACTGAATTGGCACGATTTAGAAAGCACCACCAACTTTTCACAAGTTTCAAGTTTAAAGAGACCAACGTTAATGGAAGATCACCAATGGGAAATTAGCAAATAAATAATTGTCATCCCTTCGCAGATATATTTCTAACAATATACAATCACAAAAACAACAAAAAGGAAGAAAAAGAATCTATGTTTTCTCTACAAAATAATTACAGTAACCTTAAACTAAAAGTCCTTAACCGAAAAAAAAACAAAAAAAACTGAGGGACTGTAAATCTATACTTTGTCTTCTCCAACTTTCTCGCCTTTCCTATATTTCCTGACGCCTTAATCAACAAGCAGCAGATGGATTAGCGAAGGGATTATAGAAGTGGGGCTTTGGAGATATAGAAAATGGGGTGGTCTTGGAGGCACCATCACTAACGCCTCCGACTCTTTCGCAGGAGGGACACATGGTGAGAGTAGCTGCTGGCATATGCATGTAAAAGGGTTGTGCCAGTTTCAGGGCTTTAAGCTCTTGTAGCTCCTTTTGTAGCCTCCTATTCTCATCAGTTAGTGTTTCGCAACACTTCTTCAGGAATTCACAGTCTAATTCGGTCTGTTTCAGCTTTGTCCTGCAAAATAGTTTCGCAGCTACATCAGTTCACCATCTTCTGAAAAACAAAAAAAAAAGAATGAGTCCTGTATTGATGGTTCAGATTTTTGATTAATTACCTGGCTCTCCTGTTCTGGAACCATACTTCAACTTGTCTTGCCCGTAGATTTAACTGCTTTGCTAAAGCTTGCTTCTGCTTCTGTTAATTTAAAAGAAGCAATCAAAGTTGAGTACTTCACACATATGTACCAAATTCAATGGGAAACAGAAGTTAATGGATTATTGATTGATTTTTGGAACGTTTGTTTAGAAAAAAGAGGAAGAGTTATGAATTACATACTGGATTGAGAGTGCTGTGTTGCTTGAAACTTTCCTCTAAAAGTGCAGACTGTTCTTTTGTGAGACGAAGTTTCTTCCTTGCATTAGAACCATCTTCATCTTCATCACTAACCCTTGAAGAAACTCTCTCGACCTCCATATCTTCACTGCTGATGTCTCTTTCCCTCTTAACCCGACCACTAGAGAAAGAAGAAACAGGACTATGAGGAGAAGCTTGATGATACAAATCAACACCAGCAGGCTCCTCGTGAACTTTCTTGACCTCAATCTTCCTAGCACGAACGTGATAACCATGATAACTCTCACCAGGGAGACTCAAACTAAGGGAAGGCTGATCAAAACTCGAAACACCCTCCTGATCAAACTTGAGAGAAGGCTTAACCTTGGGCCGTTGATTGAATATATGATCAGGTTTCGATGGTGTCTCCAAACCTAACCCAAGAACAAGGCCGGTGTTACAGTAACCTTCGTCAAGACAACCCATTGAAGAGAGAAAGACAGACAAAGAGAGAGATGTGTGAAAATGGTGGGTAACAGAGAGACGGATATGGGAATGAGAGACTCAGAGACTGAGACTTTTTATGTTGTGTTGTGTGTGGGGAAGTTGGGTGGGTGGGTGGCTATAATTATTAATCAATTGAGTTAGAGGAAAAAAAAGAAAGAAAGAAAAGAGAAAACGAATCTTTCAGGGCATGAGAATTATCAAGATTGGAGTAAAGACTTTCTTTTCTTTCTCCATGAATACAAAGGTTGACCATTTGAGCCCCACTGCTCTGCTCTATTATCCTCTTCATTATCGAGAAAAGGAAGGAAAATGAAAACTACTGTCTTCTTCTCATCTCATCTCTCTCTTGCTCTGTTCCAAGGAATAGTATACAGTTCCTATGGCAGTGAGGGAGACATCATGAGAATGATTCGTTTAACCCTTCGCCACCCATTAACGTACCAAATTAACTATTTCCCGACACTATGCTAGCTTTTCAGTCTACACTAGAATTAAACTCGATTATTTGCAGAGTGCTTCATAATTTATTAAATAAATGCAATTAATCAAATGATTACTATAATTTAAATTTCTTTAAGACTTACCATGGTTTATAACATTACTTTTAACTAATAAAGAAGATGTTTCCGAATGATTCACATGAAAGAAGAAAATAAATAATAAAATTAAAACAATTAAATATATATATATATATATATATAAGACAAATATCAAATAATAAATAAATTGTAATTGTAAAAATACTAATTAGAAATGATAACAAAAATAAATAAAAAACATATAATAAAATGGTTACAAATAAAAGTAAAGTAAAATAAAATAAAATAAAATAATAACTAAATATACGTATAGGTAATAGTTTAATGGTGAATTACATTGTAAGCAATTACAATAAATATAAGTAATACGAATATAATTACAAGAAATGCATACATAATTATAATTAACATAATCATAATTGTGATAAATTATGATAATGATCTAAACAATAATCATAAATATTATTATTGCTATTGCAGTTAACTTTGTTGATGGTTATTCAAAGATGACTCAAGAACTAATAATTTCATTATCATCCAGTCTGAAATTTCGTAATGTACCAAAGTCTGGAGAGGTCCGATAGTACGCAACCTTATCCATATATAATCAAGAAGTAATAACTTGTGAAGTTTTATTAGAAAGAAAGAACAAATTAATTGGAATGCTTGGTGCATGAATTAATTGTTTAATATTTAGTTAGCTACTTAGTTAAGTGCCTTCTTAAAACAGGACAAATGAACTGTTTCCCACTAGAGTACCGTGCATATTTCTCATCAAATTAAATATGATTCCATCTATTTAATGGACCAGGTTAGTGATATTTACTTTGCCTTGTTATAAATATGGGTTGATTAATTAGAAAGGGATGTGCACTACTAGTATTTCTTGAGTTCTACCAAATGATCATTAGTGGCTTATCCTCATTGTTTTCTTTTCTTTTTACCCATAAAAAGGTCATATTGGAATTAATTTTCACTTAATCACATGCCTTCAACTCCGTTAGATCCATGGTAGTGAAGTCGAATTTGAGGAATGATTAGAAGGAATTACCTCCTCTTCTTCCTCCATTTCTTCATTAGAGAAGTACTTCTTCCTATTCAAAATAAATGTCGTTTTAGAGAAATGTACACTTATTAAGAAAGTTAGTGAAATATTTGATACACCCTTATTGATTGTATGTTAAATTACCTTAAAAATATAATCTGTATGATTAAGATGTGAGAGAAATTAAAGGATAATTTTAAAAATAAAATTATAAACATATATGAAAAATTATAAACGATACTTATTTTAAATAATTAAAATCCCTCTTAAACAATACTTATTTTGAACTAAAGGGACTATAATTACGGCAAATCTTTGCGGGTACAAAAGCACGAACCAGAATAGGAATCATCAACAAGAATCAGTATCTTTTCTTAAGTATAAAGTTGTTATGGGGGTGCTTTGGGACCTACTAGCTATGCGTGTATACATGTACATGCACTTGCAATAATGCTTTGTCGGCTATGCTGATGAGAAGTTAGGTCATCAGTGAGACTCGACAAGCCTATAATAATTGAAAACGTAAATTAAATTATTACTTCCTCCGATTTATAATAAGAATTGTTTTAAAAAAATACACGTTTATTAAAAAAATTAATAAAATTATAAATATATCTTTATTAAATTTTCATAAAATTACCCAGAATCAAAGATCTTAAATAAAATTGTGAGAAAATTATGCTGAAATCGCGATCAGATAATTAAGATAAGAGAGAAATGAAAGGTTAATTTAGGAAGAAAAGTTATAAACATACATACAAAGTCAAAAATGATACTTATTTTAAATAATTAAAATATATCTAAAACGACTCTTATTATGAATCGAAAGGAGTATTTAACAACATGAACACAGGTTCTATTTACTCGTTAATGGCAATGACAAATCTGGACCCTACAGTACACTATCAGAATTATATCTTGCACACTATTCATCAACAATAAACGTTATGGTGCCCCTCATTTTTCCACGTTTAGGCGGCTATACATTTATTAATTAGCCGTTAAAATTGGATTATTGATCATGTATCGCTTTTAACTTTTAAGCTATACAGTCTAGAACTTGAAACGGTGGCTGAAGCCGCCCTATGTATGGATACTTTTAAGCTTCAATGGAGCTACTTAATTATTGGAGAGTGAGTGTTAATTAATAATTACCATGATTATGCTATAATGAATCAACTCTAGCCCCGTCTCTCTCTTTCTTTTTGTCAATACTAATGTTAAACAACCTCTGTTTTTAGGACGTTGGATGCAATGATACAGAGCAGGTTCACAAAAAGTGAACCAGAAGATCTAGTCCCTTTTTTTAGTAAGGATAAAATTATTTATTATTAGATTTCTTTAAATTATACATCAGATTTTAACTAGTGTAAATGATGATAATGACTAATGTTAAACAATTTAAAAGTTATGTTTTAAATGGATAAAGTCATAAAACTATTATTGTCTTATATTTAATTTACAAAATAGTTAATAATAAATTCAAAAATTATGAGTGGAAAAGAAAATACTGTTAATCCACCTATAATTTATTTATGATAAAAGTACATCCACCTGTAATATTCGTGGTGTATGATCTAGGTCTTTTAACAGTAAGCTGAGTAATCGAATCTAACCAATCCACAGTATTACCCATTATTCCTCATATCTAAGAGAAAAAGAGGTGCCAAAAATCGTTAGATATGGAATTTGACTTTAGGGATGACACACGTGTGTAATGTATTGTTGGTCTCCAAAAAGTCGAGATCTGTTCATATTTTTCTGGTCCTTAAATCTGATAGAAAATGTGTGCAAATAATGATGACATTCAATAGTTAGTAAACTACAATTAAGCTTAGAATATGTGACTTTAAGGCATCTTTAAACTAGGAGTTATCCAATTCCAAACCTCTTTTTCGTCAGCTAGTGGCTTTTGTGTACCGAAAAGCAAAGTAGATGGGCATTGTTTTTGTAATTTGGACCCCTGGTAGATCGACACTGACTTTGACACGGTCCATTTGTATAATATATGCCACTTTATGATGGGAAGATTGGGAATAATTGCACATATCATTAAACTAACATTTCCCTTTTAATTAATCAAAACAAGCGATCGACCAACCTAGTTCTTTCTCTCTTCAACACTTAGAAGCGTTAGATAGAGGAATAGCAACAATACAATAGTGTTTTTTTTTTAGTGGTAAGTGACAAACTTAAAACCCTGCCAGTCGGTTTATATAATACAAAATCATAGTGTGTGCTTTGATATAAATGGTTAGACATGTGAACGTAGCTGATGCAGGAGGTGAGACACAAAGGGTCCACCAATGATTTGGGATGATGGGCATTTGATTCCGTGAAGGGTTGATGATTTTTGGAGCGTAGAAGTTGGCAATGATGGAGAGAATTTAGGATAAGGTTTATGTATCTTAAACTTTATATTAAACTTGACCGACCATTTTTGTTTACTTGCTTGATGTGTATTATTCACATTTTTAAGTAAGTTTTTTGTTAAAACCAGAGTCTTCCTTCGTCAGCTGGAAAATTGATACCATTTTATAAGATTCCCACGTTCTTTTTTTTTTTTTTTTTGGGACTTATTTTCAGATCTTTTAAGGTTATTATGGTATCTGTGCTATTTGGTCATTGTTCAAGGTGTGTCACATGTTTCGAGTCAGACGCATGTAGGCTCGTTCTCCTTTACAAATGCAAATTTTTTAAGGTCATCTTGGAATTGGTCAAGTTTTGGCAATCCATACCATGGCCATGCTTTGAGAGTTAATAATAACATGGAAATTTTATATTCACGTCCCATTCCTCAACATAACTTTTACGTGTAGTCCATATTGTGACCTGCAATCGAAGATGTGCTTTACTAATCAAACCCCAAGTCAAAATTCTCTGGTTATTGGATTTTTTTTTTCAAATCATATAGCACACCAAGAAAGAAGAGAACGTTGAACTTTTGACATTTTTTAATAAGTTCCAAAATTTCAATCATCTCATATGAAAAGTTGTTCAAAGAAGTGCTAAAATCTCAGCAAAGTATTTCCTTCATACGCAAGTAATTGACCTAAAGTAAGTGTGATGAAATAGATGAGACCCCATCTGGAGCAATCCTTTCCAATCTGAAGGAGTCGCCATTGACGAATTCTTTTGTTTAGAATATGTCTTATCTATGATGATTTTCGATAATCTTTTCTTTCTTGGCCCCAAACCCTACGTTCCATATAATTGACTCTTAGCAAAGTGAGGACTTTGTTCCAATTTCCAAACAAATCAAACATTTGGAAAAGCATGCTTTAGTTGATACACGTATGCAGATGTACTAACGAGTACAAGCACGACCCTTTTTATGGTCTTTTTATTCGATGGACGGCACTTGAAGTGATAGATAAAATATTTATCTCTTTTATTTTGGTATGAATATCACTCCACACTACAGGGAAGTTTAGAATTCTTCATATGTTTGAAGAAGTTGTACAATATCCGGTAACTCTAACTCTGCATCTCAACTACTTAAGGTACGAGTAAAACAGGAGGGAAGCATTAAATTCAATTCTATTGCTTGTGATGCAATGTAAAATTGATGTTCTAATTGGAACTCAACAGCAATGAACTTTGACTTGATCAATATATTTTACATCATTTGACTTATAAAGTATTATAATTTTGAAGCATGTAATTTGTATCGAATTAGTATAGGCCAAAATAGTTATTTTTATCAAAATTATAAATATAAATTTTATATTCAATTGTAGCATTGTATTGTGAGAAAAGTTTAATTTAATCCTCAAACTTTTATTAAATTTCTAATTAGTTCATTAGAATTTAATTAATTTCTATGAAATAATTCTAAATGTATAAATCATGAGATGTGGGTTGTATACTATCAAATTAGGGAGTTTGTCAAATTATAATTTACAAGTTTAAAATTTATATAAATAAAATTAGAATTTAAAATTGTTGAGCCCTTTTCATTTATTATATAATTCAATCTAACGATATCTCAAATAAAATCTAACAATAATCCAACCCAATCCCTCGAAAGTGGTCCATATTGATGAAAAGTAAATAAGTGAATAAAGCTCAGTACAAAGAGTAAGAAAAAGGGTTGAGAAAGATGGTGGAAGCATCACTTGACGTTGGACAAGAAGAGCTGTAGATGACATAGAGAAAGCGGAGAGTGAAGTGTCGGGTGATCGTTGGTTTGATTTTCTGGAGGTCTGAGTGAGAGATAAGCATGGAAAGAGGTTGAGAGGGAAAGACAGTCGAAAAAACAAATGCACCGACTGAAACCAAAAAAAGCATAATAAAAGCCTAGAGCTTTAGCTTGTCCCACTTGAACTCTCTTTCCCAAGACTTGTTATCAGGAGCTTTCACGATACAAAGCAAAGCACCATTGCTTGCGTTTAAAAGTAGTGAAATTGGAGACCCATCCCCACTAATACTGACTTGCTTAGAAAACCTTCTTCAAATCTTGGACCCACTTGATGGGTTATGAACTTGGGGAGGTTCGTTGAGTGTGGTAACATTTATCCTAGAATTGACTTGGTGAACGGCCGAGGGTTAGGGGCAACACCAGTTGAGAGAATTTTGAGTGAGATTAGTCTGGATGTAGATGATTTAAAGGTGTCTTTTCATAATTAGGATCGGTCTAGGACACTTTGTGAACAACCAAAAAAAAAATTCCTGCTTTATTTTTTTAAATTTAAATTTAGTTTTTATCATTATTTATAATATCACGGTGTATTTCAATATTTTTAAAATACCTAAAATCTTAATTGAGTTAAATATTTAGTAGTTTTTAGTATATGAGTCTTATATACGATTAGGAATTTTAAATTTATCATATGCATATGTAAAATATTAAGATATAAAGTTATTAGAACTTTAGGGTTGTACATGTGAATCATACCATATTAGAAATCTCGAGTTAGTGTGAGTGTACTATAAGGGTCTCTGCATGTAAAGGACATAGGGTTGGCTACTGCTTTTAGTGGCGGTGATGATGACGGTGGTGGACGAACGTGTTGAGTGACTGTGTGCATGTCTAAACCCACATGGATATGAACCATTGCCCTACCCATCAATGATTTTCATAAAGAAAAGGGAAATTCTGTATGGCCTTCTCGATTCAGAGAAAATTTATACATAATCGATGCCACTGTATGGAGTTGAATTTGGGGAAGGTATGGAATCGAATGAGAACTGGTAAGGAGCATCTCCATAAACCATAATTGCGACAGCAACCCATGATCGTAGGATATGGAGCCTAGTTAGTCAAACCCTATCAAAGAAAAATCTTTGAACTTGTTGGCCTTTGAAATGAAGGGACTACTCGTAACAAAAGGTTGTGTCACGGACAGAAATGGAAAGGTCAAGTACCATCATCTCTTTGCTCCTTGATTTAGGGAAATTAGTGTAACCAGCAATTATGAAGGGATGAACAAAGTGAGGTTCACATTTTTTCCTTTGCTTGACTTTTAAATCAAATCGGTTCTGGTTCAAAATTGGACCTGTAAAGGAGGAAGATCATGTGACTTTGAGAATTCATCCGATATGGAAAACAGTAACTGCGATTTTTCTGTTGAAAGAAGAAAAGTGAGTTTGTCGATATTTCATTTCATTGAACTTGGATGGGATTTCACCTTCAATTGCCACCATTGATTTTTCTTGAGATGCTAAGTTTGCAGTCCAATAATTTTATTTGAGATAGTGATTTAGAAGTCAATATCAATTATTCTTTTTTTGTTGTTCACCAGATATTTTAGATAGGTCTCAATTATAGAAAGACATTTTTAAAAAATTCACACCTAAATTAATCTCCAGTCGAACGAAAAAGGTCTCTTGTGAGAGGCAAAACTCTGACCTTAAATTTTAAATAGTAACATAAATGAAAGAGATTCGACCCCACAATCTTACTTAAATCGGAAAAACTTCTTATCAATTCGCCTGGTCCTTGGGATTAGTCAATATCAATTATTGAGAGAGTTAGATGTGCAAGATGGTGTAAAAGTTTAGAATAAATCCACGACGGGATGCTCTGTGTACAAATAATGAATTGGTAGATATAACTCCATAAAACGATATGACCTAGTGGACATCTAAATCATCACACCTGCTCGATTATAAAAGTAGACTTCTAAATCATCACACATGCTCGATTATAATTACTTTTTAGTATTAGTAATTATGATTACATGATTTTTAAATAATTTATTATACTTATTTTTAACACTACATTTCATAATTTATATAAAAGCGTATTTTTAAATTTAACTTACTTAAGATAGATTTCGTTATCGTATTCTAAATATTTTAAAGGCAATATACGAAATTTGGTGACATTTAAAGATTTTTAATTTTTTATAATTTGTCAAATTTTGAGTTGTTAAAAATTATAGAAAATAATTTCTCTTCGAATTCAATAATGAACTAAATTATTATTAATACTCAAAATTTTAAGTCAAAAAATTTTCCCAGAGAAAATATGGAAAAAAATTTCTTAATTAAATTTAACAGAATTAAAATACATTTTATCATCGCATTTTAAATGTGTTCAAAGTATGCAGCATTTTTTTCATTTTCTAAAATTTGAGCTGTTACTAAATTATAAAATTTAAAATTTCCCGTGGGTCATTTTCATTTTTTAATCGAAGGTGAATTAGATTGTTATTAATACTTATACAAATTTTAATATTAAATCAAATTCTAAATATTAGTTTTCCAAGAAATAATAATTTAACATAATTACATAAATAAATTAAAGTAAAAGTCGAGATATATTTAATATGTTACTCAGCATATTCAATATAATTTACTTTAATAATTAACAAATTAAGTACATCAATAATATCTGTATTTATTTATTTATTTAACAGAAGTAACAATATATGAGATATACGTATCATAAACTTGTACTCATAAAAGTGCTTGTTTTAAATTCAGTGGAAAGCAAAACATCTATATGTTTCAAATATATATTTTGATCGAAATGGACAGTTTCGAATATTATCTTTCACTTAGTTATCACGAGCCTGATGAGACATCAACCATGCTTGATGCTTCAATTTCATGCAAGTAAGCAAAGACCAAATGAAAAACCAGTTCAGCAGTTTTTCACAAGTGAGGCAACGATACTTACCTTTCGAGTGCATATTTAACTTTCTTTGGGTTTCTTGCACCTTCATCTAGTACAAAAATCCTTTTCCTTTTGATCTTGTTCTATGATAACGAGCCACCAACGCAAAGTATGGGCGGCACGCAAGAACTATAAAAAGGACTTATTGTTGTTGCATGAATCGTGATATTGATTATGGGTTTGTCAAGTGATTATTTAGCAATATTAATGTTATTTCAGAACTTTGACGTTATAATCAAACGTGTATGTTAGTATATATATATATATTTAATAGACACAAGTCATTTTCTTCTGAGTAAACAAGTTGAAAATGCTCACAAATTGTTACTTTATGCATTGGCCAAGATCTCAATTTCATCCTTGAAAGGTTTTATAGAATATATAACTTGAACCGTTTATATAACTTGAACTTCATCCTTTCAAAATATTTAAATTAAAATTTAACTTTTAAAACTTTAAAATTTATAGAATGTATAACTTGAACCGTTTGATATTTTTCGGTATTTTAAAATTTAACGGAAGAGTCATGATATAATGAGTTTAATTAATAAATTTTAAAAATTAATATTTTCTTAATTTTTATTTTTAATATTATATATTTTTGTTTTTTTAATTTTAGGAATCTATTTTGAGCATTTTGAAAATATACACTTTAAATCATTAAGATTCAAATTGTATTCAATTGAAAACTTTGAAATTTAAAATGTATTTTTGCCCTTATGCATTTTAAGGTATAGTACTTAAATTTTGGTTAAATTATTACACAAATGTTGGTCTCAATACATCCCAAAAAAGGGTTTTTAGACCTTTTTGTTCATACTTATCCTTAACCTTTTAGTTAATTAAAGAGCAGTCCATAAATTGTTCCAAGTTAGATCAAACTTAAATTTGATAAAAGGTTCAAAGAGCGTGGTAAATTGAGTTTGACATTGATTTATAGCATTGACGTGAAATGAAGTTCAAGTTATGTCATAGATCTATCCGTGTAATAATAATACTACAAGACATTAACACTTATTTTAATACTACGAAGTGGTGTACGGACTAATACCATTTTCCTAATAAGCAAGTCATAAATTATGGGTGATCTAATCTATAGTTTACCAGGTCTATTATCAAAAACTAAGTGAGAACTTATCTTAATAGTCATTAAGTCACGCATGTGTGATGTATTGTTATTAATCTTAAAAATTATAAAAATAATTTATACAATCAAATAATGAACTATTGATTAGCTCATATGGCCCAATAACATCATATCATCTCCTACCAAACAACTTCACTATGAATCCCTAACCAGCAAGGCAAGAAGGAAGGTTGGAGGATTATCGTTCTTGGTCGAGAATATGTTCATGGATGTATGCAGCATCTTTACTATTATGCTTTTGTACTTGTAATTCCGTTTCACCTCCTGCAGTGGGATAAATAGATACTATTGTTAATAAGTTTGGGTCTCAGCCTCTCGGACAGAATATTAAGAGAATATGTAAAATTCAGTTTTTATGGTCAATGAATGTAACACATCCTTCAGATTGTGCTTGCATATTCGTTCTTCAGGTTGTCTGTTTATTGGGACAGAGCTTAAAAGACTCAACTCTTATAATTTTTTGGGTACAAAGGGAAAACTAAAGAAAACTACGTAACAAACAGCACCCTAATTAACGTAGGGCTTTTCGGTATAAGGCGCCATACTGGCAGTGCTGGCCCTGGGCAAGGGCCAGCAGGGCACCTGCCCAGGGCCCATGATGAGGAGGGGGCCCTAATCTTATGGTAAATTTTTTTTAAGGATATAAATAAAAGAATATTAATCAACCATAAAATTAAGCTCCAAAAAAACTGCCCATAAGATAACAGCTCAAACCCAATAATTGATTAATATGCAGGCACATTAATGATGCATTTATTATGTCCTTCCTTTCGGAGCTATTAACACATTTAGTAATGGAAAGGGGCCCATTCTCATCCCTTTCTCATAGTGAGAGACTCATTCAATCACAGTATATGCTAGCCCATTTCCTATCAACTGCATAGATTTTGTAAAGATGCCACGTTCCTAGAAGAAAATTAAATATTATGATCATTTAATATTTGGTTCAGTATGTACACTTATAAATTGAATCATTTATGTTTCATATAAACATTTAAAGTTAAGCATACTATCGATTTATTAGGGCCTTTCTTTTAATTCGTTCAATTTATTAAAGTCATTTTTTTATTTCACCCTGGGCCTATAAAACGATAGGAACAACCCTGCATACTGGTCGCGTTGAATTTGGTTCCGGACGGTCATCGGAGGCTCTTGTAGGATATGCAAGCTTGGGCTAAAAGTCTTTATGAGGAAAGCTATCCGATCTGCACACTGGTTCCTTTCGCGATATACACTCAACTTTTATATTTCAGATTGTCTTTATACTTTCTCAATTTGGGATGAGAAGTTCTCTCATCTATTTGTAGTTGTTAAATTAACTTTAATTTTCTCTATTTTAAGTAGATTTTCTATCATTAAAAGCTAATCTACATGAAGATTTTATGATATAAATGCAAGTTTGCTTTGTGTCAAATATATATATATATATATATATATATATATATATATATATATATATATATATATATATATATATATATATATATATGCATGTATCAAAAAAGTTATTTAACATATCTCTAAAAGATAAAAACTACAAAATCTTTAATTAGGTAAGACTAGTAAATATCAATGATTAAAATTTCAATCAGTTTAATCAGTTAAATCATAAAAATCTTGAATTGTCTAATTTTTCGATTCAATTTTCAAATTTTTGATTCGATTTATTTTAATAATTTTGTTGTTTTTTTTTGTAACCACAAAGTCACATATTCAAATCCTGAAATAATCTCTTTATAAAATGCAAAAAAAGTTGTGTACATTATAACCCTCCTTAGTTCGACAAAGCAGGGAACTTTATGCATTGGGTACATTACTTCTTGTTATTGTTAAAATTAATTAATTTATTATTTAATCGGTCAATTTTATAAATTAATAAGTTCTTATAAATTAAAATAAATTAATTAGTTTTCGTTTAATAATATTTTTAATTAGTCTTCAAATTCTTCGATGTGTAAGGATGGTTTCTTTTAATCATATTTCAAATACTTTAATTTTATTCAACTTTTAGTCTATTTTATGACGATCTAATATTAATTGAACATTTTAAATTTTAAACTTTTTCCTTACTAGTTTAACTTCTAATTCAGTTTTAAATCCTTGTTAAATATTAGTGAATTTCCAATACTTGTTTAATAAAATTCTACAAAATTACTAATATAACACTAATTATCACAATAGTAGAATCTATTTCATAATTTAATATGGAAAACATGATTAAAACTGTAATGACATATATCAATAGTGTAATAATTAGAAACTTGGGCCGTTTGGTTTTATTTTTGTTTTTCTGTTGTAGTTTTCAGTTTTTGTTTATATTTTCTTTCAAATAAAAAGAAAACTTGTTTGATTGTTAATGTTAATGTAGTTATATTTTATGAGAACTAATAATTAGATATTAGATAAAATATAAAGATAATTTATTTTAATTAAATAAATTAATTTAATCTCTTATATAATATTTATCAACAAATTATTAATAAAACTATGTTATTTTATTAAATTAAATAATTTAAAATCAAAATTTTATTTATAAATTAATATTTATTTGAAATATATTTTGAATATTCATATATATTTAAATTTAATTATATTTATTATTAATTATTAAAATTTAATTACATATAATTTAATTAAAATTTTAATTATAAATAATTTATATTGTTAATTAAATTTAATTTATTAAATATATAATGTTGAATTAAATTATTCATAATTTTTATTAAAATTAAAATTTAAAATATATATTTAAATGATAGCAATTCAGATTATGAAAACAACATAAACAAGAAATAAAAAATCATTTTATGATTTTCAAAATTTTTGAAAATCGAAAGAAACAAAACTAAAAATTCAAATAAACAAATTTTTTACTAAATTTAAAAACAAAATAAAAACTAAAAATAAAAATAAAACAAACAACCCTAAAGTTTAAAGCCATAAACATCCTCTAGAAAAATCACAATTTCTATTTTGGTCACAAATAAATTAAAAGAAAAGAAACAAACTAGCTTTTGGGTCTAGGTGGGTTGGATTAGATATTGATAGGCCCTTATATACAACTCAAGATTTTAAAATGAAGGCCCATTTAAAATCTTGTCCATTCATTGGCCCCAAATGGCAAATTGTGATTGGCCAGTGGCCAATCCTAGCGTCCACCCCGTGTTTTTGCAAGCAACTGATTGCCCATTCTACCGATATCGTCTTGTTTGACGAACTTAGCAGGCTAAACGGTCTGCTGAAAATGGCGACTTGGAGTCCTAATCCTCTACTTCTCCTTACGATCATCGTCACCATCGCCGTCATTTCATCACCGCCATCAGTGGCATTACAGCCGTCTGGTTTGCCTCTCTTCAAAAGGGCCCCACGATTCCTGGGCAAGTACTCACACCCAATCCCTACTCAACTCCGACAAGGCTACAAATACGAGACCAAGTATTTTTACCAGCGCCTTGACCATTTCAGCTTCTTGGACCTCCCGAAATTCCGACAACGTTATCTCATTAACACCGACTACTGGGTGGGTCCCGACCGGTTGGGCCCCATCTTCCTCTACTGTGGGAATGAAGGCGATATCGAGTGGTTCGCTGTTAACACCGGGTTTCTCTGGGAAATCGCACCTCGGTTCGGGGCCATGGTCGTTTTCCCTGAGGTTAGTCACTTAGTTGTTGTTTGGTTGAATAGAAACTGGAAAGGTTTAAACTTTTTGTGATAAACGTTTGTGTAGTTAACTTTAAACTTCTGGGTTCTGTTGTTGACTGAATTTGGACTTGAAATGTGGATTTTAAAAGCATCGGTACTATGGGGAGTCGATGCCTTTGGGAAGTAGGGACGAAGCGTATAGGAATGCGTCTACCTTATCTTATCTAACTGCAGAGCAAGCACTTGCTGATTTTACAGTTCTGATTACGGACTTGAAAAGGAACTTATCGGCGGTAGACTGTCCGGTTGTGTTATTTGGTGGATCCTATGGTGGAAGTAAGATCATTTTTGTGTGCTTTTTGCTTGATCATTTGTATAGTAAACATACTTAGTTTTATACTTGATGACTAATTATGGGTTTTGAATAGAACAGTGTTAGCAGCATGGATGAGGATCAAGTACCCTCATGTAGCAATTGGTGCGCTTGCTGCATCGGCGCCAATTCTTCAATTTGAGGATATTGTGCCGCCTGAAACCTTTTATGACATTGTCTCTAATGATTTTAAGGTGAGGTACTTGCTCTACCAGTGTTTGTTCTAGTAGTGAACTGTTTGATTTATTTTAGAAGTTTGTTATGAAATGCTGTCATCATTTTATATTACCAGAGGGAAAGTATCAGCTGCTTTAACACAATAAAAGAGTCGTGGAATGCAATAGTAATGGAGGGTCTGAAGGAGAATGGCCTTGCACAATTAACCGAAACTTTTCGTATGTGTCGGTAAGAAGAAAGAATCAAATTTATGGCTAATGATTATTTGGTTCTTGAATAACAATCTATAATTGCTGTCTAGTTACTGAAGAGGCATGTTGACAATTGCTACCTACCTTTTATCCTCTTTTCCCCTTTCTCTTTTCTCTTCGGATTTTGTGAAAAGGAGTTTCTTTTCTCTTTTTTAATAGCTCTTTGTGTTGTTTGCAATTGATTGGTGATGATTATAGGGAATTGAATAGTACGGTTGCTCTCATCGACTGGCTGGAATCTGCTTATAGTTATTTGGCGATGGTGGACTATCCCTATCCATCTGCCTTCATGATGCCTCTTCCTGGACATCCAATAAGGGAGGTTAGTTAAGATTCTTGACCCTTTTGAAATTACCTTTTACCATTCTCTTGCGTGCATACATCACGACAAATATTTTTATGTAATTTGAATTACCTGCTTCTGTAAAGTTTAATTTACTGAACCTGATCAGTAGCATTGTTATGAGCTTTAATAACTAACATTTCCTTTATGTGCATCATAAACATTGTAATCTGTTAAAGCAGATGGAATTTATAGGTAGAATACTGCTTTCTTCCTTTCCTTGCATGTTTTGTGATAAATGCCTCATTTTTAGGTGTGCAGAAGAATTGATAATTCTCCTGATTGGGCTAGCATTCCCGAGCGCATTTTTGAAGGAGTAAGCGTTTATTACAATTATACTGGGAAAGTGGGCTGTTTTGAACTGGACGATGATCCTCATGGTTTGGATGGTTGGAACTGGCAGGTGCATAAGTGCTACAAATTACACTTTTCATGATTTGCTCCGGCATTTACTGTATATTTGACATCTTGTCCTTTGTTTCCCTTATAGGCCTGTACTGAAATGGTTATGCCAATGTCTAGCAACAAAGATTCAAGTATGTTTAGAACATATGATTATAATTACTCTGCTTTTCGGGAGGAGTGCTGGAAGAAGTTCAAGGTTGACCCTAGGCCTAGGTGGATAACAATGCAATTTGGCGGACATGTAAGAATCATATCCAATATTTTGCATTTTGAACTTATCAATGCCTTTTTAATGAGACATCTAACGAATTATTACTATAGTCATTATTACTGTTATTTTTTCTATTAGTGCATATCTAATGAATGCCTACTTATGTTCTTTTCTCTTTTTTTATTAGTTCAAAATCTTAGTCAAGTACAAACAATCAGCTTCAGATTTATGAAATGGATGTGTGGGTGGTTGTTGGCAACACTCACCTCCATTTTTATAATCCTTACCTACTTCATTGGTTCTTATTCTATACAAGTGGAAGATGTTTGACGGATACTAGGAAGTTATCCCTTATCATACACTTCACTTTGACTTCAATTTTACATAATATGCATAACATGCTTATGAAGTAATATTAGTGGAAGATGTTTGACGGATACTAGGAAGTTATCCCTTATCATACACTTCACTTTGACTTCAATTTTACATAATATGCATAACATGCTTATGGAGTAATATTATATGATTTGCTTCTGATATTATGACCTTTAACTGTGAAGGACATCAAAACTGTCTTGGAAAATTTTGGAAGTAATATTATTTTCTCAAATGGTCTTCTTGACCCCTGGAGTGGTGGCAGGTATGCCAGTTATTTTGTTTATTCCGCCGATGCAAGTTAAGAATGAATGCTGATGATCGTTGGAATTTTTGGTTGCAGTGTTCTGCAGAATATATCTGAAAGCCTTGTTGCTCTTATTACAGAAGAAGGTAATTGCTCACTAAATTAACAATTTTTGATGGAGAAGACAAAATTATGCAGTTTAGATGTGGAGAAATGTTGTGAAGATAATTTTTTTTACATTGTCCCACATATCAGGTGCACATCACATAGATCTACGTCCATCAACACCTGATGACCCTCATTGGTTGTTAGAGCAGAGGGCAACTGAAATCAAGCTGATTGAAGGATGGATAAGCGAGTACAGGCAACAGAAAATGAAAGTGATCTCCAACATCTAGAGGGCATTCTGCTGAACTGAAAGCTACATCTTCTCTTCCAGGTTGGTATCTTAGCTTTGAGACGATGGAGGGCACGAGTAGAAGCTATTAATGTGATATATTAACTAGTTGATGTGATTCAGATCATAATATTATACAATATTCCCACGTTGGAACCTTATAATTTCCCATCCAGGCTTGTAAGTATTGCTTATGTAATGGACGAGGTCTCAAACCTCCACCTTCTGGTTTCATTCTCAAATGCTCCGATTTGGCTAAGCAGTGGAGGCTCTGTTATAGTCATAGGTGCATGATTTATAGATAAGTTTGTTCCTTGATTTACTCCTTTTTCCATAGTTTAAGTTTTAACACAATTGTTGAATTTATTGAAATTAGTATAAAACATTTTTGACATAAAATTATGAAATTTTATTTTAATATCATGTTAAAGTTTAAATTAGATACAAACAATGTTTTAAAAACTGAATTGGTTTGATTGATTAAGCAATAAAATTTAAAATTGACTAACTTTCAAGTTTGGTTTTAATTTTTCGTTTGATTTAGTTTAATAATTTTGTTGCTAAAATTGATCAGTTTATTAATTAATAAGCTATTTTTGTTAATTAATAAGCTATTTTAAAAACTAATACGTTTTATAAATTAAAATAAATAAATTAATATTTATTTAAAATTTTGATAAATAAGAAACTAATTTTAATTATTTTAAAATTTTTAAATTTTGACTGATTTTATGATTGTTTAATATCGATAAATATTAAATTTTCTGGTTCACTGTTTTAGTTTCTAGTATGATTTTGAAAACTATATAGTTAAATTTTATATTTACCAAAAAAAAGTTTTAAACAGAAATTTCGTATATTCTGTAAATAATTTTATTTTTCAATACATTATAGCAAGTAATTATCATTAATTATAGTCTATAATTTGAAATCATCAACTGTAGTCTATATAATCCAAAAACCAAAACCCAAAGAGTAAATGATGGCTTAAGAGTCCCATTCAGTTCTGTATCTTACGCTCGTCGTTCATGGCTAAGCCCATTTTCTATAAGCTATCCCTTTGTTGCCAACTCAGTCCAGCTCCTGTCAAAAAGCCGAGAAGCTGACTCGGTGCGTTACTGGGTCGGTTACTCGTAATAGGAAGAGAGGGAAAGTGAACTCAAAAAGCCAAGAAGATAAGTGTTGATCGTGGGATTCAGGGTTTTGGGTGATCGGAAATGGCGAGCCCGATGATGCATAGGGCTTTGTCGCTGAAGCCTGGTGCTAAGGTCTTGCGAACCCCTCTGACGGACGAGTCTATCTGGAAGCGACTTAAAGAGGCGGGTTTTGATGAAGAATCAATCAAGAGGAGAGACAAGGCTGCTCTTATATCTTATATTGCCAAACTCGAAGCTGAGGTTTGTTTGTTTTAAGTGTTTTCTTATGATTTTACTAGTTCTTGTTATTGATTGTGTGGGTATTGGCATTTTCTATTAACTGAAAAAAAGGAAGTAAGGAAAGATTTCTTTTTATTGATTTTATTTTGAAATTTGAGTTTGTATACTTCTGGGAGCTAACTGCTAAGGGTTAGTTCTGAAATGTTGATTGGTGCATTATTCTTACGCTTGTGTGGATTGCGCTTTAGCCACTTCCATATAGTGTTTTTTTTTTTCCTTTGTACATGTTTGAATAATTGAATTTCGTTTAGATTTATGATCTTCAAAACCACATGGGTGTCCTCATATTGGAAAGAAAGGAGCTAGCTTCTAAACACGAGCAAATCAGAACTTCTGCTGAGGCTACTGAATTATTGTATAAGCGTGATCAAGCTGCACACTTATCTTCCCTTGCTGAAGCAAAGAAACGAGAAGATGGCCTAAGAAAAGCTTTAGGAGTTGATAAAGAGTGTATAGCAAGTGTAAGGTTTTCGTTTGGTAGTTTTCACCTTGCTTTATGCTCTTTTTATTATTTGAATGAGCCTTTAGTTGTGGGTTCTTATAGATGGAAAAGGCATTGCATGAAATGCGTGCAGAAGTTGCTGAAAACAAGGTTACGGCTGAATGTAAATTGGCTGAAGCACACAAAATGGTTGAAGATGCCCAGAAAAAGTTCATCGAGGCTGACAGCAAACTACATGCTGCAGAAGCTTTGCAAGCAGAAGCTAGTCGCCATCATCGCGCTGCAGAAAGAACGCTCCAAGAAGTTGAAGCACATGAGAATGATCTGAGGAGGCAGATCAGTGAATTCAGATCTGAGTAAGTAATTAACTGTAGGTATTCTTACGATTTAATTTTTAACTGAAGCATAATGTGCTTCATAGAAGCTAAGAATCCTGTGTGGTAAGTTGCTTTTTCAACGGTTTTTATTTTAAACTTCTGTGTTGCTCTTATTTCTTATGTGGAAAAAGAAGTAGGCAATAAAGTTGTCCATGTAAAACCTTCTAAACTCATGAATAGCTAAACAAGTCTAACCCTGGTGGAAGTGCTGTTTTTCATAATTCTGCAGCCCCCAACTGTTTATTGGAGCAAAAGTTTGTTACCTTGAGCTTGCTTATTTTTGCAATGGTCTAGCTGTGATGCAAAAGAGAGAGAGATCTCCCTTGAGAGACAATCATTGAGTGAAAGAAGAAGAGTGCTCCAGCAGGAGCACGATCGTCTGCTTGATGGACAAGCTTTACTGAATCAGCAGGAGGAGTATGTTGCTAGTAAAACTGAAGAGCTGAAAAAACTTGAAAGGGAGTTGGAGGCCAAAAGAAAAAATATTGAGCAGGAATTTAGATCCCTAAATGAGGAGAAGTTGAAAATGGATCTGACAGGGGCTTCCTTCTCCCAAAGAGAGGAGGTTGGGATCTTTAGTTTTCATGTTGGCCTTAACTGTTGTTAAATTGATGTTCCCTTCTTTCTTGGAGGCATTACTTACTTTTCTTACTTTTACCTATGTGCAGGTTGTTATTCACAAAGAATGTTTGCTAAACAAGAGAGAGCAAGAGCTACTTGTTTTACAAGGAAAGCTTGAAAACAAGGAATTTGTGAGTTTTTTTGAGTCTTACTATCTTTTATTTTATTCTTCATATCCTTCTTCTCTTTTGTCTACTCTTTCTCTTCTCATTTTATACTTTCCGAATGAAAGTGCAGGTTGAAATGCAAAAAGTTATTGCTAATCAGGAGGCTGTTCTGAGAACAAAGAGGTTGGAGTTTGAGTCTGAGCTGGAGATGAGACGCAAGTTGGTGGAAGATGAAATTGAGGCAAAGAGGCGAGCCTGGGAATTGAGGGAAATTGATCTACATCAGCGGGAAGATCTGCTGTTGGAAAAAGAACATGACTTGGAAGTTTTGTCAAGGGCATTGGAGGATAAGGAGAAGGATGTGAAGGAGAAGATGAATAATCTAGTTGATAAAGAAAGACGCCTAAGTGTTGCCCAGGAGGATCATGAGTCAATGAGATCACTTTTAGAGCATGAAAAAGAAGAAAATAACAAGATGAAGTTGGAACTTCAGAAATCGTTGGCTGCTTTGGACGACAAAAGGAAACAAGTTAACTGTGCAAAGGAGAAGCTAGAAACAATGAAAAGTGAAACAGATGAACTGTCTGCTTTGGAGATGAAACTTAAAGAAGAGGTTGATGTTGTCAGGACTCAAAAATTGGATCTTATGGCTGAAGAAGACAGATTGAAGGTAGAGAAGGCTAAGTTTGAAGCTGAGTGGGAGTTGATTGATGAGAAAAGAGAAGAATTAAGGAAGCAAGCGGAACATGTAGACAAGGAGAGAGAGGCCATTTCTAGGTTACTCAGGGATGAGCGTGAAAATTTAAAACAAGAAAAGGAAGCAATGCGGCATCAGCATAAGTGTGGTGTGGAGTCATTTAATCGGGATCGGGAAGAGTTCATGAATAAGATGCGCAGGAGTGTTCTGAGTGGTTCAACAAAATACAGAAGGAACATGAAGATTTCTTGATGGGCATTGAGATGCAGAAAAAAGAGCTGGAGAACAGTGTTGACAAAAGGCGAGAAGAGGTGGAGAGCTATTTAAGAGATGAAGAGAGAGCCTTCAAGATCGAAAAGAGTAATGAACTTCACCTCGTAAACTCTCTAAGAGAAAAAGCTTTTCAAGAGTTGGAGCAGGTTGCTTTGGAAATGAAGAAGCTTGGTAATGCAAGAATGGAGGTAAACTTTGAGAGGGAGCAAAGGGACAGAGAATGGAGTGTGCTGAATAAGTCAATTGAAGAACTTAAAGATCAGACTGAGAAATTAGAAAAACAGAGGGAATTGTTACGTGTGGAGAGAGAAGAAGTTGGTGCTCAGGTGGAATACCTAAACAAGCTGGAAGATCTGAAACTGGCCTTGGACAACATGGAAGTGGCTGAGATGCAGCTTTCGAATATAGAAGCTAGCCAGCGGAAACTTTTGTCCATGAAAAGCTTGAAACACAATACTTCTCTAAACCAAGATACATGTTTAATTTCAGATGAAAGGATGTGCTTCGGTAGTAATGTAGGTGGACCGGATTTGCACTTGAACCAAAAATCTTCTGTAACTTCATCATTTAACTCTGCACGTCCCTCTTGGATAAAACGGTGCACTAATTTGATATTCAAAAATTCTTCTGAGAAGTCTACAGGTGATGGGAAGTCGCTGATACCCGAACTTGTAAAGGTGGCAAAATCTGCTGACAATTTAGATTCCTCCAATGGATATCGTTTGCATAAGTCCAAGTCATCGGAAGATTTTGGCAAGAGAGAGCAACGTGTCTTTTCTGAACCAAAGGTGACACTTGAAATGCCACAAGAAGATGAAATTGCCGAGGGGGTATTATAGGAAGCTCAAGCTTAAGTCAGCTAATGAGCAAAATATTATTCAATATATTGAGTGACTAGCACTGCTAATACAATAGGATACTCAGACTTCTCTAAAACCGAGCAAGCAAGCGATGCTCCTCGGGAGAATCACGATTCTCTCTGCCCCAAATTCACCTAAGTTCTTTACGCCTACCTCTCTCTTTCCTCCTCACACAAAAACCAGACCTCACACTCCCTCTCACCATTCTGTTATGCCACTCATCATTCCAAACTAACTCCTCGTACCTCTTCCCTACCCTCTTTCATTCTCCTTGAGTACACTCTCCAAACACTAGGTTTATTCCCTTATTATCCCTTCCCTAATCTCAGTCCTAACATTGCCCCTTACGGAAGAACAACCTTGTCCTCGAGGTTGAGTTGAGAAATTGGTGCGGATAACTAGTTCGTCCTCCCATGTTGCATTCTCCATCGGTTTGCCTTTCCATTGAATCGACCATTGACGGATGGAAGTACCACCTTAGTGAGTTCTCTGTTGCCAACACCGTTTCGGTTCTATTACTTCCTCCAATTCCACCTCCACCCGTCGGAAGATTAGGCTCGACGGAATAATCTCCCTTGCCTTCTTGGTGGGATACATGAAACACCGGTGAATCCTAGAATGGGGGTAATTGGAGCTTGTGGGTGACACCCATACCTCTCCATAATCTGAAATGGGCCAAAGAATCTAGTGATAACCGGGTTAATTAAGCAATCACCGACACTTGTCTATGAGGGCGAAGTTTGAGGAACACCCACTCTCCCACCGAAAAGTTTGTGGAGTCCTCTTCTTGTCGACTTGTTTCTTCATCTGTTGTTGTGCGAATTAGATTGTACTTGGTGATTCAACGCTTCATCTCGATCGATAAGTCTCTAGCCACGCTTCCACCTTTGTTTCCCTTGTGAGTATCGCTTTCAATGGAGGTGGTTTTCTTCCATAAACCACCTCAAATGGGGTTGACCAAGTAGATATGTGAAAAGTGGTATTGTACCACAATTACGCCAACAATCCAAAAGACCAAGTCTAGGTCATTGGAAGCAAAACACCTCAAGTAAGTTTCCAAACATCGATTTAAAACTTCCGTTTGCCCATCCGTTTGGGATGGTATCGAGCTCATTTTCACCGTGTACCTGCTAAGCGAAATAATTCTCTCAAAACATACTAACAAACAGAGGATCCGATCATCGATGATGGATTGAGGAATTCCATGCAATCGAACCACCTCTTTCATAAATACCTCTGCTATAGTTTTCGCAGGTATGGATGTTTAAGTAAGATAAAATGTCCATATTTTGACAATCATCCACCACCACCAACACGACTTTGCCACTTTGGATTTGAAGTCCGGTAATGAAATCCATCGCAATGTCCTCCCAAATCTGATTCGGGATAGGCGAGGTTGGAGCAAACTGCAGGAGAAGTGGCGACATATTTACTGCGTTGACAAGTATCACAAGCCTTCACAAACTCCTGAACACACTTTTCATGCCAACCCAATACAAATTACTTGCAATTCTTCTATAGGTTCTTAGAAAACCGAATGTCCACCCATCGGTGATGAATGGAACTCTCTTAGAAGGGTGGGGATGTACATCAAGAAGCGAAATCACCGATCGCCTTGTGCATTAGAACTCCCTGCGCCATGTAAACCACGGCCTAGAATGTGGATTATTCTGAGATCACTAATAATTTCACAAAGGGTCAAATCTTGTTGTACCTCTTCTTTGTAGATTTAGGCCCTCCATCCATTGAGGATAAGAAATAATAGCTTTCGACTCCCATCATCATGAATCCTTGATAAGGCATCAGACCTTATTTTACGGTCCGCTTATAAACAATCTCAAAATGATAGCCTAAAAGCTTAGCCATCCAACATTGTTGATCCGTGGTAGTCACCCTCTGTTGCAACAAGTGTGAAGGCTTTTTGATCGGAAAACACCACAAAGGACCTTCCTATAAATAATGGCGCCCGATGATGCATGCTAGCACCAAAGCCATTAATTCTTTCTCATACGCGGACTTGGAAAGGTTCCCTTCCGAGAGAGCCTTGCTGAAATACGCTATGGGCTTCCTATTTTGCATCAAAACTGCACCCACTCCTTTACCTGACGCATCACATTCAATTTCGAAAGGTTGTGCAAAATTAGGAAGAGCCAATACCGGCGATGTGGTCAATACCTTCTTTAAAGCCTCAAAGGACTCTAAAGCTCTTGCATTCCAATGAAACCCGTCTTTCTTTGTCAATTCCGTTAGTGGTTTAGCAATTTTACCATAGTTCATGATGAACTTACGGTAATATCCTGTCAATCCCAAAAAACCCCTCACGCCTTTAACATTCCGAGGTATGGGCGACTTATCACGCTCTGAATTTTTGCGGGATCCACGCTACCCTTCCCCGAAATCACATGACCCAAATAGTCAACGCATCACCGCCAAACGTGCACTTGTCGTGATTCACCTGGCCGATCTTTGTCGCCAGTAACACCTCCAACACCTTGGATGATGTAACAAATCGTTGTCCAATCAAGACTATACACCAAAATATCGTCAAAAAAAACCAAAACAAACCTTCGAAGGAAAGGTCTGAAAATGTCATTCATTGCCGATTGGAAAGTGGCCGGTGCATTGGTTAGTCCGAACGGCATTACCAGAAACTCGTAGTGACCATCATGTGTTCGGAATGCCGTTTTGTGAATATCATCCTCCACCACTGATTTGATGATACCCGATTTAAGATCTAGCTTAGAGAAAGATAAGCTCGTGTAATTAATCTAACAACTCATCCACCACCGGAATCGGATATTTGTCAGGTACTGTAACCTTGTTTAAGGCTCTATAGTCCACGCACATTCGCCAAGATGCATCCTTCTTTTTGACCAAAATAACAGAACTGGAATAGGCACTTGAGCTAGGTCGAATAATTCCTATCTGAAGCATCTGTCGGGTCTGCTTCTCTATCTCATCTTTGTGATGATGAGGGTACCTATAAGGCCGTACACTGATGGGGCCTTGTCCCGGGTGTAAGACTATAGCATGAGAATGATTCCTCTGGGGAGGCAACCCCTGAATCTCCCTAAAAACTTCTGGGAAGTTACACAAAATCTGGTTCAAATCATGTTGTTCTCTGCTGCCCATCTGCAATGAAACCCTCCTTGTTCTCTTCTAATTCCACCGATGGAGCCCCTTCAGAAAAGCGGCGAGAACCCATGTAAGGGTCTTTGGACTTTTGTCCTCTCTTCTCCGTGCGGTTGTATGGTCTTCTTTGTCACTTCCCCACACAACTCTACATTTTGCCCATCATCTTTGAACGCATTGTCATTTCCTTCCAGTCTACTATGACTTTCCCTAAGGTCTGCAACCAAGCAATTCCCAAAATGACATCCATTCCACCCAAATCCAGCACATACGCCTCCACCTTTAAGTCCAAATTTCCCAACTGCATTGGAACCCCTATACACTTCCCTTTTGTCCTCACCTTGTGGCCATCACCCAATCTGATTCCCAAAGTGCCAGTGAACACTGTCTTTAACCCTAAACCCGTAGCCAACTCAGGAGAAATGAAATTGTGGCTAGCCCCACTATCCACTAATACCACTATCGGAACCCCAAAAATTTTTCCCTCCAGCCTCATGGTCTTCGTTTCAGACGTTGGAGCCTTGTTTACCCCAAAAACTCCCATGACCCGACACTCCAAAGCCACATCACCCTCGTCGTCTTCCTCCTCCATCTCCACTGCAATTATTTCTCCTTCTTCGTTTAGTGTCTCATTTTCGTCCAACACCAACAATCGAAGTTGCCGCTCGGCGCACTGATGGAGTGGGTGAAAACGTTCTCCACAACGAAAACATAGCCCTTTTGCCTTGCGGTTCATCAGCTCTTGGTAGGAAATATGGCGTAACCCCCGATTTTTTTCCACTGGTGGTCTCCTGTCGGCGTCGATCCTCCTCTCCTGCGTCGCCTGGACTGGTTGGTTAGGCGCCTGGGTATTCACTCGATACCCATTAGTATCGCGGTTACGACCCGCTCCAGATCCACCCCCACTGAGTTCGACCCATGGAGTTGGGATGACCCGGGTCCAGTCGCCTCGGGTTGGCCCGAAATTGGGTCTGGTTTTTAAACCCAGCTTCTCTTCGCTGACCCCATGGTCGTTGTCGTAAGTCCACTCCTTCTTCACCACACACTTCCTCTTCCACCGCCCTAGCAATCTTCATCAGATGGTATCGATTTGTGGGGTTGAGCGTCGCACTCTCCTCCTGATATCCGACCTCAGGCCACTCATAAAATACCCCATGAACTGCTCTTCTGGAAGTCGACCAATTTGAGAAGAGATGAATTCAAACGCCTCAATATATTCATCCACGGTATCTGTTTGTCGAAGATCAGAAAGCTCCTCGTAAGGATTCTCAAACCTCCTCCCTCCATAACGATCGATTAAAGCCTTCTTAAAGGTCTCCCAACTCAAATCTGTCTCCGTCTCCCGTAAGAGATTAAACCAGTGGATAGTTGAGCCCTCCATGCTTAAAAGGGCAAGTTTGATCCTCATTGCATCCAAGTATGGTGGACCTCAAAATAAACTTCGCTTCTAGTGATCCATCCCACCGGTCGGACCCATCAAACATTGGTAGCTCTACCTTCCTTCTTGACATTCGTACTCGTCCATGTCCGTGGCTGATTCCCAATGATGCGGATTGTTGCGGCGATGTATTAGTCCTATCATCGGACGGCGTTTGCCCATTCCGCACCGTATCACTCCCCGTCCTTCCTCGGGCCTCTTGCCCATAATCTTATTCATCTCTAGCAGTAGCGCTCGTTGCATTTCCCCCATCGCCAGTCGCATGGAGGATTGAATGTCTTCCATTCCCGCTTCCAGACTAGCCATACGAGACTCCAGAACATCTACTCATCGGACATCTTAGGTGGCATGAATGGTAACAAGCTTCCTACTCTCCTAGGCGTGTCCGTGGTCGGACCAATTTATAGGAAGCTCAAGCTTAAGTCAGCTAATGAGCAAAATATTATTCAATATATTGAGTGACTAGCACTGCTAATACAATAGGATACTCAGACTTCTCTAAAACCAGAGCAAGACGATGCTCCTCAGGGAGAATCACGATTCTCTCTGCCCCCAAATTCACCTAAGTTCTTTCTGCCTACCTCTCTCTTTCCTCCTCCCACACAAAAACCAGACCTCACACTCCCTCTCACCATTCTGTTATGCCAGCTCATCATTCCAAACTAACTCCTCGTACCCTCTTCCCTACCCTCTTTCATTCTCCTTGAGTACACTCTCCAAACACTAGGTTTATTCCCCTTATTATCCCTTCCCCTAATCTCAGTCCTAACAGGGTATGTTCGAGAGAATCTCAAATCAAAGAAGATGTGAATGAGATGACGACTGAATTGATCACCGAAGAACAAATTCAGCATGGAAGAAAAAGAAGAGTGGACTCTGATTCGGTCAGTTCACTGCCTGAACAACAAAAGAAGAATAAAAAAAGGATGCCGCTTAAGAAAGTTACTGTAGATTCGTCTGATGTGGCCATAGACAACAGAACCCAGGAAAGTATGCTGGATGATCAAATTCGTCAGAAAGAAACTAAAAGGGATGCTGAAGATACCAATGTATTGGTTGTTGACAAATTCATCAAGATTCCAGAAGCTTGTGACATAACTGAACTACAGAATGTTTCCGGTCAAGGCGTCCCAGAGTTCCATCAACCCTCTGAACAGGTACCTATAGAAGATATTACTGACGATGGAGAAACAAATGGTAATGCAACTTCAAGAAATGTGGAAAATTACGTGTCACGCTGTCATTTTGGGGTATCTGGTATGGAACCATCAAAAGTTTCTGAAGAGGTGCTTCAGAAAAGTGTTGAACACACTAGTGGGTATTCTCAGGTAAGTTTAATACATCCAGTGTCACTGTTTACATTGCGCTGAATGTTTTTATGAAGATGTCAAATGCACGTATTCTTTTCCTCCAATGATGGAACATCTGGTTTTCTGCTCTTGAAATTTTAGCTGACGGAAATTTACCTTGAATATTTCAACTTTCTATTGAATGAGATTTTCTTGTTGGTCTTCATGTTTATTTTATGCTGCTGCTCGTATTATGATAAAAATAATCATGCTTTTGGATGGCCAGTTAGGAAAGAGGGCATACGAATTGTTGATATGCAGCTGTTACCTTTGGTATCTGAGAATATGTACCAGTATGATATGCTCCATTACCTGGGGTTATTAGGATGGGACATTCTTTGTTCTTGGTTTTCTTCGTATCTGCATTTTCTCTTTCGTGGTCAATCGGAGCAACTCTTTCTTCCTCCATTTGCGGACTATGAACTTTACCATTTCTGTTTTGCAGTCTCAAAAAGATGAACTCAACAAGGCAATCGAGGATCCCGATGGTCCTGTTGGCAAGGTTGTTGATAATGTAGGAGCAAGGACAAGGTCTAAACAGAAGTTGTAGAATTGTAGATGTTGCAGTGAATAGATGATCTCTAGGTCAATTACAGCTATATGCAGTCAAGCAGCAGCCTAGTAGGTCTAGGTTGCAGGAAGTAGTAACTACTTTTGGGGCGGCTCATTAGTTGTGCCTGCTGACTTCTTGGAGTCTATAATCTCAATATGTAACCAAATTAACTCAGTGTGTCAGGTTTTATTGTTTTGGGCATCTCTAACTACTTACACCAAATTTTTATTTATTTATTTATTTATAAAATTAAAATAAATTTATTATTCTTAATTGATTAATTAAATTTAAATTTATGTACCTTTTATTTTAAATTTAATTTTATTCTTAAAATACTTTATTAATAAATTTATAACACTTATAAATAAATATTTAAAATAAATTTAATATTATATTCATGCCATTTTAAATATTCCAATGAAATTTTTGTAATGATATTTTTGTGTAAAGTAATATAAAATTTAAATTTAATTATTTAGTAAATTATATAGAAAAATTAAATTATGAGAAGTAAATAAAACAAATATGTTTAAAAAATAAACTTATATTTTACCACTTTTGTTGCATAAATAGTAATATATTAAATTTGAAGTATTATTATTTTTTATATTATTTTGATATTTAATTTTAGTGTCTTTTTTAAAATAAATTTATTGTATCAAAATATCAAATTTAGTGTTTTGATACCTTAAAAGAGTTTTGAGAATAGATAATCTAATCCCTTCTTCTACCCAGCGTGAGCTTACCACGACCACGTATATTGTACAGATCCGAACTCATGCTGACGTGTTTTTGTTCTGATCTTTAGGGCGATGACTAATTAGTAAGGCAAGCTGGGTTACTTTGACAAGTATCCATATCTTTTTTTTTTTAGTCAACGAGATATTTTAAAAGGGTCTCAATTATGAGAAGGTGTCTTTAAGTTATTCTTTCTTGGATTAATCTTATTTCATTTGGAATTGCCCGTAAGAGATAAAATCTTAGCTAAATAGATTTCTTCATTCACCAAGACTTGAGCTCTACATTATAAATTAAAAATGAGAGTCTTTGAATCACTCACACTAACCTATCTAGTTAAAGATACTCCTTATCTTAATATAACAAAGCAGCGGAAGTTAGTTTAGTTACAAGGAGTATTCTGATGAAAGTGTGGTTTGTCTTTTATGGTTTTCCCCGACAAGCTGACGTCACATCAACCTCTAGTTTGGTAAAAGCTTACCTGTTGATGTGTCAAGCCGTTATGAGTTGGAAAAGAATACAAAATAGTGTACACAGATTTCTGTTTTCGTGTGCTACTCCGCTTAAGACTATTCAATTCATCCAATCCAAATTAGTATACACAGGGATCAAGTCTTATATACTTTGTTTTGGTGTGTTATATTGTGCTCAAAATCATCGTTCTATTTATTTACATTTAATAGATAGATGAAATGTCTCAGATACAGAATGACATACAAAATGAGAACAATTACTTTCTACCTGTGTAACTATTAAATAAGAGTTGTTTTAATTAGTAGAATTTTTCCTTATTTGTTAATTTAAAGGTCTAATGTTTTACTTTAGTAATTTAGAAGATAGTGAATTTTCATAGTTAAATTCGTTAATTCATTTTCAATCACTTAATTATTTAATTAAAACATGTGAGTTATTATATTTGACAATTTATTTATTGTCTATTTATGAATTATAATTATAATTTTATCGATATATATATGTATATAATCTAAATAGTGAATTTAATATAGTAACATTTCAAATTTATACATTAGGCTAATTCAACTCTTTTTTAGATGGACTAATTTTATGAAACAACATTAGTTGGTCTATACGCAATAATAAGATAGTTCGTTTCTTTTAAATCATCAAGGTTGATTGGGCTTGAGTTTGAATCTCAAACTCGAGTTAGACTCTTTGGTCCGAATTGCGTTTAGGTGATTTGATTCCAAAATTTTAAAACTTAATTTAATTTAATTTTTAAAGTGAGATTGTTTATTTAAAATGTTATTTTCATTTGATACATTCAATAGATCATAATGAATCGCGTAACTCAAATGAAACTTTTAAAATAAATTTGAAACTAATTTAAAATTTTATCAATTTGACTTACATCTATTAACTTTAAATTGAGTTTAATTAGATCGAATTAGACTTAGAATTGTTTTGATTAATTTAATTTGAGTCGGATTATAAAGTTTAAATTTGATTCAAAAATTTTATTTTATTTTAATTTTAAATTGACTCAAACTTTCATGTCATGATTAAAATATTGTAGCTGAAAGAGAAGGTTTGACTTTTGCATCCACCTGTTATAACTTATAAGACATACCCATTGCCGAGAAGTGCCTCCTACACACACGTGTGTGCGTTTTCAACTTGTTCAATTTAGACCTTTTTCCTTTATTTATAGATTAAAAAAACAAAAAATTATGATTTTTTGTTAAAACTTAAAATAACAAATAATTTAATTTTCGAATTAAAGACTTAGAATAGTCAAACGACACAAATCTAGGTTTAAAGCACACCCAAAAAAGCACAAAACGCATTGAAGCAGAGTGAGTGACCTCGGCCTCAGCCTCCATTTAGTTATTTTCACCGGCGGCGAAGAGAGGGTAACCGCGGATAAGTCGTATAATGGAGAGAAGCGCCGCCATAGGTGGTAGTCTCCACCACAATTACCTCCTTTGTCCCTCGCGTCCCACTGCTTGTTCTCTCCTCCCTTTCTCCTCCGACCACATGCTCCATTGCTCTCCTTCTTCTCTGTCTCTCCAGGTAATTTCTTCTCGTGTTCTTTTGTCATGTCACTAACTTATGATTGCTTATTTAGTAGTGTGTTTCTGTTGTCCGCAGGTTCAGAGGCCGTTCCAGCCCGGTAATGTTTCAACAGCTGTATCTCCTTTCAGTCGGGATGCCGTATTGTCTGGAAACTACAGGTCTGTGACTTTCGTTGAGAAACTGTTTTATTGTTATTGTCATTTGTTGGCACTTGCATTGCCCAGATAGGATCTTGTGGCTTAGGAAGGACTTTATCGTGCTTTGTTTTGCAATTTCTGGAGAATCCATCTTCTGGGTCTACTCATTTCTGCTTGTGAAGGTCATGCTCAGTGATGATCAATTCCTATCTTTTCATAACAAATGTGAAGGAGACGACTGGAAAGGATATCCTTTTCTGGACATCTTGTGTATCTGCTTCGTTAAGTCGATTACTATCTGGTCTTTCTAACCCCCTTTTTCTTCCGTTTTGGTTTTATATAGTGAAACGTTGGACTTGGCTGACATAGATTGGGACAGCCTTGGCTTCTCTTATGTTCCCACTGATTATATGTACACAATGAAGTGCGTTAAAAGCGGAAACTTTTCCAGAGGTGAATTGCAACGTTTTGGGAACATCGAATTGAACCCCTCGGCAGGAGTTCTAAATTATGGCCAGGTAAGGTATTTCTGATTTCACAGTTTCGTTTTCTTCACTTCTTATTAATACTATGATTCATTACATATTTGGTGTTGGCAATAATATAAGAGATACTTGCTGCATAATGTTGTTGTTAATCTAAGAAGCATAGACACGGACACGGACACGGACACGGACACGGACACGGACACGGACACGGACACGAACACGGACACGGACACGGACACGGACACGGGACACGACACGGACACGGACACGAGGACACACCAATTTCTAAAATTTGGTGGACACAGATACGGCATATATATATATTATAAAATTTAGAATTAAGAAAAAAAATTCAGAATTCATAATATAATATATATTGATTGATGTGTTTCAAGACTTCCAACATCTTGATAGTTTATACATATTTGGTACTTTATAAGCCCCTCTCAAAAAATATGGAGCATACATTCTATGGAGCATATTTTTCATTAAGCAATGTCCGAGCGGTTTTTAGATGTGTCCGAGTTGTGTCCACTGTGTGTCAGTGAGTGTCCGACACAGACACGTGTCCGACACGCGGACACGGCTCCATTTTGCCGTGTCTGTGCTACATAGTTGTTAATAATTGGGAGCCGTGTCCGCGCTACATAGTTGTTAATAATTGGCGCAGCTTGGTTATTCTGTCAGTTATAATACCTTTTTCCTTCTCCCCACATCGGTCATTTTTGTTGTGTTAGCATACACATTATGCTGCTTTGAAATGGAATCTAATCTAATTGGTATAAACAGTGCAGTACAAGTTTGCAGTAAACCTAAAAAGAGCAAGTTGTGTGTTTGATTCCTGGTACCCCTTCTTCCTCCCAATCTTAAAAGTAGACAAACTTGAACAGCCTCATTTCAGTCAAGTTGCATATTTCCGTTGTTAACGAGTCACAATTAGGAAGAATAACCTTCTTTAACATTTCAAGGAAAATTTTGAAGCAATTGGGGTTATCTTTTGTTTCTCATCCAATTCTAATATTTGAAGCGTACCCTGAATGAGCTTGCGTTACAACCATATGTTAGAAATCTTAACAGTAAGATACTGTGTATGAGTCCAGATTCAGTTATCAATGCTAGTACATTTTAATACCTTTTTTTTTTGTAGCAAATTGGTACCTATTATGGTTCCGCTTTCTCTTCTTGTATTATTTAAATTCAGGGATTATTTGAAGGTCTTAAAGCCTATCGAAAAGAAGATGGTAAAATTCTACTGTTTCGTCCCGAGGAAAATGCACTGCGGATGATAGAGGGTGCAGAGAGGATGTGCATGCCTTCACCAACTGTTGAGCAGTTTGTGGAAGCTGTGAAGGCAACTGTTTTGGCAAATAAACGTTGGGTAATGCTTCTATTCCATGCATTGTAAAGGTTTATCCTACAAGTAATATGTTTACTGAATTTTGACCTTTAATTTCAGGTTCCTCCTTCGGGTAAAGGTTCATTGTATATCAGGCCGTTATTAATGGGGAGTGGAGCTGTTCTTGGTCTTGCACCTGCTCCTGAGTACACGTTTTTGATCTATGTTTCACCTGTGGGAAACTATTTTAAGGTTTGTTTCATCTTTGAGCATTGAATATGATTGAGTTGTGGTCGCGACATTGAATTTTTGTGTTTTTTCACTTTGGCATTGAAATCTGTTGATGACATTTCAGAAATATTGTTTCCCCATGTTGGTATATTCTCCAGCAATGGATAAACCTTCCACCTTGTAACCCTTTTCTTTACTGTTGAGTTTATATTCTCTTGGAGGATATAAAATGTTTTGTTGATATGATTATTCTTTCGTGAACTGCAAAATATGCTCTTTGTGGTTGGTCAATCATTGTCTGCAAAAGTTTCTATCTGTTTTCTTATGCTTAGACTAGAGTGTAAATAGTTGACATTCTTGAGAGAGGTTTTGTTAATATCTATCTTGTGACACCATAAAAGGTTGATGATGCAAGATAATTTTTTAATGTAAAGTTATATTTTTTACACATTTATTCAGGAAGGTGTTGCACCAATCCATTTGATTGTTGAGCATGAACTTCATCGAGCAACTCCTGGTGGTACTGGAGGCGTGAAGACCATTGGAAACTATGCTGCTGTGAGTACTTAAGTGGACTTTGGACTTTATATTGCCCTAGTATGAAGTACTATTATATTGCATAAATGTGAATATTTGGGTTGCTCTTTATATTGCCTATATTCTTTTTGATAATTATTTCTATTTGTTGATGCTGCTCTTTGTGTATATCAAATTGTTTTTTCTAGGTTCTCAAGGCTCAATCCGTTGCAAAAGCCAAAGGATTTTCTGATGTTCTGTATCTTGACTGTGTTCATAAAAAGTATTTGGAGGAGGTTTCCTCTTGCAACATTTTTGTTGTGAAGGTAATCCAAGGAATTAGCTTCTGGTTCTTTGTTTGGAATTTGATTTATAGCATATCAATGTCAACTTTTCGTTTGCAAAACTAATATGCATTTGCTTAGTATCTTGTTTATTTGGAGTGTCACAGCCCTACTAACTGAAAGAACATACATGGAGCTGCTAATAACAAAATTCAGCATTGACTTCCATGATGAAATATGCAGTAAATTGTAAACTTCGAACTTGTCGGCACTATCATGGATCTGCAGCACCTGAATTGTGAAGTCTCAAGTTTGGGGCATCATTGTTTAGTCATTAATTATGCTTCCAACTCACTATTAGATGAGTATGAGCTATCATTATTGCTTATTAGCTTGTAAATGCAGAGTACCAGCGATAACTAGCTACCTGGGATTTTGAATGATGCAGTGAGATTCGATGATGACATTAAGAACCATAGCTTGTACCAATCCTGCTAATCTAAATTATTGCTAACAATAGCTTGTGTCATTGCTTTCCTCCAATACGGTACCTCATTAATAGTGATTGCAGTTAACGTGTTTCTATATGCTCTGCTGTCAGGGTAATGTTATTTCTACTCCTGCAATAAAAGGGACAATTTTACCTGGTATTACCAGAAAGAGCATTATTGATGTTGCTCGAAGCGAAGGGTTTCAGGTACCTTGTTGTTGCTGTAAAATTTTTCATAGACATTGGATGTTTAGTGTCTATGTTTTTCTTAGATGTTGGCATCCTGCCCATAGCAATTAGTGACAATGTGGATAAGATCGGAATATGGTGATAAAGAGCAAATTTTATGTTTTATACAGCAATTTCATTTCATAAACAGTACTCTTAGTTGATTCTTGGGTGAACCTGATATTAACTTGTTAAATGTCTGAGCCTGCACAAGTATATTTGACAAAATTGTTAAGCTCCTTCTCTCCTTTCCTGTAAAGTTTAATTTGGACAATCGTATGCCGCAGGATCGGACTGAATCTTTTCTTTTAGATACAGAGGTTCATGCACTGAAGCTGAATGACCTGTTTTTCGGAAAAAAAAAAAACTGAAATTAATGCTGAGTATTACTATGGTAAAATATGCATTGCCTCTTTTTCTTAATTGCTGCGTGACTTTGAAACACTTTTCTGCTATAAGCTGTGATGCTCTTAATTGGTCACTGTTCACTATTGCTGATGAATAAGAAGTAAGCCACCTCCATCATTTTTTTCCGTTGTAAACATTTGCTTCTTCATGTTCGTATAGGTGTTCTAGATTTTCCTTCATATTTTCTACTAGCTTTTTTTTTAAAAAATTCCCCATTGGGGGCTCTGATCTTGACCTCAGTAAGTGTGAATCAGTCTTGCTATTTCTGTACAGAATGATCATATATAACAGCTTTCTAGCAGTTAGCAAAGCAAACTGTTGTGTAGCATTTACTTTCACAGTTCACAGGCACATTGAATGTATTTTTGATAGGACATTTAATGGCTCCATTTTAGGTGCAACATCTAGTTTGTGAAATGGGCAGTATTTGCTAATCAATTCTTAACGTGTTCACATGACACATGCAGGTTGAGGAACGATCTGTAACTATTCATGAGCTGCTTGATGCTGATGAAGTTTTCTGCACCGGGACAGCTGTGGTTGTATCACCGGTTGGAAGCATAACTTACATGGGTAAAAGGTGACGCCATGACATAACCTCCTATCTATAAATATAACTGTTTGTATCAAGATGAGCAAAGATATAAGCTCTCTTACAATCTAGTCCTGCTACCAGAACTAGCCTATCAAATGTGATATCTCCAGTTGGCACTGAGTTTTTTGAATTGAAGTTATGTGTGCAACTGTTTCCCCTTGTGCAGGGTGTCATTTGGAGAAGATGGTGTCGGTACCGTATCGAAGCAACTCTACAATGTGCTTACCAGACTACAGATGGGTCTTATAGAGGATAAGATGAATTGGACTATGGAGCTGAGTTAGGCATGCCCAAGTCAACAACAGTAGTTTGCATTTTAGCTTGCAAAAACTTCTATTCAAGCATGTTAGGCAGTAAAAATATGTTGCTTTAGCTTGCTTTCTTTGTTTTGTACTTTGATGTTTAGCACTCTGTAGCATATCCTCAACGTTATGTTCGGTTTGACAATGCAAGAATGTGTCATGGATTTTAAGTACCCAAAAGGTCTCTGTTAGGAGCACATGTTTGCTTTATGAACAAAAGAGTACACAGATCCGCTGAAGTCGCAAGTTTGACCTATGTATGCCTATGTATTTAATTAAACCCTCTGAACTTTTTAACAGAGTGATCTTTAACTTCTAATGCAATGAATTTCTAAAGGATTTAAGTTTAATTAAATGTTTAATTTTGAAACAAATTTGTGTATGAAATGCAAAATTCACTTGAGAGGGCAAGCTTTTCTATTCAAGCAGCTGCAATTATAAGCAATAATTAAAAAATTACTCAGTTTAATTGTAAAAATTTTAAATTATTAATAATTTTTTAATTTAGTTTTAAACTATTGTTAGTTAAAATTTATCAATTTATTAACTAGTTAGTTAATTTTATAAATTAATAAATTTTATAATCTAAAATTAATTAATTGATTTTTAATTAAAATTTAAAATTTTAATAAATAATTTTCATTATTTTTATTTTAATCAATTTTAGTTAATTTTATGAGAGTCTAACATGAGCTTAGTCTTTTAAACTTTAAATCTCTTACCTTATTATTTCAACTTTTGGTTTGGTTCTGAAAACTTTTGATTATTATAACCAAATTTGGGTTTATTTTAAAAACTTTAGACAAAAATATTGTTCATAAGAGGAATAAATTATACAAAAGAGTTTGCAAGGCTCGTAGAATGTATTCTTTATAAAATGATAAAGAATACATTAAAATGATACCGAATATTATAAAATTTTTCAAATTTGCTCCATTTTATAATACACATTTAAATTTAAAAATTAACGTTTTTATTCTATACTCTAAAATACCACAAATTCACAGAAAGTCAAAATTACACTTATTTTATTTTCTTAGATAATAATTCCTAAAATACTTATGGAAGGTGACATGTTATGACGTATGGTACACCTAACTATGTTTTTGACTCCTTTTTAGTTTTGACATTTTGTACCCTTTCTTTTCATTCTAGCCAAAAGCTTTAAACTATGAAAATCCCAATAACGCAGAAAGTAGTGAAAACGCGTTTGATGGCTTGCTTTTGTATGGAGGGTCTCAAAAAGTTTGAGCCATTAAAAGTCACATACATCGATTTCTTCTTAAAAGAAGATTTGCTTTAACCAGGGCGCGGTGAGTTGATAAGAGGTTTTCTTAATTTAAGTGAGATCGCGAGTTCGAATCTTTCTTATGTATGCAATCGTTTAAAATTTAAGGTCATAATTTTGCCTCTTGCAAAGAACCTACCCGGCTCGAGCCGAAATTAGTCTGAATGTAGAATGAATTAAAGGTGTCTTCTTATAGTTGAAATCCGCCTAGGACATCTCATGGCAACCAAAAAAAAAAAAGATTTGCTTTCTATCAGTACTCAATCCCTGGAATGCTTCTCTGTGTTTATCCCTAAACCAGCTGCTCAATATGAGTTGGTCTTGTACTGTGATTAGTGATCAAATGTTTGAGACAATCAAGCATAAACATAATACAAAATTTTAAGTGTTGGAAATTAAGTTTATGTTGCATATAACTCTTCTGAATTTAAAAGAATATAGATGACATTTGAGCTATTACTATAAAAATAATAATTATGAAATTTCTCATTATAAAAGAGACATAATAATTCTCGAGAATAAACTCTTTATCAATTAAGGGTAACGTTGCATATTATTAAATTTTTTCAAACTCATTGATTTATTGTTGCATCATTGAATGTGAATTCAAATACATATGATACGTTTTAAAAACTAAAAGCTAAGAATTGTGTAACCCAAATTGGTTAATAACATAAGATTATAATAGGCAAAAGTCAAGTCAAATTCAAATAAGCTCCACAAGCAGACTCAATATGGTGTTTCCCACTAACTATATATGGGATTTCATATCAACTTTTTTTTTTTTTAAAGCAGTCCACGAGAAGGGCTGTGTCACACACACTCTCCACATATATATATGGAACCCAAGCGAGCTAGATAATCAGAGGATTGATTGTCTTCACCTAAAACATGAGCAGTAATATATTGGACCACCGACGAGATAAGAGTGGACCTTCATATCTCCTCTTTTTTTTTTTTAATTACATAAGGGAAATTACAACACTAAATTAACGCTTTTAAGTACATAACACCTTGTGTATCATAACAGAGGATCTCCTGAACACTAAAAGGGAGCTCGTGAAGGAAATAAAAACTTCAATTGCACACCCTAATAAGACGAGCGAGATTGTCTGCGCAAACGCTTACCTTCATATCTCTAACATGGTTTATTGAAGTGAGTTCAACATCCTCTGCTATAAGTGGCCAGCAAATCTCATTATGAAGTCAAAAGACACGTCGCATCTAACTAGTTGATAATTATTAAGATAATTATCTTAAGTGCTTTATATGAAAAAGAAATCTAAGACAATTATTAAAATTTGAAAGATAATTTGAAGCTGAGCACACTCAAGTCCTTCTCCTGTATCCATCAAACAGGTTATGAGGCTGACACAGGCAAGTTAAGAAAGACCGGAGTCTCCAGGTCTTTGAATGAGGGCTTTCAATTCGAGGCTTTATTACATACTTCACCATCAAAGGAGACGGGAAATAAATAAAATACTATATAAATTATAAATAGAAAAATTCTCTAAAATTTAATGCAGAAGATAAGATTATTTATATTTTAATATGAATAATATATTTTCAATTTTAATTTAAACACATGGTGTCAAATTTAAAATATTAAAAATTAATGATTGACTCATTTAATTTTTTGTTACAAAATTATAAATTATGATAAATTTCTTCACTGGTTTTAAAAATTACATTTGATTTTTCATGTCATAAAATTTCTAATTATATGTCATATATTAGTCTCAACATTTTTTGATAAATCAGAAAATAAATTAATGAGCAAAAAATATATACAAAATGTTCACAAGCAAAGCTTCCAAAAGCTCAACATATCTTGAAACATGGGAGACCTATGCAAAAGGAAAACACCAAGCAATGGAAAAGTAACTATAAGTCAAACACTAAGGCTAGTACCTAGATCAGTAAACAAGCATACATGACCTAAGGAGAAACCAATCCAAACAAGGAAAATTCAGCTCGTAATAAGTTAACCGTGAAAAAAACTGAGACAACCGAGACAATCACTCACAATTGAGGCCCGAAAATAGCTTGAAAGCTCCCGCCAAGAAATAGTTGTGTTGTTTCTTGAAACAAGCAGGGACAGTCCAAAGTAGAGCTCTAGAGCAGTAGCCTGAAAAAGCACTGAGCAATTAATTTGAAAAAAGAGAGTATTAAACTAAATTACCTCCTCTCGGTATTTAGGCTGAGCAGTTCCCTAAAGTGGAAAATTATGCCAGACAACACTCTCTCCTCTACTAAGGCTTCATTTTTGAAGGTTCGAGCATTATGTTCCTTCTAGATGTGGTAAACGGTTGTTGAGAGCAAAAGAGAAAAGTAAAGGGTGAATGAAACGTTAGGACTGAAATCTTGTAAGAATCAACAATTACTATTGATTATGATTCTAAATAGCAGTAAATGATTGTTAAACATAATGTAAAAAATCTTATTTATCTTAGATTAAATTATGAAAATTTGTGAAATAGCAAGCAAAGCACAAAATCCCATCATGCGGTGAATATGAAATAAAATAAAAAAGAAATTGTCATTTTCATAACATAAATGCTCCCACTGTTTAGGTCAGGATTACGTTGCATGGGTCATTACAATGAACAAGAAAAGGTCATTGTTAATGTGATAACAGGTAACAATTTGAGAAGACAAGCACCTCGAGAATGGCATCTTTAGAAAAATCCCTTGAGAAGAAGCGGGGGAGGACTTGAGCTGTGTTCTTGAAAAGATATCTGTTGAAGTTGACTCCTTCAAACGTTAAAAAAAAGAAAGAAAAGAAATGTAAACAAGGTCTAAAAGTTACCCTAATTCAAGTTTTGTTTAATCGAAAGAGATGGATCGACTGATTGAGGGTAGCGTGTGGCCTACCAACACGACCATTTCCTCTCTTTGCCTGTTGAACAAGTTGTGTACTTCTATTTAACGTTATGCTCATCCCAAAAACATCTTAGATCAAAACAAACACAGTAGCTACGTTTTGTCAAAGTTCTTAAAGTTTTACTTTGTGATAAACTTTATAAAATATGAAAAAAAATTAAGTTTCCCCCTTCTTGGAAAAATAAATGTATTTAGCTCAAATTAAATTATACACCGGAGCGTAAATTTTTTTTAATTAGACTATTCGGTTTGAACTAAATTCAAGAATTAAGAGAGTAAATCTTGGAGCAACCGATATGGTTATTCTTTTATGAACAAAAAGAAATCACAAGCTTGTAAAATAAAAAGGAAAGATTGTGTATAATTAATGAACCGCTTTCAACTCTTACAAAATGAAAGACCCTCCAAACTAGCCTTTATTAAATTCAAAAATTAACTATTAAATTAAACATTTTAAGAATTGCCAATTTGGTTAAATATTTTCAAATCATATCTTTTTAATTATAAGTTTTAGTTTGCTTAATAAATTATTTAAGAAAAAATATATTTTGTCAAACCAATCTTACGATAATCATATAAAAGAAAAGGAAAAATCACTATCAATGAGATAATAAAAGAACCGCCATTGACATTTACCCAGCTAGTTCAAGTTGGCTGCCTTCTAGAGCAATTATTTATAATAATATTACTAGCTGTTTCACTTTCTAATGTGATTTACTGAAAATTAAATATTTAAATCATTATATTAGGCAAAAAGACAAAGCACAAGGTCTTCGTAGTGACGCATATGGATGTGATAGTGGACTTGTTTGTTCGTTATCAAAAATTAGTAAATTACAAGAAGGTATCACATTATTGTTCTTTTTCCTTTAATTAGTTTTGTTTAGTATTTGAAAACATTGAAACACGCCGAATTGCAAATTTAGGGTTGGCTTGGTTATACTTCTATTTTTCTGTTGTAGGTTTTGTTTCAGTTTTTGTTTATGCTTTTTAAATAAAAATAAAAATATATTTGATTGTTAATGTAATTATATTTTATCATTAATAATAATTACATTTTAGATAAAATTTAAATATAAATTATTTTAATTAAATAAATTTGTTTAATTTTTTATATAATATTTATTAACAAATTATTAAAAAATTATGTTATTTTAATAAAATAAATAATTTAAAATTTATTTATAAATTAATATTTATTTGACATATATTTTAATTATTAAATCAAATTTCATTTGAATATTTATATATTTTAAATTTAATTATATATAATTTAATTATAAAATAAAATAAAATAAAATAATTCATAATTTTATTGATAATAAATATAAATTTATTAAATATATAAATATAATGTTGGATTAAATTATTCATAATTTTATTAAAAATAAATAATTAAATAATATACATTTAAATGATAATAAATCAAATTATGAAAAATGAAAACAAAAACAAAATCCACTTTTATGGTTTTCATAATTTTTGAAAACTAGAAGAAATCTAAATTAAAAATAGAAATTAAAACTCAAACAAACAAGATTTTTACTGAATTTAAAAACAAAACAGAAAATCAAAAATAAAAATACAAACAAACACTCCTTACGTTTTTTAGTTTATTTTTATTTCTTTCATATTTTATAATTTTGTATATTCGTTACACTTAATACTTGATAATTAATCATGAATAAGGCATAAATTTTATATTGTTTCTATTTTAACTTCTTATTGCTTAGTTTCAACCGATCGGATCGAAGTTAAATCAGAAAAATAAGATATTTAATAATTAAAAAATTCAACCGATATTAAACAGTCATAAAATTAGCTAAAAATTGAATGATTTGAATTGAAAATCAAAACATGATTAGCCTAATATATATAGCCGAAAAATAACAACATTGTGTTACAACAAGGGAGAACATTTCTCGCTACCAGGAATTGTTCCAAAGGAAGTACACGTGCAACTATCAATCTATGACGTTCTCTACCTTGCGTACATGATAATAATTATGAAGAACAATTCAACCAATGATGGTTTGATCAAGTAATACACACACCAGACCCAGTTAGCCTTTAGAGCCTGGTCTACTAGTTGCACGGTCATGATCAAATCATGGTTTGTGAATGAGAACCACCTATCTGAAGGGTGTAGATGTGGAAATATATATAATATTACTTAGTGGATATCTGGTGCAGATTCTGAACTAAGAAGGACAAGTAGGAAAAACCTTTCTCTACTGTTCTGGCATTTCCAATCCCTCCATTATTCTATTCATAAAGTTTCTTCTTTTTCCGTTTTCTTTCTCCTCACTGAAATCTTCATGTCTCTCCTTCTCTAGCTACCCTCTTTATATATAGCAGTATCAGTTTCATTATTGTCAGGAGATAAAGAAGAAAGAGCTAAGCTTGTTAACTTTTTAACACAAACAAAGACAGCAAACATGGGTAGAGCTCCTTGTTGTGACAAAGCCAACGTGAAGAAAGGACCATGGTCGCCGGAGGAAGACACTAAACTCAAGGCCTATATTGAACAGAACGGAACTGGCGGAAACTGGATAGCTTTGCCTCAGAAGATAGGTAAGGATAAAAATAGTTATCAAGTTTTTTTCTTCTTTTGGCTTGGGAGAGAACTTTATAAGTGGACATAATATATAGGACTGAAGAGATGTGGGAAGAGTTGTCGACTTAGATGGTTGAATTATCTCCGTCCAAATATTAAACACGGAGGGTTTTCAGAGGAAGAGGACAACATTATCTGCAGTCTCTATATCAGTATCGGAAGCAGGTAAATTAAAAAATGTGTTTAACGTTCTTTAATCATGAACTCAAGGGGTTTATGAGGAAGGGTAATTCAGTGGCCTAATCTTAATGATTGAATATGTTTAAATAGGTGGTCTATAATAGCTGCTCAGTTGCCTGGAAGAACTGATAATGATATAAAGAACTACTGGAACACAAGGCTGAAGAAAAAGCTCCTGGGAAAACAGCGAAAGGAGCAACAAGCACGAAGAGCAGCGGTCAAGCAGGAGATGAAGACAGAAAGCGAGAGTTTCGCTGTTCCTGGCGTGCTAAATCTGGAAACTCCTTACTGGCCTGAGCTACCTGCAGTCATACCACCTATTTATTCTAGCCAGGAACCTTCAATCATGGACCAAGAGTATATTAGGAGCCTCTTGATTAAGCTCGGAGGAAGATTTTCTGACGAGCTTGAAGAATCAAACATCAGCTCCTCTAAGTATACTCTTGATGGCTCATGCAGTACTCGAGATCATCAATTGTATGCAAACTCCGTCGATATACTTTCTTCTGCTGCTACGCCCCTGAACTCCATAGATAGTAAATCTTCCCAATTGCACAACGCCATCTACAATTCTGCTGAATCATCTTTGAGTATGTTTGGAGGACTTAGCACAGTAGAGCTAGAGGAATTGGCGTACAGGACTCCGGAATTAGAAGGGTTGGAGAGTTTTTATGGAATGGACATGGCTAACAGTAGCAGTGCAGGAGCTAGTACTACTACGGAAAGCACCAGTTGGGGAAACACGAGCTCTATGGTTTATCCTCAACTTACTTCCGAGTTGGAGACTTGCTTCCAAAGCGTTCCGCAAGATTCATTTTTCACGGACTCCATGTACTTTGGTCCACAATAACATTGCTGTACACAGGACTGGTGTAAATGTGTTCTAGGAGGAAATTTGGTGTCAGAAATTCATGATGATAACCCTAATGATTTTACCTGAGAGACTTGCATGTTAATTGTCAACTTTCAGTTTTGTTGTGATCACCAACCTCTTGTTTTATACTTACCATATATCCATTTGCAACTAACAAGCAACTTATCAGATATGAATGTGTGATGTTTGAGGATGGAATATTACTACTGTCAATTTTGTTTCAGAGGAAGTTGGATTTTTAAGTGACAGACCAGTGTTTAACTGCAGATGGGTCCATTTCTGCTGGCATCTTAAGTGCAGTCATGTCCTGTTTCTGACTGCTCTACAGGACCCCTAAAGTGTGAGAAACCTCAAAATTACACTCTACCTAATGGTTATGTGTGAAAAAGTAGATCTGCAATGCCTTTTGATTCTAACACATGGGTAGAATTCTATGTTTTCCATTAAAAAAGTTTGTTCAAAGTCCTTGGTATAAGTTGGAAAGTTGCTTTAGACGTTTTTGGCTATGACTTGCTCGGCTCTAGCAGTTTGTAGGGGCATCTCAAATGACTACATCCTTTTATTGTTATCTTAATGTCTGCAATGACAATAAGTAACTGTTGAAGGCACATGTGATAATGAACCTATCTCATGTACTTCCAATTGCAACAGAAAAGTGCGGATCGGAATTCGATTTGAAGCATTTTCTCTGTCACTCTTATGTCTGGTGGGTTGATCACTTCCTAAAGCATCAGCCTTCTTTAGCTTCAATATTCAGAATTGAAAAAATTTCGAACTTAGTTATAAGTTTTGATTATTAATATTAAAAAATATTTTTTAATCTGAGTAAACTACGAACAAAAAGTGTTCTAATGGACAAAAGGCACATATCAATATTTTTCGATTTACCTTATTTTTCAAGTCCTGTGATTATCATGAAATTTCAGATATCCATATTAACTTAAACACACTTGAAGATGCAAATGACTTGATGATGCAAATAATCATACAATCAATGACGGAGTTACACGGGAGTCAGTGGTGTATTGAGCCTCTCAAGATTTTTTAAAAATTATTTTAATATATATATATATATATATATATATATATATATATATATATATATATATATAAACGGAATTATTTAAAGGTAAGTGGTGTATTGAGTCTTCAAAAATTTTAAAAAATTAATATTCAGGTCTTCTTATATTAAAATTTTGACTCTGTCATTGCATATAACCCACCTAATTATCTTCAAACCAGTGGTTCTTCGAGGGACTTGATTATATTAATTGTTGAAACCTTAATTTGTCCGAGATAGGCCAAACGTGCAAGTAATTCATAAATTGAATAATTGACGAAGAGTGTGTGCACCCAAAGCATCTCCTACACTATTAATTGAATGAAAGACAAGCCAAGCGCGAGTCAAGTTTGAATATTACAAACTACGAAGAGAAGAGAAATAAAGGACAAGATATTAGATATGTATGCTAATGAATTGACGAGGTCACTGTTAGGTGGCCTCGGTCAAGCTCAAGCATTAAGCTTAGTCAATGACTAATTTTCTAAATCAGTCACTTCTGTATCAGTCAGTCAATTATTTTCTCTCAAATACCGGAAGAAAAGAGGTAGTAATAAATTACCTAGACAATATTATTTATGATTGAAAATATATATGCTCTTAGACAGAATAAAGCAGGGATTGAACAGATATCTCAAGTTCTGAAACATGTACTCCTTGTCTTGGACTTGGATATATGACCGCATTTGTGATTCTTTTGATACAGACGTGCCCTTAAGAATTCTGTCTAATATTATGGTATCTTATTGTGTCTAATAAATCTTAGTTATTTATTTATGTAGGTCCCATATAGATTTCGCGTGAGTCTCGCAAAATAAATGACTGAGATTTCATAAGATAGAATAAGACAGGGTAATATTGGACAAAAAATCTAATCCTTAAGTATCGGGGTAGGGATGTTCTTTTTTACTGATTCAACATGCTTGATCATGTCCATTGCATGCTATGACAAGTTCCGATATTAGTTTCATCACCATTGATACCCAAGGCCAAGTTGCATGTAGACCATGATGTCAGTAATTTTCTTTTCAGGTTCGGCACGATGTGGCTGCTCTCAAGGATCCTATAACACGTCATGTACAGTAACATGGAAAGGTAAATTCCTTGCAATAAAAGCCACCCAAATGCTTGAAAAATCGGCTGTATGTTTGATGGAGTCGTAGTAGTTAATTACTCTGTCCAAGAAGATTACTGTTGCGTACTATTAAACTTATTGTTGTAGTTGTTTCTTGTTGCAGTAATTAATTACTTTCGTGAAATATCATATAGAAGAAGTGTATTATAATTTCAGTAATTAATTACTTTTGTGAAATCTCATATAGAAGAAGTGTATTATAATTTCATATAAAAAAGATTATTGACCAATTGTTCAGTTAATTAATTTTAATCTTACAACTTTATTAAGTTTGAAATGAATTGCTATTGGACCGCCTTAAACCTAGGGCATTACGACTTTGGCATTAAGAAATTTAAATGCTGGCATTTGCACATTTAATTAGCAACTGTGCTACGTGCTTGAGCTAAATGATAAGGAAAGTAGAGAGAATCGTTAAACAAAGAAATTTATAATTGGGACATCTGAGTCCTTTTCATGACTTGGTGCTTACCATAAGGTCAAAGCCGGACCGACTGAATTAATTGAGAATTGAAATCTCTTGTAGTTGTTAAACATTGAATCTGTAATTAGTCTTCATCTTGACTTTTCACCCCAATTTTGTTTTGTAGGACAAAGGTTTAGTACTTGTTTTCTTGATTGAATTAGATCTGGCTGACATCGTTTAGCAAGTGGCTTGCCAAGCCCTCAAGGGGTGTGGCTCGATGGTTGAGAGCGGGGCTTGACTTTAGTTAGGTCCCAAGTTCGATTCTATGCTAGTCCCTCTTATAAGAGCCTGGGACAGCCAATATTTTACCTGTAGATGGAGAACTAGTTGGGCCCTCAATGATGAGGTGCGCCCACTTAACCCGTCTGTAAGATGGTGCGTCAGTTGAACCTTCAGAGAGGTGTGCCCGCTTGACCCACCTATAAGGTTTCCTCGAATAACAAAAAAAAAGTGGCTTGTAATAGGAGTGTGATGAAGTGCATTGGCAAAGGCAACTATCAATTCAGGCCTTGAATATAGGACTGCTAAGGCATGTTTTAACGCTCTAGCAATCACAATCATATAGAATATGGCATGTTGGATCATTTCCTCTCAATAAGTATCAAAATTAATTGCCCTTTATGGCTAGTTCTGTAGAAAAAGACTTTTTAATGTGTGACTAAATATTAGCTATCTTGTTTGTTTGACTTAGCATAAAAGACAACTATTGATTAAGATTAATCAGTACGAAGAGAAGAGAGGTTGATGATTCCATAGTCAATAAATTTTGTACCTTCCATTTCATACATATTTAGAGGACCCTAAAATCAAAATTTTAATTTTAATTCAACAGAAGACAAATCAAATACGAATGTGCTCAAGTAAATTATTAGCACTAAATGCATGCAATGGCTGTCTTATTTTAGACAAACCTACTCTTGTATACATAGACTGATCTGTACCCTTTTTCTATTTTGATTTCTATATTCTTCTGCTGTTTTTTTTTTTTTCCCAATCGTTTTAGTATAATATAGAGATCTAAACGTTTCAAGAAACACCATGAACTGTCGTTAGCTTATTTTATTCATAAAGTTGGCAAGAGAGGCATACATAAGTAATAAGTCTGCAGATATGGTTTTTCTTGTGGACTAACTGGAACCTTTTCAAAACATGTCATTGACCCAACAGAGAACTTTATTCTGCTATTGCTCTTTAGCTGTAGGAATTACTTTTCTTTCCTCCAAGCAGCCTTTAAGGAAAGGTTCACATTTGATCTGTGTGTGAATAATCTTGTGACAATAGCTGTGTTTTTCTCCTTCTTTTCTCAAGGCTTTATGTTTGTTTACAAGTGTTAATGACTAAAACCAAATCTAGTGTCAATGTTCCAAACATCGTAAACAACCAGCTTAGTACCAAAGCAACCACAATAAAATATTCAAAAAGTTAATCAGACATCTACCAAGAAAATTAAAACAATATCCAGTTGACGTGAATGAGAAAATCCCACCACCATTATTGTAACTTTCCAAGCAACTTGTAAGCTGTTTTAATTAGTTACACGCCAAAACAAATTTGGAAAGGAATTAAGGAAAGTTTTGCGAGTCTCTTACCATCTGATATGGTCCAGATTTTTGTGCTGCAACTTTACACAATCCTTGAGGTTATTTTCAGGAAAGTGATACGATATAGTAAATAAAGATGGCTCCGAGAGCCAGAGAAGTAATAACAAATCGACTAAAGTTCAAATTGAAACAAAAGAAGCCAACTCTAGTTTAGGTTAGATTCCTATTATTTCAAAAAGTTCATACCAAATAGTGAAATGAAGGTAAGCAATGACAACAATACTACAAAGAAAAGGGTAGATTGAGTACCTTGTTGTATTGTCTATATATATCATCACCTAACTAGACGTAGGACTTTTGTATGCATGAAACAGCATAGGAAAAGTTATTTATTCGCCTTGTTGATAAACAAATAAGAGTATGAACACGAATTTTATATTTCTTGACCTTTAAACATGCATTTCGACAAAATTAGAATTTGTGAATTTCGTTATTCTTTTTTATCGACGAAGTTCCCATTCAACACGGCAAGTTGAATCTTTGCAGAAATCAAGTCATTGCCAGATTTTTTTTCTTCTTTTTTTGCTACAAAGGAAGAAATCAAAATAAAAAAGACAAAAGCACCCTAACTAGTGCAGGGTTCTTTGGTACAAAACACCATGTTTGTCTCGGTGGGTTTGGTCCCGGACGGTCACCGGGAATTCCTGTAGTATATACAGGCCTGGACTGAAAGTCGCTGCGAGAGAGGCTAGCCGATCTGTACACTGGTTCCCTTCGCGATACAAATGCCGGAGTTGCACCTCCCATGTTCGGTATAATAAACCTCGAGTACCTGTCACTAACAAAATATCATCAGTGAAGACTAAACTGGAAGATGAGAGGATGTTAATAACCTCAAGGGAGTCTATTTCAATGATCACTCTTCTATAGCCCATCGCTCAAGCTAGGGTAAAGCCCAAATGTACACCCTAGAGTTCCGCAGTTACAGGAGAACCTCAGTCGATGTGGTGAAGGGAACCTGCACACCACCTCCCATGACTATTCCTAATTAAACCACCCGTGATGGCAATGTTGGACCCTTGTTTGATTGCTCCATTCAAATTTAGCTTAACCCAATCCACTGCTGATTTAGTCCATCCAACTAAATTGCCGACAGGTAATCCCTGATTTTGCAGCACACAACTCTCCGCTATCCTTGCTCTTTCTATCCACCAGAAATATTCCAAAACGACTTGGGGATCTGCTTCTAGCCAAACAAAACCTGCTTCAAATATGCTGCAATTTCTCTATTGCTTCTTGTTGGAAAAAGTCCGTGTCCACCGCCACCGAGGGAAAGTTACACTAGAATGCTTTCGTGCACGGGCAATTGCGAATGGCGTGCAAACTGGATTCTTCTTGTCCACAGAAATGACAATTGGCATCCGTTATGAGCTTATGAGCCACTTGCTGTTGATTGGTCAGCAGTTTTCCTTTAGTGATAAGCCACGTGAAGGCTTTAATCCGCTGACGCCCTGCTCATTTTCAGATAGAGGCCCAAAGACCATTGTGAGCGTCCGTAGTGCTGTCTTCACTTAATTCATAGGCTGATGTCACCGTGAGCCTCCCATGACTAGTTTGTCCCCAAATCAGGGTATCATCCGCTGATGCGGTTCCGCAAGTTCACGGGTCTCAAGTAGTACAGTATAATATCGTCCCACATGGAGTAATTGTGTAAGTACCAGGCTTGAATCACTCAATTAATTGGACTAAGCGATTGGGTAGGATTGAGAAATTAAATTAAAAGAAAATTTAACTATCAAAATAAATAAATAGATAAAATCGATAGTGATTGTGTAAAAAATGGGGAAATAAAATAAGAAAATTAATTAGCAAAAATAACAAAATCAAGCTAAAGAAAATTTGCGAATATTTCTAGGCGTTAATTCGAAGGAATGTGGTAAGCTTCAAGGATGGTTCCACTTTTAGCGCTTTTTATGGACTTTACCCGGATCAGTTTATGAGGCGAATTTTGACTGATAGACGGTTGAGCCTAGAGTTTCTTAGATCATTTTTCAAGGTATCAAAGGAGTATTACACAATAATCCTAGTCTACTATCGTAGCCCTAGCAATCAAGCATAACCCATTAAGTTCTTTGCTAACCTGGTTTTCTCTCATAAATTCAGTTTATGTCTAAATCTGAAATTTATAAGTTCCCTATTTTGGAGTTCCGTTATTAATTTTCACCTATCGGTTCTTCAATTAACAACTAACGTCAAGTAATGGTTGATCAAACACAATACCAGCAAAATTAATCTCAAATCAGAGAAATCAAAACCAAAAATCCAAACAAATAAAATAACCGAGATTTAGTCCATAAAATTAACTAAAAGCTTCAGCCCAACCTTGAAGCTTTGAGGAAACTACTCAGTCATGGTAGGAAGAATACCACAGAAATTATGCTCAGCAAACAACATTAGGAGAAATTAAATAATAAACCAGAAGATAAATGGGTTTTCGGGTTTCCCTGTTCGTGTTTATTTATTTACGTCTCTCCCTGATGTTGTGTCCTTGCTTGGTTTGCCTTGCTCTCCTCTAGCTCTTCAATAAATTAATTGCCAGCAGATGCCCTTGATTTGCCTAGTGGAAAGTGTTTTTTGGTGTAATAGCAAAATGAAAAAAAGCGGTGTAACGTTGATGAGCTTTTTTTCTTTTTAGCCAACAACCCCTGGTGTAACGTTATTTCCTCTCCATGCACAAATCAGTCCACGCACACCCTTTTATTTCCTTTTTTCTCAATTCACTCACAACCGCCTCTCACGTTTTTCTCTAGTCCACTCACACATGTCACTCACGTTGCTCACTTGTTTACTCACACACACATGTCACTCATGCTACCTCCACTTGGTTTCTGCCCAGCTGATTCACGCACACCCCTCTCACACACTGTTCACGCACTCTTCTCTCTTCAGCTCTCAATCACAGCCTTCAGTTCACTTGTTCTCACCCCATATAACGCACACACTCTTCTCACCGTTTCCTTAATTCACGCCACAGCCCTCACTCTCCAGACCACACTCCTTATTTTTCAGTTAACGCACTTCACTCTCACTTTTTCTCCTGCAGTTCACGCCTGCTCTCCTTAGTCCATGCTCACCACCTTCAGCTATTCTATTTTCTCCTTTGATTTTTTTGCTTCTTCCCCTTCGGCTCTCTATTTTTTTTTTGTCTACGCACCCCTCTCAGTCCACGTTATTTTCCTCCAGATTACACACCCTTCAGCTCACGTTTTTTTCTCCTTTTATTTTTCTCCTTCACGCACCCTCACTGCCATCTGCTATGGCTCTTCACACTACTTCCCTCATGGTCCAGCTCACCTTCCCTTGTTTCAGCTCACGTTCTCCTCCTTGGTGGCTAGCCTTTTGGCTGGTTTTGCATGGATTGTGGGTCTCTCTTCTACATGGGTCTTTACTTGATGTCCTTGTCCTATCTCCTGTGTTTTGCATCTCCAGCTGGTGTGGTTTGGCTTTTAATCTCCAAGCTGTCTCCTCCATGTTGTTCACGTAAAAGCTAATTTCTTTTCTTTGGTGGAGCCTCATTTTTATCTCTTTTCCAGCTCTCCTCTTCTGCCTTTTGCGTGGGTTGTTTGCTGAATTTAGTTGATGTTTGGTGGGTCAATCCTCATGTGCAGTTCAGTTGTCTCCCTTACTCTCACCCATCTCCAATTTTCTGGTCACGCAAGCACCACTTATCCTCCCATCTAACGCCCAGGTCTCATCCCCTTGTCTTCTTCTTCTTCAACGTTGGTGGAGCCTCCTTTGGTTTGGATCCCAGCTGTCTTCACGTTTCTAATTTGCTGGAGCTTTTGGAAATTCATCAAGGTGGATCCCCCTCTTTTGTCTACGTCCACGCAGCTCTTAAAGAAATTAATTGCCAGCAGATGGAAAAATGTTTGTGTGTAACGTTTTAGAGCTCTATTAATGTGCGTCAATGGATGTAGAGTGGGTCCCTCCTTCTTGTTCCTTCTAACCTTGGTGGTGGGTCCTCCAGCAATTAAATGTCAAACTTCCAACTCCTCCTATTAGTATATTCACATTAGTCTTCCACCCCTGTTGCTCATGCACGTCTTCTCTAGCTTAGGTGATTTTCGTTCTCCTTTTTGTCCTGAGGTGTAGCATTGATTTCATTTGGAGCTCCTCATTCACGCCTCCTCCCTTTAATTGTTGTTGTGGTCTTATTTTTATTTTTATTAAAAATAAATCCATTTCCTACAAATTAAACAGGACTCACTATAAATGCAGATTAAGGTAAACCAAGCTCTTTAGCAAGAAAAATATATATATGACTCAATAATTAAGAGAAAATGCCATTAATTCTAATGATAAAAATGCCTTCAACAAATACCCCCAAACTCAAACTTTTGCTTGTCCCTAAGCAAAATTAAGAAAAATTGTTCAAAACAGATTAGGAAGCACTCAACAATTGAAATTTTTAGAATTGCAGTAATCAATTAAAATTTACCTTTAGCAACTTATCAAACCATACCCACCTTTATAGTGCAAGGATGCCAATGCTCGCTCAAGCACACACTCCTTGATTCAAGTCTAACTAGAAACCAACCAACTCACAAGAGTAGAGAAAAACCAAATAAACTCAAAGGCAATTTACAACCTAAGAGACTCTAAAGATATTATCAAATTAATCAATCCCATAGGCAAAATTCTCTATCCCATCTCCACTAATTTTTAACACTCCTTCTCAAAGGATCAAAAGGTCTTATTAGGGTTGTAATGGGGTCGTTGGGGTTTAAACTTAGCTTAGACCAAGGAAAATGATAATAAAAGCTCAAATAAAATGGAAATAATTATTCAAGAAATAAGAAAATGTAAGGGACCCTCTTTTTTTTTTTCTTTTTTAAGAGCAAGTAAAACCGTGGAAACAAGGAAGAAAGTTTTTTTTTAAAAATAGAATGACAAAACTCAACATGACAGTATGTTAACGAAAACGATAACAATTACAAAACTAAACTCAATTGCAATAAATTCCAAATTCTCAAATAATTGACTCTCCTCCAAACTCGGTTTCGTGAGTACTCGCCAGAAATATTTTATACCTTTATCCCTTGAAGAAACTGAAAATACAAAATACCTGCAAAGTCCTCACTTGCTTGCTCTTGTTTTTTTTTTCTTTTTTTATTTTTTTTTCTTAATTTTATTTTTTTTCATTTTTGTTTTCAACCCCCACATAACCTACTCCTAAATAATCATTTCCACATGAAAGGTAAGGAATGTTTGGCTTATGGCTTGGTTAAATGAGGGTGCCAAAGAAATAGAGATTTTACTTAGGTTCAACTTGGCTCCAAAGGAAATATAGGGTTATTTTAAGCCAAAATTGAAATGTGGTTCATAATTCAATGAAAATGCCTTAATCATTTCCTTATCAAATTTGTGCTCATATTTCGCCTTGATAGGCCTAGAGAACTTGTTCTAGGATTGGCGAGATCTCACTAGGTTCCAACTTGCCTAAAAATTTAATGGATAATCAAAACTCAAATAAAATGGATGGAAAGACTCAAATCAAAGAATATGAGTATGATTAAACAATTGGAAACCGAGCACTAATCCGGAACAATCTATCCACAAACCTTCTAAAGGTAAACCCAATTAGGTCCCAAGCAATTCTCAATTTTCTAAATGTTTTGAATTTTTTTTTAAAAAATGATGAAATTAATGCATTAATTTTTTTTTTTGAAAAATTGATAAAATTAATGCTAATGCTCACCCCCACCCCCAAACTCAGATAGGACATTGTCCTCAATGTCAAGATGCGCAGGCGTATTATGAAGTAGGTAAGTAAGCATGGATATGCATAGTTAAGGACAAAAAAAAAAGAGTGTTGACAATGATGCATGCGAATTAAGAAATTGCTGTAGATCATACTCAAACATAAACAGCCGCAACATTCAACAATATGCGAAGACATGAGTAAAAGGCACAAAGAACATCCCTGTAATGAGCTTGGATCATTTTTTTTTTATAGAAATGTAATTCCTCCATCAAAATTCGCTCGTAAGGTCCAATTCCCTGCAAATAACACAAAGAGGAACGTGAATTTAAGGTACAGAAAAAAAAACATAATAAAAAAATAAAATAAAACAACGAAGGTGTGAAACTTGGGTTGCCTCCCAAGAAGCGCTAATTTAAAATCCTTAGCTTGACTTGGCCAAATTGTTGTTCATGGTTCGGCGTTAGAGAGGGATTGAGTGACCCCTGTTTCTATTGAAAATCCAGTCACATAAGGCTTTAACCTCTGCCCATTAACCTTAAATACTCCAGTTTTGGGATCCTCAACTTCTACCGCACCGTGAGTATAAACCTTAACAATCTTGAACGGTCCCGACCACCTCGACTTCAACTTCCCAGGAAATAGCTTAAGTCGTGAATTAAACAGTAAGACCAAATCTCCTTCCTTGAGCTCCATTTGGATAATGTGTTGATCATGCCATCTCTTCGTTCTTTCCTTGTAGATTCGGGCATTCTCATAAGCATCCAAGCGAAGCTCCTCTAACTCATTCAACTGAAGCAAACGCCTTTCTCCAGCTGCTTTGAAGTCCAAATTAAGCTTCTGAACAACCCAATATGCTCTATGTTCTAGCTCGACTGGAAGGTGGCACGATTTCCCATACACTAGTCTGAATGGAGTAGTTCCAATTGGAGTCTTGTACGCTGTTCTATAGGCCCAGAGAGCATCATCTAACTTCAAAGAGCAATCTTTTCTTGAAGTGTTAACTGTTTTCTCCAAGATGCTCTTAATCTTCCTATTTGAAATTTCAGCTTGCCCATTAGACTGAGGGTGGTAGGCCAATGCTAACTTGTGGTATACTCCATATTTCTTCAAAAGGTTGGCAAAGGAACTGTTGATAAAATGACTTCCCCTATCACTGATAATTGCCCGAGGAGTGCCAAACCTGGTGAAAATATTTTTCTTGAGAAATTTAATGACCACTTTGGCATCACAAGTTAGTGCAACGATCGCTTCCACCCATTTGGAGACATAGTCAACCCCTACAAGGATATTTTTGTTGCCAAGAGAAGACGGTAGTGGCCCCATGAAATCTATCCCCCAAACATCAAAAAGTTCAACCTCCAAAATTCCTTTAAGGGGCATCTCATGTTTCCGAGAAATATTTCCAGCTCTCTGGCATTTGTCACATGCTTGCAAAAAATTTCTTGCATCCTTGAAAAGTGTAGGCCAATGGAATCCGGCTTGGAGAACTTTCGCTGCCGTCTTTTCAGAACTAAAATGGCCTCCATAGGGGGATGCATGGCAGTGATTGAGGACAACTCTTATTTCTTCACTTGGTAAACATCTTCGAATCACCCCATCACCACAACGCTTGAAAAGGAAGGGCTCCTCCCATATATAAGGCTTGAGCTCCGAAAAGAACTTCTTCTTTTGCTAGAAAGTAAATTCAGGTGGCAAGACTCCTGAAACAAGAAAATTCACATAGTCAGCATACCATGGAACTTGTAATGTTGCTGCAGCAATTTTGTGTAATGAATAACACAATTCTGGTAAATCTGCACAGCAGAACAAATGCTCATCATTGAAGGAGTCATTAATCGGTGGTTCTTCTTGAAGGGGTTCCTTCTGATCTGTAGTGAGCCTCGAGAGGTGATCTACGACCCAATTCTCAGCTCCCTTTTTGTCACGAATCTCAAGGTCGAACTCTTGAAGGAGAAGGACCCATCTTATGAGCCTTGGTTTAGTCTCCTTTTTCGCGAGTAGATAGCGGATGGCTGCATGGTCCGAGTAGACTATCACTTTCGAGCCCACGATATATGATCTGAATTCGTCCACTGCAAAGACTACAGCTAACAACTCTTTTTCAGTCGTGGCATAATTGATTTGAGCATCGTCCAATGTCTTGCTCGCACAATAGATCACATGGGCCACTTTGTTCCTTCTTTAGTGTAAAACAGCTCCCACAGCATAATCTGAAGCATCACACATGATTTCAAAGGGTAGGGACCAATCCGGAGATTGAAGAATAGGTGGCGAGGCCAAGGCTCGCTTAATCCTGCAAAATGCATCAACACAAGATTTGTCGAAATTGAATGGCACATCATTACTCAACAAGTTAGTCAAAGGCTTTGCTATATGAGAAAAATCTTTAATGAAACGCCTGTAAAAGCCTGCATGTCCCAAGAAACTTTTGATCTCCTTGACTGAAGTTGGTGGAGGCAGATTCGCTATCACTTCAGTTTTAGCCTTATCCACTTCTATTTCACGATTGGATACTAAGTGACCCAGGACTATCCCTTCTTGTACCATGAAATGACACTACTCCCAATTCAGCACTAGATCAACCTCTTCGCATCTGCTTAAAACCTTGGCAAGATTAGATAAACAAGAGTCAAACGTCAGTCCATAAACAGAAAAGTCATCCATGAAGACTTCCATAATTTCCTCAATAAAATCTGAAAAGATTGCTGTCATGCAACGCTGAAACGTAGCTGGTGCATTACACAACCCAAATGGCATTCTTCGATAAGCGAAGGTACCATAGGGGCATGTGAAAGTAGTTCGCTCTTGGTCATTAGGGTGAATGGGAATTTGAAAGAAACCAGAGAAACCATCCAAATAGCAAAAATAATCATGTTTAGCAAGTCTTTCCAAAATTTGGTCAATAAATGGCAAAGGGAAATGGTCCTTACGGGTGGCCTTGTTCAATTTTCTGTAGTCTATACACATTCGCCATCCCGTAACTATCTTAGTTGGTATTAATTCATTACCTTTTTGCACAACTGTTAGACCACCCTTCTTGGGCACACAATGGACAGGGCTTACCCAATTACTGTCAGAAATGGGGTATATAATACCCGCAGCTAATAACTTTAAGACCTCTTGCTTGACCACGTCCTTCATGTTTGGATTCCGCTTCCTTTGATGTTCAATTACGGGTTTTGCATCATCCTCTAGATGAATTCTATGTGTGCAGAAAGATGGGGTGATTCCCTTCAAATCTGAAATTTGGTACCCAATTGCTTGCTTGTCTCTCTAAGCACTCTTAAAAGTTTATCAACCTGCACAGGGCTTAAAAGGGCATTAACAATGACTGGATAGGTCGAATTAGGGCCCAGAAATTCGTACCTAAGGTTAGGAGGCAACGGTTTCAATTCCACATTTGGAGGTTCTTCTTTGTTCGAATCAGGTGATGGTTTCAGTTCAAGTTGCACAGATTGTGTAGATCTTTGCACAGGCTGTGCATCGAGCATCTGCGCAAATTCAAAAACTTCTGATTCCTTCTCTATAAATTCTGTAGTACCTCATGTTGTTACAACCTTCACTAAGCAGTGTTCCAACGAATCCTTTGGATGAGATTTTCTGAATTCAGCACCAACCAACGTGTCAATAAGGTCCACCCTTAAACAAGAATCCTTTTTCATCCATAACCTTCATTGCCTTTCCCAAATTAAACTCAATTTCTTCCTCTCCCACTCTCAGAGTCATTTTTCCATTCTTAACATCGATGATTGCTCCAGCTGTGGCTAAAAAGGGTCTCCCAAGGATAATGGGTATGTTCGTGTCCTCCTCCATTTTTAGCACAACGAAGTCTACCGGGATAAAAAGACTTCCAACCTTGAGGGGCACATTTTCCAATATCCCAATGGAAAATTTTATGGACCTGTCAGCTAGCTGCAATGATATGGTAGTTGGTTTAAGCTCTCCGATGTCCAATTTCTGACAGATAGATAATGGCAATAAGCTCACACTTGCCCCCAAATCACATAATGCTCTCCCAATTGTCGTGGTTCTAATTTGGCAAGGTATCGAGAAACTTCTCGGATCTTAAAGCTTGGGAGGGAGTTTTGTAACGCCCCAAATTAGGGGTTAGAATATTAAAAGAAGTTAGTACGAATTATGTTTGTTATTTGCTTATTAAATATTTACTTAATTGTGCATAAGTATTTTGGCATGCATTCATGGCATTTTCCGGGTAAATTGGTTTAATGAAACTTCGGATTGATTCGGACTGTATTAATATAATTTTAGTAATTTTTGTATACTTCGAATATTTCTAGAAATTGATGGTGAATTAGTTTTGAGTTGAAAATTTATTTCGAGAGTCATTATTTTATGAAGGAATTTTGGTGAATTTTCGGAAGTTGTCTGGAAATTTTGGGTATTTGTTTGTTATAAGAATCTATAACAATGTATTTGGTTTTTAAAAAGAATAATTTATTAATTTAATAAAATAAGAAACCGATCCGTGGCAAATACCTTCATGGTTTCGTGACACGTGCACATGGTTAGACGCGTGGACGTTGTGCATGTGTCACACATGCTCAGATGTTTTAGATTTAAAACCGGTCTGGAGCTTAAGTTGTTCCTTGTTCTTCGTCCTCACCACCGAGCAATAGGTTTACTGGATATATTAGCTACACAGGTAAGTAGCTATATACATACTGTTTTATGTTGAGCATACTTGTTGGACCCTGAACTTTTGATGAAAATTAGAAATATTAAAATGAATTTAAGTGAGAAAGAAATTGGTGAGAAAAAAAAATTTATACTGGATTTCAGAATGGTACGTCTTAGGGTTTCCAACGCGATTAGGTTCCTATGCTTCGTGTTTGCAACGGATGTCGATGTTTGTTCAGGTTGATAAATTCGTTCGCTTTGTATTTGATTCGATTCGCATTCGATTCCGAATTTTGTTTGTTTTCGGTTTCCGCTTTTCGGTTGGGATCCGGTTTCTGGATCGGGTCCCAACATTTATAGTATCAGAGCCCAGTATTATGATCATACTTGGGCGGAAGTGTTTGTTCAGAGTTTTAATGAATAGGATTGCATTAGTGAGAGAGTGATAAGGATGGAAATGGTATTTCATGCATGATGTGAAGAACCTAGTGGATTGTTTGATTAAGGTGATGAGTGATGATTGATTAGAAGAAAGTGTTAAGGGCAATTGAGAGGAGAATTTCATGATGAAATGGGAAGAATTGATTTTAGTTATACATGTGTGAGTCGAATTAAGAAATACTTGAAGGATAGGATTAACTGATATGAAGGTATGTCATGAAATATTTGACAAATTAAATTTGGATGAATTATTTTCGAATATGCATATGTAAGATGCAATTAAGGGATACATGAAAGATGAGACAACTTGAGTTTATATCTATATATGTAAGGCATATTGAATTGTGGATATAGTGAAGTGATATAATAGTGAATGTGGTGTACTTGATATAAGAAGTAAGTTAAGAATGTGTATGATGAAGAAATTAGATAAGAAAAGTGACTATGATCTTTTGGAAAGAAATCAGCTAAGAGAATGCGTTACTTGATGATTTACTACGTATGAATTTCGAGGACGAAATTCTTTTAAGAGGGGGAGAAATGTTGGACCCTGAACTTTTGATGAAAATTAGAAATATTAAAATGAATTTAAGTGAGAAAGAAATTGGTGAGAAAAAAAAATTTATACTGGATTTCAGAATGGTACGTCTTAGGGTTTCCAACGCGATTAGGTTCCTATGCTTCATGTTTGCAACGGATGTCGATGTTTGTTCAGGTTGATAAATTCGTTCGCTTTGTATTTGATTCGATTCGCATTCGATTCTGAATTCTGTTTGTTTTCGATTTCTGCTTTTCGGTTGGGATCCGGTTTCCGGATCGGGTACCAACAATACTGTTTTATGTTGAATATATATATATATATATGCATACATACGGTGATACTCTGTTCTTATGGTGTGAATATTAACGGTCATGCATTGTTTTGAAAACCTTGATATATCAACGTATTTAAGTGTTCTGTTTAGCTTTAAAGATGATATATATATATATATATATATATATATATATATCTGGTAATGTTGTTCTTAGAAATATATATATATGTTATATATAAACATGCAGTAATGTAAGATGATATGTTATGTTTATTTTTGTGTTAATAGTTTTGTGTTATATGAGGTAAGCTTTAAGAAAACTTAGAGCATAATGAGATGTAGTGGTTTATGAAGAAAATGAAAGATACCGTGGAGTTTTGAAAATACACAGTAGAGAGAGAGAGAGAGAGAGAGATAAATTCGGACTAATTATATTTGAAGTTTTAATTTATTTTTGAGTTAGTTGGAAGCTTTAGTGGGTTTAAACAAGCTTAATGGACTGTTAGAAGTGATGAAATGGAAAGCAAAATGGAAGGAAAGATGCAGAAAAAATTTTTCAGAGTCGTGACAGGGAAGAAGATGGGCTGATTATTTTATTTTATTTTTGTTTTAATTTGAATTCTTCTACTATTTTGACCATATCTTCGCCATCCGACCTCCGAATGACTTAATTCTCGAAGCATTGGATTCATAAGAAAATTTGCTACTTCTCCATGTGAAATTTGTGAGTTTTTCAGATTTAATTAATAATTAAGGATTTAATAATTTAAGTTGTGAATTTGGAATAAAGTTAAGAATTTAGGGTTTGGTCCCGGAATTTGTCATGAACATGCATCATACGTATTCATCACACATCAGTGATTTTTTTTACTTATCCACAATAGTAATTTGTATTTGTGTCCCTTATTATTAAAGGATCGACCATTGCCAGATATTGCTGGGATTTCGAGGCAATAAACAGTAAGACGATTTAGGTAAGTAATACAGGTCAGTAATTTCAGTAAGTCAGTAATATAGATAAGAAATTTTAGTAAGTAATTTTGATGATAAATTTTGTGAGTCAATCTAGATGATTTTTGGGATTGATTTGATTTGTTTCTGCTTCCAGTATTATTATGCTGCTTGCGATTTGTTTATGAATTCCGGACTTAAATTGTCCGAGGAGCTCAATATTCGAGATTGTATTGAAAGTGACATTTGCTTGCACATGAAATGTCTGAAATGACCTTATTTTGTTTTAAAACTGTTAAGTCCTAGTTGTGGGTAAATAGGCATGCCTAGAAGGGTCTGCAGCTGCTCCTGTGACACTTCGGTGTCGAGACTTCGGTGTCTCCTGTTATTGACACTTCGGTGTCTCCTGTTATTGACACTTCGGTGTCTCATGATATCAAGACATATGTCTCTCCTGCTGATACCAATCATGGTATCTCCTGTATAAGTCCCGTTACCTACTTCTGTTCATGGATTTTATAGTTTGATTTGTTCTGTATTATGATATCTGTCTGATTCTAACATGAGCAAAATTATGATCTATTTCTGAAATATTTATAACCTCCTGTGTTCTGCTGTTCTGATAATTATGAAATCTGTTTTGAAAAGCATTCTTTCTGTTTAATGAAAACAATTAATATAGATTAGTTATTACTCACTAAGCTATATGCTTAGCACGGTAGATTTGCCCCGTGTAGGTTCAGAGCGAGGAGATTAAAGACTGGGACAAGTCTACTGTACTGGCCAAAGGAGTCTGTTCATAAAGTTTGAAAATGTATTTTGTTTCCTTTGTTTGGACTTGTAAATATTCTTTGGATTTCTGTTCTGAGATTTACAATGAGATTTACGAGTTGTAATATATGTGTGTGGATTTAAGTTACTAAATAAAATAAATATCAGTGTGATGTTTGGTTTTGTTTATTCAGTCTTGGGTGGCATCCATGTATCCTCCTGGGGTATTTGGTATTACATCTTTTGGTATCAAAGCAAGTTTAAAGCGGTTCGGTTTAACCACGGCTTGCTATTGTTTTCCGTTGAGTGTCTAAGTTGTGTTTTGGCCTAATGCGGTGTCCCATGTTTTGTCTTTAGAAATTACGATGGAAGGATCACGCGAATTTGTTGTGAAGTTCTTGAGAGTAATCAGCTGAGCAAACTCGCTCGAAATACCGGACCGTCAAGGGTCAATCGAGGTGAAGTGAGGTTCCACCTCCTCCTCCATTTCGTGGAGAAGCTTTAATGAAGCTGCCCCAGATATGATGACTTTGCTACATCGAATGACAACACCGAGGCTCGATTGATCGATTGAGGAAGTATGGATGAAGAATTTTCGGGACTTCTCGGAGGAATCTGAAGGGCCGAGTTCGGATTGAGAAGGTGAAGAGGGTACTTGGATGAGATTTGTTGTCCAGCGAGCGGATGGTTCATCGTCTTTGTTTCCTTCTACTGAGGAGCAACTTATGAATGGTGGAAGTTTGTCCTTAGGAGTCCTCAGCTACCGGTGCCTCTGACGTGAGAATTCTTTGCCCAAGAATTTAAAACTAAATATGTGACGGAAGCTTACAGAAAGGATAGGTGGAAGCAGTTTTTGAATCTAAAGTAGAGGAGTTTGTCTGTTGCTGAGTATGATCGGGAGTTTAATCGGCTCAGTAAGTATGCCCCTGAATCTGTGCTGACTAAAGAGTTCCGATGCCATCAATTCGAGGAGGGATTGCATGATTCGATCAAGGAGCATCTGGCAGCGTTTTCTATGTTACAACAAGTTACTTACCATCAGTTGGTACAGGCTGCAATAAAAATAGAAAGACAAGAGACGATCAGGAAAGAAAGAAGTCAGAGAAGAGGCTTTAATAGAGGAGGTCAGTCTTCGAGGAAACGAAATCGAGAAGGTAGTTCCTCTGCACCGAGAGTTACTCAGAGATCTGTGATGAGGGGAAGGCAACAAAACTTTCCTACATCGACTGTTTCTAGTAGGGGTTCCTCTGGGGGTCGAGGTTCTGGTGCTCCAGAGTGCCCACATTGCTCTATTCATCATTGGGGTGTCTGTTGGAGAGTTACAGGTGCATGTTTTCGTTGTGGTAGTACAGAGCATATGATTGCAAATTGCCCTCTGAAACAGTCTGGGATAGCACAAGCTAGTGGAGAGGTTTCTCATGCATCAGTTGGGACCAGAGGTCGAGGAAGAGGTCGAGGCGGATATAATCAGAACAGGGTTAATCCGAGTTCTCATTCAGAAACTGTGAATCGGCCAGCTATGCCTACTGCTTCGGGTCGAGCTTATACACTGAAAGCTCGTGAGGACAAGAATGCACCAGATGTCATTGCTGGTATGGTTTCTCTCTTTGATTTTGAATTGTATGCATTAATTGATCCTGGATCTTCACATTCATATATCTGTGCTGGAGAAATGTTTGATAAGGAGATGCTTATAGATCAGTTAGAATATGACGTGCATGTAACTAGTCCTCTGGGTAGTAGTGTGTTGGTGAATCAGGTGGTTAGGAATTGTCCAGTTATGATTCAAGGCAGTGAGTATGCAGCAGATCTGATTAGATTGTCGTTTTATGAATTCGATTTGATTCTGGGTATGAATTGGCTGTCTAAACATCAGGCAGTAATTGACTGTAAGGCTAAGATAGTTTTCTTGAGGAGGCCCGACCAGTCTGAGATTGTATTTCACGGTGGTTGCACAAGTGCTTTAACTAATGTAGTATCTGCTATGCAAGCTCAAAAGCTTCTAAGAAAGGGGTGTGAAGCTTATCTAGCGTTTGTACTTGATTCCCAGAAGGATGGTGGTAAGGATAAACTTCTTGATATTCCTGTAGTGAATGAGTTTCGGATGTTTTCACGAGGAATTGCCCGGCTTCCTCCGTAAAGAGAAGTGGAGTTATCTATTGAAGTCATGCTCGATCGCTCCTATATCCAGAGCACCGTATAGAATGGCTCCTACTGAGTTAAAGGAGTTGAAGTTGCAGTTACAAGAACTTCTGGATAAAGGGTTTATTAGACCCAGTGTATCACCATGGGGTACATCGGTGTTGTTCGTGAAGAAGAAGGATGGTACCCTGAGAATGTGTATCGATTACAGGCAGTTAAATCGAGTCACAGTGAAGAATAGGTATCCACTGCCAAGGATTAATGATTTATTTGATCAATTGAGAGACGCAGGAGTGTTTTCGAAGATAGATCTGCGTTCGGGGTATTATCAGCTTCGGGTAAAGGATGTGGATGTACCGAAGACAGCATTTCGAACCCGTTATGGACATTATGAATTTCTGGTAATGCCATTCGGGTTAACTAATGCTCCAGCAGCGTTTATGGATCTAATGAATCGAGTGTTCAGGCCTTATTTGGACCAGTTTGTTGTGGTATTTATTGATGATATCTTGGTCTATTCTCGAACTGAACAGAATCATAGTGAGCATCTCCGAATTGTATTCTGACTACAAGGAAAGATGTTATATGCGTTCGAGTAAATGTGATTTCTAGCTTCAGGAGATATCATTTCTAGGGCATGTTGTCTCTTCTGAAGGAATTAGAGTTGATCTTAGTAAGATAGAGGCAATTATTAATTGGAAGCCGCCACGGAATGTGACAGAAGTGAGAAGTTTTTTGGGTCTGGCTGGTTATTACCGTCGGTTTGTTAAGGGGTTTTTCAGTGATAGCATCCCCTTTAACTAAACTATTACAGAAGGGAGTGAAGTATGAATGGTCTGATAGATGTCAGAGTAGTTTTGATCAGTTGAAAAATATGCTTACTGAAGCTCCTGTATTAGTTCAACCTATGGCTGGCAAGGAGTATGTTATGTATACTGATGCATCTGGAATTGGTTTAGGTTGTGTATTGATGCAGGAAGGAAAGGTAGTTGCTTATGCTTCTAGGCAACTAAAGACTCATGAATAGAATTACCCTACACATGATCTGGAACTTGCAGCAGTAGTGTTTGCCTTAAAAATTTGGCGACACTATCTGTATGGTGAAAGGTGTAGAATTTTCACAGATCATAAGAGTCTGAAGTATCTGCTTACACGGAAGGAACTCAATTTGAGACAACGACATTGGTTGGAATTATTTAAAGACTATGATTGTATTGTGGACTACCATCCGGGTAAGGCTAATGTTGTAGCTGATGTCTTGAGTCGAAAGACTATCTCAAAGATTGTCACCGGGCGGTGGATGAAAATTGGGATCTGATGGAGCTTTAATGGCTCAATTGAGGGCAAAGCCTACGTTAAGACAGGAGATTTGTGACGCTGAAGAGAGCGATGATAAGTTACAACAACTTATCATGGCTACTCGTAAGGTAAGCAGATGATTTTTCATGCGGTGGTGGTGGTGAATTGTATTATAAGGATCGGTTGTGTGTGCGGTGAATGATGAATTGAAAAGGAAGTTATTGTTTGAGGCTCATAATACAGTATTTACTATGCATCCGGGTGGAAACAAGATGTATCAGGATCTGAAGCAGTATTATTGGTGGGTAGGTATGAAACGGGACGTTGTGGATTATGTAGCAAAATGTCTGACATGCCAAGAAAGTTAAAATTTGAACACCGTGTTCCATCTGGTTTGTTAAATCCTATTCCTATTCCTCAATAGAAATGGGATAATATTACCATGGACTTTGTTACTGGACTTCCTCTTACTCAAAGGAAACATGATGCGGTACGGGTTATTGTGGATAAGTTCACCAAATCTGCTCATTTTCTGCCTGTTCGTCCTGACTATACATTGGATAGGCTTGCAGATTTGTATGTGAATGAAATTGTAAGACTGCATGGAGTACCATTATCGATTATTTCTGATCGTGATCCTCGATTTACCTCGAGATTCTGGAAAAGTTTACAGGAAGCATTGGGTACTTAGCTTAAGTTTAGTACTACTTTCCATCCCCAGACAGATGGACAGTCAGAACGAGTTATACAGATTTTGGAAGATATGTTGAGGGGTTGTGTGTTAGAGTTTCCCGGGAGTTGGGATAATTATCTGACTTTGATGGAGTTTGCTTATAACAACAGTTATCAAACGAGCATTGACATGGCACCTTATGAAGCGTTGTATGGTAGGAAGTGTAGAACTCCGGTATGTTGGACGGAGTTGAGTGAAAACAAGATGATCGGGCTAGAAATTATGAAAGATATGGAAGAAAAGATTCAGATTATTCAACAAAGATTGAAAGCTGCCAGTGATAAGCAGAAGTCTTATGCTGATTTAAAAAGGAAGGATATTGAGTTTCAAGTGGGTGATAAGGTGTTTCTAAAAGTGTCACCATGGAAACACATACTTCGGTTTGGGAAGAAGGGTAAGCTCAGTCCGCGATTCATTGGGCCTTATGAAATTCTGAAGAGGGTTGGACCCGTAGCTTATCAGTTAGCTCTTCCTGAAGAATTGGCCAGACTGCATAATGTGTTTCATGTTTCTATGTTGAGGAGGTACCGATCTGACGCCTCACATAAGATTCCGGTGCAAAAGATTCAGGTACAACAGGATTTGTCGTATGAAGAAGGACCAATTTCCATACTAACTAGAGAAGTGAAACAACTCCGAAACAAGTCAGTACCGTTAGTAAAAGTCCTCTGGCAACACCATGGACTTGAGGAAGCAACCTGGGAACCAGAGGAAATCATGAAGGCTCAGTATCCGCAATTATTCGAATCAAGTATGAATTTCGATGACGAAATTTCTTAAGGAGGGAAGAGTTGTAACACCCCAAATTAGGGGTTAGAATATTAAAGGAAGTTAGTACGAATTATGTTTGTTATTTGCTTATTAAATATTTAATTGTGCATAAGTATTTTGGCATGCATTCATGGCATTTTTCGGTTAAATTGGTTTAATGAAACTTCGGATTAATTCGGACTGTATTAATATAATTTTAGTAATTTTTGTATACTTCGAATATTTTTAGAAATTGATGGTGAATTAGTTTTGAGTTGAAAATTTATTTCGAGAGTCATTATTTTATGACGGAATTTTGGTGAATTTTCAGAAGTTGTCTGGAAATTTTGGGTATTTGTTTGTTATAAGAATCTATAACAATGTATTTGGTTTTTAAAAAGAATAATTTATTAATTTAATAAAATAAGAAACCGATCCGTGGCAAATACCTTCATGGTTTCGTGACACGTGCACATGGTTAGACGCGTGGACGTTGTGCATGTGTCACACATGCTCAGATGTTTTAGATTTAAAACCGGTATAGAGCTTAAGTTGTTCCTTGTTCTTCGTCCTCACCACCGAGCAATAGGTTTACTGGATATATTAGCTACACAGGTAAGTAGCTATATACATACTGTTTTATGTTGAGCATACTGTTTTATGTTGAATATATATATATATATATATATATATATATATATATATATGCATACATACATACGGTGATACTCTGTTCTTATGGTGTGAATATTAACGGTCATGCATTGTTTTGAAAACCTTGATATATCAACGTATTTAAGTGTTCTGTTTAGCTTTAAAGATGATATATATATATATATGGTAATGTTGTTCTTAGAAAAATATATATATGTTATATATAAACATGCGATAATGTAAGATGATATGTTATGTTTATTTTTGTGTTAATAGTTTTGTGTTATATGAGGTAAGCTTTAAGAAAACTTAGAGCATAATGAGATGTAGTGGTTTATCAAGAAAATGAAAGATACCGTGGAGTTTTGAAAATACACAGTAGAGAGAGAGAGAGAGAGAGAGAGTGAAATTCGGACTAATTATATTTGAAATTTTAATTTATTTCTGAGTTGGTTGGAAGCTTTAATGGGTTTAAACAAGCTTAATGGACTGTTAGAAGTGATGAAATGGAAAGCAAAATGGAAGGAAAGATGCAGAAAATTTTTTTTTAGAGTCGTGACAGGGAAGAAGATGGGCTGATTATTTTATTATTATTTTTGTTTTAATTTGAATTCTTCTACTATTTTGACCATATCTTCGCCATCCGACCTCCGAATGACTTAATTATCGAAGCATTGGATTCATAAGAAAATTTGCTACTTCTCCATGTGAATTTGTGAATTTTTAGATTTAATTAATAATTAAGGATTTAATAATTTAAGTTGTGAATTTGGAATAAAGTTAAGAATTTAGGATTTGGTCCCGGAATTTGTCATGAACATGCATCATACGTATTCATCACACATCAGTGAATTTTTTTTTACTTATCCACAATAGTAATTTGTATTTGTGTCCCTTATTATTAGAGGATCGACCATTGCCGATATTCTTGCGGACTTGAGGCAATAAACAGTAAGACGATTTAGGTAAGTAATACAGGTCAGTAATTTCAGTAAGTCAGTAATATAGATAAGAAATTTTAGTAAGTAATTTTGATAATAAATTTTGTGAGTCAATCTAGATGATTTTTGGGATTGATTTGATTTGTTTCGCCCAAAGATTATTATCTTGCTTGCGATTTGTTTATGAATTCCGGACTTAAATTGTCCGAGGAGCTCAATATTCAGGATTGTATTGAAAGTGCCATTTGCTTGCACATGAAATGTCTGAAATGACCTTGTTTTGTTTTAAAACTGTTAAGTCCTAGTTGTGGGTAAATAGGCATGCCTAGAAGGGTCTGCAGCTGCTCCTATGACACTTCGGTGTCGAGACTTCGGTGTCTCCTGTTATTGACACTTCGGTGTCTCATGATATCAAGACATATGTCTCTCCTGCTGATACCAATCATGGTATCTCCTGTATAAGTCCCGTTACCCACTTATGTTCATGGATTTTATAGTTTGATTTGTTCTGTATTATGATATCTGTCTGATTCTGACATGAGCAAAATTATGATCTGTTTCTGAAATATTTATAACCTCTTGTGTTCTGCTGTTCTGATAATTATGAAATCTGTTTTGAAAAGCATTCTTTCTGTTTAATGAAAACAATTAATATAGATTAGTTATTACTCACTAAGCTATATGCTTACCACGGTGGATTTGCCCCGTGTAGGTTCAGAGCGAGGAGATTAAAGACTGGGACAAGTCTACTGCACTGGCCAAAGGAGTCTGTTCATAAAGTTTGAAAATGTATTTTGTTTCCTTTGTTTGGACTTGTAAATATTCTTTGGATTTCTGTTTTGAGATTTACGAGTTGTAATATATGTGTGTGGGTTTAAGTTACCAAATAAAATAAATATCAGTGTGATGTTTGGTTTTGTTTGTTCTGTCTTGGGTGGCATCCATGTATCCTCCCAGGGGGTATTTGGGTGTTACAAGTTTGTTATGAAGAATGGCACTTGATTCTTCTGTAAGAACCACAGTCGCATATTCCTCTAGGCTTCTTTTATTGGACAAGATTTCCTTCAAGAACTTGGAATAAGTAGGCATTTGGGTAAGGGCTTCCGTAAAGGGGATGTTAACATAGAGCTTCTTCAGAATATCAACAAATTTTCCAAACTGCTGGTCTAGCTTAGCTCTATGAAATCTTTGAGGGAATGGGATTGGTGGCTTATATGGTGGTGGTGGTATGTATTTTTCCGGCTCAGGTGATTGTTGCACAGGTTGTGCATCAGATTGCATAGGTTGTGCATCCTGGTCTGTTCCTGCGGATTCCTTTTCACTTTTGTTCTGTTGCACCATAGGTTCTAAAACCTTTCCACTCCTTAGTACCACTGCCTTGGTTTCCTTAGGAGCCTCTGATTGTGCTGGTAGCTTACCCTTGTCCTGCCTTAGTGATGCAGTCAGTTGCGCAATCTGAGTCTCAAGCATCTTATTATGGACTGTCAGTTGGTCCATTCGGTTAGTAAGTTGCTGGATCAAGTCTCCTTGCTTCTGCATAAAGGTTTCCATCATCGATTCAAAGTTGGACTTATGTTCAGGTGGCTGGGCTTGTTGTCTCAAGCTTGGGAAACCTGGGGGGACACGGTTTTGTTGTTGCTGGGTCTGTTGGTAATGTGGTTGATTTTGTGGGTAAAGGGTTTGGTTAGGGAAATTTTGGGGTGGCTTGGGTTGTTGAGACCAGGAGAAATTTGGGTGGTTTCGCCATTCGTGGTTATAAGTGTTTGCAAAGCTCCACCTCGTTCTTCGCCCATAATTTGCCACAAAATTTATATGTTCAGCCCCAAATTCTCGCCAATGTTCTGAAATTCGCTCCCATACTCAATCCAAAATCCGATCCCGTAAGGGATTCACATTACTCACAAAGAATGCAAAGAAACTTATCCACTTTCCTTGAAAGAGCTTCAAATTTCGAATTCAATAAGGTAAAGGCATCCAATTCGAAGACTCCTTGAGGTTTCTTCCCTTCTTGCTTAACCTCTTTCCGGTCATTATTCCACTGGTAGTTGTTGTAGGCAATTTTCTCCAATAACATAAATGATTCATCTTCATTCTTGTCCATTAGATCACCTCCAGCTGCAGCATCTATTGCACTTCGCATAACTGGAGAAACTCCGTTGTAGAATATCTGCACAATCATCCACTTTGGGACACCGTGATGTCGACATTTACGTTGAAGCTCCTTGTACCTCTCCCATGCTTCATACAACGACTCATCTTCTTTCGGTTGAAATGAGGTTAGCTCACTCCTGAGTTTTGCCGTCTTCCCGGGTGGAAAATATTGAGCCATAAAAGCTTTGGACAATTCTTGTCAATTATTTAACGAACCGGGTGGTAATGAATGGAGCCAATCCTTAGCTCGATCTCTCACAGAAAAAGGAAACAATCGAAGCCTTATTGCATCCTCAGGTACCCAGTTCTGCTTCAACATTTCACAAATCTCCAAAAATTGTTGCAGATGGACATGTGGGTTTTTTGTTGGGTGCCCTCCGAACTGATTCTGTTGCACCATTTGTACAAGGCCAGGTTTCAACTCAAAATTATTCGCTTGCACAGGAGGCCTTGTAATGCTTGGGCGAAATTCTCCAAAATATGGGACCGCATGATCCCTCACAGTTCTCTGATTCTGTTCGGTCATGTCCGACTCGACTGCCTCTTCTGGTGGAAAAGTTGTAGTAAATTCGGGTTCGATCTGACGTTCCTGCACAGACTGTTCGTTAGATGCTCTTGCCCGTGCTTTTCTAGCTTTTGCTTCCTTCTTTAGTGCCTTAGCCGTCTTCTCGATTTCAGAATCAAACAATAACTCTTCAACACTGACGGTCCTTCGCATAGACGAAGAAAAACACAGTAAGAGCAAAGGCAAAGTTCAAAAAATGCAAAATAAATGAATAAAAAATAGGCAGTAAAGAGAAAAAATAAAAGAAAAGAAAACACAAATCAATTTTAACAAAATTTATTAACACAAAACACAAGAAATAAATAAAATGGAAAAGAAAAAAAAAGTCCAATTTAACCAAACAATCAGTCGCCTAATATTACTCAGGGATTACTCCCCGGCAACGGTGCCAAGAAACTTGATGCGGTTTCGCAAGTTCACGAGTCTCAAGTAGTACAGTATAATATCGTCCCACAGGGAGTAATTGTGTAAGTACCATGCTTGAATCACTCAATTAATTGGACTAAGCGATTGGGTAGGATTGAGAAATTAAATTAAAAGAAAATTTAACTATCAAAATAAATAAATAGATAAAACTGATGGCGATTGTGTAAAAAATGGGAAAATAAAATAAGAAAATTAATTAGCAAAAATAACAAAATCAAGCTAAAGAAAATTTGCGAATATTTCTAGGCGTTAATTCGAAGGAATGTGGTAAGCTTCAAGGATGGTTCTACTTTTAGCGCTTTTTATGGACTTTACCCAGATCAGTTTATGAGGCGAATTTTGGCTGATAGACGGTTGAGCCTAGAGTTTCTTAGATCCTTTTTCAAGGTATCAAAGGAGTATTACGCAATAATCCTAGTCTACTATCATAGCCCTAGCAATCAAGCATAACCCATTAAGTTCTTTGCTAACCTGGTTTTCTCTCATAAATTCAGTTTATGTCTAAATTTAAAATTTATAAGTTCTCTATTTTGGAGTTCCGTTATTAATTTTCACCTATCGGTTCTTCAATTAACAACTAACGTCAAGTAATGGTTGATCAAACACAATACCAACAAAATTAATCTCAAATCAGAGAAATCAAAACAAAAAATCCAGACAAATAAAATAACCGAGATTTAGTCCATAAAATTAACTAAAAGCTTCATTGAACCTCAAGCTTTGAGGAAACTACTCAGTCATGGTAGGAAGAATACCACAGAAATTATGCTTAGCAAACAACATTAGGAGAAATTAAATAATAAACCAGAAGATAAATGGGTTTTCGGGTTTCCCTGTTCGCGTTTATTTATTTACGTCTCTCCTTGATGTTGTGTCCTTGCTTGGTTTGCCTTGCTCTCCTCTAGCTCTTCAATAAATTAATTGCCAGCAGATGGCCTTGATTTGCCTAGTGGAAAGTGTTTTTTGGTGTAATAGCAAAATGAAAAAAAGGGTGTAACGTTGATGAGCTTTTTTTCTTTTTAGCCAACAGCCCCTGGTGTAACGTTATTTCCTCTCCATGCACAAATCAGTCCACGCACACCCTTTTATTTCCTTTTTTCTCAATTCACTCACAACCCCCTCTCACGTTTTTCTCTAGTCCACTCACACATGTCGCTCACTTTGCTCACTTGTTTACTCACACACACATGTCACTCATGCTACCTCCACTTGGTTTCTGCCCAGCTGATTCACGCAGACCCCTCTCACACACTGCTCACGCACTCTTCTCTCTTCAGCTCTCAATCACAGCCTTCAGTTCACTTGTTCTCACCCCATATAATGCACACACTCTTCTCACCGTTTCCTTAATTCACGCCACAACCCTCACTCTCCAGACCACACTCCCTCTTATTTTTCAGTTAACGCACTTCACTCTCACTTTTTCTCTTGCAGTTCACGCCTGCTCTCCTTAGTCCGTGCTCACCACCTTCAGCTCTTTTATTTTCTCCTTTGATTGTTCTGCTTCTTCCCCTTCGGCTCTCTATTTTTTTTCTATCTACGCACCCCTCTCAATCCACGTTATTTTCCTCCAGATTACACACCCTTCAACTCACGTTTTTTTCTCCTTTTATTTTTCTCCTTCACGCACCCTCACTGCCATCTTCTCTGGCTCTTCACGCTACTTCCCTCATGGTCCAGCTCACCTTCCCTTGTTTCAGCTCACGTTCTCCTCCTTGGTGGCTAGCCTTTTGGCTGGTTTTGCATGGATTGTGGGTCTCTCTTCTACATGGGTCTTTACTTGATGTCCTTGTCCTATCTCCTGTGTTTTGCATCTCCAGCTGGTGTGGTTTGGCTTTTAATCTCCAAGCTGTCTCCTCCATGTTGTTCACGTAAAAGTTAGTTTCTTTTCCTTAGTGGAGCCTCATTTTTATCTCTTTTCCAGCTCTCCTCTTCTGCTTTTTGCGTGGGTTGTTTGCTGAATTTAGCTGATGTTTGGTGGGTCACTCCTCATGTGCAGTTCAGTTGTCTCCCTTACTCTCACCCATCTCCAATTTTCTGGTCATGCAAGCACCACTCATCCTCCCATCTAACGCCCAGGTCTCATCCCCTTGTCTTCTTCTTCTTCAACGTTGGTGGAGCCTCCTTTGGTTTGGATCCCAGCTGTCTTCACGTTTCTAATTTGCTGGAGCTTTTGGAAATTCATCAAGGTGGATCCCCCTCTTTTGTCTACGTCCACGCAGCTCTTAAAGAAATTAATTGCCAGCAGATGGAAAAATGTTTGTGTGTAACGTTTTAGAGCTCTATTAATGTGCGTCAATGGATGTAGAGTGGGTCCCTCCTTCTTGTTCCTTCTAACCTTGGTGGTGGGTCCTCCAGCAATTAAATGTCAAACTTCCAACTCCTCCTATTGGTATATTCACGTTAGTCTTCCGCCCCTGTTGCTCATGCACGTCTTCTCTAGCTTAGGTGATTTTCGTTCTCCTTTTTGTCCTGAGGTGTAACATTGATTTCATTTGGAGCTCCTCATTCACGCCTCCTCCCTTTAATTGTTGTTGTGGTCTTATTTTTATTTTTATTAAAATAAATCCATTTCCTACAAATTAAACAGGACTCACTATAAATGCAGATTAAGGTAAACCAAGCTATTTAGCAAGAAAAATATATATATGACTCAATAATTAATCCAAAAATTAAGGGAAAATGCCATTAATTCTAATGATAAAAATGCCTTCAACATCCGCTAAACCATCTACATGTACTTGTATCTCCGCAATAGCCATACAGACCGTGGAGGGTAAGTATTGCTGGAATAAGTTCCACCGCCAGTTTCTACCCTCATCTGTTAACTCCGCCACTATGGCATAAAGGAGGCTATCGGGGAGAGGAGTGGTCACCACTGTTATTAGAGGTCCCCACTCATTTTCCCAATTATCCAACTAGAAATGTATGCGTGTCCCATTGCCTAGCTTCCAGTTCATACCTTGGCGTACATACTGCCGTGTGGCGGAAATTCCCTTCCAAATGACCGAGGCCTCTTTCCTGTCTACATTTGCGGGGATAGAGTTTGGGCCTATTCGATATTTAGCCCTAACAAGTTTGACCCATAGGAATGTGGGCTGATTGATCAAAGCCCAGCCTAGTTTAGTCAATAAAGCATCATTTGAGGACCGAATACGTTTGAGGTCTAGACCCCCGGCTTGTTTGGGCTTACAAATGGTTTCCCAATTATCAAGATGTATTTTCCTCTATTTGCTTGTTGCTCCCCAGATAAAGTCCCTCATGATTCTCTCTAAATCTTCGCATAGTTGCCTTGGGAGTTTCACCGTCTGCATCGTGTAAATGAGGAGAGATGAAATTATAGACTGGGTGAGAGTATCGCACCCCGCCAGGGATAAACTCTTTGCTCTCCAACCTGCGAGTTTTTTCTGAGCTCCATCAACGATGTATTGCCAGAAAATATTAATATACGAGTAGGCAGACACCATAAACATCGGAAAGAATAACATTCCGTTAGGAAGGAATAAAAATTGAGGAAAAGAAAAGGAACTAATGAATCCAAATTTAGGCTTCCAAAGAGTATCCAAAGAGGCGTCACGAAAAATTAGAATGTTGTCTACAATATTATATTGAGTAAATTAATCATTTCATAAGATAATTACAACAATAATAATTTAGTGAAATTCCACCGATATGAAGAGTATGAGCAGATTCAATATTATACGCTTTTACTCCCGACCGGTAAAATTATTATTATTGATGGATCCACATGAAAAATACATATACATATTAAACTAATAAAATAATGTTAATTCAACGCAAAATAAAATGAAAATAGTCATAAAATATAACAATAAAATAAAATAGATAAATATGTATAAATAAAAATAAAAATAATTAATACAACAAACATAGAATAAGGTAAATAATAAAACTAAAAGATAAATTAAGTAAATAAATACACAAACAAGAAAGAAGATGAGTAAATAAATAAATCAAAGTTCCATAAACTAAGTATTTGATGTTAATTAGATGATAGTTTTCACAAGAAGGCTATTAGATGATAGTTCTAACATCAACTTGGAGCGTTGTGAGATTTAAGTTTTGAACCACCAAGGGGGGAGCGGCACGAGATCTAGGTTTTGAACCACTGAGAAGAGCGACGTAATGAAGTATAGAGTGACCCAATGGGAGGGAGCGACGACCCATCGTGCAAGCTGCTTCTTCCTTCTTCAAAAGGCCTTCTTAGGCCTTGCGAATGGACATTGAAGGAGAACTACCTCCCTCAACTTCGTCCGCCAACAATTTCCCAACCATTCCTTCCTAGTTGACAATCTCCAAAGTTGAATCTTCAGTTCTCAATAGAGGAGCTCTTCAAGGCTCCCTAGAGAGGCACACTAATGCGTCCCCAACAAAGGCAGGGGAAAATATGACTTCTACTCATGCGGATGGGCTATGATGTAAATTGAACCATAAACGTAAATTGAACCGTAAACAACACAACAAAAGGGCTCTACATCACTATCACAATGTTCTAAAGGATGAGATCTTAACTCTTCCAATTAAACTTCCAAAGGCTAGAACGAGAGTGTGGTTGTCCACGTTGGTTTATTTCTTTTAGTCCAAAAGACCGGCCTTCTTGGCTGTTAACACATGGGCTAAAGCTAAGTGGGAGAAGAAGGGGTTACAAAAGGTCATGTTGAAAGAAGATGACTCAATTTTATTCAAATTCACTGACGATTCCTTCTTGTCAAAAATAGTTGAATAGGGCCCTTGAAAATTCGGTGACCAACTGCTATTTCAGGAGAAGTGGAGGCCAAGAATGGACATGGACTGAAGCTTATTCGAGGTCATCCCTACATGGGTTCAATTCCACAACCTTCCGATAGAGTTCTGGATAGTTGCGAGTCTTAGTTATGTGTCTAGCTCCCTTATAAGCCGATTTGTATGGATTTGAAAACTCCTCTATGAAGAGGATATGATATATGAAGTTATGTATATAAATTCCTAAGTGTGCGGTTTTGCCTGATAGTCTTCCAATTCTTAAGCTAGGTAAGAATGGTGAGATGGAGAAAGTGATAATTCCTATAAGCTATCCTTAGAAGTCGAACAACACTGTACGAAAATGAGTTCCCACAAGTAGGGTTCTTCACTTGAGATAGCATGAGGACCTTAATAATGAACATAAGTTTTGGAAAAGGAGTCGGTGGGAGTCACTTATGTTTCTCGTAATGTTCCCTCAAAGAAGGAGAGTAGTCTGCTTATTAATTCTAAGATGAAGCATGTTATATTTGACAAAGGAGAGGAGTTGACCCATGTGGAGATTGTTGTTAGTTCTTCACTGTTAATCGAGGATGGCCAGATAGTCAATAATAATCTGCAGGATCCATTGCAAAAAGATGAGATAGCTAATCCTGTTGATGACAATAATTCTCTGTCTTGTGAGGATCTAATTGTGCAGTTGGAGGTTGAGAATTTTAAGATGGTTGATTGTTCAGAGATGCCTCTTGTTAAGTCCCTTGTTGATTCTGGATTGGGAAAATGTAATGTTATGTAGGAACCTTTGAATCGTGAGGTGTTTGAAAAACATAGAGATGGTAACGTTTCTCTAGAATGTGAGGAATCATATGTGTAGTTGCAGGTTGGAAAATCTGAGGTTGTTATAGATAGTCTTCTTATAGAGGATGAAACTACTAGTGTTGTTGCAGGTGTGCTTAATAGTGCTAGGGATGTAGTTACTGGTGTTGAAGACAATGATAATAAACTAATTGATTTGACGATTGAATAAGTTATCACACATATTTTTTAAAGAAAGACAACTCTTGACAATTCCAGTGCAAATAATGTGAAGAATCTAGACTTTTGCGTGAATGATTTTGCCTATTAATATTTGAAGCATTGTTAGATGAATTAGGCCAACATGCTTACTCCAGTTGCAATTGTTGGGCAAAGTTAGAATCAGGGGACGGGGGGATATTGAACAAATAGAGGAATGTGATCCCCCACTAGTTGCAGCCCATGTCCCAAACATCCCTGACTATTCTTACGTGCAATCCAAATATGAAAAAAGGAAATTTGCTAAGAAGAGATAGCAAAATCCCAAATACCAAAATTGATTAATGAGCTTTCCCACAAAGATGAACCTTCAGTGGTATTTATAATTGTTTCTTGTTGTTCTTTATTATGTAAATTGTCATAAATCTTCCTTAGGGAGTTTTTGCTTTTTAGGTCCTATTGCAATATAATGGTAGGCTTATAGTCTTGAACTCGCTGTAATGACAATTTAGTTTTAACTATAATTTAATTTCTTTTTCATTTATCAAAAAGCTTTCACATGTCCTAGTTTGGCAAGTGAAACTAAGGTTCATCCTTAAAGTTTATCAATTTATCTAATTTATAGTTCCTAGATCATTTGTTTAAAAATATTTTCCTAAGTAAAATAGTGGAGCATTCTAAAATTAGCGAGCATTGTCTAAATATATATAAAAGTGAAAACTTATATGTTAAAATAACAACGACTAATCTTTTAACTTATGTAACCTATATCATTAAAGATAACAAATTTTAAGATACCTAATTTTTAAAGATTTTTAATTTAATGTCAAAATTTCTAAGCCTTTAAAATTTTGTTTAACTTAGGTCAAAACGTTACTTTTTACGTGAATAATGTATGAATATTTACATAATATTTAGTAGACATATCACATCTACCTAATAAACAATTTCTTGACTTAATTTATACGAGATAAAAAAGTTAGTCACTAAATTAAAAACTTTTAAAAGTTAGTACTAAATTTAAAAATTGTAAAATTTTATTCTCTATTTAATTTGTCATCCTATTATTATTATATAAACAATACATGCAAATCTAAGGGGAAAGATATAAATTATATCTTGTTTTTAAAATAAACTCTTAAGCCCAACCACAAATTTTTTTGTCCTCTTTATTATATATTTTTTTTCGTTTATACTTTAACAATTAGCACTTACGTTTTCATTACCTGAAGGCTGAAAACATTCACTGAACACCGATTATTTCATCATGTGAAAGTTTTAAAAGTGTTTACATATAAGGTAGTTTGGAAAGGTAGATCTCTGTCAAAGTGATGCCATGACAAAACAATAAAAAGCAAGTGTAAAACAAGGAAGAAGCTTGATTGATGCCTTGAGTTCCCACAAGCCGCGACAACAGCCTCCCGACGACCTTATTACAAGCTTATGATTTTAAAATGAAAAGCTGCAATCCAATTATTTAGGTCTGCTTCTTTGTTTATTAGGTGACATCGACACTCACTAGCGCATATACTAAGAATATTTAGTTATTTATTCTCATCACCCCCAAAGTTAGCGAACTAATTGTTTTTATTGCATTAAACAAATGGTATGGTGAATCTGATTGTTCTCTGTGAAAATTTGTGTCTGAGTATTATTCCTCTTCCAGGAAGAAGAGGTTGAGGCTCTTTTCTGTCATCGATTTTAGTTGTGTATATATGGAGTGATCAATGATAAAAAGAAAACAAAAGGAAAAAATAGATGGGGATAGTTCCTTCAAAAAAACATCTTTAATTATTGTTTCTCTTGGCATTGTTTTGACAGGCTTTTTCCAGAGCCAGTGAAAATCCTTTCTTCTTATTGTTAATCAATTGTTTTCACTCGAAATGAGTTATTAATCTTCACTCTGTTAATGACAATCGTACAACAACAATAGCATTATTGAGAATTTAGTTGAAACGCAAAGTCCGAAAAGGTTCATTATAATGCATCTTTATTTTCACTTAATAAAGAGACTATTTTTGATAGACTTGCATATAATACATTAATATTCTTTGTGTTATGAATATAATTGATCGAATCAATGGATTAAGAAACTTTTCGTTCCTCAAATAAAATGGGAAACATCCCATAGCATAGGGAGTTCTGCAGTATGTCCTAGATTTCTTTTGATTCAGAGCCTTAACTGTCCGTATGGTTGCTGTCTTCAATAGTTAAAGACAGAACTAGACAGAACAGAACATAACATAAACTGGAGACAGTAGGATGTTTGGTTGTAGTTGACAAAACAGAAAAAACTGTATCCGTCTCTATACTGATAGTGTTTGATTGCAATAGACAGAACGAAAAAATTGTGTCAATGACAAAAATGCCCCTAGTATTTAAGATGATTAACAATGTGTTATGAATTGATAAGCTTATTCCATATGAGAAGCTTTAGTTAAAAAGTGAACAAATAATAATAATAACAATTTTAAATTAAGATTGAATAATAATAATAATAATAATAATAATAATAATAATAATAATAATAATAATAATAATAATAATAACAACATTTATTACTTGATAATAATAATAATAATAATAATAATAAGAACAAAAAAATTAATTTGAATTAATAAATAAGGTAACATGTATAATCATAATTATACATATTAATAATAATTACAAATTATATGATTGTAGCATCCCGTTACTGATGCGATGGGCATATTGGTAATTGAGACAGGATAGGTTTTCATACTGCATTTTATCGACTGGGCATTCATTGACCTCTAATTATAGAGGTATGAGCTATTGCATATGCATAGTGACATGCATTCGTGATTTTTCCGGTATTTAATTGTGATCGTGAATTGGTTTGTGAATTTTGGAGGTAATTAGGTTTGATTGTGATTATGTTTTGAATTGTAAATTTTGAGATAATTATGTTAGAGATGATTTATTAGGAATTAAGGGGTTATTGGAATGGAATAATTGAATTGGAGTGTCTTAAGAGTGACTGCCAGTGTATAATGACCCATAGGAAAATTTCTGAGAAATTTGAGAGAAAGTGTCTGGACCGGCAATGGCAATGGAAAATTTAGAGTTATGAGTTAGGAATTTTTGTGATAAGCCATTGGAATTTAGAGATCGAAATTGAATGAATTTGAGGACTTATGTTGGATGAGCTATAGGTTAAGGATCAACCCTTTATATTGTCCTAAGTTTAAATTCCCCTTTACCAAACCTTGAAAACCTTAGGCAAACTTTCTTTCTCCTTCCTCTCCCATCGACGATTTCGTTCCTTCCCCCTTAGAGATTCTTGTTTGTTCTCCTTCATTGTGGTTGAAGATCTAGCTTGATCCTTGAGAAAATGAAGATTGGTGAGTGTTAGAGGGATTCACCGTGATTGTTAGAGGCTGGAGAAGGATTTTTGGAGATTTAGGGTTTACGGATTTGAGTTTCGATTTGGTAAGTTTTATGGCTTTAATGTTGTTATTTATTGTTGTTTGAGGTTTTAATGAGTTTAAATGTTAAAGATGTGGGTAGTTGAGTGTGTTTAATGCTGGTTTTTAGAGAGAGAAATGAGAGAAAATCGATCGGAGAAGAAGAAGTGGCCCGCACGTCGCGACGTCTGAAAAAGAGCCACGCGAGACGTCACGGCGAGTGAATAAATAATTCGCCGTGACGAGTCATCCGTAGGCGTCGCGACGAGGCGTAAGAAAGTGTCCGCCGCGACGAACATTTGCCACGTCGGGGCGAGCGTCCCTTGGTGCGTCGTAGCGAGAGACCTTAGGCCGCGGCGAGGGACAGATTTCCGAATGAGATTAATTTGGTTTTTAGGGCATAACTTTTAGTGTAGACCTCCAATTGAGGTGATTCTTGATTCGTTGTGAACTAGAGAGAGAGGTCTACAATTTTGGTAAAAATCGAGAATTCAAATTTTGATTAGCGGGATCGCAATTATCGAATGAGAGTCAATTCCAGTTCTTAGTGCAACCTAAGAGTTATGTTTTGACAAATTGGAGTATAACTAGGGTTTAAATTGGAGATGTATGATATCGATGGATGCTATTGATCTAGTAAATAGTGAATTAAAGTTTTGAGGCAAGAGATAGCGAAATTGGGTTTTAGCACCGGAAAATCATGAACATGCATCGTACAGCTTTGAATTAAGACATTTGCACTATCGAATTTCTTTGATTGAGCATCTAGTGATGAGAATTTGTTTAAATTGTGTAGAGGCGTCGTTGGATCGTCAGTCCACAGATATTGCTGGAACTTTCAGGTAGTAGCTCGGAAGTTACAAATGAGTAACCTAGTTGGTTCCTCAATCTTTGTGTGTGTTAAATGTTCTATGAATGCGTGAATTGTTTGCCAATGTGAGTGCTTGCAACTGTGAAATAAATGTGCTGAGATCATGAGCAAATGTTTGAACGCGAGAAATAGAATTGATCGATTTATATGCTATTGATAGTGCAAGTGTGAGTGCATGCTAGGCATGATTAAAAGCGGTAACTAACAGTTGTGGCTGGAGCAATTAGTGATCAGAGCTTTAAGCTCAATTATCAGTGAAAGGGCCAAAGGCCGAAAGGGAATAGTGCATACCCAGAGGGCTCTCCTATCCCTAATATAAGCGGGCAGTAGTGTATACCCTGAGGGCTCTCCTACTTGCCGAAAATGCGATTACTGTGAAATGTGCCCGAATCGGGACAGTGTTGACGCTTAGTCACAACACTGACATAAAATGAGAAGTGGCATGCATTATGCATCTGACTGTATTGTGAAAATTGAGAATGCGTGTATTATGTGACGATTGCGCAGTGACATGTCTGATTTATGTATGATGAAATTGTGTAAATTGTCTTATAGTATTTCGAATGTGTTATTGTGTGACTATGTGATATATTGCATATATGCATGAGTTGGGTGAACCATCGATGATGGTTTCTCGCTGAGTTCGCAAACTCACCCAACATTGCATTATATTTTTCAGGACAACGTTAGTAGATTCCTAGCTCTCGTGATAGACTTTTCCTGCCGTGTGAGTTACGCGGACAAGAGAAGCGATGGCAAACAGGTCGGTCAGCTGGGACGATTTTTTTTTAGGGGATGACTTAGTATAGACTTTTGTATCAGTTTCCTTTTTGGGATATTGTATTGAGACTGTAGGGGACTGATAGACTTGTCTATATTTATGTGAGTAATGTGAAATGAAAGATTATTGTGGTTTTAAAATTTAGTGATTTGCATAATTCGGTTTAGTTGTATTGATGCCATGCGAGTATTTAGTGATTGATTTCGTTAGTAGCTTTTCCTTGCTGTGGGATATGTGTCGGAACGACTCACGGGCGTCCCGGTGCGTACCCTACAGTAAGGGGGCGCTACATTAGGTGGTATCAGAGCATGGTTTGACATCTTTTGGGCATAGTGTATTTTTTGCTTGAATTTCAGCGAGAAAAAGCAGAAATTGATCAGATTCTTGTTTGTTATAGGTCATCCGTTCTTGGAGATCAAGTGGAGCAACCAGCTGACCTAGGATCGGTGGGAGCTAGTAGAGAGTCCTCTTTGCCTCATTCTCAAGAGTTACCTCCTAAAGTTCCCGTGAGACGGGAGAGGAGGTATGATAGATTGCGCAAGCAAGGAGCTGTTGACTTATATGGCAGCATAGACCCTGCTGAGGCTGAGGGATGGTTGGAGAGGACAGAGAGAGTCCTCGATCATATGGACTGTGACTCTGAAGAGCGCTTTGACTATGCAGTTTCTTTGCTTCAGGGTCCGGCTTATCATTGGTGGAAGATTGTTCTGGGCAATACCACCAGGCCCTGCATGCCGTCATGGGATGATTTTCTGAGGGCATTCAGAGATAACTTCATGCCCAAGGTTTATTTAGAGATGAAGATGCAGGAGTTCCTTGAGTTGAGACAGGGGTCGATGACAGTAGCTGAGTATGAGGTGCGGTTTAATGAGCTGATATGGTATGCTTCTACCTTGATTGCTTCAGAGTCTGATAGGTGCTGGAGATTCGAGGGAGGACTTAATCTGGAGATTCGTACTAGGTTAGCCCGATCTGATATGGGCACCTCTGTTGAGCTAAGAGCTGCAGCAGTGAGAGTCGAGCAGCTTCTGAGACAGAGCCAAGCTGAGTCTGGTCAGGGCCCCAGGGGCAAGAGACCGAGTGATAGCCAGGGTAGTGAGAGCAGAGGATTCAGCAAGCGCCAGACCAGGACCTTCAGGTCGTCTGGAGGAGGTAGACAGTCCATATTTGGGCAGAGAGGCAGAATTGCTCAGACTGGTAGTGGCCAGTGGCGGTCTTAGAGGTTCACGCCAGATTCTCCATTGTGTGAGTATTGTGAGGCGACACGATGGGAGGCTTTGAGATTTACCGGATCGTGTCTCAAGTGTGGCTCCATGGACCATCAGATCCGGGAGTGTCCTTATACTGTGGAGGCCCAGTCCACTGTGACGGGTAGATCAGGCAGTTATACCACGGTGCAGCAGAGCCGTGGAGGTGGATCGGCATTTAGGGGTCGAGGGAGAGGCCGAGGCCTAGCTGAGGGATTTGTAGCGAGGGCTGAGGGACTGAGTAGCCGACAACAGTCCCAGGTTAGAGTCTATGCTTTGACTCGGCAAGAGGCTCAGGAGTCCCCAGATGTTGTTGCGGGTATGCTTTCGATTTTTGGCTTAGAGGCATATGCATTGTTGGATCCTGGATCCACTCATTCTTTCATTGCACCGCATATGGCATGTAGACTGCATTGTGATAGGGAAAGATTACAGTGTGGGCTAGAGGTGAGTACACCTCTAGGTGGTACGACTGTGTTGGGAGAGGCCTGCAAAGGATGCTCAATTCAGATAGATCAAGCAGTTTTGAGTGCAGATCTCATAGTGTTGCCTCTGAGAGAGATAGACGTGATTTTGGGGATGGACTGGTTGACTGCGCATAGGGCTGTAATGGATTGCTGTTCCAAGGAGGTTGTGTTAGAGTCTCCTGGTCAGCCTAGATCTGTATTTCGAGGTGTTAGTCAGGCAGTGCCAGCCAGGATGATTTCATTTCTGAGTGCTCTGAGGTTGATGCAGGGAGGTTGTGAGGCGTATTTGGCTCATGTGATGGATTCCAGAGTTGAGAAGAGGTTGCAGGATATTCCCGTGATTAGGGAGTTTTCAGATGTGTTTCCCGAGGAGTTATCGGGTTTGCCGCCGGATCGAGAAACAGAGTTTTTGATTGACCTCGTTCTAGGTATCGCTCCTATATCCATACCTCCATATAGGATGGCACCGGTGGAACTGAGGGAGCTTAAGGCTCAGTTGCAGGAGCTTCTGGATAAGAGGTTTATTAGGCCCAGTGTATCGCCGTGGGGAGCTCCAGTGTTGTTTGTGAAGAAGAAGGACGGGACTTTGAGGTTGTGCATCGATTATAGGTAGTTGAATCGGGTGACAGTGAAGAATAAGTATCCACTGCCTAGGATCGATGACTTGTTTGACCAGTTGCAGGGAGCTCGAGTGTTTACTAAGTTGGATCTGAGATCGGGGTATTATCAGTTGAGGATTGCAGAGGCCGATGTGCCTAAGAGTGCCTTTAGGAGCAGGTATGGGCATTTCGAGTTCCTAGTGATGTCGTTCGGGTTGACCAATGTCCCGGCAACCTTCATGGCCTTGATGAATAAGGTTTTTCAGCCCTACCTTGATCAGTTTATTATTGTGTTCATTGATGATATTCTAGTGTATTCGAGAGATAGACAGGAGCATGCGGAGCATCTGAGGATTGTGCTGCAGATTATGAGAGAGAGGCAATTGTTTGCCAAATTCACTAAATGTGAATTTTGGCTAGATGAGGTGGTATTTCTAGGCCATATTGTTTCTGGTGAGGGTATCCAGGTGGATCCTCGCAAGGTTGAGGCAGTGAGGAGTTGGGAGGTTCCGAGGAATGTATCAGAGGTGCGGAGTTTCTTCGGACTAGCGGGATATTATCGGAGGTTTGTCGAGGGGTTTTCAGTGATCTCAGCCCCTTTGACAAAACTTCTGAAGAAGAATGTGGCTTTCAGATGGATTGATGAGTGTCAGAGGAGCTGAAACATCGGTTGACGACAGCACCGGTGTTGGCTTTGCCATCGGGATCTGGAGGTTTTGAGGTTTTTAGTGATGCTTCGCAGCAGGGACTGGGTTGTGTTTTGATGCAGCGTGGTAAAGTGATAGCGTATGCCTCGAGACAGTTGAGGTCTCACGAGGCTAATTACCTAGTTCATGATTTGGAGTTAGCAGCAGTGGTTTTTGTCCTGAAGATCTGGAGACATTATTTGTATGGGGAGACATTTCAGATCTTCACTGATCATAAGAGTTTGCGGTATTTGCTGAGTCAGAGAGAGCTGAATCTGAGACAGAGGAGATGGATTAAGTTGCTGAAGGATTATGACTGCACGATTGAGTATCATCCAGGGAAGGCCAATGTGGTGGCAGATGCTTTGAGTAGGAGATCTCACATCAGTGCAGCTCAGATTCAGATAGAGAGATTGCCTAGTTTGATTCAGCTGAGAGCTCTTAATGTGCAGATGGACTTGGCTCAGGATGAAGCTCTTATGGCTACTTTGAGGCTTAGGCCGAAGTTACAGGATAGGATCAGGATTCAGTGTTAGTGAGATTGATGAATAGAGAGAGATCTGGTTTGCCTTCGGAGTTTGAGTTGAGAGATGGGACTTTGTGGATGGCACAGAGGTTATATGTTCCAGATGTGGATGATCTGAGGCGCGAGATTTTGGAGGAGGTGCATTTAGCTGCCTATGCTATGCATCCAGGTACTACCAAGATGTATAATACCCTTAAGTTGCATTTCTCATGAAGAGGCAAGTGGCAGAGTTTGTTTCTAGATGTCTGACGTGCCAGCAGGTTAAGGTTGAGCACCAGGTCCCAGCGGGGAAGTTGCATTCGTTGCCCATTCCGGAGTAGAAATAGGAGCGAATTTCGATGGATTATATTATGGGGTTGCCTAGAACGTCGAGGCAGCATGATGCGATCTGGGTCATAGTGGACCGGTTGACTAAATCGGCTCACTTCTTGCCAGTGCGAGGGAATAATACTCTCGATCAGTTGGCCCAGAAGTATGTGGCAGAGATTGTGCGACTGCATAGGGTGCCTGTGTCAATAGTCTCAGACAGGGATCCCAGATTTACTTCGAGGTTCTGAAGGAGTTTGCAGTCGGCTATGGGTACGAGGTTGAACTTCAGCACAACATTTCATCCTCAGACAGATGGGCAGAGTGAGAGGACGATTAAGACTGTCGAGGATATGTTGCGGGCTTGTGTATTGGAGTTCAGAGGTGCTTGGGATCAGTATTTGGCTATGATAGTGTTTGCTTACAATAATCAATACCAGAGCAATATTGGGATGGCACCGTATGAGGCCTTATATGGGAGGTCGTGTAGATCACCTCTTTACTGGGATGAAGAGCGTATGAGGATGCTCGAGGGTCCCGAGCTGATCCAGGATACTGTGGATAAGGTTAGATTGATTAGGAGTCGCATTAAGGCGGCTCAGGATATACATAAGAGTTATGTGGATCAGCATCGGCGAGAGATGGAGTACAGTGTGGGCGACAGAGTGTTCCTTCGAGTGTCACCTTGGAGAGGAGTGCTGAGATTTGGCCGTAAGAGCAAGTTGAGTCATTGGTATATCGGTCCGTATGAGATTACTGAGAGGATTGGACCGTTGGCCTATAGATTGGCATTACCGAGTGAGATGTCCCAGTTGCACGATGTCTTTCATGTGAGTTTACTCCGGAGATATCGATCTGACCCGACTCATGTGATTCCGACTCAAGAGATTGAGATAGCTAGTGATTTGAGTTATGTTGAGGAGTCGGTGCAGATTATCGGATCGCGGGTCAAGCAATTGAGGAGCAGGGTTATTCCATTAGTGAAAGTCCTATGGAAGAACCACTCATCAGAGGAGGAAACTTGGGAGACTGAGGAGCACATGAGGAGGCAGTACCCTCATCTGTTCGACCAATCAGGTATGAAATTTCGGGACGAAATTTTTCTTAGGAGGGGAGAATTGTAGCATCCCGTTACCGATGCGATGGGCATATTGGTAATTGGGACAGGATAGGTTTTCATACTGCATTTTACTTCGAGGTTCTGGAGGAGTTTGCAGTTGGCTATGGGTACGAGGTTGAACTTTAGCACAGCATTTCATCCTCGGACAGATGGGCAGAGTGAGAGGACGATTAAGACTGTCGAGGATATGTTGCGGGCTTGTGTATTGGAGTTCAGAGGTGCTTGGGATCAGTATTTGGCTCTGATAGAGTTTGCCTACAATGATCAGTACCAGAGTAGTATTGGGATGACACCGTATGAGGCCTTATATGGGAGGCCATGTAGATCACCTCTTTACTGGGATGAAGAGGGTATGAGGATGCTCGAGGGTCCCAAGCTGATCCAGGATACTGTGGATATGGTTAGATTGATTAGGAGTCGCATTAAGGCGGCTCAGGATAGACAGAAGAGTTATGTGGATCAGCATCGGCGAGCGATGGAGTACAGTGTGGGCGACAGAGTGTTCCTCTGAGTGTCACCTTGGAGAGGAGTGCTGAGATTTGGCCGTAAGGGCAAGTTGAGTCCTCGGTATATCGATCCGTATGAGATTACTGAGAGGATTGAACCGTTGGCCTATAGATTGACATTGCCGAGTGAGATGTCCCAGTTGCACGATATCTTTCATATGTGTATGCTCCGGAGATATCGATCTGACCCGACTCATGTGATTCCGGCTCAAGAGATTGAGATAGCTAGTGATTTGAGTTATGTTGAGGAGCCGGTGCAGATTATCGGATCGCGGGTCAAGCAATTGAGGAGCAGGGTGATTCCATTGGTGAAAGTCCTATGGAAGAACCACTCATCAGAGGAGGCAACTTGGGAGACTGAGGAGCACATGAGGAGGCAGTACCCTCATCTGTTCGACCAGTCAGGTATGAAATTTCGGGACGAAATTTTTCTTAGGAGGGGAGAATTGTAGCATCCCGTTACCGATGAGATGGGCATATTGGTAATTGGGACAGGATAGGTTTTCATACTGCATTTTATCGACTGAGCATCCATTGACCTCTAATTATAGAGGTATGAGCTATTGCATATGCATAGTGACATGCATTCGTGATTTTTCTGGTATTTAATTATGATCGTGAATTAGTTTGTGAATTTTGGAGGTAATTAGGTTTGATTGTGATTATGTTTTGAATTGTAAATTTTGAGATAATTATGTTAGAGATGATTTATTGGGAATTAAGGGATTATTTGAATGGAATAGTTGAATTGGAGTGTCTTAAGAGTGACTGCCAGTGTATAATGACCCATAGGAAAATTTCTGAGAAATTTGAGAGAAAGTGTCCGGACCGGAATTTTTTGAGTATTGGACTGATTGATTATGCAATACTGAAAAATGGTCCAAATGGCAATGAAAAATTTAGAGTTATGTGTTGGGACCCGATCCGGGAACCGGATTCCAACCGAAAAACGAAGAACGAAGGAAACGAAAGCGAAATGGAAACGGAAATTTCGCATCGAAATTTTGAATCGGAAACAAAATGCGGAAGTCAATAGCAAACACTAGCTCGAATTACAAAGCAAAAGAAGCGAGAGCGAAGCGAATACTCGAATACAGAATCGAGAAGAGCGAAGCAAACATAACAGACAAAAATACGAATCGAAATCGTATTATCGAATGGCCGAAATACGAAACAAATACGGATCGAATACGAAATAAAAATGGATACGAAACAGATCGAATCAAAGCAAACAAATCCGACATCCGAAAACAAAGAACGGAGAAACACAATCGCGTTGGAAATCTAAAACTAATCCAATACGAAAATCCGGTATAATTTGTTTTTTTCTTTTTCTTTTATTCACCTTTATGCGAACTAAGGCAAATCAAATACAATGAATTTCCACTTTTGGAAATTCATTCTCATGCAAATCTCAAAGCTTGAATCATATTCTTATATATCCGAACAAATCTTAAATTACATTTTTATTCTAATTTTATCGAAATTTCGGCAGCATAACGGCTGCATTTATCCTAACCCAAACCTGCAAAGTATTCAAAAATACACTTCTAAAAGCCCAATCAATCAAACAATCATCAAAATCAACCGGACCCTCCGTCTGGGATCTTAGCAGAAACAATCGCAATCCTAATTCTAAAACATTCTCATAATTGTAATTCTATTCTCATAGTTCAATCTCATTCCCAAACTTATACACAATTCCATATACAATTTCATACTCTCATACATTCATTCATAATCTTCATACATTCTGAAATACATCATAATCACTTAACGGCAATTCAAGTCATTTACAAAATATTTCAAATCTCAATTCATAATACAATACAAACGATGCAAAAACGAGCCAAATGTCTTCACATTTTTTCATCCGATCTCCTGCTCGAAACCTGGAGATGGGGATGAAAGGGGGGGTGAGCTCGAAAGCTCGTGGATAACACATTTATAAATCGACAAATAAGCAGAAATCATTTTTTTCATAAGCTTTTTTCCAAAAGGGCTTATTTTTCAAACTTTGTAACTTTTCAAAATGGTTTCCTCAAACCTTTCAATTTTTCAAACTTTTCTTAACAAAATTCACTTTTTCATATTCTCACTCTTTCTCTTTTTAGTCATGATTTTCAACTTAATTTCATAAACCATACCAATCCACTCAAAACTCCAAAGATATCAAAATCAGATCATTTCTTTTCTTCTCAATATTCTTTAAATTTTAAGTCATCTCTTATACAAGACATACACAAAGCACGCCTTAAATTTTATTTTCATACTTCAAATTTTCACTCAAAGATCGGGGTCCAACATTATGAGTTAGGAATTTTTGTGATGAGCCATTGGAATTTAGAGATCGAAATTGAATGAATTTGAGGACTTATGTTGGATGAGCTATAGGTTAAGGATCAACCCTTTATATTGTCCTAAGTTTAAATTCCCCTTTACCAAACCTTGAAAACCTTAGGCAAACTTTCTTTCTCCTTCCTCTCCCATCGACGTTTTCGTTCCTTCCCCCTTAGAG